>JANRFK010001234.1:69410030-69446441 GCA_030068395.1 Apalone spinifera
CCCATTTCTCAGGTAAATTTTATTTGGTCATATTTTCAATAAATATTTGAACGCTAATGATGTGCGGTGTTGCGCCCCACTTAAAATTATTTAGTATCTTATAGTCTCAGTGTAGTCACTGAGAGTTAAGGATGCTCAGCTCCTTACAGTATTTGGCTGTAAGGAAAGAACCAACCTCAACAGAAATGTTCATGCTTATGCTGTCTTTTTATGACTTTCACCTATTTAATTACTGCCTGTCGGTAATGTTTAGTGATCTATCCAATGTAGAGAATGAACTGGAAATGCATTTATGTGTTAATAGATTTTGTTTGTTTGAAGCTTGAAAACAATAAATTGCATAAAAAGAGCTGAATAATTAATGCAGCCATCAAAATACATTACAGAGAAAAATATTTTAAAGCACAGGAAAAATGGAATACATGTACTTAGCACAGAATCAATTTAGTTTTTGAAGCGTGTAAGTGGCCCTCACAAATGCATATCCCTCTTTATTATTCTTTTAATAAAACTAAGTTCAAAACAATGCTTTGTTTCATGAAGCAGCCAAATAGTTATATATGGTGCAATATATTAATATTAGAACTTTTAACAATATATTTAAATATGGTACAGTCATTTAATTCAGGAGACTGAATAAAGGGACCTCCTAAATAAATGCCAAATTATAATATAAAACACACCATGGCTAAATTAATTAGGAAGTTTAATCAAGAGACTTCCATTTACATTGCAAAGGGTATAGATATGTATTTAATTTCTGAAATTTAATATTAGCGTCGTAGGTCAATCCCTGTTTTAGTGTAGTAGTGGCAGCAGTTTAATATCTTCCAAGTATTTTACATATCTCTTCTTTGAAGCAAGATACTTTAACTCTGTTACGGAGAGGTTTGATGTGGAGAGACAAATGAGAGAGTTGAAAATGACGGCCGAGTAATTTTTCTATGAGATGCCATCAGCTAATTCTCTAGACATCCAAGAATAGAAGTGGTTTTTATCTATTTGTAATGTAGTAAAAAATGGGGAATTTAAGATGTCTTGGTCACTATACTTTGTCTGTATTTATTTGGAACACACTTCGATGTCACTTGCACTAATGATCCATATTTAAGTATAAAATGTTGCTTGGCTATGAATGATAAAAGTGTTTGTAGTACCATTACTACCTAAGTTCTGAAAAGGCCACTTTTTCCTTTGACAACCTAACACTAAAGAAACTGTTAAAATGTTCATAGGAGTGAATTTTCCTCAGTTGTCTTTTTTTTTTTTAATTAATCGTAGGACCATCTTGTTACCACCCTCTGGATTAACAGAGGGGACCTGGATAGTATCTGCAAGCTGTCTCTCAGCCTTATGACAAACAGGGAGTGTATACAGGAATAGGACGCTCTTCCTTGTGAACATCCCATTGCCCAGGGCCAGTCACAGGTGGAAGCTCAGTGGGTTGTGCCCATGAAATCTCACAATACTATCTACATGTTTTCTTAGTCTTTAAGGTGCTGCTAGACTGTTCGTTTAAGTTTTTCCAATTACAGACTAACTCTGCTATTGTGCTGTGACTTTCCTCACACATCCATTTGGTTAAGCCCATGTTCAGGGATTTTTAAGGCTTCTTTTCCTATTTAAGATGAACTTTCCACTTTTTTCGTGTAGTTACATGGTATAGGTATGAAGCATGTAAAATTCTGTGTCTAGTTTTCAATAACTCTTAACTAATGGCTGCACGGATTATTCAGCTCTTTATGCATTTAAATAAACATTAAGTTAACCAGTTAACTATCCTCTGGCTGGGCTGGAGTGCTCCCCACTCCCTCCTCCCCCCACCTTGTGGCAGGTGGGGGGGGGGGGGATTGTTCCATCTCCCACCAGTTCAATGTAACTGGTAAGCCTCGCCCATTAAGTTTAGCTATTAACATCCCTAAGTCTGACTAATTATCTGCTTGGGGTCAGGCAGAAATTTTCCTATTGGCACCAAATTGGATAGGGTCTAGTGGTGCTTTTTAACCTTCCTCTCAGCAACATGAAGACTCAGATTAAATAGGTATAAGATTTAGGGTTTGATGTTAGGAGTTCAGTAATTGTTTTTTGTTGCAGCTTGTGTCTGATGTTGTGTGTGGATGATTGGCCAAATAGTCAGCAATCAGAAAATAAGAGATGTGAGAATTTGCTGGTGGATGTCAGATTTGGGAGGGAGACAAGAAGCACTTTACAAACTGGGTACCCGTTTAGTACCTTCTGTGGGGTATGGGATTATTGGGGGGGGGGGGGGGGGGGGGGGGGGGGGGGAGGAGGAGAGAGGGTGAAATTGGCAGGATGGAGCAGAGTAAGTTGAAACCTCAGGCCAGGAAGTAGAAAATCTACCCTGGGTTATGGCCTGTATAAATGCTCTATAAACCTATCCTTGACCTACCTAAATAATAGGAATGAGAAGATGGGCAATCATGCCTCTTTGATAAATTTTAAAGTTGTGCCTAGCCAGTTAACATCCATCCCTGGATCTGTCTTGATTTGCTTGCATATTCTGATAAATATCATTATATACTGATTCCTGAGCTCAACCACTGAATTAGGATTGTGCATTTATTTTGTTTACATTTATATGTTTAGAATTCTTACAGATTGCCCCATTGTAATTCATTCAGTATTAGATATTTGTAATGGAGACATTACATTAGGGGAGAAGGGAGTTGTGCAGTTTTTATGTGCTGGTTCTTGGGCCTGATCCTGCAAATCTATTTGGGTGTATTCCTCATGCACAATTCCTTTGACTTTAATAGGATCATTCTATGAGTACTGATTAGTCGTATAGGACTAAGGGATTATATGATCAGGCTCATTACTTCTAAAGAACTATCCTTTAGAGGCTGTGCTTTATTTATTTATTTTAAGGATAATATAATAGAGAGAAACCATCTCATAGAGCTGGAAGGGACCTTGAGAGTCCCCTGCCCTCACAGCAGGACCAAGTACCATTCCTGACAGATTTGCCCCAGGTCCCTAAATGGCCCCCTCAAGGATTGAACTTGCAACCCTGGGTTTAGCAGGCCAATACTTAAACCACTGAGCTATCCCCCCCGATGTGATGGTCTTGTGAAGGATTCTATCATAATTCTGTGATATCAGGATACGGTAATCTTATCAAATATCACTAGGCAGGCAGTAACTTAATTTACTTAAATTAATGGGTAATTTTTACAAATTTATCTCAAATTGACCAGCGGTTTAAATATTCTTTACAGATATAATTTATTATTTCTCAAATTTAGACCTTAAATTCATTTTCAACTTGTGGAAAAAAAAATCTGACAGTTGAATACATTTTTCACTAGACATCTCAGAAATGCTTATTCCTTCAAAGGGTCAGAGCTGTCTCGTAAATGGTTACTTGGGATTTTCGAAACCCCCAGTAGTAAGATAGATCTAGAGGGCCATACTCTTTCACATTCAGTTAAATGCAGCTTCACTGAACTGTTTAACTTTTCTGTAGCCTGTTCTGCACAACAGGGGTGAACAGGAACTGTTCAAGACCGTGCCTTTGAATTCAGTGGGAGTATTTGTATAAATTTTATAAAAGCAGAAATAGAAATAGAACCGTAAAGTGGCAACTCCTTTAAGAAAAGAATCAGATTAAAAAAGAAACAGATATAAAGTTAGTATTTCATGGTATATTTATTGTGACGGGCATCTCCCATGTAAACAAAATGGATGCATTAATGGTATAGTATTAATCTCTCAGAAACTTGCTTAATATGTTAAAATATTTAATTACAAAATATTTTAATATATAGTGGCATGTCTCTAGTCCAGAGAAACTTGATACAAATGTGCCTGAAGAAATAGCCAGTTTTGTTTCATAGCCACATAGCTTACAGTTAAATTAGAATGAATGTATGTAAGTGGTGATGATTTAGCTTATGTTTGCCTATGCTAAAGAGCCACTTCATATCTTTAAGCTGAGGAGCCATTGTCTGGCTTGCTTAGTGAGAGGAAACAGTGGGTTTTTTTTTTTTAATGGGGGAGGAGCGGGAGGTCATAAACTGCTGCAAAAGGGAGTGCAGTGACACTGACCATCTCTTGGGATTGATGGGACAAAGCGGTTGAAAAGGGACAAGACTGGGTATAAGAAGCCTTTTTCCCCCCTTGCGAGGCCCCTCCCCCCCAACCTGGAACAGGTGAGGGATCACTATCCTCTTTCCCTTCCCTTGAGGTGGTAAACTACCAGCTGGCCATGAACTTCTGTGGGCATCACGGTAGTCATGCCTTTCTGTGGGGGACAGGGAAGGAATTTTTCACTTATCACCAGATTGGCTTAGCTTAAATGTGCATAGGGGCTCAGCTTTCTCACAGTAAGGACTTAGTTGTGGTGTGGAGTGAAGGGCATTAAGCTACATATCGCAACTCATTGTGTAAGTGTGGGGCAGCTGTCCAGTGCAGGTACTTCATCGGGAAAGCATATGGTGACCAGATAAATGGCTTGGTACATTACTTAAAAAAGGGGTCAGTTAAAATGGGAGAAGAATTGGTGACTCCTATGAACAGAGTCATAGCAGTCAATCCCCCTTTCTTAAAGCCCATTTTACATGGGATGTTGGCTCCCTGCTGTACCATTCATAGGAGCCCCTGCCTCCATTCCATTCCTTTAACTGACACCTCCTTTCCCAAGTCCTGTACCAAGCCATTTATCTGGTCACTTTGTTCCAGCAACTGACTGACTGGAAAACATGGATGGAAAAATGGGCAGGGGGGATGTTGGAAGTTGCACAAATAGATATTGAAGAAACATGGAGTTACTTGCACTGTGTACTTTTATTTGCCAGGTGATCTGACATCTAATAGGAAATTTGTGACCTGGTTAAAACCATAGCTCCTCTTTCCATATAGTCAGACAATTTAGAATGTATAGTATTAATGGAAAATGTTATGTCTAGTTTAACAGGGTTTTTTATCTTGTTCTTGAATACTTGCATGCCAACTAATGTCACGGAAGAGCTCTTTAAGAGCAGGAGTCTGTAGGATTGGACTTGTCAGCTGATGGTCAGGGCAGTGAGTGGTGTGTGTGTATTATACACCCGAGACTTCAACTGCGAGGACTGGGGTCCCTTAGCAGCGGGCAACCTGGAGGAGGTTGACGGGCGCCCCGAGTTTATAGGAAGAGCTTATTATATCTCAGATTTCAGCTGCTAAGATACAGGATCCCTTCACAGCAGTCAGTCTAGGGAAGACTGAGAGATGCCCCAATGGATCTGTCACCTGGGAGTGACACGATCCAAACGCCCAAGCTCTTCCTATACCTGTCCCTTATGACCGGCTGAAGTTTTTCTTAAAATTGTGCTTGGTTTTGTTACAGCAACTGAAGGAGTCAGGTCACAGCTTAAACAGTTACTATTTTATTGTTACAGGGTAAACTTAGCTGTTAAATGCTACTGCTGTGTTACAGATAACACAGCCACTACAAAAGGACAGGACAGAAGTTACACTTAAAACAAAAGTCACTTACAGGTACCATGAAACCCTTTTGGCTCTCTGAGCTCTTATTAAATGCATGCAAAATAGACACCTAGCAGGTATATTCTCACTCCTTAGACGTGTGGCCAGCGTCTTTCTCTCAATCCCTCGGGAAGAAGTAGGGCAAGGTTGGGCATCCCACAGACCTCGGGAGACAATCAATACCTGCCAGCAGGTATAGATGATTGGAGCTCAAATGGGGTGGGCTACTAAATCCATCTTTATATCCCTTCCACAATATACATGACATGTCACAGGAAAATGTGCAATCTTTGTTTACAACACTACTTAGCCACATTAAACTTTGCATAGGGTGTAACTCTTTCTTTATGCTTACAGTTTTCCTGTACTTTCATTAAACAACTTGGATTGAAATGGTCTTACTGAAAGTAAACCAAACCAATTTGTTTTAAACCTACAAACAAGATTACTGGACCTTGAAAACCTCATTTATTTACACTATATATAAAATCTACACACAGCTACACATACATTCTCACTGCCCTGACCATCAGCTGACAACTTGGTAACATCAAGGTTTAAAATGACTGAAGAGAATAAAGACCAGATGATGTATAATAACTCTCTTATTCAGATATGAATGCCTAATACAATGAAACTTAAAAGGCATAATGCCTGACCCCAAACTTGTTAAATGGAAATTACATTGATGAAAAATTGTGTATAAATTTGTGTATTTTGATAGTTATCTTTAACTCTAGAGACTAATTGTCTTCCCATGCTGTTTTTATAACCAGACCATATTAAAAACAATGAGGGGTCCTGTGACACCTTAAAGACTAAAATATTTTCACCATGCGAGGCACTGCATTTAGCTGTATGAAGTAGAAATCAATCAACTTCATGAAGTAGCTCACACATATACAAACAGAAATCTGTTAGTCTCTACGGCTAGGTCTATGCTAAAGGGGAAGGTGGAATTTAAGATATGCAACTCCAGCTACATTAATTACATAGCTGGAGTCGACCTACATTAAATCAGTTTCTCCGCCATCCCCGTAGCAAGATATCAATAGGAGCAAATGCTTCCATCGCTTGCCTTACTCCTTGCAGGAGCAGGAATACTGGCCACTAACAATGGCACCCTCTGAGTTCAATTTAGTGGATCCACTAAATCTAACTCTGAAAGATTGATTGCAGCAGCGTTGATCTTCCACCTAGTGAAGACATGGCCTCACATGACACAAGACTCTTGTTTTTGCAAATACAGACTAACATGGCTATTCCTCTGAAATGCAAAACCTTATTGGTACTATTATTAGTGTAATTAATAAATTGGATGAGATCAATAGATGCAAAATGGGGGGCCAAATTCTACAATTGCATATGTGAGTAACCTATTGAAAAGAAAATTAGGCTATGCGTGTGCAGGAAATTTCTCACATTCATGTTTGTAAGATCAGTCCCCTTCCCAAAAAGTGTTTATGCAATAAATTTTTATTCATGAGATATGAGAACAGTATTGACTACAATATCATTGTAAATATTTTTTTAAACGTAATTCAACATTGCTTTTACATTTCTTTCCTTATACAGTAGTCTTACTTTGAACAGGCAGTTTGTGTTGCTTGTTATTATTGTGTAGAATAGTTTTGACTCCCTTGTACATATTAAAATAGTTGTAGCTTTCTGTTGCATATTTGCTTCATAAATATATTAAATGTTACAGAACATTATATAAAGTAAAAAAATATCAGTCTTCATGACCATTATGTATTATCTTATGAGTTTCTGTGTGTCCTAAATGTAAAATTATCTTTTTGGTTTTGTATTGAACTTCCATGATTTGGGCTTTTTACTGCAGTGTTCAGAAGGCTCACAATATATTTAAAGATTTTTTTTTGAAAGGTTTTAGTATTTTTCTCTTATGCTTGATTCTTTTGTCTACTAGATTCTTTCACAACTTCCCCCTCTCCGATCTAAATCACTGTCACTCTAATCTCTGCTTTTCTTCACAATTGACTTTTGGTTAGGGACATTTTTTGTGATTGTAACTAAAAGTACATACATTCTCCGCTCTCATTGCTTTTGTATATCTGCAAATGAACATTAAGGGGGACTACACCTTGGCTGCCATTCATAGTGGGATGGAGTGACACCTCTGACTTCTTGTAAGGTTTTTATGTTGTTGGTTGTTAAAAGGAATAAGCTGCAAGGTAGTGTGTGAGGCAACTGTTTGGGTTAAGTAAACCAGCTACACATACTTGAAAGAAATGATTGTGATCAACTTCCTCTTTTGTTCCCCCCTGCTTTTATTATTTCTGATGTTTCAAACTTAGCATTGAGCATTGTAATAGCCTTGCAGTTTGAGACTGGGTTAAGCAAGGGAGATGTAACTGAGACTCTGCAAATGTGTTAAGATATACAGTAGGGCCGTAGGTGTCACTTCACATACACAGCTGTGTGGAAGGAGTTCCATGACCCCAATCTTTCCTCCTTCCTTAACTGTGTGATGTTTCTTAGAATTCAACATTGCTCCATCATTTTCTCTGAGTTTGGTAAGTGATGGTGTTGAATGAACTGATGGCCAACCGTTCTAGCCGTTAGTATGGGATGAGCATTATGAAGGTTGCACGAGCATTCCAGGTTCTTTGATACATATTACCCATACTAGGGATGTTAAAATGTGATTACTTTCATATTCAAGTAGTTGATTTTGTTTTTTGACTACTTGATAAGTCAATAAGGGTAGGTAGTTACAGTGCTCAGTCTGGCTTGTGCTGGGTCACGGTAGTGCTTATCGGAAGACACTTGTGTGTCACTACTTTTAACATGGGAGGAATGTTGCATGATTCTTGATGGATAGAAGGCCCATGTCCAATGGCATGGAATCCACGACGACTGGGAGTCTCCTGTCTGCTGAAGCCTTTGTCCGCTTTCACAGATGTTGTAGCATTACCGTTGCTATCCTCCGCCTGTTCTGCGGTTGAAGACTTTTAGGATCGTTCTTCGTCTGATTCCTCTCCCTCGGACCTTGACACCATGGGTGACTCTACTGGGAATACAAGACTCCCTACGGCATTTCTCTCGTGTTCATTGGAATGTGCCAGCCCACTCAACACAACAAGGTGATGATCCAGGTCACAGCATAACTCCCAGTTCTGCTCTGCATTATAAAGGACAAGGAAGCTGGTATGTGAAGTGGCTGGGGAAGTCCCTGTTCCCTGGGTTTCTCATTCCTCAGCATGACTCCCCCTTTTTCCTTTATAATGCAGAGTGGCAGCAAGGGGTGGGTGGGGGGGAATCTGACTAGTTGATCATGCTAACTGGTAAGCTTCTGCTTATTGGTTAGTTGACTAATCATTTACATCCCTAAGTTGTACCGTGCGACCATTGATGAGTCCTCCAAGTTAATGCTCTAAATTTTTTTTTAAGGGAAACTGAAATTTGTTAACTTATAGCTTGTGTACGTGGGGATGCTTGTGAAAGGTAACCCAAATTAACTAATAGTATGAAATGAAGAATGGATTAAATTGCATTAAACACCTTTGTGGATATTCTCATATTTGGAATTTGAGTTGCTTAAATTGGTTTAATTTAGTGTGAATTAAGAATGTGAATAGTTAACTGGTTGGCGATGCTTAGTGGGAATAGTTAACCATTCTGGGGTGGAAGCAGCTGCCCACCCTCCCCCTGTTGCCACCCTATGCAAGGCTGATGACTCCCAGCCCATGAACCCACGGGGGCTGGGAGCCAGCAGTCCTCCCTCCTACTGCCATGTATACTTCCCTCCCCTCCCCCTGCACACTAGGGGTCCAACTCCCAGCCCATAGGAGCTGAGGGCCTGCAGAACCGTAGAGCTGGAGCAGCTGGACTGGATTAGCCCCTGCTCACAACATGGGGCCCCTCCAGCCTGGTCGTGGTGAGCAGTTGCTTCAGTTCAGCGAGCTGTAACTCTCTGCCCACCCCCATTGAATCAGTTAACCAGTTAAACTTAACGTTTAACTGATTGATTAATGGGATTTTACATCCTTAATGTGAATTATCTTTTTAAATTCATACAGTTCGTTAATTTGGATTAACATTCCTGAATGTTTCTACACAGAAGGAGAATCATAGTGTATAACAGGGCTGCTCAACTTTGGAAGCTCCAGGGGCCACAATGATACTCTCAGCATATGCAGAGGGCTGCAACTTAAGTGTGGTATGCAAATATATATGCAAATAACTTTTTACACTGACCAGCATGAATACAAAGGTTAAGGCAAGACTATACAACACACAGGCCCCATTTAATTCAGAAGGTTCAGGGGGTAGCTGAGTCACTCTGTACAGGAGAAAACAACAGATGGTCTGGTAGCACTTTATAGACTAACAAAACATGTAGATGGTATCAGGAGCTTTTGTGGGCAAAGCCCACTTCTTCAGATGTTTTGTTACCATTTACATGTTTTATTAGTCTATAAAGTGTTCCATTTAATTCAGTTCTGCTGATATTAATAAAATGCAATATTTACCCAATTTCCAACCATTGCTTTTAATGAGCAATGACAATCCAGGAGTTTTACTAAAATGCATATCAACAGAAGACCATTATATTGACTACTTCTTTATTTTGGCTCCCACCCGCAGGCCAGGTGTTGAGCCCCACATAAACTCAAACTGCACCACAGGCTGCAAACAAGCGGGCCGCATGTGGCCCACGGGCTGTGTGTTGTTCCCCACACTCCTCTACCTATGCTTCATTTACAACTGAAACTTTTGCATTGCGAAAAGGCTAGATGTTGTTTTGTGTTTACGATTTGACTTGTATGTCCACATCCCATTCTTGCTTGCTTTTAATCCCCGCCATCATATGGAAAGGAGCAGTGCATTTTTTTTTGTGATGGTACACCCCGCTTTCCCTCTGCACAGCCCCTAACTGGCCCTGGGATTGCTTGCGCTGCACTGGATGGAAGCCCACTTGGGACATGTAGCAATTAAAGGGGCTGTGACTGCATTTTGGCCCTGACCTCCCAGGTCTCCATTTTTTTTTGTTTATTTTTTGCTCGACAAATTTTCCCCAGCGTGTACTGGCACTTCTTTTTATTATTATTTACCAAAAAAGCACTTGAAAGGAGCATATACCACATACAGAGATGAAACCTACTATATGTAACATCCTACCTAGTGCAGACATTAGAGATATAAAGTCTTTATGAAAAAATGGATGCACTTTGCCATCGTACCGTATTGTGATGCCACTGATGTATTGGCTTGTTTTATTTAATGCAGTCAAGAGAAAACGGGCACAATGTAATAAAAATATGAAGGTTTAACTGGTAAGCCTCATCCTTAATGGATGAGGTTTACCAGTTAAAGTTATTAAGTGAGGCTGGAGCAACTCCCTGCCTATCATGGGCAGGAAGGTGCTCCAACCTCTGGAAGGCCCACCACAGACAGGGTCTGCTCTGGCATCTGAGCTAAAGCATCCCCTGCCTGTGGCAGGAGAGGAGGGGGTATTCCAGCCCAGTGGCAAGTAGGGAAGGCTGCTCCAGCTAGGCTGGAGGACCCCCTGCTCACCTTCCTATAATAGGTTAACCAATTAAATGGTATTTTACATTAATAGTAATAAGCAGTAGCTAGAAAAGCACATGTAATTAATGTATAACATGGGATTTCATTTCCCTCTAGTGGCTGACCCAAAGCAGCTAAGTAAGGGCCATAGGGAAGCCATTAGCTCAAGCAGAAAAGCTTCATGCCTTCACCATGAGTAACTCCAGGTTCCAGCCCTGTGGCTCATCCAAGTAAGGCTGGTTCTTTACACCCAGAGGACGAAGTTTCAGTTGAAATTTGTATGCTATGTTTTATTTATGTAAAACTTAAGATCCCCTCCCTCCCTTTTCTATTGGCAGTGACCGTGTTGCTTACTTTGTGTATACCAATGTCTTCAATGACCGTGCTAAAGTTCTGAACACTTTGAAGCTCATTTCACATTGAGTGATGAGACTGTCCTAGTTAGATTGAAATGCACCTTTAGTATAACCCTCTTTTTTTTCAGTTGCATATTGGAGGTGAGGGGAGGGAATGATCAGTGGAGTTTTAGTATTCACAATAATTAAGTAGCTAAATTATCCTCAGTTTACACTATACACTGAAGCCAGGGATGCTAGCTATAGTGTAACTGAATAGTTGTCTAATCGCATGACACCTTATCTGTTACAAGACTATTCAATGGTCCCCAGAGACAGGGCTAACAGCCAGTGTGCTCCCAGATCCACTCCAAGGGAGGCTCCCAGCCACCCGTGCTGCTGCCTCTGATAGAGAAGCAGTAGCACGGGGTGGTAGCAGTCCCTGTCCATGGGGTCTGAGCTCCTTGCCAACAGAGGCTGCTTCCGGGGGTGGGGATGGGGCCAAGGCTCCTGCGAAGCTGCCTCTATCTGCGGTGGCCCATGGCAGAAGCCTCCATCCCTGGGGGGTCATCGCTCTGCGGACGGGGCTGCTGCCACGGACCAGTGTCTGTCTGTGGCCAGCTTGGTCTGCCAGCCTCTTCTGCTCCAGCCTCTATCCATGGGGAGCTCGACCAGACTAGCCTCTGTCTGCGGCAGCCTTCATGGCAACCTCCTCTGCCCCCCTGCTGCCGCCTCTGCTTTTGATACTGTGGAACTGGGGAGGGAACCGGCTTTAAAGCCAGCTCCCCATAGCACCATCCCCTGCCTACTCCTCCTTCTCCCCCCCTACCCCTGCTGCCTCTGTATCGGGGGGACAGGTGGATCTGGTGTTCTTGGGGAGCCTGCTTAAAGCCAGCTCCTCATAGGCACTGGCTCCCACGCTCCCTCCCCCACACTTGCTGCCTCAGAGGCAGAAAGCAGGGGGAGTGCATGTAGTTGATAAGATTAACAGATAAGCCAAATAGTGGAATACATGTTGACATCCCTGATTGAAGCAGAGAGGTTAATTGAGAGTAGTTATTAACGGTTCAGTCAGACTGGAAGGACATAACAAGTGGGGTTGCTCAGGAGCCAGTTTTGGGACTGGTTCTGTTAAATATTTCCATCAACAATTTAGATATTGACATAGAGAGGACATTTATTAAATTTGCAGATGATACCAAGCTGGGAGGAGTTGCAAGTGCTATGGAGTATAGGCCATAATTCAAAAGGATCTGGACAAATTTGGAAAAATGGTGTAAAGTAAATAGGATGAAGCTTAATAAGGAGAAATGCAAAGTACTTCACTTAAGAAGGAACAATCAGCTATACACATGCAGAATAGAATACTCTCTAGGAAGGAGTACTGCAGAAAGGGAAATGGGGGGAGGAGGGGAGGAAGGCAGGAGGAGTTGTCATAGTGACTCCTAAGCTAAATAGGAGTCAGCTATTGCAAAAACCCAAACATGATTCTGGGATGCTTTGTGTGTGTTGTGAGCAAGACGTGAGAATTCATTCTTATGCTCTACTCTGCTCTGATTAGGCCTCAGTTGGAGTACTGTGTTTGTTCAGACTGGGAAAGAGAAGACTGAGGGGGGACATGATAGCAGTTTTTAGGTATCTAAAAGGGTGTTACAAGGAGGAGGGAGGAAAAATTGTTCTTGACCTCTGAGGATAGGACAAGAAGCAATGGGCTTAAATTGCAGCAAGGGAGGTTTAGGTTGGATCTTAGGAAAGATTTCCTAACTGGCGGGGTGGTTAAACATTGGAATTGTGAATAGGGAGGTTGTGGAATCTCAACCATAGAGAGGTTGTGGAATCTCAATCATTGGAGATATTTGAGCAGATTAGACAGACACCTGTCAGGGATGATCTAGATTGGGGTGGGTAACAATTTTAGACAGTGGGCTACTTCACTAATTTTTGAAGTGTCCCTGGGCTGCCCCGGAATGGTCAGGGCCAGGACATGTCTGTGCTCCCCATCCCAGAGACCCTGATTGGGCCCTGGGGGAGCATATGAAGTCTTTTGCCCCTGCCCTCCCTGCCTAGAGAGAACTGCCAGGTGTTCTGAACAGTTGGTGGTTCCTTCTAGGTACCTGCCCCCTTGTAGGGCAGGAGGAGACTTTGCCAGCTCTCTTTCTCTTCTCTTCCCCCCTCGCCCCCCCCCCTCCCCCGCTCCCAGGCTAATCAGGGCCTGGGGATGGGAGGAGCACATGAAATATCTACCCTAACTTGCAGGGGGCATGCAGCGCTTGAAGTGACAGCACTGCATGGCCCTTGCAGGGTGGGAGGAGACTTTACGCACTCCCCCACCCCCAGGCCAATCAGGGATTCGGGGCAGGAAGAGCATGCAAAGTCTCTTGCTCCTTGCCCCTGCCCTGCAAGGGGTGTGCGGTGCTTGCAGGGTGGGGGCAGGGAGTGAGAGACTTCATGTGCCCCTCCTGCCCCCAGACCCTGATTGGACTCAGGACAGGGGAGTGGCAGGGTGTCTGCAAGCTGGATTTGGCCTGCAGAGCCTTTTTGCCCACTCCTGATCTAGATGATGCTTGGTCCTGCTGGGAGGGCAGGTGACTGGACTTGAGATTCCTTCCACTTATAGTATTATAGGATTCTATTATTGTCCAGAGCCACCCAGCAAGTCAATTTCTGTAGCTTGGCTACATGGCAGCCAAATTTCTAGTCTATTTTAAAGGGAATGATGAATATTTCTACAAAGACTGAAGATAATGTCAAACTGTTTAGCTACAAGGTCATGAAAGGAGGCCTTGCTTTACATTCTCTTGGAGGCAAAGAAATTGGATACATGTAGTTTTTAAAAAGAGCCATTATTGCTCTTTCAAACTTTCCATATAATTGACTTTTTTGGAAAAAACACATGCTGGCTGTGTATGAAAAACAGTTATAATTAACAATAGTTGTTAATGATTTTATGAGTATATTAGTACCAAGTCTAGCTCCAACAAATGATGATGGGAGACTTTTGCCATTGACTTCAGTGGAAACAGTCCTGAGGACTAAGTGTGTGTGTTTGAGCATGTTCTTAGGAATGTTCCTATTGGTGCTCCCCTTCAAGTGTACGTGCATCCCTTATGCCTTTGATCAACCATTTTTGGAAGCAGTCCCTTATAAAAAAATAAACAAATTACCAAACAATATAAAACAATCCCCTGAGGTTTTTCCAAATCTCAATAGTTCTCAAAAAGTGTCCAGGAGTTAGGAACAGTAGAATTAATTCTGATATTGTTCATAGAGCTAACTATTTACACTATTTTATAAAAGAGAACCGTTAAAAAGCTTAACAATGACTATTCATAAACTAACACAACTCTTTAACAACTGTCACTTGACAGGCAACAAGGGCAACTGAAATTAATCAGAATAGGGATACTGGTGGGGGAGGGGTGTTATACCAATTCTGGAGACAGCAGGAACACAAGTACCAGCCACATGCTCCAACTGTCTCCACTTGGGTCGACCAACTCGAAGTACGCTCAATAAGACTCGAGAGCGGGGGGTGCAAAGCATCTGGGTGATCAGGCCAGGCGTTCACACGATGCAAATCCCTCCTCAGAGGGGGTTTGGCTGCCTGTTTTATTACCCGGTCACTTGTCACCTCATTGGCTGCTCTTTGCCGCAGTGGGTGGAGTAAGCAGGCCTGACCACAAGTCAGCCCATTGGCTGATCTTTGCTGCAGTGGGTGGAAGTGAGCAGGGGGAGATAATTATTCTACATGCCCTTATATGGAAAGCGCTCCGCCTCACAGACAGAGACCCCTATACCAGCCTTTTCAGGTGTAACCGGCTATGGCTCACCTGCGATGGGCAGCCATTTCTGTTGTTCTGCCTCGGACATGCAAGAGGGCTTATCCCTGAGCGGGAGGGTCGGAGTATTTGCGCAAGAACCACTGATTTTGTACATTACAAAGTCAGTGTTCTTGTGCAAATACTCGCGGCCAGTGTAGACAGGCGGCAAGATTTTGCGCAAAAGCACTTGCTTTTGCGCAAAATTATGCCAGTCTAGATGCAGCACGAGTGTCCATCGCTAAAGTGCTTGTGGGATGCCATCTGTAAAATCTGCGTTCATTTAAAAGTTGAACCTTTAAGAATAGGGATATAAAATTCAAACTCCTCATGATGGAGCAATCCCCAAGACAAGCTTCCAGCCAGAGCTCTGAGCTCATCTGTATGTAGTGCCCAGTCCACCTCTGGATCATAGTCACTGAGAGCTATGCAGGATAAGATGACTGCTAACCTGTTGTTCTTGAGATCCTGCTCACCAAAGCTTTGGGGGATGAGAGCGCTACGCTTATAGCTGCAGAATAGATATCCTTGCAATCGAAGTACAAAAATCCATTCATAATTAATAAATAAGAGGAGCGTGCCTGAGAGCTCTCCCTATGAGGTCTTGGTCACCGGAAGAGATTTCTGATCCCAAAAGGAGAACTACTGAGGTTCCAAATGTTCCTGGTACTACAATGGTGTCTAATGCTCCTAAGAGCCATGCATCTTTCAAAAAAGGCATTGACGCCCTCCTTTGCTATAGGTGATTGTCTTTTCAGCAGACATTCTACAATTAAGATTTAGACACCAGCTGCTTCCTTCCTTGGTACCCTCAAAGTGCCTTCTTTGGTGCCTCATTTTGTAACCCCTAAATTATGCATCTTATGTCTTACACTAACCAGGTACCAGTGTCATTATTTTCCATTATTACTCCTGTATTGCCAAGTTCTAATATTCAAGAGATCTGTTCGTACCCAATGAACTACAGTGTCTTCTACCACCTGCTTCCATACACCCTTTGGTACTGAGATCCTCTGGGTCACGAGAAGCACTTTTCTCATCAAGTCTACTTGATTTCATGGCTATCATCCAGGGAGAGCACTATTGTTTCTCATGGAATATTTTGAAGAAGATTCTGACTCAGACTTTTCACGGGGTTTACGATTATTCCGTGGGATATTCCTCTTTTGTGCATTTGGAGAGAAGAGGGGACTTTTGTCCAGCTTGGGTGGCAAACAGTAGCTATTTTTTCCCCTATGATGTATGGTGCATCTAAGTAGCTATGGGTACTATATCATCGACAAGGTCGAGGACAAGGACAAGGGACATAAAAGGTGTCATTCTTTTTCCTGTACCATAATTTCTGCTTCACCAACCACAATCAGTAGAGTTGACCTATGAAGAACAAGATGTAAGGCCTGATAAGGAAGTAAAACCTTGAGGCTATATCTACATTGTGCTGTCTTAAGCAAGAACATATGCAAATGAAGTGTGGCAATGAATATCACCACACCTCATTTGCATACTTAATGAGCCGCCATTTTGCGCAAGGGGCTCTTGTGCAAGAAGGAGCAGTCTACACTAGTGCAAGAGCCATTCTGTCACTTTTATTTTCAGGCAGAATGGCTCTTGTGCAAGAAGGAGCAGTGTAGACTGCACCTTCTTGTGCAAAAATGGCCGCTAATTTGCATATGTTCTTGCACAAGAGAGTGCAATGTAGACGTAGCCTGAGTGAATAATAGTCATTACCTCTTCAGGCTGTAATCACAGATGACTTCAGGTAATTCCAGATATTGATGAAGCAAATAGTGGATATACTTCTGGACTCTAAGAAGTATCTGGACTTGAATCATAAATGCCTGTATATTGTACACATCTCTGCTTCAGTATGCATGGTACTTCCAATTAACAAGGCAGTTTTGAAGCTGGCTAGGACTATCTGGTTAATTTCTAGCTACAACACTCCTGACTTGCAGATGTGTTGACAAGAAATACTATGTCAAGCTAAAGTTTTGTAATCTTTATTTCCACGTTAGTCACTGATTTTCTTGGTTGTGGAAGCAGTCAATGAGTGCAGGAGACAACATAAAGCAAAAGCTACTCTATAAGTCCCTTGATCTTTACGGTTACAAAAGCCTTTGTAATACTACAATGTAGAATAGCAAACCAATCATTCATGTCAAAATATAATTATCTAAACCATAATAAATGTAACATCTTTATTGAACACTTGTCAGAAGAAAACCTGTGTAGCCTATAGATGACAAATAACAATTCCCAGATATCACTTTTAAGGGTAGACTAGTTCTTGTTCTAAGATCAGGCCCACAATTATATAGTTGGGAACCCCAATGTGCAAAGGTGCAGTACTTCCACTGTAGGAACTCTTTTATATTTGTCATGCTCTGAGTAAGATAGATAATTCTAGGGATGTTAAAATGCATGTATTCAGGTAAATGTGTAACCTCTGAAAATTTCAGTGGTTTGCAGATTTACATGCAAGGGAGAGGCGGGGAAAAAAAGCGGAAGAGCAAACACGTTCCCTGGACACGATAGAGTTTTTCAGGGATACCATCCTTTGTTCCAAGGGTGCCAGGTCCATCCATCACCAAGCTGGCATTGGGTGACCCCACTTTGGTTGGCAGCAGTGCTTTTTTCTGTGTGTGTGGTTTAAAAAAAAAAGGGGGGGAGGTGCTGGTACTCCAGGGGATAAGTTGTTGAGCTCTGACTGAAGGTGCCAGTACTGCATACCAGGCAGTACCATCACAAAAAAGCACTGGTTGGCGGTATCCCTGAAAAATCCTACAGTCTAGACGTACCCTTATTGCCTGGGCACACTACTTTTATAATATGTTATGCTGACTTTACCATGTCTAATTAGGAATGGAAGCAACTAGTCGACTAGTCCTTTCAACTTGCTGCTTGCCTTTCAACTATCAAAGGCAGCAAGGGGGAGAACAGGAGCCAGTGGGCCCTAGCACTGTCCCTGCGGGGGCTAGCAGGGACCAGATGTGAGCCAGGAATCAAATGATTCCCAGCTTGTGCCCAGTCCCAGACACTGTACTTCTGCTTTTTTTTGCAGGCTCTTAATACGTTTAAAAATCAGAAGCACAGCAGGGGGGACCTTGTGTGAGCCAGCTGATTCCTGGCTTGGGCTGGGTCCCTCCTGCACTTTTAAATGTATTAAGAACCAGTAGGCTCTTAATACGTTTAAAGGCAGAGTCAGCGTGAGGTTTGCTCCTGGGCTGGGAGTGAACCCCACTATGGCTCCCCCGCTTATCGACTAGTCAATGGAAAATCTATCAACTAGTCGATTAGTTGATTAAACTAAATTTAGCATCCCTATGTCTAATTCAGATTCATATATTTAATTGTATTTCCTTCCCTTACCAAAGTTAAGTTATCCTTCCATAGACAAGTATATTTATGATTTCACCCTATTCTCATACAAGTCCATTCGTTGCCAGGCACTCTTGTGGCTGGTTATTCTATCTAAAACTTTCCAAAAGCAGGTGCTAGATCATGTTTCAGTGGTTGTCTGATACCATTATTATGGACAAAATTCCTCCCTGTACTCTAATTCTAGTTCCCCAAAAGTTATGAGTTCAGTTTATCTGTGCCCTAGCACATGATGGCCAATATGAGCATTACTCAGAACTCCTATTCTATGCTTCTATCAAGGTTATATTAATAGGCCAACACACTATGTGGGGCTATAAAGCAAATGAAATGAATGGCAAAGATCTCATGGACTGGATATCTGTACAAGATTTACAACTATGAACTAAAATAATCAGCACTTCATTCAAGCCATTGGCAATGTACAATCCAGAGCTAATGTTTGTGTTTAAAGACCAGAACGGTAACATTCTCATTCCAACACATGAAGTACTGTCAGCATTTCCAAACAGCTAACACAGGCCTATAATGATCTACATAGGTATCTATGGACACTGTTACTGCATCTTGAGGCCACAGAGAGCCAGTCACCAAAAATCCAGTCAAACACAGTAGCCCCCAAAGTAGTGGAGAACACAAAGGGTCTGCTTGATAAACATTCAAAAAGAGTGTATTAATTCTGCCAAACACTTTCAGTCCCCTGAGGAGAACCTTCCATTGTTCGCATTAAGAAAGTATAGGGACTTGCTGTGACTGAAAAAAGAGAAGGCTACAGGTCCAGTTGTTGTACTGCCAAACTCTTTCATGATCTTTGCTCCAAAGGACTCCAGTGGCTGGCAGTGTTGTACTCTGCTACTTTAAGGACATGAGGCAAGGGTAACTGCTACATTTCTACTCTGTAATATGACATGAGGCAAGGGTAACTGCCATTCCAAAGCCTGAAAAGCCTCTGATAAAGAAGAAAGCCATAAGCTAGTCTCTCTCTTCTGTATGACCGATATACTTCTCGAGCATATCCTCCCCAAAAGAATACTCCCTTTTACTGAGCCAGTTACCTTTGTCAAACAGGCATACTTCTGTCCACAATATAGTTGTTGTGAGTGCTGGGACTTGGTCAAACTCAGTGAGTCTGGCTATGAAAAAAATACTGGTTGGTTGTAGTTTATTTTTTTTAACCTGTCATCTGCATATGATACGGTGTAGGTTAAGGGCCTGATGCTGAAACTTGCTAAAATTGCATTCTGCTACCGAACACTTCGCCTACCATGGACCATACTGAGTCACTGACAGTTGTGGGTATAGCTGGTTAATGATACCAGCATATTCTGTGCAATAAACAGTGGCTACCACAAGGCTCTGTACTTGCACCAATCCTTTTTAATATTTATGTAAGTGACATTCCTCCAACTAAATAAGGAAAATGTGGCTATGCAGATGATCTTACATGACAATCCATGCATCAAAGATCCATGGCATTGAGAGTGCATTAACTGAAACCTCCAGAATTGGAACAATATTTTCAGAAATGGAGTCTTAAACCATATCCTGGAAAAACAACAGTAAGCGCATTTCATCTTTCTAAGGGTGTCAGAACATACTGAAAGTAGCTTTCTTTGATTAAAAATATGCAACATGATTATACTTGCTAACCTATTTTGGAGTGAAATTTGATCATATCTTCTCCTTCCGTGATTATCCCAAGAAGGTAACTGCAAAGATAAAAATGAAAGCCAACATAATCCAGAAACTAACAGATACAACCTGGGGTGCATGGACATCAGTGTAGAGAACATGTGCTTATAGCACTTGTATAATCAGCACTTGAATATCGTGCACTAGTATGGAGCAGATGCAGCCCAATATGACTTGTGGTTATCCAGCTGAATGTAGTGTATCACAGGAACCTTTAAATCAACTCCAACACCATGACTGTCATGTCTAACATAGCTCCCCCACTAATACACTAAACAGCTGCTACATTTCACAAAAGCTCAGTGAATCCAGGAAAACAGAAGTCTCCCTGTTCACCAAGACCATAAGTGTGCCATCCTGCAACATCATTAAGTCCTGCAAGCCTTTCTGTGAACATTCATTTAGACTTATGTGATCAGGTTACGATCAGGAGGAGGCCCTGAAAGCAGTTTGGGCTAAACAAGACAAAATAAGTACCTTTGTGCCAGATCCCACGTAGAAGCTTCATGTGTTTGACCATCCACTGGCATCTTGGTCAACTCTGATCTGATTTCAAACCGGCCATGGTAGAAGTGGATATCTAATGCACGCATGGAAAATCAGGAACTCTCTGCAAAGTGAGTTTGGCTCCCCATGAAAAACCATCAAACATACCTACTGCTCAAATGAAGGAGGCATTAGTGCAATAAATTCTGCTTCTCCTGAAGTAGCCATTTGGCTTGATCAACTTAAAGTGAAATTGTAGTTGCTGCTCTACACGAACAATATGGAAGAAGAAGAATCTATGCCAAATTTCACAGGGCTCAAGCCTTAAGCTAACTTCTGAAGCCAGTGTCTTATAGGATACAAGCCTGTAGGTTCCTTGCATTACTGCTGAATATAATATTGCAGAATATAAAGCAAAGTAGAGAATATAATAGAGGAAAGCTAGCCCACTAGGATACATGTCTCCTCATGATAGTGTGCTTGTTAATGAATGCTATCACACAAATTTAGGGCCTTACCCAGTGCTTAATCCCATGCTTTATGTAACCCAGTACATGACTAAGAGAAATGCTTTCTGCCCAATTACTATGTGTGCATAAGTGCTTGTTGGGTGTTAAAAATTTAATTCTGGGACTTGACACACAAATTAGGATGAAATATTTTGATATTTGATCATTCACATTAGTGGTTATCTCCACTATACATCACCCTTCTCATACTAGCTCTTTGGTTGGCAGATAACCAGTGATGTTGACAGATTTTGTTGGAATCTTCCTTGTGGCCACACTGTGCTGTGTGTACCTCAAACAGCTCTTACCTGCCAGTGTACCAAAATGCCACCTAATGGGTGCCTCTTGTCCGAGTGCATGTGCTTGCACAGTCTCTCTCTGGAGGCTCTGTGGTGAGTCAGACATCTGGCTGAGTGTCTCTCTCTCTCTCTCTCTCTCTCTCTCTCTCACTCACACTCACACAGAGTCTATGTGCACCCAAAAAAACCCACCTCTTCCAAGGTACCTCTGCCTCTCTGTGCCTTGTAATCTCTGTTCCCGCTCTGGAATACAACAGTGCCCCAGGATTCCCTCCTGAAGATAGTGTCTGTGCTCTCTAAGGGCCCTTCTAGGTCCAGCCTTTTGGTTGGGTCACTATAGCCAATTTCTCCCCCTGGGATGCCTCAGTATCCAGGCCACTTCTCATAGTGGCTAATTGGTGGGGACAAGGAACCTAGTCCTGCCCTCTACTCAGGGCCATAGCAGGGACCCTGTAGATAGCAGCTGTCTGCTATGTCTGTTCTAATCCCATGGGCCACTTCCCCATGGCCCTGTGCCATCTTTGCCCTTACCTCAGGGCTCTGACTTGTTTGCCAGAGCTTTCCACACTGAGCTTTTGCCGGCACTGTTACTTTTCCATCTAGCCAGTCTTTAGTCCCTGCGTGCTGTAGAGCAACTCATAGCTGCTCTGCTTTGCAGAGCCTTCCTGGCCCCTGATTGGCTGCCTCCCCCTGCAGCCAATTTATCCTGCTTGGAGGGCTGCTCTACTGCCTTTTTTTCTGGAGCAAGGTCTGGCAGGACCACAAGGCCTTTATCAGGGGACCTCAGAGACTAGTCCTCCTTATCATACACCTTTTCAAAGTAACAGGCCATCAGTAGAATTTCCCATGTTGCATGACGTATTACCAAGGGAGTTATATTGATGGGTTTATTGTAGACATTATCTTTCAAGAGACCTACTGAATGGATATCTGCCAAATGCCAAAATAAATCCTCATCTGGACTGAACATAGACAAGGAGGTGCCATAATGTAATCTTAGCTAGATGAGTCTTAGAGTGCAATGTCACAGAGAGCGAGTGACACTTTTTTAATACAAATTAAAAAAAGTGGCTCTTCCTGTTGGTATTTTAAAAGCTGTTTTTAAAATATCAATTAGTAACTTCTAATCCTTGTTTAGCTGTATGGCCTACCCTAATTCTAAATTGTGCTATATGTGTATACTATGTGCAGAGATTGATATGACATTGTATCGGTTTCACTTTTAGTATGAGTAGCCACTCCCCCTTCTCTCCCAGTTATTGATTAGAGGATAGACTTTCTTCCAGGTAACTGAAGGTGATATGTATCAGAGGGGTAGCTGTGTTAGTCTGAATCTGCATAAGCAACGAGAAGTATCATGGCACCTTATAGACTAACATTTATTGGAGCATAAGCTTTCGTGGGCCCAGACCCACTTCGTCAGATGCCTGTAGTGGAAATTCCAGAGGCAGGTATAAATGTATAAACCCTTGATACTTGCCTCGGGAATTTCCACTATCAAGGGTTTATACATTTATACCTGCCTCTGGAATTTCCGTTATAGGCATCTGACGAACTGGGTCTGTGTCCACAAAAGCTTACGCTCCAAAACATCTGTTAGTCTATAAAGTGCCACTGGACTTCTTGTTGAAGGTGATACGGTTATATTAATTAGCTAATAGCTGAAGATTGCACTTTCATCCATTTATGCTCTTTACAATATGTCCATTTTAGGTTCATATTGTTTTCCAGTACATACGTTGATACCATTAGTTCAAGCAAGAAACTCAGTGCTGTCCGTGGTTTGATTCATCTTCTCCAAGCTTGGTAATATCAATTTTTTGGAGGAGATTGTATGACTTGGAAGATGGTACCAGTGTACCAAAGAGAGTCCTTATATTAGGCTGCTGCCGCTGACTCCAGAGCATAATTATTCCATCCAGCTTATCATTTGGAGGCTTACAGTGAAGACTGTTTTCGTTTGCTTCTTCCACATGGTACAAACATGGGCATTTGTGAGTATGCATGTAACTGGCCCCTGAACAAACTGTGAAGGCATGAAGACTATCGCAAAGGAGGAAAGATACTGTAAGCTACATGGTGCTGAGAGCTGGGTTTGGTTTTGGTCTCCTCCGAGGGTCTTGTCTTATTGATGGATTCTTATAAAAGTATGTTCCTGTCCTAGTACAGCATTGTGGGTCTTGATATTATGGCATTTGTCAACTTAATTCCTTTCTCTATTTCTAAATAAAACACCAGTATATCACTAATTCTATAAGGCCAAATACACAAATAGTAACAAGGCTTCCTTCCAATGTAGTAAATAGATTTGACAGAGCCAGATGGATACCTTAGAAGCCACCTACTACAGAATAGGCCCAACAAGGAAAATAATAGAATGCCACTGGCTATCACCTACAGCCTCCAGCTAAAATCTTTCCCAGCACATCAACGATCTACAACCTATCCTGGAAAATTACCCCTTGGTCTCGTAGAGCTTGGGAGACAGGCCTGTCCTCGCTTACAGACAGCCCCTCAACCTGCAGCAAATTCTCACCAGTAACTACGCTCCACAGAAACACTAATCCCAGAACCAATCCCTTCAACACACACTATTGCCAACTCTTCCTGCGTATCTACTCAAGCGTCACCATGATAAGGGCTAAGCACATCCGGCACACTATTAAGAGCTCATTCTCTTGCCCATCTACTAATGTAAAATATGCTATCATGTGCCAGCAATGCTCCTCTGCCACATACATTGGCAAAATTGGATTGTCTCTACGTAAAAGAATGAGCACAAACCATACATCAAGCATGGTAACATACAAAAACCAGAAGAATATTTCTATCTCCTTGTAAGATTTAAAAGTGGCCATCCTTCAAAACCAGACTTCAAGAGAAACTCCAAAGGTGCAATTAATTTGAAAACTTGACACTATTAATCTGGGTTTGAATAGGGACTAAGAATGTTGGGCTCACTAAAAAAGCAATTTTCCCTGTCTTGATATTCACATCTCCTTCGCAACGATTGGGAGTGGGTCACGTGCACCCTGACTAAATTGGACTAGTTAGTACTAGTTCTACGCTTGATAAGGTGACTCTTATTTTTCCGGATGTAGTATATTTATACTGGCCTCTGTAATTTCTTCTCCACGTATCTGGTAAAGTGGGTCTTTGCCCATGAAAGCTTATGCCCAAATAACTCTGTTATGGTGCTGTATAGATGCACCCTAACTTGAAATAAGATACGCAATTTGAGCTATGCAAGTTGTGTATATAATTTTAATGCTATTTTGAAATCTCTTATTTCGTCATATGGCTCTGTCTACACAATGGCAAATTTAAAAAATAAAGTGCTCCTCGTAGAATGAGCTTTACACGGACGTCAGAATAGTGAGCCCGAAATAATGGACTTGTGATGAAGATGCAAGAGAGCTATTTTGGGATACCCCGGTATCCTGAAATAGCACTGCAGTGTAGATGGCACCCTAAGTCTTTAAGGTACCACAGGATTCCCAGTTGTTTTTGCAGATTCAGACTAACATGGGGACCGCTCTGACACTTGTTGGGGTGGTGGTCTTGATTATTTTTACACCAAGTTACTTTAGCTGTAACTTGATTTTATGTTTTTGTGGACTTTGAGAACCAGTTTAAAATATTACATTATTAAATGTTGTAGCTGTAATATTATTGTTAATCCTACATTAAAACAATGGTGTTTTGCTCAGTGAACTTCTGAATTTTTATCTGGGTTTTGCCAAACAACTGGTCATATTGCCCAACAAACTCCAAATCAAAACTGTGTGTATAATTTTTACACACACAGACACACACACACACACACACACAAATTACCATACATTATTGAAATAAACATTCCTATACATGCCTATATTTCTGAATGATTTCTGCAAATATTGAAACACTCTGGGTATCTTAGAGGTACATCCATAGTAGTTGGATTGTAATTCTAACACCGAAATAGTATGGTACCAAAGAAAAATGTTTTACTATTTTATTTACACCTCTCCATGCAAAAAGCTATCAAAAATATGAAAAATCATAACCTAGCCCAGTGACATACAAAAATAAATAAATCCAAACAAGTAATCCAGCATATTGTACACTATACTGCAAATGAATTAAACATTGTTCAGAGAAGGTCCAGGAAATCTAAGGATTAAATTGTTAATTGTCCTAGGTTTACAACCTTGGTTTTCCTGTAAAATAAGTGTGATTTAGAGAGAAGCCTGTTTTTAGATTCTAGACTAAAAGAGAAAGGGGCGAAACAAGAAAATAGTAACACATGCTTGCTTTGTTTAGGAAATATAAAGGGAAAAAATTCAGTTATCCATGTAAAATGTTAATCTTATGAGGTAACACCTATAATAATAGATATGATTTATATTGTTGTAGGGTAGCAAAATCTGATGCCTGTCACGTGTGAGAGGTTTCAATACTTCCTTGAAAAGAAAAAATCCTGTGCAAAGCCTATGTTGTTGGCTTCCTTTACTGGGTTGAGGAGAATCTGAAGTTGCAACTAATTGATACCTGTTTTTGGAATAATAAGGTATATCTGATTAAGTTAAATTATGAATATATTTAATAAAAACATGCAAGTAACAAATACTTAATGTTTGAACTTTCCTTGCAGGCGTTGCCTCACTCCTTATTCTACTACGTCTTCTCCCCTCTCCTATCACTTACAGGTTAGAGGAGGAGTAACCAGAGTTGGCTTTATCTTGTGTATATATACCCATTAAATATAGCCTTGTCTAAAAGGAATGCTGAACCTTTCCTCTTAATTTAAGAGAAGAAGTTAAGGAATGATTTAAGGGCTTTGTAAGTGAAAGTCATTTTTTTGCAAAGACCTCTCTGGGTGCTTGAAAGTAGCTGATTGTGCAGCCTGGTCCATATCCATTGCAGTAGTGATGTGATGACCCTCTTGGCTCTAGCTATGCAGTTTTCCAAGCAGTGTGCAGACTACTCTAGTGGATCTTCTCTTTGATGGTCACAAATAGGGATGTAATAGCATAATCGATTAACCGATAAGCAAAAGCTTATCAGTTAATGCTATACACACACTTTTTTTTCTCCCCCCGGCCAGTAAATTTTTTAGTAGACTGGCTCAGTCTTGCTTTAGGACAGATTTGGGACCTTCCCCCGCTGTGGCTCTGCTTTTAAAGTGTATTAGGAGCCAGGTGGGTAGGCAGCCCAGCTCTGTTCCTGCTCATGTTGGGTCCGGAAGCTCAGCCTCCCCCTTCACTGGACATGGGCTGATGCTACCTTGTGCTGTTGCCTCTGTATCAAAGGCAGCAGCGTGGGGCAACAGACAACTGTCTTTTAAACTGGCTCCCCTTGTGGATCAGCTCCTGCCTGGCATCCTGTGCTGCTGTCTCTGATACAGAGGCAGCAACATGGAGTGGCAGAGGGCTCCTCAGGAGTGGGGCCAAAGCACACTGGCTGCTGGCCCCACCCTTGGAGACTATAGAATAGTTGAGTAACCAATAAGAATTCATGAGGTTAATTGACTATTCAATTAGCCGGTATTTAACATCCCTAGTCACAAGTTGTTTTACTCTTTGCAGATGAGTCACTTCACACTTAAAGAATATGAGGGCAATTCTCAGATCCCTTTTTATCTATGCTTTTGCAATTTTTTTAAAAAGCAGGTCACAAATAAGAAGAGTGATGCTCAACTCATTTTCAAAAAACAAAAAAAAGCTAACTTCTCTAAAGTGTTTCTAGTATCTCCTTTATCCGCCCAACAAAACCACCCTGCATCAAAATTTAAATCCTGTGGGGATTTTGACATTTGCTTGTGAAAGAGGCAATTATCAAAGACACTGACAGGATAGTGAAAGTTCAAGAAATTAACATGGCTTGAAAACTAGACATGATTCTTTTTTCATTAAGGCAGTGTTGGTGGGGGAGAGGGAGGTGAAGAGGAATACGGCACTGGAGAATTCAGTGTTTATTTTTAGGATCAGCTCAAGTTAGTTTTTAAAAGTGAAAGAGAGTGCCATCCAGAAGGAATGTGCATATTTCTAGTCCTACCTTTTTTACTGAGAAATTAGCATTTTGACATTTATAAATTAAAGTTTATCTAGAACTTATTCTACCACCTCTAGGAGGGGGTGAAAGTGAGAGGCTGAGCAGTATTATTACCTCCGTTGTACTTATCAATGTTCATAGAACTAGTGCACCTGATGCTAAATGAGCAGAGTTGTAGTGAAGGGGGCTGGCCATTGGCTGATTGCAGTTCCCTAATTTAGAGCTGAGTGGCTGGCATGAGCATAAACTAGGGCAGATTCTAACTTATTTTCCTGGTCCCCCTGAGTCAGTAGATTATTGGGTCTAAGTGGAGCTCAGCTCTTCCATGCCCTCAAACTGCCTCTGTCATGCCCCCTTTCTTCCCTTAGACTAGGAGTGGAGGGCTGGGTAAGTGTAATGCCAGCTCTGATTACTGCTGCCCACAGAGAAATTTTCTCTGGGAATCTTTAGCTGAATAATGTTTTTTACATTTGAGAAGTAGCTTGACCCGAGGGGAAAAAGTAACATGTAGTCCTTTGTAGTTTAACTAAACTTTTATCATTCTGAAACCTTTTTTTGTAGTATTGACTGCCCTTGTGGATCACCTCCCCTCTGATTTGCAATTTCATAACATCCCTATGGCAGCTACAGAAACTGCTTAGAAAAGAAGTACTTGGAAAATAATATATATGTAATTGTCTTTTAATGCAGCGGAGGAGAAGGGAAACAAGCCATTGCCACAACATGAGCTGTGCACTAGCAGCAAATACTTTGCAGATGGCTCCGTAAGTGCTGAAACTAGGGGTGCAGGGATGTTCCATCATGTATAGGGTTTAGTTGGTTCAGTAGTTCTCAGCACTACCACTAGAAAAATTGTTCCAACACCTCTGAAATGGCTGGTGATCCATAGACCACAATTCAGAAACCACCGATCTACTTGTTACTGTGCTGCTCTTTGAACAGCACTGAGAAGAGTTAGGCCAAGCTTTTTTAAATCTCCTTTCCACCCTACCCAGTAAGCAGCGTCTAACAACTTTTAAGGAGGTTCCTTGGACATTTGAATTGGTGGTTTCTGAGTTGCCCAGAGGGTCATATGTAGGTAGACTACCTTTGGATTCTCAGCTTGCATTTCTATAGAATTTTTCAGTTCAAATTGATGTGTGGTTTAAGCTATCATTCTTTGCTTTGTCTTTTTAATGCATGTGGTCACCTGGTTGTTTTTGTCATCTATATTCTCCGTATATAGTACATGAAATAAGAGTCTCCTCAAAGTCATTGATATCTTAATATGAGTGACAATATTTTGACTTAATATTTGGTCACACAGAAAAGTATTTAATGTTGCATTTGGTACTGTTTAGAGTTCCCTGTGCTTAGGCCAAGGATGAGTCTTGCACACTGAACTCCAATTGCAGGAGAATCTTGTCGTGCTATGTGTGAGTAAATTAAAGACTGAGTTAAAAGCTTGGTCTTGATCTATGGGAATGAAGGTAATACACAGAATAAGCTGCAGGAGGAGCCTTCATTTTCATAATTTATGCCAAGCAACTACATTAAAATGGATTGTCAGTAACTGGCTATGCCGTATTCAGGTCCATTTGATTGTGACCGTTGGAATCAATATGGACTGTAATAGCTTGGGACAGTATCCATGGTTTTGGTGAGATGCTGGCATTTCCAGGCCTGAGAACTAAGTGTTAAAAGAAAATGCTCATAATTGAAGATTGAGAGAGAAGTCTGGATTGAGTGTGTTTGCAATTTAAATTACATTGGAAAGGTGTATAAGTATCAGCCCTTTCAGTCTAGAATATCCAGGATATTGTCCTTGTGTAAGCAACAGGGACATTTTAGTTAAGTTGTCTAGTATGAAGGTAGGCACATGTCTGCAGGGTCTGGGTCAAGCTAACAAGCATGTTTAAGTAAGATGATATCAAAAGGTGATCCAGACTGAACAGCAATGTCACTGTGGTTTTGCCAGCTGTACAGCTGCCCTTTAGTATAGGGGTCATTTTGTGTGCTGTTTTCTTTGTAAAACAGGCTGATATGGCTATCTGTGTGCTGCATTTTCCCAAGTTTATCTCTGCATCTTTAGACTATTTTGTGTAACCTGTGCATTTCACTTTAGAAATATGGTAATATTTAATATCAGGAAAAACTCTTTTTATATATTTGAAATAATTAGAATAACCAATGGGCTAAATCATGCATGCGGATTCTAGATGTGCAAAATTGTACAGCGTATTTTACAAAGAAAATGCTTATCTACAAAATGTGCAAGGTTTTTATTTAAAAATGTAGACGCGTTTATGGTTCTAATCAGACGTCTGCACTTCCATAACCTTTACATTTATATAATTTGTGATTCTGTATATGCCAGTAATGAATAGTATTCTGGCATCAAAAAAGTACACTATTTTTGGGATGTGTTTTGGCAGATGTGTTTTAGTCTCCTCCCCAACCCAGGAATTTCAAATAGATTCAGGTGGATTCACTTTTTATCATAGTGGTAATACTTCATGCAGTACTTGGCCACAGGGCAACCTGTTCCCAAGGGTAGTGCACTGACTGAAACAGCATGTATCTGTGGGAAAAGTGGTGATAGAATTCATTGATCAGTCTGTTCATATTGATACTCATTGTGATGACCTAGAACACTGACTTCAGCACCTCTGCTGGCAGACTCTAATGTTAAACATATTAAATAGGTGGGAGACAGTTCACAATCTGGAGCTCCATGTGACAGGATGAAGAAAATGAAGTCCTATTGGTTATAAAAATGTAGATGTGGAATGTAACTGAAGATGATTAAAATGGTTGTGGAGCTTGTGGGGGGAGGGAGGGGAACTGTATGTTGTCTTCCTCCCCTAACTAGTAACTCTGTTTTAACACCAGACAGATGTGGGCATTTTCCTTGCATTGTCTGTAAAACTAAATTGAAAACTAAGCAGTCAGGAATGAATGGCTAACATAAAAAAAAAATCCAGGTTCTATTTAATATACTGAAGCACATGTTCAAAAGCTCTGTACACGCATAGGGAGAAGTCTGTTGCTAAGACGAATGCGCTCTCACAGCCTGCTGAAATCATTAGGGCAGCTTTAACTTCTAGTCTAACTTTTGTTAAAATTAATAGAAGTTAATATATGATAAAGGGCTGTATGTTGCTTATTTGCAAGTTCTCCCCCATCCCATTTTTTCACTTCCTGGGAGGCATGTGTTCTTCCACCCTTCATTTAGAGTATGATTCTGCTCTCATAAATGTAAATGGAAAAGCTCCTGTTGCCTTGAAAGGTACAGAATCAAGCACTTATCTAGCAATTAAAAATTATTCTCATGAAATATTAGGAAGAAAATTACAAACACTGCACTTTTTTTTCCTTTTAAAACGCTTCAAAAGAATACTATGAAATTTATAGTGGCAGGAGTTGAGCCAATGAGATGAAAATAAGGTCTTAAGCACTCCACTCTTCTAATAGTTGCCCATAATAACAACATAACTTGGTAAATTTCTCTAATCTACTTAAAATATTAAGCCATGAAGCCTTGGTGTTACATTACAATCATAAATGTGAACTCTGAATTACCATCCATACTCATGCTGCTTTCCTAATGCTTGACAAATAACGATATTTGTTCTAGTACATTCAAAAACTAGAGTACGAGATGCTTCTGATTTTCTGAAAAGATTAAATTGTATAACTACCTGCTTTCATCTCTTAAAATTGCATAAAATATAAAAGTATTTTGTTTAACAAAAGGTTTTCAGTAGCAGATTGGTAATCTTCTTAAATATTTTCCTTCTCAGGAGCCATGCTATAATTTTAAAATTATTTATATATCTTAAGATTTTCCTCACAAAAAAAAAAACCTATAGAGAAAAAGCTAAATGCTGCATCTTTGACCTTTCTGTTTATCAGTGATATAATGAGACATCTCTATTGCAGTAACAGGTTCTGACATATCTTACACTAGCTCAAACTAACAGCTCAACCCTCTCCACTGGGGGTTAAGAATATTTAATCCTTTAATGCTGACATATACAACACATAGCCATGTCAGCTACAGCTGTTTCCAAACATTAGTAACAAAATTATAGACAGGTTTTGAGGGTTCTGCAGTAGAAATGAATACATCTGAGGATTCAGCTTGCTGACAATGTTTATGTAATTTCATCTTACCATCTGGAAGAAAGTAAACAATTTTTAGAAAAATTAAAGTTAAGAAAGTAAACCCCTTGCTGTTTCCAGCTGAAACAAATAATTAAAATGTATATTTGGAAGTTTATCATGGATATAGTTAGAAGATTATTATTTGAGTGCCATTGGCTCATGACACTTTCAAAAATACCTGTTTTATTACCTTCCCCACTTGATCAGTAGTTGGATGAAGTTTTTACTACCACATTGTCTTCAAGAACTTTTTGTCACTACTTTTTGCTCTTCTTAAAATAACAGATATGGCATGTTTTCTGGTGAAATACAATGAGAGTGAGTGAGTGAGTGTGTGTGTGCTTAAAATTTTCAGGTTCAGTTTCAGATTTTGGTTTTTTTTACTTAAGGCCAAATTTGAGCAAGTTGCATTTATGGCCCAACAAATAGGGTTGCAGCATCATTCAAATTTGTGGCACCATTACAGTGTGTGCTGAAAGTTGTGGTGAGTGCTAAGTGCCTAAAATTGCACTTTCCACAAAAACTGTGTGGCTTGTGATTTTTTTTATTAGATGTATATAAAACAAAATAGACTAATCAGAGTGTGATAAGTAATCATGTTTTCTGTGCTGTCTTTCTTTTCTATCCTTCCTTGCTTTTTCCTTTTCACAAATTTTCAATTTTCTCTTTTTTAGTCTTCATTTTTGTTCTTCCCATTTGTAATTTTCTGTAAATTTATATATGTATGTATATATAATAAACAAAGGCAGAATCCTCTTGTCCTGAGTTTTCTCAACTGCAAGGAGGTTTGCTTTCTACTGTGTGCCGTGTAACCACTCTTAATGTAGAAAAACTAAACACTTTTCATAGTATTGTCATGGGATAATCAGGTGCATATGAAAAGCTTTTGACAAGAGGATAAATTTGCTAGTACTTGCCCTAGAGCAGGGGTTCCTAACTTTTTTCAGTCCCCGTGCCCCCTTGGCTTTTAGTAAACCTTCCTGTACACCCTGTTCAATATGAAAGGAAATAAATTCTATACTCTAGAATCCACAACTTTTTTCACTAACACTACTACTTTTGGAATATTTCAGTTAGGATAATCTAGTTATTTACCAAATATTCCCTGTACTCCCTTGACAAGCTTCTCGTACCCCCTGGGGGTATGTGTACCCTAGGTTGGGAACCCCTGCCCTAGAGTTTGGAGGAGGATTTTGGCAGATAGGGATGGACAATTCAAGGTGGGAGTACATACCTGAGATGGTGCTTTTGCCTCTTCTGATATTTAAAGTCCCATGTCCCCTTTTATCGTAATCATCTCCCCTCTCCTCTACACATTCTTCCTCTGGTAAAAGGGGGCCAAATTGCTTCTGTGCTTGACCCTGGGCATCATCTGTCAATCAACTTATTAGGCTGTATTTATGTTGGTTGTTCGTCCATAGTGGTCGATGAAGACCTCATGTGCCACTAAGTGCTTTGAGACTGGATACAGTGTGTCCGGAAGATGACTTATCAGGCCAATTCGGGCACCAAATGTCCTAGAACTTGTCGGACAGACATGTGTAGGCATTACAGTTGTTACGCTGGTAACTTTAAACTTGTGCAGCACGGCTTGTGTTGTGCTTCAGAGATGCGCCTTGTTTTGAGAATTTGGCATCTCTTGTGAATGCGCCAGGCAGGGTGGTTGTGTGCCAGCGATTCCCAGGTGGTTGTATCAATTCTGAATGACTTCAGGGAGACCTTGAGTGTGTCTTTGTAACGTTTCCTCTGTCCACCATGAGGGCGTTTACCAGTAGAGAGTTCCCCAAAAAGGAGCTGCTTAGGTATACGTTCATCCAGCGTACAAATGACATGACCTGCCCATCTAATCTGTGCACTCATCAGCAGAGTGTGGACTGACGGTAAACTTGCTCTAGAACCTCAGTGTCTGGTATTTTGTCTTGCCATCCGATGCGTAATATTCTGCGGAGACAAGTCATGTGGAAATGATTAAGCTGTCTTGCGTGCCTCCGATACACAGTCCATGTTTCACAGGCATACAGGAGGGTGGTGAGTACTACGGCTCTGTAGACCTTCAGTTTTGTTGCTTGGCTGATTCCTCGATGTTCCCATACAGTGGGGCGCAGTCTACCAAAAGCAGAACTTTCCTTCGCTATTCTTCATGTAACTTCTATGTCAATGTTAGCTGCATGGGAAAGAGTACTGCTGAGGTAAGTGAACTGGTCCGCTGCCTGTAGCATCCGCCCTGTGACTGTGGGTTTTGTGTACGGTGCATAAGGGACGGCTGATACATGACTTTGGTCTTTCTGCTGTTGATGGCAAGTCCAAAGTTGTCACAAGCTGTGCAGAACTTGTCCACACTGACTTGCATCTCTGCTTCAGAGCCAGCATACAAGGCGCAATCATCGGTAAACAAGAAGTCTCTCAGAACAGTCTCTTTCACTTTGGTGATAGCCTGAAGTCTCCTCAGGTTGAAAAGATTCCCGTCCACTCTTTACTTAAGGCTGATTCTGGCAACGCTGTTCTGGAAGGCATCATTCAGCATAGCAGTAAACATGATGCTGAACAGTGTAGGTGCGAGTACACAGCCCTGTTTGACACCATTGGTGACTGAGAATGCCTTAGAAGATTCTCCACTGTCTAGCACTCTGGCGTACCATCTGAATGAATTTGGGGGGGCAGCCAAACTTTGACATGATCCTCCACAGACCTTGTCGGCTGACAGTGTCGAAGGCTTTCGTGAGGTCAACAAAGGTTGTGTAAAGTTCACAATTCTGCTCCTGACACTTCTCCTGAAGTTGGCGCGCAGCAAAGATCATGTCAGTAGTCCTGCGGCCCTTACGAAAGCCACATTGTGATTCCGGCAGAAGGCCACACTCCAGATGAGTGACCAAACGATTTAACATCACTCTTGCAAGGATTTTACCTGCGATGGAAAGCAGCAAAATTCCCCGATGATTGTCACATACCTGTCGATTACCCTTCCTCTTATAGAGGTGTACAATGGAGTTCCTGAGGAATGGATCCTTGCTCCCAAAAAGACTGGAACAGCTCAGTGAGCTTCTCTGTGAGTATGTGACTGCCGGCTTTATAGACCTCTGCAGGTATAGTGTCTGCCCCTGGATCTTTGCCACTGGATAGCTGACTAACAGCTTGTGAAACTTCGGCTACTACTGGTGGATCATCCGTGGCGCCATTGATGTCAACCTGGGGAATCCTCTCAATCGCCTCGTCGTTGATAAATGACAGTCGGTTGAGGACGTCTTCAAAATGTTCAGCCTATCTTTGCAGGATCTGAGCCTTCTCTGTAATCAGAGTTGAACCATCTGTACTAATAAGGGGGAAACTCCCGAGAGACTGAGGTCCATAGAGAGTGTTAAGGGCTGCATAGAACTGTTTCAGGTCATTCCTGTCAGCATGCCTCTGAATTTCAGCTGCCTGATCACTTAACCAAGCATCCTGCATTTTACGCAGTTTGTTCTGGACTATCCTGCGAGCATTTGCAAAGGCGTTCTTCTTGGCAGTTGATGATGGATCATTCTGATGTGCACGATGAAGGCAGTGCTTTTCAGCAAGTAGAGACAATATCTCTCCATCATTCTCATCGACCCAGTCAGGCTGCTTACGTGAAGAGGGTCCCAAAATCTTCAGTGCAGATGAGTGGATAGCATTCTGGAAAAGTTCCCAGTCGTCCTCAGCACTGCCTACAAAGTGCAGGTCAGAAAGCCTGCTTTCTAGATCCTCAGTCAATGCTGAGGCTATGCTCGGGTTCTCTAGCCTAGCCACATTAACTCTTTTTATGGGCTTGCTACCTTGTGGCCGCCTCTTCATTCTAATTCAGAGATTTATTTTGGAGACAATGAGCCTATGATCTGTCCAACAATCAGCACCACACATGGCCTTGGTCACTCTGACATCTTCCCTGTCTTTTCTCCTGACAATAACATAGTTGATAAGATGCCAATGCTTAGAGCGGGGGTGCATTCAAGAGGTCTTGTTCCAGGTAGGCAAGCAGAATGTTGTGTTGGTGGTAAGGAGGTTGTGTGCTGCACAGGTCTTCAGTAGGAGTAGGCCATTGCTGTTATATTTTCCCATTCCATGTCTGCCAACGACTCCATGCCAGGCTATTGAGTCGCCTCCTACTCTTGCATTGAAGTCACCGAGCAGGATCAGCTTGTCGATGCTACTCACAGCTGATAGTAAGGAATCCAGTTCTTCATAGAACCTGTCTTTCGTCTCGTTTGGGTTAGTCATTGTGGGAGCATAGGCACTAATCAGAGTGGCTTGGTTTCCATTCTGTAGCGGAAGCTGTAGTGTCATAAGCCGATCATTCACACCCTTGGGAGGACTGGCAAATTGCCAAACAAGATGATTCCTGACGGCGAATCCAACTCCAGCATTGCGACACTCATCGATGCCACGACTGCTCCAGAAAAAAGTATACAGGAAGTCCCCGGGTTACGTACAAGATACGACTGTAAGTTTGTTCTTAAGTTGAATTTGTATGTAAGTCGGAACCGGTACATATTGTAGGGGAAACTCTAGCCCTAGGGGAAATCACGTTGCGAGAAGCAGGGGGAGCCGGGGCTGATGAGCCGCACGCCAGGGGCCAGAGGGAGAGGGTTTCCCACCAGAGCAGGGACAGTGTGTTGTGCTTAGCGAAAGGAGGGCAAGTCAACTGCACGTTAATTGGATTTCATTCACCTGGGGA
>JANRFK010001234.1:69455583-69465708 GCA_030068395.1 Apalone spinifera
CCCACATGGGTCTGGAGCATACAAAATCTACTAGCCTGGCCCCCTGGTGTGCAAAGGGAATGTGGGGAGTGTCTTTCTCCTTAGTTGGGGGCCATGTTAGTGAGGGTTTGATTTTACATTTTTGCTTCTTGCTTGTGTGTGGCTCCCAACTGACTTTTTTCTGTGGGTCAGCAGCTCCAAACCAAAAAAGGTTCCTCATTCCTGATTTAGACCTTGATTTAACCATATGCAGCCAAACACGTACCTTCTATAACGCAAGTTACTGAAATGACAGTAGGGATACAAAGGACTCAAAATATTGAGGTGTTATACAGCAAAAGCATCTCCAAATATTAAAAAGTCATTTTGTTTTTCTGTTAAAATTGAGTTGAGCTGAGCCATTTTTTAATCTCTTCAGGTTGGCATGATAGATACTCATATAAAATAGGTTTTTAAAGGGGTTTTTATTACTTTTTCAGTGTTTTACCAAATTAAATGACTGGCACAGTTGGAAATAAACAGTTTTAGAGGCTCAAAATTGAGAATGACTAATTACTTAGAGATATATCCACTCTCAAACTGATTCCATGGCTGCTGAACAAGCCATTGAGACTACACAGACCATTTAGGCTAAGTACTCAGAGTTTACTCTGAAAGAAATTCAGAGATGACAAAATGAACAGTCACCGAAGACTACTGCCCTTTTTAGATTACATCGCCACTGTGTTTAAAAAAGCAGAGGAGCTGAGTCTCAGTGCCCAGCTCAGCTGACATGGGTTTGCTTGGTCTTAAGCTACAGGTCAAAAAGTGGCAATGTAGATGTTTGGGTTTACCCTTTGATGTGTCTCAGAGCCTGGGCTTCAGCCTTAGCCTAGACATCTACACTGCAACTTTTTAGATCAAGGGCGGGAAAAATATAGCCCATCCTTAACAAGATAAGGAAAGGCAAAAGGAAGTTGTGAAGAAAAACGGATCGGGTACTTGGGGCATTCTGTTAACATGTTGTCACAGCCAGGAATTGCACCAGGGTGGATGCAAAGTAAGAAAGATCAAGTGACCGGTCTGGGGAAGATGTGAAGAAAATAGGGGAGGGAAGCAAAAGAGATTAGAGAGTCCAGCAGCAATAGAGAAAGAAATTAAGTAAATTCAATGGAAAGAAAGTGAAATGAGGAGATACATGAATGAAGTGGGTAGAAAATAAGTGGGAAGAGAAGTAAGCAACCGAAAGGATGAAACAGAGCAAATGGTGATTGTATTGACTGCATACCAAAAAGCACATGGTCTTGGATTGATAAGGAAAGGAAGTAAACATCGAAGTAAAGCAAGAAAATGGAACTTAACAGTTAGTATTTTATTTCTTTATTCATGTTCACATGTTTTTTGTAGTTTTCCCTGGGGGAGGTGGGGAAGGGAGGGGGGAAAAGAATAGCATGTGTGGTGGGTATGTGGTGTGCTGCTGGTCTATCCATTTCCTTCTTGAATTTGAGCCCTGAGTTGTTAATGATTATATAGTAGTTCCTTTTTACATGCCATAGCAATAGTTATGCAGCTTTTATACTTTCCTGAGACAGCTTGACATTTGTATCTCAAATTCTAAGGACAGAGACACTTCTATGATTTTTTTTAAAGGGGAATTAAATATGGAGCCAAGAGACCAAGTATATGATTTCTGCCAAGGGAATAACATGTTGCTGAGCTGTGGTTAAAAATCATTTATTTTTGGCTGATATTTCTTATTACATTTTATTTGAATGCAACACTCACAACTTTGAAAAATATTTGGTGTATTTCAGATGAGAGAGTGTACTTCAGGATCAGATGATAACTAAAACAAACTTTTTAAAAGATGCTGAGTACAAACTCTTTAAGATTAAGTCTTGAATTAAGTTTAATTTCAGACTGCTTTTGCAGACCCCTCTTTACATATTCCCTTGGTGGTCTTTCAAAAGCCAGGTGTCTGGGATTGTCTCCAGCCTACTCGAAAAACACCCCAGGCCTTGGATTAATACATGAGAGCTGCCTTTTATTTAAGTATTCCCATTTACATAAAGCCTGCTCATTTAAACTCACTTGGAATATATAGCCAAGCTGAACAGAAACCTTAGCAGGTCAGTAGTGCAAGTTCTTGGTTTTTTTTCCACTGAATGAAATTTAAAAGGTCACTTTTCTCACAGCAGAATTTGGATATTATTGTGAAAATATTTCTGGACCTCTGATTTACACATACATACATTAATATTTATATTTTGATTTAATATTTACTACATAAAACATTGAAGAAAAAAATCCGAGTGCTTTACAGCACGTGTGTAAAAATATCATAAATCAATCTTATGTGCATAAGTGGCATGATTACATCGTCCAAACATCAAAATAATTTCCTTAGTACACAGATGTTTCAGACGGGTAGCTGTGTTAGTCTGTAACTGGATAAACTTAAACAACAAATAGTCTTGCAGCACCTTGCAGACTAACAAAACATGTAGATGTTATCATGAGCGTTTATGGGCACAACCCACTTTTTCAGATGAATGGAGTTTAAGAGGTTGGTCTAGTTTTCGAATAAATAGCACAGAGAGGGGATGGAGGAGGGAAGAGTAGGAAAGAAGAAAAAAGGGGGCAAAATTGTCAGAGTATTTATGCGAAATGAAGCTGATAAGAATACTTAGTACCCACTTTAAGTACCCTTTGTTTTTGTGGCCATCCAGCCAAAGTCTTTTTTTAGACTTCTGTTGTAGGAATCGAACTTGTAAATGAAATTAAGTTCTGTAGTTTCCCTGTCAAACTGACTTTTGAAATTGGTTAGAGATAATATGGTGACTTAGAGATCCATTAATGATCTTCTGCATACAGTCTGTCAATTTATTCTGATAAACATTCAAAAAGTAATGTTTCTACTGAGCTATGTGTGTTCTAGATGTAAGCCTGAATTGTGTGTGAAATTATTGATATGCCAAGAAGCCAAATTTCTTATGTTATCACTACACTTAGGTATTTGTTGAATTGAAGTATTTTTGCTTTGAGTAATCTTATTGGCTTATTCAATAAATCCTTGGCCTTGCCTTTTTGGAGCTGAACTGTAAGTCCTTCTTGATGTTTATAACAAAGTGAGTTAGATGGTTTCAGTTCAGCTATATAGGCAGAAATCCACTTCAGAAAACAACAAAACTTTTGACAAGTAGACTACGTTATTAGTGATCTTTTGAAAAGAGAGGTTTCTATAGTCTCAGTTGCCTCTATAGCACTTGAACAGTGAATAAACAAAATACGTGCTTTCAGTGAAGTAAGACTAAAATAACAAAGTAGCTGTAATTGTAAATTTTAGATTTGTAAAAGTGTTGCTATGGTGATTTGATTTCTCATTCCACTTCGCTTTGAATGGAACACTAACTACGAAGGTATTTTAATTGTGCAGTATTTCTTTTTCATGTTCCCATTGTTTGCTTTTTCTACATGAAAACATGAGTGTCTCTAAAGCCAATTTTTTTTAAGGACTTTACAATCTGATACCAAGGTTATATTTTAATCTAGAAACAGTGGTGTTAATATTTATATATTCTATTTTGGTAGCCTAATGAACATAATATGCTTATAGTATTTTTTTTTATAAAATTGTATATTGAATTTAAAGTAGATCTTAATTGAAAAACTTCCTTTAAAGGAATTAACAGAAAATTAAGAATCTTTTAGTAAAATGTACACATGAATAGTGCAATTGATGCAGAGTGTTACATCAAATAAGGCTTTTTTCCCCCTTAAAAATCTTGTGAAATTTGTTGAATCTTTCAAATTACCTTTTCATTTAGCTTTTTTAAATATTTTGTGGTTTTGACAAGTATATATTTCAAAATGAGCTTTCCATACTCAGTATTTCAAAATTCCTAATTGCATTTGCATGTGGAGTGTGTTAACTAAAATCTCCTACTGTGCTTCATTGATCCCAAAGTGACAGTCTTCCTTTCTTTTTTTTTTTTTTTTATTTGGGAGGGAGATGCTCTTAAAGTAAGAAATGGAAATTTTGTAATCCTTTATTCAGAATTTGAAGATTGTTATTTTTAAAGTGTTTTTTAGGTTTTATACTTGTATTACAAAGATTCATATACCTTATGTTGTATAAAAATAATTCATATTTCAATAGTAACCTGATGTGCGATCCATTATTTATTTGCACAAGTAACTAGTTTTCACTGTAAACACACAACTAACAAAAATATACTTAATGCTAATCAAAAAGGAGAATAATTTTCAGTTCTTAAATCCAAGCACAAAACCTACATGACAAGGACGGTAAACTTTCAGATGAGCAAAAAGCTTGCCACTTGCAAAAGGTTGAGATAGGAAGAAAGAATAAAAATAAGAAAATCAGTTCTAAAAAGAGACACAAAAGTGGATCATATTTTTATGGGAACAAGGTGGAAATTTCAAGATGCTTCAGACTTGCTCGGTTAATGGCAATATGTCAAATTTTAATCTGAGCAAATACATGGGTAGTAGAAGTTCAGGAGTGTTTTTGTAGGTTTGAAGTTAGATAACAAGAAGACGATTAAAATAAAGATGAAATATTAACCACTGTATAAATTGTGAATTATTTTAGAAATATGTATTACGTGAAAACTTTATGACCTAGTAATGGTATTGATGTGATGCACAATAAAAAGGAGATTGGGGATTGTAAAAAGGATGAAAAATTTTGAAATTCTCCTTTTGAGGTAGGTTCACTGATCCATCAAATGATGGTGGTTTGTTACTATAGTGTACAGTGGCAAATACAGCAGTCTATTAGGAGAATTCTTTGGCAGGGACTGACTACCTTCCGATGGAATTCAGTAGACCTCATTTCTGTTTGATACAGGTTGACCATCCCATATTTGGTACACTCTGGTCTGGCAACATCCATGGTCCGGTAGGGGCGAGAGTAGGAGCCAGCTGGCGAATGCAGGGCTCGGTAGCCTTGGCTGGGCCAAATAGCAGCTAGGGAGTCCCAGCCCAGCTGGGGAACCCCCAGCACCAGCAGGGCCAGTGGCCGGGAGTCGCTGGTAGCAGCAGGCAGGAATGGCCAGGCGGCCCCAGCCAGAGAGAACCCGGTGGCAGAGGGGCCAGGCAGCAGTAGGGGAGTCTTGGTCAGGGATCCTCAGGGAATCCCTAGCGGCAGTGGGACTAATGGCTTCTGGGATGGGCTGGTGGGCAGTTAGGTGGCCCAGGAACGGGAACCCTGGTGGCAGCAGGGCTGACAGCAGCCAGGCTGTCCTGTCTGGAACCTAGGGAACTCTGGCGGCAGAATGGGAGCCCCAGCCTTGGGAGCCCGAGAGTGGGTCAGCCAGCAGGGGAGCACTGACCTCCCCTGGTCTGGCAAACTCGCTGGTTCAGGATCTCTCAGGTCCAACCAGGCCAGATCAGGGAGATCCGAACTGTAGTGACAATTGTTTCCATATTGGAAATGACTCTTGTACTCTCTTCTATGCAGGGCTTTGGGCAAATGGCCTGTATAGAAACCCCCCCCCCCCCCCCCCGAACATTTTTTACAGGCAAGGGGGCCTTAATCCATATCCATCAACCTGCAGACTTCTTTATTCCCTGTGATGAGGAATCAGCAGAGCTCTTCTTTCCAAGTGCAATTAATTCCTGCCCCCAACCAAGGGAACCTCAGACCTCTAGAGCAGGGTCATGCAGATTACAGTACATGGTACATTTGCTGCCCAGTGTATCACTCCCCCCACCCTCCGCATCCCTCACAGCTTCCTGCCCAGGAAGCATTCACATGCCTGATTCTCCCCTTACCCCACAAAGACTGATTACCCCGACTCACAAATTGTAGCACCCCTCCAGTAGGTGTCTATTTCCAAACTCCTTTTGTCTAATGGAGTTGTGTTGTGATTGACATATCCATATTTAGGTTAACGCAGGGGTGGGTAATTATTTTTGATGGGGGTCTACTCCAAGAATTTGGTAAGTGGCCAAGGGCCACACTCTTCCCTGATATTAATGGAGGAAGTGCAGGGTCTGGGATGGAGGCTGGGTGTAGAAGGGAGCTTGGGATGGAATTGGAGTGCTGGGGTGGCAGGGTCTGGAAGGGGATATGAGTATAGGTGTAGGGGAGGTTTCTGACCTGGAGGAGGGATTAAGGAGAAGCAGAAAGTTGGGGAGGGGCTGGGGTGCTAGCTGCAAGCTGTGGCCAGGAGGCATTTAATTAGGTATCTCTAGGCCAGCAGCCGAGCAGAACCTCAAGAAAGCACCCAGCCTTCCTTTCCTCCACATGCAGCTCAGAGTGGTTGGCTGTGGGGGGCATGGGCTCTGCACGTTGAGCCACTGATGGGAGGTAGTGGGCCTCTCTCCTTGCCTGCGGAGAGATTGTACTGGAGCCAGAGGCGGAGCATGAAGGGTGCCTCTCTCCCAGAGGTGCGGCATGCTGAGAGCACATGGCACCCCCAACCAACCACTTTGAGTTGCGTGAAGGAGCAGGGAGGGAAGGAAGCCTGCTCAATGCTCCCACTGAGCTATGGGATGGTGGCAGCTGGCCAGATCAAGCGATTTGGCTGGCTGGATGAAGTCTATGGACTCTGTTTTCCCATCCCTGTGATAGCTGATAGTGGCTGAGTTCACACCAACTGGACAATGAGGTCTGTGATTGATCTAGACATTTAATACCTGGCTCTCTGAAAACAAGTGGCTCAGAAGGGAATAGGTTTTTTTGGAAGCAGCCTGTAACTTGGAGAGCCCCTTGGTCAGTCAACCCCAAATTTGGATCACTAGTGACTGCATTCTCAGGAGGCAGATTTTCAAGCAATTCATATTTTAGAGCACTTAAGTTGAGTTTTAAAACTCATAAAATGGGTGAAGTTGGTGGAAACCCTTTGCTGTTTTTCTGAAATTTGCCTGTCCTAGTGGGATGGTAGAGTTGTGGGTCCGTAGGGTCCTGGTACTGAAAGAAGGTGAACCCCAAGAGCTGAAAAAGGCAAGGAGGACCCTGGTGTGTGTGTGTGTGTGTGGACGGGGGGGAGGGACAGGTGCGATAGTCTCCTCCCCATAGCAAGGACCTGCACCATACATACCTATTGCTGGGAGAAGGGAGAATAGGCACTGGGGGGGGGGGGACATCAGAGGTGGGAACAGGGCCCCAGTTTTTCCTATGGACAAGATGGCTCCTCAGCAACACAAAAACAACATGTAGGCAGAATAAAATGCTTGGGGATTTTGCACTCTCTTCTTTCTACCCTCAGTGTTAAAATAACTAGAAAAACATTGAGGCTTTGATTTCTCAGTAGTAGAACTGATTTCAGCATAGAGACTAAGGTGGAAGTCTCTGTGACTGCCCTTTCGTGGGGCTGTGGGGGGCCATTTTGGCTTTTGGCACACTTTGGGGTAGCTTTGTGAGCTTCTTTAACACATGGATGGCTTCAGTGTCATCTATGGGTATTGTACGGCTCTGGAGAGGCAGAACACAGGAATGAAACATGCTCCTGCACCAGGAGCTCATGTGAGGGGTAGTGTAGAGCCAGCTGTGCTGCGGAGGTTCTGTGTTCTTAGGTATCTGCAGGAGGGGGAATTACAGCAGCCTTGTGGCTAGAGGTGGCAACTTTATGTTCCCTCCTTCTTCCACTCTGCCGCAGGCCCTCCCCTTACTTCATTGCTTCTCCCCAGTTCTGAGCCCTGCCCTGCTGAGCCCCTGGGTAAGTTGGGGGTCATGGTTCTATTCTCCCTGAAGGGGCAGGACCTTGGGCAGAATGGGTGGGACTTGGGGGTAGCTAGCCCTCAGTGCCACTCAGACTGCCGCGTGCGCCCCCCCCTTCCCTCAGTGATGCCTAGAGCACAGTGTGTGGTGTTGTGGTGGTGATTTAAAGTACCCAGTGGCTGGGACCCCAAAATTCTTCTGAGTTACCAGAGCACAGGGCAGTTGTGTCCCCCTCCCCCGTTTTTCCACCACCTTCCCCACCTCTTCATGACCATGCTCTGCCCCTTCTGCTCCAACATCTCTTGCATGATGCTAAACAGCTAATCAGTGATGGATGGGAGGCACTGAGGGGGATGGGAATGAGCTGATAGATAGGGCTGACAATAGATGCTAAGCACCCACTGTTTTTTTTTCCCCCCAGAGAGTGCTCCAACTCCCAAGTGCACACAAGCATTCAGAGTCCATGCTTGTGGACGCTTTGTGATAGTCTAGTTGGCTAAGTTCTCTCGTAGCTGTTAGGGGTACTGTGGGTCCTTATGTTATGAACTCTTCAGATTCCAGGCTGGGCTTAGCTAGAAGGAATCTGTGGTGAGAGAGAGTGGGCTGCAGAACCAGTGGGGGACTCACATGGTGAAGTGTCACCTTAGCCCTGATGCTGGCATTTCCTCTTCCTTGTCCTCATGTTATTAAGTGGAGATGTCATGGGCATATATCTTCTGTGTGTGTATCAGCCTTCTCCATATGCAAAATAGATGAGTTGCTGAAAAGAGTTGTCAACAACAGAGGAGATGAACTGATGCTGAACACAGTTGAATTGCAAGGGTAGTGAAGGAAAACTGTTTCCAGTGCCATTTAACAAACCAGAGGAAATGGCAGCATAACTCAGAGAAAGTAGAAAAAAAGACTCAAGGCAGAACTCTGCATAACTTTTCTCTTTGAAATCATTTTAAGATAAACTCTTAGGCTGTGTCAACATTGGTGCGATCTTACGCAAAAACTTTCTGCCCGACTACACTGGCCGCGAATTCTTGCGCAAGTACACTGACGTTCTAAAGTATGAAATCAGGGCTTCTTGAGCAAGAACTATGATGCTTCCACTCAGGAATAAGCCCTCTTGTGCAACTGTTCTTGCGCAAGAGGCCAGCGTAGACAGGCAACATGAATTTCTTGCGTAAGGAAGCCGTATGATTAAAATGGCCATCAGAGCTTTCTTGCACAAGAGAGAGTCTACACTGGCAGGGATGCTTTTGCGCAAAAGCACATGCCAGTGTAGACGCTCTCTTCTGGAAGAGTTTTTGCACAAGAACTCTTCCACAAACGCGTTCTTGCGCAAGATCATGCCAGTGTAGACGTAGCCTTACTGCAAATAAAAAACTGTTAGATATGAGTCAAAAAATTAGAAAAAGTTCCTAAATAGGAAAAACCCTAAAAGTAGGCAATGATCATGTCCTGTGAGTCACTGTCTAAAACTATCAAAATTAAGTGGATGATGAATAATGGGTTTTGAGAATAAAGTTACAAAGGCCTGCAGTCAGAGGTGAATCACCTTCAAATATCAGTTTGATAAAGATAGGCAGGATGCTTCTGAGGAAAAGGCTTAATGGTTTGGAAAACAGAATTCAGACACTAGCTAAGTGAGGAAATTAGTTAGAAATGTACTTGCACACTGGTTTGTATTTTCAAAGGTATTTAGAGGCGTAAAATGCAGTTCATGGGATTTTCAAAAGTGTTAGGCACCTTAGTCCTAAGTGTGGACTTCTGTGGCCAGGTTCTACCCTTGATTACTTGCATATAACTCCACTGATTTCAGTGTTAATCATAAAGCAGTGTTTAAGTGAGCTTCACTAAAGTAGCATTTAAAACCTAACATTTACCTTATGGAGATTATACTTGCATAATACCGTTGGCATAACCCTTGTACATAGGAATGGCCATACCGGGTCAGACCAAAGGTCCATCTAGCCCAGTATCCTGTCTGCCGACAGTGGCCAACACCAGGTGCCCCAGAGGGGGTGGACCGAAGACAATGATCAAGCGATTTGTCTCCTGCCATCCCTCTCCAGCCTCTGACAAACAGAGGCCGAGGACACCATTTCATCCCCTGGCTAATAGCCTTTTATGGAGCTAACCTCCATGAAATTATCTAGCTTCTCTTTAAACTCTATTATAGTCCTAGCCTTCACAGCCTCCTCTGGCAAGGAGTTCCACAGGCTGACTACACGCTGTGTGAAGAAGAACTTTCTTTTATTAGTTTTAAACCTGCTACCCATTAATTTCATTTGGTGTCCTCTAGTTCTTCTATTATGGGAACTAATAAATAACTTTTCTCTATCCGCTCTCTCCACATCACTCATGATTTTATATACCTCTATCATATCCCCCCTCAGTCTCCTCTTTTCTAAACTGAAAAGTCTCTTTAACCGCTCCTCATATGAGACCCGTTCCAAACCCCTAATCATTTTAGTTGCCCTTTTCTG
>JANRFK010001234.1:69465808-69482896 GCA_030068395.1 Apalone spinifera
AAGCTCTGCCTGCCTACCTGGCCCTGCGCGTGGAACTGGAAGCATTTCTGAGAGCGCCACCATAGCAGTCCTGAATTTCAGTCTCTTTCCTAGCAGCCTAAATTTGGCCTCCAGGATGTCTCTCCTACCCTTTCCTACGTCATTGGATATGGCCTTCGCTGAGAGGCCTTTTTTTCTGAGTGTAGGAAACACCTCCTTGAACAAAAGTAGCTATGATGATGGAAGCATTCTTTCATACCTGAGTTTACACTGGAAGTCAGGATTACTGCCATTGGTTTTTTCATTCCCTTGACCAATGTAGCTCTGTTAACTGAACTTTTAAGTCTACACCAAGCCTTATACTCAAAAGGAAACTGAAGGTGTTACTAATAATTGCTAAACGGCCAGCTATAAGCAGAAGAAGCTTTGGAAGACAGCCTGAGAGAATAGTATTAGGCAATCATTTTGTCAGTATAACTTTTGAAGGGAGAAGAAAGGGTGAAAAGGAAGAAGAAAGTGAGTAGTAATAACTGAGCTGTAGGTATTTAGGGGTCTCAACAGTAAGCCTGTCTTGAATCAGTGGGTCAAAAGGGGCAGTTACCTTTTGCCACATTGGCATACCTGATTCTATTCTATTAAACATGCAAGTGGTTCATAAATAAAATATATTTTACATAGGTTTATGAAATGAATGTGATCATCATGACCCATTTCATACATTGCACCCTACACTTGTATTATAACACATATATTTTATGAACTGTGCTGTCTTAATGTAAGAAACATGGACACCTTTTCCATTTTGGATCTTCTGGTTAAAATACAGGGGTCAGGATACCTGGATTCTAATCCCAACTCCACTCGAGAATTCCTGTGTCTCGCTGAATCACTCTGCTTTTATCCATCTAAAGTTGTGTTGTAATTATATATATATTATTTCAAGTTTTACTTTGTGATACAAAAATTACATAGCAGTCATCCAACTAATTTGGTTGGTTCTGGATTTTTCTTTTCACAAAATTCCAGTATTGAACAATTGTGATAATGAGATTTCTAACAGTGAGGGAAAATGTCCATGTTCCAGTAACAGGCATTACAAAATCCCTTATTCTATAAAGATACAATACTTTAAAATCATGGTTTAAATGACTACATAATGAAGAAATATCCAGCCAAATGAGTGACCATGCCAGTAAGGAGTTTAGTGATCTGGCCTGCAGCTAGCAGCTGAAGAAGTCCCAACCATAACATTTGCCAGTAGTATCAAGGATGGAGTGTAGGCCTACAACACAGAAGGAATTAAAGGGAAGCCACTTGGCTTCAGTGTTGTTTGACCTTTAGAACAGGGTTCTTGGATTTGAGATAGAAAAGACTTATGGGGTGAGCAGAACTGAACATGAAATCCTAGAAGCAGTAAAGAGAGAGGAAAAAGCTTGAACTGGAACATTGTCATGGTTCTGGTGTCAGCAATTTACAAAGGCTACTTGATAAATAGGAGCAGAGTCAGAAAAGATTTAGAAGCTTGAAAAACATCTTTGATTAAGAGGTAGCAGGTTGAAATAAAACAAAAGGAAGAACTACTTCACCCACTGTACAGTCAACTGGTGGAACTCCTTCCCAGAGGATGTTGGGAAGTTAAGGCTATTATAGGGTTCAAGAAAGAATTAGTTAAATTCTTGGGAGGTAGGTCCATCAGTGGCTATTAACCAGGATGGGCAGCAATGGTGTTTGTCAGAAGCTGATGATAGGTAGCAGGGATTGGCTCACTTGATAATTCCCTGTGGGCCACTTGGCATTGGCCACTGTTGGAAGATAGAATACTGCACTAGGTTGACTTTTGAGCTGAACCGGTATACCAGTCCTTATGACAAGGAGTTTAGGCTAGTTGATCAGGAAGGCAGTTAAGAGCTGTTTAGACCCAGAAAAATTCAAACGAAGTAAATTGCAAATATTGAGCTGTATTTGAGGGTAACTAAAGGGGGGAGGAATAGCTCAGTGGTTTGAGCGTTGGCCTGCTGAACACAGGGTTCTGAGTTCCATCCTTGAGGGGGGGGGCATTTAGGGAACTGGGACAAATCTGTCAGGTATGGTATTTGCTTATGCCATGAGGGCAGGGGACTGGACTCAATGACCTCTCATGGTCCCTTCCAGTTCTGAGATAGGTACATCTCCATATATATTTAAATATTGGGACAATTTATATTAAGGTAGTGGTGGATTGCCCATTTATTAGTCTTTTTATCAAGAGTAAATTCCTTTCTAGATCCATCTTGTGTTTAGTTGGACTTCATGCAGTAATTATTTGATGAAGTACATGCCCTTTTTTATGCAGGAATTCAAATAATTTTAATGGTCTCTTTAGCATTTAAAATCTAGATATCTGATATATTTGCTTTTAAAGTCAAAGCTCTGGAAGTAGAGTAATACAACAAAGGAGACAAACTCATTTTCTATTGAGAGGTTTGGATTTTATTTTTAGATGTGGTATGTGAGCCTGGAAATTTAGGATTTCATATTCCCGTCAATCCCCGCAGATCTCCCAGTAACATCACTGGGAGGTTTACACAAACCTAAAAATAGCAGAAGATGGCCTTTGTGGTGACTGAACAATTAAATTCTTGCAGGATGATCATTTGTTACATGCTGTGTTGTCATTAATGGCACTGCTGTAATGACAATTAAGATTCTGAATGTACTGAGTGGCCTCCAAGAACACACCATGTCATTTTGGGTACAAAACTTTATAATTTCAAAAATCGACAAAGAATGTGTCTGAACTGCTTAGTATGCCATCTCTACACCCAGAATTTTACAGTAGCAATCATGACAGAGAATGGACTTTGTTGATGCATTGTATCAGAAGAGAAACTAAGTGGGGTCGGGGGAGGAGAATGGATGGATGTGACAAGTTGTTGCATGCACCTCTTTTCTGAAAACAGATGGTATTTGGCACATGCTGTACATTTTTGATAAAGTTGCTGGACTTTTACCTTCCCAAATGCTCTTTTTTTTTTTTAAACGAGATTTTGGTGGAAACTAAGTTCTGTGTCATGGAAATTTTCAGCGATCTGAAGTAGCTTGATGGCATTCTCTTAATGGCTGTTTTTTGGAACAGAATCTCATTTTCCTTATCTAAATTATTTTTTGCTTTATATGGAAAAAACTAGCATATTTCAGAAAAATTCTGTGCTACAGAAACTAAATCGTCTCAGCGTTTGATGTCAAAACAGTGGTCATTTAACTGGTTTTGAGAACTGTTATTCATTATAGACTGCTATTCTGAGTTTTTTCTCATCTGAATTTCATAATGCTAACCTTTTATAGATAACTAGCTTTTATTTGTTGTTTAGGCTCTGGAATATGTTGCTTCTGGAATTTTTCCACCAGTCCTTGACTTTCCATTTCTTGAGCACCTTGGTTCATTATTGTTTCTTAAATATTGGGAAGCTGTAGATCTGAATTGTCTGCCTCATCAAACCACTTTATTATAAGAGGCTAATGCTAAACATGTAAAAAGTACGTACATGTTGTGTATTGCAATGACAGTTGAAATGGATAGGAGGAGTGCTGATCAGCACCTGGTGACTAAAGGGTTAAGCTCAGGTAGCTAGCAGAGGTGTTAGCTAGGGGGCCCAGGAGAACCAATGGAGATGGAGAGTTGAAATTTGAATTGGATATAGAGGTTCCTTGCCTGCTTTCTTTGTGTGGGAGAGATAAACCAGCAGTTGAGAGAGACAGAGTGATGTAAACCCAGGCAGGACTACCATGCCTCTATGGAATTCGGGGCATGGGAGTGGACTGGACAAAGGGAAATTAGAAGTAAGTAACTGGGAAAAGTGAATCCAGTTGCATTGAGGGTAATTTTTCTTTATTTTGTGGTTTGGTTTGAACTTCTCTATGTGATTTCATTCCTCTCCTCCCCAATTACCATCTACGCATTGTTCCTAGATATTTTCTGGTATTTTAAAACATTTTTTCTTTAGTTGCTCTGTAACATCTAGCAACCAAGTATGCCTGATCAAGTTTCTTTTATTTTGTAATAAAAATTCCTTTTTTTAAGGTAATAATTTGATTCTTGTGTCCTGGAAGGTCTGTCTGTGTGTCTGCATGCCTCTGACTGAGTGGTCAGATACCATAGACTGCAGCTTGTTTTTCTCTTTTCTTTTTCAAGCTCTTTTTTGGGGGCAAAAGAGCTTGGGGTACCCCGGGAGGTGGGTTCAAGTATTCACCCTGGTTTTTTAGGGATCAAAAAGCACTCGATGGTGGCTGCAATTCCCCTCCCCCATCCCCGAAATCACAACACAGATTTTGGGGGAGTTTTGCCTGTAGAGGCAAGGTTTTGAAGCTCTCTTGTGGGCCCTCACCTTCTGCACTCGGAGTGCCAGAGTGGGGGAACAGCCTTGATAGTAGTTTAATCTATTTGATTACTTTTTATTTAGCTAATTGCCTCAACCATATAACCTGTTTTTCCAGTTACATTAACACCAGATCAGCAGCTGAACAAAATTTTATGTTGAAGGTGTAACAGAATAAATAGAATATTGTTTGCAAACACTTTAGTGTTTGAATATAAACTGGTTTACGTCTTCCTTACAGTGGTCCATTGTGTAGAAGTGATCATGAATTTGATCAAAGACACTGAGTCACTCTGGATATTTGGTTCAGAGAACATAAAGTTAGAATTTCAGTGAAGACCTCAAATAGAAAAATACATTCATAATTTAGACAACAAAGGGCTCTTAACCATTGCTATTTGGTTAGCATATTTTGAGGGTCTCACAAGACAAAGTGCTTGTCTGTTATAATTCCACCATTACTTTTCATAACCGCCTTGTACTCTTCAAAGGTAGGAAAAACTCTGAGATGTGGCAAATATTGCATTGATCTAGTCATCCCATTCAGAGCAAGTAGCAGAAACAAAATAATGCCAACTGACTTTAAGGCAATTTCCTTCCTCTGTGGAAATTTCCATTTTCATATTGAATAGGTTCACTGAATAAAACTTGACATTTTGTTGTCGTGCAAAATGAACTTCTCAACCTGTGCTCGTTCAATTAACAAGAAAATAATGCTTGTATATGTGAAATGCACAAAAATTACCCTATATGATTTACATACAAAATGAAAGAGTATTTAATTCACACTTCTGTAACAAACTTTTTTTAATCCTGACTACTAGCACTTTCTGGGCTCTTGCTGTAAATTAATTATAGTAACGTTTTAAGTCTGAAATAGTAGACTATAGTTAGCTAGTATGAAGTTGGAAATAATGTTCATGTTTCTTTTATAGCTGAATAGATAATATAAGAAATGTATAACTTAATTAGAAATATTGCATACTGCAGAACATATTTAGAAGACAAAATGCCAAAACCTGTAACAAAGAGAAAATGTTAAATTAGTACCAGATGGTTCAAAATTAGAAAAAAACAAACAAAAAAACCCCCTCCATTCTTTGGAATGGAAAGATGACCGGGTTAAATGACTGTTTACGCCATTTAAAATATTTTCATTAGCATATATTTAAAATTTATTAGCCAATGCAGTTCTCTTTATTGCCTGAACAGATTTTGAATAGTTTGAATAGTTATGTTAAAAAAAATACTCATTTTGTAATTACATCTGAGGTTTTTCAATATGTACAATTCAGAGTATGCAATTTCAAGACGTTCCTGTGATTTTATACTACAGTATTTCTACTTTAAAACTATATAATTATACTATATATATGCATGCCTCAACTTTGACCTATACTAAAGCCCTACATGTATGTGGGGACAAAATTTGGCTTGCTTATTATTTTGCTTATTTAGCTTACAGTTTTAAAAGCAAATGGAAAAAGATGTATTTTTCTTCCAGAGAAAAACTTTTAGTTCTTGCTATAAAATCTCAGATAATATGGCTTGAACAGAGTTAAGATATTCATTAGGCTAAGGGAAAGAGCTGTGATTCAGGACACCTGGGTTTGACTTTTTTTACATGTATGAAAAATGAAGCTACTAATATGATACATTATTATAAGCACTGCTATTGCTGTTATACTTAATTCTGTTAAGGTTTTACTTGCTGTCAGTCTTTTCATGTTGATCATGTTTACTTTTCGTATTGTGTTCTTTTGTCTACTGAGAAACACTAGTTTCAAGGCCAGGATATTGAAATATGGAGCTCTTGCATGTCATCACATAATGTCTGATGTTCAGCTGAATGCTGCTTTGTTAAATAAAATTGAGATGCCTAGGCCATGGCTCCACCGATGTTAAAGTTACTCTAACTGTTACACTGGTTTTAACATAATTATACCATACAGAAGAATTCAAACTTGGCATTCAGTAAATTCCTGACTTTAAAGTGCCTAATATTGGGTGGTATGAATGTTTCTATCGCATCCATTCCTCGTGGTAAACAAAAATAATCTCTGTTGTATGACTTGATTCCAAGGTGTGTTACCCTTTTTAAATACTACACTATGCTTGAAACAACTTTAAAGTCAAATTACATTTGTTAGATATAATACTCAGAGCTTTTTTTCCCCCTTTTATCCACTGGGGAGTGGGGGGGATTGTTCACAGACATGCCTAAAAGCAAGAGGAAAGATAAGGGAAATGAGAAGCAAAGGTCTGCAGGCTCTGAAGCTTCATAAGAAACTCAAGGAGAGCATGAAAATCCAATTGATGTTGCATTTTCCAAATATGAACAAGAACATTAAAAAAGAAACAGCAAATAAATTAAGGGGGGGAGAGGTGTGTGTATACACCTCCCCATACAGGAAACACATAGCGGAATCAGATACACTTTATTTTTAGAATAATAGAATGATTTAAAAAAAATTGAAATTGTTGGACACAGAAGTCAGATTTACAGTTTTGACAACATAATTTTTGCAGATTAGTGCAGGAGAAAATTCAGAATGCTTATGTTTCTATTTTGGAATGGACTCAGAATACCAAGTCTGGGATTGGTGACATTCTTAGCAGGCAAGATGTGTGTGCTTTTGGAGACCTATATCCTGCAGGGAAGTTAATAGACTCAAGTAGAAGATGTGTTAAATATTGGGTTTTATTTGTGTAACACTTATGTAAGTAGTACTATAGCTTTTTATGGACCTAGTGAATATGATTTTGGGATTAGGCCCTTACCGTTTTCATGTATTTACCAATAGAGGAAAAAATAACTGGTGATGATGTAAGAAAAGGGAAGAACATCTTCAGTAGAAAAAGTCTCCAGAATGGAGTTACTTTTACTGAAAAGTTCACATGATAGTGGGATGATACTTCAAACCATTATAAAGAAAGAACATTCTTTGGTTGAATACAAATTTAATTCTGGGAAAAAATAGTGAAGGAAAGAAAACGATCAGTTTTTTTTTAAGAAGCTCTAACACTGTAAAATGGAAACTCACTAACACATTTGTTAGTATAATTATATAAAAAGACATTTTTATATTTCCCTACTCTATTATTAAAAAGAGGTTTTGTCAAGCAGTAAAGATTTATTTTATATGGGAGCTGCTGTGTTATTGTCTGGCCATTTTATATCCATAAAAGAAATGGATTAAATAAAATTAAACAGTATTTTTAAGTATCTGCAGTGTGTGGAATGCTAACAACAAACTATCTAAAGTAGTTCTGGGGAGGATGTGGTCAGATTCGTATTTCAGTACTTAACCAGGTATGTGTTCTTATTTCCTAATTCCCACCATTTAGCATATTTTAAGTATTCTATTGCATTTCAGAGAATACTTGCTAAAGTATTGCTTGTAAATTTAATGAAATGAGGTACTGTAGTTGTGTGAAAGAGAACTATAATATTCAGAGGAGGCTTACACTGATTCATATATGGTATTCATAGTATATATTTTTAAATATATAACTATGTTCCATATGGATTATTACTCTACAGAATACTTAAGAGGGCCTATATATGCTCTATATTTGTAATCTAATATTTTGTATGGATGAGAGACACACACATTGTTGACTTCCCACAAATATTTCATGCAGCATGATGAATGCAATAGGTGCTTGGTATTCAAACAGATATTTAATAACAACTGTATACTTATGGTATAGACAGTTGCCGTGAACTAACAGGAAGGGCTCTGGGCACCAGTGCTTGCTCCCTTCTCCATCCTCCTCGATCTTCTCCCAATCAATTTCCTCTTCACTTCCTTATCTAATGTTGAAGACAGACCCAACATCTGCCTCAAGTTAAGGCCCACGTACCTCCCAGCTTGCCAATCTCTTTCTAGTACCTTCTCCATTTTCAAGTTGATGCATTAACAGGTTTCAAATTGTGCGCTGAACTGTTTTGCTGCTGCAAGGCTGAAGTAAAAGAGCAAATGGTTGAGAGAGAGAGTAGTACATTGGCATCTGTTTGGTCTAACTTCAGAGAGAAGCAGTTGAGCTTTAAAGGGTGCCAAACTGGCATGGGAGCTTCAGGAGAAAAGTGGATGGGGCAAGTTGGAGGTCAAAATGATGACCTATTTCCATATGTCAAATGTCACTGTGTCTCTCCTCTCCCTACTATTGCAAACAAATGTACATACCCCATGGTCAGGGGGACAGACGGACAGACAGACAGACAGATTTGTTGGGCCCCAGGACAAGGTCAGGTGGCCACTGACTCTGTGTTCCCAGAAAGCACTGGGCCTTGGGCAGAAGGCGTGGGGCTGTGACAGTCAGTCCTCACCATTGCTTAGAGTGCACCCCTCTTCACCTCGCACTCTGAGACACCTGAAACATACTTTGCCTAGCCTAGGCCTTAACGCTGATCAGGGTGTCTACGCAGGGCTCTGGTGGCAATTTAAAGGGCTGGGGCTCCAGTTGCCGTTGCTCCCACAGTAGGAGCAGCAGCAGTGGCTGGGAGCATTGGGGCCTTTTTGAATTATCAGGCCCTAGGGCGGTTGCCCTCTTTGCCACCCCCCTACCCTCCCCCACACACACCCGGCAGGCCTGCCCACAAATATGGGTCCCATTACTTTCCTTTTTTTCCTCAATATACTGATGGTGTATTCTCATGCCAGAGGCCTCCTCTGCCTGTCAAAACTAAGTATTACAAACTCGCCCATCCCCTTCTGCTAAAGGTGTCTGTTAGTTGCCTTTTATCCATCCCTGTTCTCGCTAATCTTTACTAAAAAGGGTTCAGTTTAGTGGTTCAATTATTTTGTAACTCTATACATCAAGTGGGTTTGGTTGCATGGGAAGATGCAACTAGAAACAGAGGGTTTTCTCGTAAAACTGGATGGATCAGGACTTGTGCCAGAGAAGAATTCTGCGCTTCCTGATAGAAATCATTATTGACTGCATACACTCTTCTGCAATAATTGAACTGCTAGTTCACAGCTTTAACAAACCAAAATGCTCTAATACATTTTCTATTTTATTACTTACAATAGGTGTTGAAATAATTGTATTTTTTTCACTAAAGTTACTGGATTATTATGTTACCACAGTATAGAACACTGGTGACCTATGAAAAAATTAATTTGATGTCTTTCCGAGACATGGCTGTTCCTAGAATTGGATCCAAACTTGGGTCTCCCAGACTTCCAGAATAAGCAGCCCAAAAGTACCATAAACAGCAGCTTGTGGCAGAAGGCACTTCCTATTGCCATTCTGCTTTTGCAAAAATGGGAAGTAACCCTTTTTTTAGCTCCTTCTGATTTATCCAGAGACACTCATGTAGGTCTTCCTGAGCTGATTGTGATTTTTTTTTTTTCAGGAAGATGCATGGCCTAGTGGGTTATCACGATGGGATTTACATTATTCATTTTAGTGAAAGCACATACAACTATATACACCTAATAGGCCTGTCCTGACATGATAGAAAACTAATATCATATCAACAATAATAGCAGACACGAAATAATAATCTATAATTTGGTTACAGAACAAATAAATGTTTAATGCATAAATTGCATGCAACACACATACAATCTCCCTCTTACACCACCGGCAAAGACTTGTAAAGTTTATATAGAGAGATAATCACATTTATGACCATAGTAACATCTTGTCATATAAGCTAGGTAGTCCCAAGTGAGACTTTCCCATCACAATAGTACCAGTCACAATACCTTTTTATTCAGAACACTTGGGATAGAAATGTACTCTGTGTTCACAAATGGGGCTCCTTGCTCATTTACCAGTGGGGAAAATACTCTTGAGTACTCTTTTCAGTATATGCATTGGGTTATAAAGGGAGTTCCAGAGATACTGAAGTATCAGCTACACATGAACAGCTTGTGGTTTGAAGAGGGACCCTGGGATAGAGACATCCAACCTTCCACATCCAATTTTACCCTGTGGACTATTGCATTAAACATTCTTATTGTGTGTGAGAATTTCATTTTGTCTTTTGGATTGTAGTACCTACCATATGTTCAGAGTTTCTGTGAAAGCATATGCAATGTATGTTGTATATTGCAATTGTATTTTCATTTCATACTTCATATTTGAGAAAACTGGAAATATTTTTCTGAACACATTTAAGTGCATCTTTTTATATTTAGGAGGGGTGAGAGATTCTACTTCTAATGAAATATTATATATGATGTTGTGGTTTATTGACTTGCCTTTGATAAGGGAGTTAGTTTACTATACGTATCAATATGGCTCTTAACTCTGAGGGGCATTGTGATTTTGTTTCACAGAAGATTGCTTGAAGATTTTAAAGCAAATCAACAAAAAAAAATTAGTAATACAGCCATTAAAAAGGACCCAAACTTACAAAGTGTCCTTTGACATCAGTCAGTTGATTATTTTTTAAAGAACACAGTAACTTGTTACTTCTCAGCATAGCCTGAATTTATTCACTTGTGTTCTGTCTATATAGTCTGTTAACTAATGGAAGGCTTTCACCTTGCTTCAGATAAGTATGTAGAACATATCTCTAAATTGTATCTGGTAAATGTGCAAAAGATGCTCAAACACCATGTAAGACAAGTTTTGGTAAGCCTGTGTATGGACTCAGAGTTTAGTTTTCACCATAGCTGTTTATTATCAGAGGTTATGTAGATCCAAATATTTGAAAAATGTATTTCCATACTTCTGAAGTTTAAGTCATGAAGCTTACAAAGAAATATTTGTTTGATAAACAAGATTGGGAAATACAAATGAATGAGCAGGTATAGAGTCTGTAAGCCCCATAATAATGTGTGTAACATTCATTAAATTGTTTGTTAAATAATGTATTCAGACTGACTAGTGTTTCCCAGCTTCTACATCACCCATTATGTTTTCTAGTAAATTAAAGCTAGGAAACCTTTGTCAGAGTTATAATACTCAAACTGACATCTAATTCCCCCAGACAATAGGTACAAGTCTGCAGGCCTCTCTAATTCTTTCCAGTCTTTACATTTATTGATTCTTTTGTAGACCTGTTTCATCCAATCTATTACAGACAGCACCAGTTAAAAGTGTGAAGTTTACCACATTTGACCTAAGGCACGTTAAAAACAATAGCTTCCTGGCATGCGTTCCATGAATCCCGGGGTTATTATTTTTAATTGGAACAAAATTTTTGTCTGTATTTGCCAAAAATGTTTGAAGTGTTACCTTGATTATAAAGATTGGCATGTTAATTTTCAATGTGACCTAGAATTCCCAGGGGAAAAAATCAATTTCTGATGTCAATTTAGTTCAGATACCATTTGTTATCCTAGGCTCCGAATGTTTTATTATTTGAGTTAGCTTCAACCCTGCAATATACTTTGAGACTAGGCTTACTTTTCCTATGCCTTTGAATACTATTTTACTTATTTAAACTTTAATATTTTACATTATATATCTCAAAATTATATATTTGTATTCTTTTGGTGACGAATTTTATTGAAATGTTTTCAGTGATTTCCTTTAATCTCAGTACAGATGTATCAGTAAAGTAAATTTTTCTGGAATTAACATAATATAACATTTTTATTATACTTCGTTCTTCAGAATTATGCCTTTTCTGCGTATCTTACACTGTAAAACATACCATATAAATAATTGATGATAAACAAACAAATCCTACATTTGCCTCAGTGTTTCTTCTCCAGTTTCAAGGCTTTGAAGTTCAGTAAATAATTTATGATACTTATTAGTGTAGACGAATCCAGTATCCTTGATCTTAGTTGTTTTTTGTCCTTGTGTTTCTGAGTAGAATTTTTAAGTGATCCTTCTGATTGGTAAATAAACATGATGATGTAGGAAGTATTAGAATTGTTATAAATGCTGTAACTTGTGAGATTCAGTCAAATGTGCAGAAAAATAAACTGGGGTTTTTTTCCCCTCACCTATATCCAAATAAGCAAATATAAACCAAAGAATGCTTGAGCTATTTCAGAATCCTGTTACATCCTTTTTAGAAACAAATGTGCTTGTAAGTTGCATAAGGCAATGGCAAAATTAAGTGTATTGAGTTTTTCGAGTGTACATGAAAGGAAACATGAGAAATACTGAGGCAGACTACATTTTTGTGGGTAAAAAACAGGTAGAATAGTCAGAATGTCTGGTAGCCAGAATAAATACTCCTCCATGGCCAATAATAATTTGCCTGGAAGAAAATGTGATGGTGAGACATAAATCTGATAAGTTTATAAACTTATCTGATAGCCAGATTTGGTTTGGCATTTAACTAAATATTCTCCTGTCCTTTTTCTGCTGAGCTTCTGTTATTTGTGCAACCAAACAACAATAAAGGGTTTAAGAGAGTACTTAAGGTCGTGTGTACTTCTTCATAATGGTTTTGTCTATGCTTTCTTACTGAAGTTCCTGCATACTTCTGTAATTTTACTCAATTTTTTTGTTTCTAAATATATGTATATATAATTAAAAATAAGAGCAATTGAGGGTGGTTTTTTTTGTTTATGCATTCTAGATTATGCACTGGAAATCAGAAAACATACCTCAATAGGCAGCACCCCAACTAGACCAAAAAAGCCTTTGGATGACCATCAATTCACTAACACCCGTTGCCTTGCTCTCTTGGGCTCCCCACCACCCTGTCCTGTTGGACCAGATTCTCTGGTCTCCCCCAGACAAGGCACAGAGTTGGGTTAACTGCTCCTGCTGAAGAGCAATGTGGACACTGAACCACTTCCGCTCTGGGAGAATGCAGTCCTAGGGCACAGCACCCAAGAAACCAACCCCCAAAAGGGATCAGAGCTCCAAATTCTTCTTTCTCGTGTAAAAGTTTTGCACAATGAAAGCTTTTTCAGGTAAGTCTCCTTTCTCAATGAAAGGAGGACGTACGCACTGGTTGTTACATGGGGGGGGGGGGAGCAATTATTTACATTGAGCTTGATGGTAAACAGAAATGTTAAGTACAAACAGTAGAATTTAAGTGGTTGCACATGAAAATAGACAGATCCAAGTAAGTTACAGAATTTTAAATGAAAATAATACAAATAGTTAGTTCTAATACACTAAAACTTATTTCAGTTTCTTACCCTAAAAGCTGTTCTTATTTCAGGCAAGTTTTCAAGTCAGAGATTATCTTTTTTACTCTGACTTAGGTTTCCGGTTGTCTTTGTTCCCCAGCCAGCTGAAGACAAAGGGACTGATCGATGCCCATTGCTTAAACAGGCTTTCCCCAGGCAGGAATCTTTTGTTCTACATCCCCCTTTCTGCGGAAAATTACCCGGGGAAATTGGAATTCCAGTACTAGATGGGAAACTGGGGGAATGACAGCACAGGGAACCTCTATCCCTGTGCTTGCTTGCAGCCTCCACCCCCTGTTGTTCTTAACCTGCACTTGCAGGCACCGCCCCCTGTCAATGTATGGGCAAATGCAGGGTGGCATGGAACCCCCTCAGGAGCTGTGCCCTGCCCCACCTGTCCAGACCTCTCCACCCTAGTCTCCTACCTCCTGCCCAGACCCTGCACCTCCACCACCACCCTGCTGCTGCATCCTCACCACCCATTTGCTTCTTGGGAGCCCTCTCCCGAAAACTGAGCCCTTTATTTTTGGATCCACCCCAGAGCCTGAGAGACCCCATAAAATCTACTAGTCCTGGGCCCCAAGAAAAATTAATCTGGCCCTGTCATAAGCCCTGAGCCTTGCCACTCCCTGGGCTGGAGCACGAGGGGAGTAAGGTGAGGGTTTTTTTTTCTGCTTCTCAGTTGGGGGCCAGGTCAGTGGGAATTATTTTTTTTCTTTTGCTTCTCACTTGTGTGGCCCCGACCTGATTTTTTTGTATGGGTTGGTGTCCCCCAACTCAAAAATAGGTTACTCACCTGTTTTCCTTAGCATCCCAGGTAGAGCTGCCCAAAGACTGGGATGGTATTGAGTGGTCAGTAGCAGGATTCTGGTGGCTGGATTTCCTCCTAGCTGCCAGGGAGTTGTATGCCAGACTCTGGCTTGTCAAAATGTCTCCAAAATACACAATCTAACTAATGTATTGTATAGATTATTCAAAACAAATCTGGTAACTTGTAGTAATCCTTAGCAACCACAAAACTTATAATTTCTATTTGTTAGCAAAGCAACTCCCAGCAAAAAACTCCCAGAAACCCAGAGCCAATGTGAGCTATTCACATTCCATTCCATTCCATTCTCATGGATCAGTATCCTTATGTATTCTAGTTTCAAACACTGCAGCTGTTCTGTCTGCCTCAGCCAAGACAAAATGATTCCTGACTACATGGTATCCTTGCTTCTAGTTTATGCTGGCTGAGTACAAATGAATGCAGTTATATCAAGTCCTGCTCTCTGGCTTGAGCTAAAGGAAAAACTGTGACCTATCAAATTTAGAATTATGTGTTGGTCTTTATAAATTGCAGTAAGTCAAGAAAGGGCAACATACAAAGATGCACTGTTCCTGATCCTGATCCCTATCTCACTGATGTTGCTGCCAAAAAACAACAATCCCCTCCCCTCAGCCCTTGATTTGATGTTAGTTAATGTGATTGATTGAGCTACTAGGTCCAAAGTACTGAAGACCTTGTAGTCCTACCACATTCTTCCCCAAGAAAAGAGCAGAAGAGTAATCCAATCTGAGCTCTCCAATATGTTCAGAGAGGCTGCAGAGAAACAGCCAGTCAGACCCCAGCGGGGATATGAAAGGAGCTTCTGGGTCTGAAAAGTTCAGTTACTGCTTGGAGCCAGAGGAGCAAGAATGATGCTCCCAGTTGTTGCAGGAGTTCCAACTCCTGGATAAAACAGTTGCTGGCTGTGACGAGGAGCAAGGAAGTGCTCCTGGCTAGCTGCTAGGGCTCAAGCAAGACATCAGCCTTAGGTAAGGGTGAAGCTGCACATGCTGAGGCTATGTGGAAGTGACCCAGGGAACAGTAGCTGCAACGTTTGTTTAAAAGGATGAAGAAGCTGCCTGCTGTTTGTCGAGTCTGTAGGTTAGGGCCTCGTGTAGTGGACAGTCCTGGGTCCTCCCCACCAGCTGCAGATGAGTACCCTGAGAAGAAAGTTTGCATGGGCCCAAGGAGTACTGAAGGTAGATCTCAAAGAGGATTGGTATTTGTGGACTTCGATAACCCTCAGCAGGGGTCTGATTTAAGCGGGTTACTCAGCTATAGATCTTTTGGTCAGGCAAGGCTCACTATAGAGCAAAGAGTCTCTAGAGAAGAAGCTCTGGGAGCACTTCTCCATTCCAGTGTAAGGAATATTGGAGAATTAGCACAGGGAGGTGTACTGAGAGAGATTCTTTGGTCTGTGTACTTCAGGACTATGTGTAACTCAGCCAAAGGGCCAAGTCCATTGGGGACTACTGGGAGGGACAAGCAGGGCACCAGTCACATGATCACCTCCACCATGACACCTCCCCACACTACACTACACATAGCCCAGGGGTGGGCTGTCTGTAGGAAGGCATATGATCTAGGACAAACCTCTCTGCCTTAGCCCTGCCTTGGTTCCCCCCACACTCCACCTTTTCCTTTTCCCTTCCCCCCGCTCTGCTCTGAGCCATGCATGCCAAAGGACTAGTGAGGCACCTGGTGCCAGCAGCAATAATCATCTCTCCTCCCCACCCCCCTGCATTTACTGGTGGCAATAGGGGAAGTAGAGCAACCTGACCCAAGCCTGTTCTGGTCCCCTGCCTCCTGGCTACATCACTCCACTTTCTACTGTCTGTGAGTGTGTGGTGCAGTTCCCCTCTGCCCTTTCTCCACACAAGTGGCTGGAAGCCAAGGGGGCAGAGCAGGCTGGGGCAAGGTCTTTTTGCTTTAGAGATGTAAAATCTCATTTAATTGATTAACTGGTTAAATATATTGTTTAACTGGTTAACCAATTAAAGGGAGGGGATAGAATGGGGGACACTGCAGACAGACCATCCCCTGCCTGTGGGTACTCTGCTGTGAACAGGGGCTGCTCTGGATGCAGGTGGCTCAGACCTGCAATGGACAGAGGCTGTTTCAGATGACCGGAGTAGCACCCTCTCCACAGCAGGCTCCCCCCTCAGGCCTGGGGCAACACCTTGCATGTGGCAGGCCGAGAGCTGTTCCAACCCCCACCGGTTAACCTTACCCGGTAAGCCTCACCTGTTAAACATTCACACCCTTACTCTGCTTCCTGCCGCCAAGAAAGGGGTGGGACCAATCTCTGCTGACTGTATGAGGCCCTCCTGCTAGTGCCCAGGGTTGCCCTGGGCCTTGTGGCCCCCCCAAACACACCAGCCTCTAGCCCCCTTATTCCTCCCTCCCCCCACTGCATGGGAGGCATCTGAGCTTTCATTCTCCCCATGTGGTGCTCCTGGCTGAGTCGCTGAAAACCCACTTGAAAAAAGAAAGTGCTGGCTGAGAGCACCATAAAAGCTGAGAGAATGCAAATGAATATGCTCCCAGTAGTAGGAGTGCACAAGAGGTGAGTGGCTGCCATCAGACTGATATTGAGCTAAAAACTCCCATTGAAATCGGCAGGAGGAAGGTTAGCTACAAAACTCCCCAAAAATGTGAATCGTACTTTTAATGATAGCCTGTATATTTGAATGCACCTTGGGTATAAGTTTTTATGGGGGATTTAATATTTTAAATGTTTTAGGAATGATACGTTTCTTTCAATGACAGGAAGACAAAGAAACAGACAAAAGCCAAAATTTCAAATGGGACTATCTTTTTATGACCTATAACACTGGTCTACAATTTTTTAGAAGTCGTCTGCTTCAGAGATAAAATTTGC
>JANRFK010001234.1:69482996-69494712 GCA_030068395.1 Apalone spinifera
GAATTAGTAAGGTTTGACTACATTTATTTCAGAAGCATTTTGGCTGTAGAGCAGAGAAATAAAAAAAGTATGCTTTCTGCAGATGTTGAACTGTTCCTCCTTTTCCTTCAGTGTAAATCCAGCAATGACTGTCATAGAAGTTTTAGTGGGACTAAAATAAAGGATATTACAGTGGAATTTGGTTGCAGATTTATCTGTAGACTGCCTGAAACTTTGCCATAATAACTTAGAACTTCTCCTTTTTTCTGACTTCCATATTATTTTACTGTTTGGGTGCATAATTGATTTAATTCACTCCCCCTCCATAATCTATATAAGGTGAGTTCACAAGTTTTGACAGGTGTGATGGGGGTTAGGCCCTGATTCTCTCTATGGAGGCTTTTGTGATTTTGGCACACCCTGCCTCAGAGAGGCAGAAGAGAGGTTCTCCAAGCAGGCTAGAATGGCTGCTGGGGAAGCAGTCAATCAGGGACTGGGAAGGCAATATAGAAGGAGCTGTGAAACAGAGTAGCAGTTAGTTACTGTGTTGTGCTCAAAAAGTGAAGACTGACTAAAGGAGGAAGAGTAGCATGGTGGAAAGCTGAGAGTAGAGAGCTCACGGCAAACAAAACAGAGCCCTGAGATAAGGGCAAAGACGACACTGGGAAGTGGCCCAGGGAATTGTAGCAGCATTGAAACAGACATAGCAAACAGCTGCCAGCTACAGGGGCAAAGGGCTGGAGCCTAGAGTTAGGGTGGGGATGACGCCTCCTCCCCATAAATCCCTCTCTGGGAAAAGTAGCTTAGATACAGAGGCATCCGGGGGTGTGGGTTGGAGGGCAGGAGTTAAACTATAGTGACCCAGCAAAAGGGCTGGGCTCAGAGAGGTCCTAGGAGAACAAAGCCATTGATTTGAGGAAGGAAGCCCTAGGGGCACCACTCTATTCCAGTGGGAACAAACTGAGAGACATCACAGAGGGCACTGAGACTTGTACCCTGGAATGGGTTTATTTTGGTAGAGGTTATTTTGATCACCAAAGAGCCTCCATAAGCAGAGAGAGTGCAGGTGTATATACCTGGCCAAGAGCACTTGCGAGAGAATGCATCTTGTGCAACCTCATTACAGAAGGAACTCCCAAATAGCCTTCATTCTGTCCCACCAGTAGTACATTTGCTGAGGCTTAATTACCAGATATAGAAGGGAATAGTACATCTAGGCATAACATTATTCATTCTGCATTATCATTGCCTGATGCTAGTAGGTCAAAAAGAATCTTTTTTTGGGGGGGGGGCAGGGGGGGGAACATTTTTTTGAGTCGGGGCCACTGACCTACAGAAAAAAAATCAGTGAGGGGTTGCACATGAGAAGCAAAAATAAAATTAAAAAACCTCAAAACCGTCACTGACACGGCCCCTGACTGAGAGGGAGAAAGACACTACCACAGTCCCTTCACACATCAGACCCTGGGGGGGGCAGGGTAATAGATTTTGTGTGCTGCGACCCCGAAGGTGATGGGGGGGAGGGGAGGAAAGGGCTGGAGCGCCAGTGCAGGCTCTTCAATGCTCTGTGGGTGGGGGGGTCAGGCAAGCTGGAGGCCACATCCGGCACCCCAGCCTTAGGTTTTCAAGCTCTGCTTTAGGGAATGATGGACTATTGCTACATTCTAGGAACCCAAAGTTTGCATATGAACTGAAATAATACCGAGTAACAAACAAGACTTAAAGCACTCATGCTTATGGGTTTTTTACAATTTCAATTACTTGATGTATTTTATAAATGGTACAGCTCAATTCTGTTACTTTGTATATGAGTTGCCTCACAGCTTGTGTTCCTTATTACTGACTAAAAAGTGCAACAGACACTTTTTTTAATGGGAGATGGAATTCTAAGTACATATCAAATTCCATGTTGGAGTAAACATGTCAGCATATTCAAAATCACATTAGTGGAGGCATTCAAGCTGGACTCATCTCCATTTAAAAGGGAGGGCTGCTGTCAGAGACTTGTGAAAGAGACCTTGACACTGGAGTTTGCACATTCTTTTGGTATAAAATGGTCTGAACTCTGTGTTTCAATGGCAAGTGATATTAGTTGGCAGTAGAAAAGCACGTGGATGGCTTCTGACTGGACAGAAGTAGTCTGATGCTTTTCCATCTTCTTATCCCCACCTGCACTCCACTTGTGGCAAGGTGTTACATCAAGTTGCAGATTAGTCCCTGTGCCTGGAATCTTGGGTAACAGAGTGTCTATTTGCCTTCCATGTTTCATACAAACCTTATTGCAGTTAACCTTTGGCCGGTGTGGGGACCCTCTGCAAGGTAGACTTATAGACTCATAGACGTTAAGGTCAGAAGGGACCATTATGATCATCTAGTCTGACCCCCTGCATAATGCAGGCCACAGAATCTCACCCACCCACTCCTACAATAATCCTCTCACCTATATCTCAGATATTGAAGCCTTCAAATAGTTTGAAGACCCCAAGATGCAGAGAATCCTCCAGCTGTGATCTGTACCCCATGCTACAGAGGAAGGCAAAATACCTCCAGGGCCTCTGCCAATCTACCCTGGAGGAAAATCCCTTCCTGACCCCAAATATGGCGATCAGCTAAACCCTGAGCATGTGGGCAAGACTCACCAGCCAGACACTTGCTCCTACAGGCTTTGAACAAGGACATATAAGTTAACTGTTTGAAGAACTGAGGTTGAAATTTGTTTGGTTTTGGATAGCAATATAGGGTAGTGTGACTGTCTTAGTGTGAGATGCAAGTGTGAAAAATTGTGAGTTGCAAGGGTGGAGGTAGAATGGTTGCCTATATAAGACAAAACTCTTAATATCAGGATATCTGGTCACCCTATGTCTGGATGGTTTTATTTTGCCTTTTTTTTCTTGTAGAATTTATAGCACCCTGCATGCTGTAGTAATGGCCACCATGTGTAAAGGTATAAATAAATCCTCAGACTATAGCTTTTCTGCATAACCTGTTCATTGTCTTAGGGACACAGTATTAGTTAAAAAGTAAATCCTTGTTTTATGCTTATGGTAAATGATCAAGTACAGCCTCTTGCAATTTGAGAGGTACTTTCACTGTAAAAATGTCTGAAATGTTTGCTTTTGGCTTTTTAACTCTGAAATTAGGATTAAGTTGTATCAGGATGTTAAAGACAAATTTTGAATTATAAACTACCCAAGAAAAATCCCAATATGGCTGGGAAAAAGAAAAAAGATGAGAGCAGCAACTATACATTTCTTGTTTATTTCAGTAAAATAATATATTTGACTATAAATGTGTGATCTAACATAACTGATACAAATCTATAGTCTTTTTATGTGTGACTGTATTGTAATATAGCTCACATTTACTTATTTATATATATATACACATATATATATATATATATATATATATATATATATATATATATATAAAAATAAAAGAGGGCACTTTGTTCAACATCCCTTCAAAAGTAATACATGGCTATTCTTACTCTGTTTATAGACCTATAATTTGGAGCCAAACCAGATCAAGTGAGAATTGTTAACAAATAAAAAATACCATTTAAGCAAATTAATTCAGTATAATTTGCACACAGAAATTTTACTTATTTTACCTATGCATTATATGCCTGGTACTCCAGTAAAGCATTATTTTTATAAAGCACTTGATAAAGTGACATATCATTTATGGAAATTGAGTTACATGAAACTTTATTCTTTGACAAGCTCTTCAGTGATTCATTGACCAGTTCATAGTTCTGGAGAGTTTAGACCTTGCCTTCATGAATGCGCTTCCATTTTGGGGAATAGAAAATGACTATATTTACTCATTTATTTGGAAAGAGAGGTGATCTTATGTTGAAAGAGGAGTAGTTGAAAATTGGTGTGGGAGGAAGTTGAGGGAGAGGGAATTTTTAATGTTTTTAAACTTTTAAATCAAACAAAAGTAATAAAACACGTGTTTCCATAATAAGCCTGATCCCCTCTGTTTGTACATTGTATTATTTCTTCCTATCTGCCCTGTCTTGTTTGTGATAGATTGAAGAACATACATTACATACAGTGAGATTCTAAAAGCAGCTTGGGCATAATAGGTAATAATAAAGTCTGAGAGAAGGTGTATTCAGGAGAATCATTTTCATTGTGCATACACAGTTTTGCTCTATACTTTGCTCCCAATTGAGATGTGGTGCAATACTATCCTAATTAGGGAAAGAATTAGACTTTCCTTATAAGTAAGGCCAAGATTTTGTCATGGATATTTTTAGAGAAAGTCAAGGACAGGTCACAGGCAATAAAAAGCATAAGAACGGCCACACCAAAGTTTTATCTAGCCCAGTATCCTGTCTGCTGACTGTGGCCAGATGCCCCAGAGGGAGGGAACACAACAGGTAATCATCATGTGATCCCACTGCTGTCATCCATTTCCAGACAAGGACACAATTCCTTCCTAAGGACGCCATTCCTTCCTATCCTGGCTAATAACCATTGATGGGCCTAACCTCCATTAATTTATCTAGCTCTTCTTTGAACCCTGTTAAAGTCCTAGTCTTTACTACATCCTCTGGCAAGGAGGTCCACAGGTTGACTGTGTGCTGCGTGAAGAAAAATTTCCTTTTGTTTGTTCTGAACCTGCTACCTATTATTGCTGAGAAGTTTACTGTAGTTATTCTTCTTTGCTAGAGAAATTTCATGTACCTTTTTATAGCAGAGAGAGACAGCTTTAATTGAATTTATTAATGCCTATATCTGCCTCTTTTATTAAAGAAATATTTAGTATCTGTCTGAGGGTGTGTCTAGGCTACAGGGTTTTTTGAAAAAAAGTGGCCTTTTTTTCGAAAAAAAACTTCCCCTGCGTCTAGACTGCTGCTGCGTTCTTTCGAAAGTAAAGCGAAAGAACGCGGCATTTTTTTCGACTGCGGAAAACCTCGTTTTATGAGGAATAATGCCTTTTTCGAAAGTGCTCTTTTGTAAAAAGGTGCTATGTAATGCAAACTGTGCTTTTTCGAAAGAGAGCATCCATACTGCCTAGGTGCGCTCTTTTGGAAAAGCGGCTTGCTTTTTCGAAAGTACTGGTTGTAGTCTAGATGCTCTTTTTTGAAAGTCCCACATTCTCAGATTCTTCTGCTCAGAAGAAATTCAAATGCTGCCCAGCTGATTAGCAAAGCATCCACAACTAGGTTTTGTTTCTGTTGGTGGTGCACATTCACACATGCTTTGATGCACATAAAATTATTTCGCAGATGAATGGGAAAAAATCTGCATATGGATGGAAAAGAAGAGAGGGAGCTTTGCCCACCACATAGGATTATCATCATAGAGGGCTGGGAGCAGGGGCAGATGAGGATTTTGCGGGGCCCAGGGCAGCACAATTTCGTGGGGCCCTCCCTTTGACACAGTGCATGCTTAGGGTTTCTTAAAGCGCGGGGCCCGGGGTGGCTGCTCCGCTCGGCCTGCCCTATATCCGCCCTTGGCTGAGAGTATAGTCTAGTAGATAGAACACTGGATTTAGATTTAGGAGACCTGACTTGCTACTGGCCTGCTGGGTGACGTGGGCAAGTCATTCACTTCTCAGTTTTTCTCTTTGTGAAATGGGGATAATGTTCATTTAAGTGTTTTGAGAGCTTGTGAAAGGAGCTATATAAGAGCTAGATACTGTTATTTTTAAGATAGAAGGAAGGACTACAATACAAACTATAAGGCCAGAAGTACCTTGAGATGTTTTCTGTAAGCTGAGTGCTTGGGCGGGCATCCATGAGAGATTCAGGTACCACCCAGCTGATTAGCAGAACATCCACAACAGGTATAGTGTATTTCTATTGGTGATGCACATCCACAATTACCTTGATGGACATAACATTTATTCCACACATGGATGGTAAAAATTGGAGGGGACACTATGTATGTACTATTGGCATTTCATGTCTGATGAAGACCTCATTGCAGTTACACATAATGTTTTCACCTTCAGGCATAGATGGAACTACATTTTGGCTGGCTGGAAAGCTGCTGAAGAAGACTAACACAGAAATTTTCTGAGTAGATGAGTAGTAGAAATGTAACCGTTAAAGAGAGCAGGCATGACAATAAATGTTTATTGCTAGACTATTGGAGTGGGATAAAGTAGCTTTTAATGTTGCTGATAGTTGTTTTTTTGTTTTTAACTATAAGCTAATGCAGAATTCAGCAGCTAGTGTGTTAAGCAATGCCTCTTTTCTTATACTGCAGTTGGAGTGGTGATTGCAGCACATGCAGACATCTCAGGACTAACTTTAATATAGCTAATGTGAATATCAAAAGCAGTCAAGCCACAGCCACTTGGGATTCACCACAGGCTGTACAAGCTTGCCCAGGGTACATACTTGGGCAGCTAGCCTACACTGAAATCCATGCTGCTTCTCTGGTATTAGTACTCACATTCCCTACATTAAAGCCAGTTTGGATATACCTACATGTGTTGCCATCATTCCTCTGAGTGCAATGTGGTTATACCCTTAGTGGCAGCGTATGTTAGTGCTCTGTGATCTCCCGTTAAGTGTTGATTAATGACTGTGTTCTTACTGGAATGCAGAGGGCATAAATACCCCCACCACCTGCCATTCTGCCAGTGGTGGGTGAGTGCCCCTCACTTAACCTGGCCACCTTCTGTTCTCCCCCCCCGCCAGGCAAGTAAATCCCATCCCTCACAACCCAAATGCAGAAAGGGCCCTTAAGGAAGACTGTTCTTTCTTCCTACCAGTCAGCCAAAGACCCATAGCGTTCAGTTGAGGTAAACATATTCTCTTCCCCACCATGCTACCAAAGCTGGTCAGCGAAGAACTTTGTTTGGTTTTCTTCACTATAAAAGGTAGTGAGCTATTGAAGGTTGGAATCCTAACTTTAACCTTAATCCAAAATAACCTGACTTTGCTTATTTCTGGGCATGCTATATGTGTGGATGAATGAGTAGATTGCTGAATAGTGGGAAAGTGTGGGAGTTTTAAAGCTGTCCATAGCTTAGTACAAATTATTGGACAGCTAGTAAGAAATGCTGCTACTTTAGTTATTCCCCTTCTCCTCCAATGTTCCATGTAAGCTGAGTGCTTGGTGGCTGCCTAGGAGAGATTCAAATGCCGCCCAGCTGATTAGTAGAGTGCTTACAGTGCCCAAAACTGACATAATTTGTTTCCTCTGGGATAGGGGAAAAAACCCACCCTTTATATTTGCAATTTTCTTATGATTTAAAATGTTTTTGGCATCTAGAGCTCTGGATGACTAACTACCTTTTGGTGTTGGCATCTCTATAAGACTAAAATCTAAAATAAATATCTCAAAAATGGTCAGAGGATGAGCCTAGTAAAAAAGATTGGTGTAAGAGTCAAACTTAATTATTTCATATCATGCCCTTCTATTTTTGACCAAGCACTCAGACCTATTCTTTGTATGGTACAGTTAAGTGATAATATGGGGAACAGCCAGCAAGTTTCTACCTGGCCATTTGCCTAGGGTGAGTAGTGGGGTTTTGTTTTTGTTTTTGTTTTTTTTTAATGAATGAATAAAATATCATTAATTCTTTTATGATCAGTCATTATGGAAAGGGCAGATGAGTAGATTTTGAGCCTCGATAGTAAATTTTCATGATAATTCTTCAAAAATGGTCTGTGCTACATATGAACCCAAGCTATGCCAAAATATTTTTGCAAAAATAAAGGCTTCTGGACGCAATCTCTCTCCATTACAAATATTTGTAAACTGTGTATAAGAGATGGATGTGCTTTACTTGTAAGCAGCTTTAGATATATTCAAACAGGTTAGGTCTTTTCATATTTGAAAAGTAAATGCTGTGTCCAACCAGCATTTTCAGCTAGCAAACAACTAACTGTGCGCAGATTGGTGAATTGTTACTAAAACTAGTAGGAACCGTTCTAAACAGACACATGCTCTTCTTCTGTAAACCTGGTGCATGTGTTGAAACCTCAAGAGGAAGAATGAACACAAATGAGAAAAAAGGGGAAAAATGATAAGGATCAAATGAACACTTCTACACTCCAGTGAAATGGAGAGGGCAGTAAACTTAAAACATCTTCCTTTGTGTGTACACCCCTCAGACAGGAAAATCTGAGTCCTGGTACACTGGTTCCCCTAAGCTGTCCTGAATGCATAGAGAAAGTGTGACTAAAAAAGGAGCGGCCACAGCATTAATAGGCAGCTTTTCATATGGGTGTGTTATAGCAGTTTTACAACTGTGAATGGCTAATCACCTCCAAGTTATACTTGAGGAGAGATGAAGCCTAACCAGAATGATAAAATCATAATGGTCTAGGACTAGAAGGGACCGCACTGAGCCATCTGCTCTTGAAGGTAGGACTATTCAATAACTAACTAGATCAACCCCTACAGATGTTTATCTGACCTGTTAAAACATCTAATGAGGGACATTCTACAATCTCAGTGAATGGTTTGTTCCAGTACTTAACTACCCTGACGGAAAGTTATACTTAATGTCCAAACTAAACCTCCCTTGCTGCAATTTAAGCCCATTGCTTCTTGTGCTAAACTGAGAAATTAAAGAGAACTATTTTTCACCCTTTGTCTTATAGCAGACTTTTATGTATTTGAAAACTCTTATGTCCCCTCTGTTTTCTCTTCTTCAGAATAAATAAATGTATTTTTTTCAGTCTTTCCTCATAGGTTATGTTTTCTAGACCTTTAATTATTCTTGCTCTTCCCTGGACTTTCTCCATTGTATCCACATCTTTCCTGTAATGTGATGCCCAGAACCAGAAACAGTACACCAATTAGCGCAGAGAAGAGCAGAAGAATTACTTTTTTGTCTTGCTTACCATACTACTGCTAATACATCCCAGAACGAGGGGTGGGGTGCCTTTTTTTTTAAATTATTTTATTCAGCATTTTTGTACTGATCTTGCTCAATGATCCAGTATGACCTCCAGATCACTTTCTGGGCTATTTCTTCATAAGCAGTCATTCCAATTTTGGTTGTGTGCAACTGATTGTTCTTTCCTAAGCAGAGTACTTTGCATTTGTCCTTATTGAATTTCATCCTATTTACTTCAGACCATTTATTCAGTTTGTCCAGATAATTTTGAATTTTAATCCTGTCCTCCAAAACACAACTCCTCCCAGCTTGGTATTATCTGAAAACTTTGTGAGTGTACTCTCTAAGCCATTCCTGAAATCATTGCTGAAGATATTGAACGGAACAGGACGTATCCTTGAGGGGCCTGAATCAATATGCTCTTCAAGCTTGAATGTGAACTGCTGATAATTATTTTTTTTCCAACCACTTATGCATCCACCATATAGTAACTCAAATAAGGAAAATAAAGGATTAAGAGTGTCATGTGAGACTGTATCAAAAGCCTTATTAAAGTCAAGATATACCACACCTATCACTGCCCATCTCCCTCTATCTGCAAACCTTGTCAAAGAAATCTTTTAGGCTAATTTGACATGATTTGCTTTTCATAAATTCATGCTGACTGTTTACTACCTTATCTTCTAGGTATTTGCAAACTGAATGGTTGATGATTTGCTCCATTATCATTCTGGGGACCAAAATTAAACTTACTCAACTTTAATTCCTTGGGTTGTTTTTATTCCCCTTTTTATATATTGGCACTATATTTGCCCTCTTCTTCTAAGGCGGTCTATAATGGAACTCTATTATGACATCATCCTTGCTTTTTACCTTTTGATCATTACCCAGAAACTTTCAATAAATTTGTCTCATTTCCATCTTAACTTCGTTGAAGGTGAACACACATCTTTGATATACAAGGTAGCATCTTCTCCCTTTTTTCCTTGCCTATTCTTCCTAAGCAAGTTGTTGCAGTCATGTGTATTATCCCATTAAGTCTCAGTGATGACAAATTGTGATGATTGTAATTAATCACTAGTATCTCTTGTTTTCTGTTTATTTCCTATAATTATTGGATTAGTGTACAAACATCTAAGATACTGTTTGATTTCTACTCTGTTCCCTCGTCTTTCCTTTGACTGCCCCTGCTCCCTCTCAGATTCCACCTTTTCATCTAGGTCTCTGTTTGGCATACCTGTGGACTTGTCTCTGGCACTTGTTGAATCTAGTTCAAAGCCCCACTCACTAAGTCAGTTTGTATTGAAAGACACTCTTCTCTGCCTTGATAGGTGGACCTAATTTCCACTTTTAAGTCTTCCTTCCTGAAGTGGCATTGAGTAATCAGGGAAGCCCAGGTCTTCCTGGTGACATCATCCCCACAGAATATTCGCTTGTCTTTGCTTTCATTTACAAATATTCTGAACACCAAACAATGGAATAGTAGTGGAGGTACTGGACTGAGGCTACATCTATAGTACAATGGAGATCGACGCTCTGAAATTAATCCACTGGTGGCTGATTTAAGTGGGTCTAGTGAAAAATCTGCCAAATCAACCCTTGATCACTTCCCAGTCGATCCCCTTAATTTACCCCAGATGAAAGAGTAAGGGAAGTCAGCGGGAGAGTTTCTCCTGTCGACCTCCACCGCCACCCAGGATGTCGACCCTGCAGTGACTCTAGCTACTGTACATCAACTCCAGTTATGTTATTCAAGTAGCTGGAGTTGCATACTTTAGGTTGACTTTCTATGGTGGTGTACCCACAGGCTATGTCTAGACTACGGGGTTTTTCGGGATATGGGATATCCCGGAAAAACTCTGCTGCGTCCAGGAAATGCATCTGCTCTTCTGCCTTTTTGGGCGGGGGGAAGAGACGAGCAGATGCGCTCTTTTGGAAGCCCTCTTTTCCTCTTCCCACAAGGAAGATGGGCTCTTCTGAAAGAGGGGTATTTCCGAAATTTGGCCCTGTGTAGGCAGAAAAACTAAGCCAATTGCATTCTTCAATTTGCTTAGCTTTTTCTGATAAAGCTCCCGTAGTGTAGACATAGCCACAGACTCCGCTCTACCATAGATTTCTTATGTGACTTTGGGTAAAACTTTAATTTTCCTGTGTCTCAATTGTCCACCTGTAACATGAGGGTAATATTACTACTACACAACCCTATCCTGTTTTATTTGTCTTGTCCTATTAACAATCTGGGCTCCAGATTATGTCTGTAAACAGCACCTAGGATAATGGGTGGATTTCATTTGGGGAACCTAATAATAATAGTAACCTCACTTTTTCTGGTGGGAGATCCATAGAGTAGCAGAGCCATTTTTATTTCCCAGGCAGCAAAGAAAAGGGAGGAGTTGGAAATGTAGGGCAAGGACAACAACAGCACATTATGTCATCTGCTGGGAATCTGTGAAAGCTCTCAACTAACACTCAGGTTTTAGTATACATAGATTAATCAAATACGTGGGCTTCATAAATTTGACTGGGAATGTGCAATTTTTGAAGCATTTTGACTGAAGACTACTTAGTAAATAGTTGAATTTTCCTTGGCTGGTAATTCAGTCTGAACTTTTAACATTGGTTCCTACTTCATAAAATAAAGGGAAGTGAAAAAGGATAAAAGCTGTTTCAGCCAGGGTGGCTAGAAACATGCTGAAAAATTATGCTTTTTTTGAGGATTTGATGAACAATAAGACATTATTTGAAAAATTATAAACTCTATTTTTTCTGTTTTATACCTTCAGGCCCAAATTTTGGCCTGGAGCAGAAAATGAGAAGAGGCCAACACACAGCCCTTCTATAGGACAAGAGGTTGGTGGAAGACATGCAGGCTACGTCTACATTGGCGCGCTTTTGCGCAAAAGCTATGCAAATGAGGCTT
>JANRFK010001234.1:69494812-69510493 GCA_030068395.1 Apalone spinifera
GCCTCATTTGCATAGCTTTGGCGCAAAAGCGCGCCAATGTAGACGTAGCCGCATAGACAGACAACTGGTGCTTCCCCATCTTTGGGGAGGGCAGCTAAAAGGGAGGACACATGACCTCAGATGTCTCTTCTGCCAGTTATCCCTCCTGCTCTGCACCCAGTCCAGAGTTGCAGTGCTTTCCTCAGTCCATATTGGCAGAGGAGGAAGGCTTTCTGTCCTCCTCTCTTTGTGCCTCTCTCTCTCCTGGCACATTTGACTGCTTTCCCTATCACTGGCAGCTGGGTGGGATCAAGATGGAGCCACTTCTGCCTAAGAGGGCCTGGCTGGAATGATCTTTCCAGAAGAAGTGACTCCTTCCCACTCCACCCAGGTGCTAGGGGATAGGGAAAGTAACCAAATCTGCTGGGAGGGAGGCACAAATAGTCTCTTCCTCCAGGCTTCCAGCAGAGCAATCCAGGAAGTCCCTTAACTCCCCCATGCACCCACTACACATCACCACTAGATCTTTATTCCAGCTGATCCTTCTATCCCTGATCTCCCACAGGCAGGGCTACCTCACCTGCTGCTTGTGTGCTGGTGTATGGGAAGACCAAACCCACAGAGTCCCTAGTCTTGGAATTATGCCTCTTTTCCCCCTTGTGCAAGGAAACCCCGCTGTATCTGCTATCAGGGGAGCTGTGAAGGCAGGAGTTGGGTTTTCTCCCATGTCCTCGTGTTAATTCTTATTCTGTGTATTGCATGTAAGAGAATCTTGGATATTTGTTTGCTAAATCATATGGTAAATGGTCTTGTTGATGACTGCAGAGTTGCTCAGGGGCTGCAGTTGTTAAGCACTTATTACAGGAATCCAACAGGGCAAATTAAGAAACCTGTGTGTTTGCTTGTTATTTCAGGACTTTTATGCTTGGCTTCTGAGGAGCCCTGTATAGGACCTCGTGACCTAAAAAGACTTGCTGTTCCTTAGTCAGAGGTTGTGAAATCTGAATCACTGACCTGGCAACAATGAAAATGATTACTGCCAAGGGAGAGTTTAGTTTTATCTTTAATGCAGAATAGCTGAATGCCTGCTATTAAAAATACATATATGAAATAACTGTAGCATTCTGTGCAGTTGGTAGATAGTAATTGTATATATTACTTTCAGGCTTTTTACACTTGCTGTTTAAAGACTTTATTTTACGCTTCATTGTAAATAGTTGTTAACCATGTTTCTTCTTATTAGCTTGCAGTAGTACCATCGTGAGCATTTCCCCTAAACTTGTGCTATTTCAGATACAGTTGTGGAGCTGTTTTTAATTCTGTACCTGTTTATTTTATGTACGTTCTTTGGACACATTACCTGAAATGCATGAAAACCTTGGGGCACGATAGAACTTGGGATGATACTAAACAGTACTTTTATGTTGTAATGATGTACTTTTATTGGAATTTCACTTTAGAAGAACCAAAGAAGCTATTTCCCAAGGTTTTTAACTGTTTTGTTGTTGCAAGGCTTAAATGTGCAGTCTTCTGTAAATGTAAAGGCTGAGCTGTAAGTATATAACTGTTGATGTTTTCCTGTGTTGCAGTTCCTAGTTATATTTTTAGAAATATATATCACTTCTTACTGTTGTAACTTATTGATCCTGGTTCTCATACTAATGCAGACAAACAGTCTTGCACATTTTTATCCATAATTGTAAATTTTTAATATATTCAAAATGAGCTATTTTTTGTTGTTGTTTTTTTTAACCTCTCCTTTTTTCATTTTCAAGCTTCCCTTTCTCTATACTGAGATCAGCTAAAAGCATGATCTTCAAAGCTATTTTTTTTTCTTGCTGCATCATAAGTAAACTTCCTTGGCAGTTATGCTGGGAGTGCATGAGTTACAACTGTAAATCCGTTAAGGTGGCTGGTAAGATTGTAGTGCCAGTCCTTGTAGATACTCTAATACTGAATCTTAAAAAATGTTTTGGTCTTTTTAGCATATCTTCTGTGAGAGAAATGCATTAATTTTTTACCACTGTAATAATAAAAATAGAGTTCAATGCTGCTTGGGTTCTCAAAGAATGTGTATCTTACCAGAGGTAACACATTATCATACATTGCTCACATGTGACATTTATTTTATCTTTGAGGGAAGAAATTACTTAAAATAAGCATGTAAGTGATACTACAATGAAATAATAGGTGATCTATGTTTCTGTTTTATTTCTGGAGTGTTGTAAGTGAGCATGACACTTCAAAAATATGGAAAAGACAAGATCCCAGCTTTAAGAATCTTATTATTTATCTTGCACTTCTTTAGTGAGGACTGTAAATGTATTTTCCCAGATATTCAAGACTGTAGAAATCATGAGCTAAGGCTTCAGTGTCTAGTAAACTTTCCTGTTTGTGAATGAAGAACCTGAAAATACCTAAAATGCATAACTTAAATTATTTTAACTAAATTATTTTTATGATAGTATTGTGAACTACGACTTCATTGTGCTAGGTGCTGTGCAAATACAGAACAAAAAGATAGCTCCAACCCAACAGGCCTTATTATTGAAGTATAGTAATGGATGGCGATAGCTAGACATAGATGGAGTTCTAGGAAACAGAGACAGTATTGGTCAGTGACAATATTGACAGTGGCCTCAGTATAACAGCATCCTAAGAATTATTTTTATTTGGTAATGATCACAACAAATGAAAGTTTTGAGGGATTGGAAGAGTAATAGGATTGTTTTGTGGATGTATATAGGAAGTGCCTCCTACACATTATCATTTGTACATTGTCTCTGTTTTATATTCATTAATAATCACTTTCAAAATACCTCTTCATATTTACTGGTTTCTGTATGAAGTTTAATTTCATATTGTGACAGTCATAAACATATGTGGGTATCATCATTTTTCCATATAAAACGGACTGATAGAAATTCATGTTCCTTCTAGATTCAGCATTGAATCAAGGTTGACTAAGTCTGAGCAACTGGGTTGCCATTTCTGGACTTGTATCTTAGGTTATGAGAGGGGTAAGGTCAATTTTCTTTCCTGGAGGTTTGTTTTTGTTTTTTAAAGTCTCCTTGTTCCCTCACCCAAGTCCACACAAAGATACACACTGACAGCAGGAATGGTGCCAGTACTGCTGTTATACAATTCATGTTCCCTCATGTTGTGCATTGAAGCTGAAAATGACTAGTATTAAAATGAATGAAATAAGGTTGTGAAGAATATTATATCCACTTGAAATTACAACTGGAATTCTGATGGGCAGAATATTATGACTTACGTGGAATTTAGCCAGCTAATTTCCATACTATTGCAAAATTTGTGGTGGGCTCTCTAATGACTGCACTTCTTAACATTACAGCTCTCATAGCATTTCACTAGGGCATTGGTTTAGTATTGACTGAAGGGGAAAATGCCAATGAATCACCAACATGACTTCTTGAAGCTCCCTAGATTTTCCCTGGAGGTTTCCTATCCTTGTATTGATCAAGCCAGTCACTGTTGAACTTGTGTTATAGTTATGTGTGATGGATTGAATCAGAAGATCCCCTTGAGACTATCAGCCAGTCTGCTGATCATACCATTGAGCCCACCTACCTGCCCTCTGGGGTGCTCCACCAACCTGTTCTGCTGGCCCAGATGTCTGGTCTTTACCAGACAAGGCACAGAGTTGGCACAAACACTCCAATTCATATGATGAAGTGGGTTTTGCCATAACTCATGATTCTATATATTTTGGTTAGTGTCTAAGGAGCCATAGGACCACTGAGAGCAAAACTGTTGTTCCAAAGGGTGCTAATTGTTCTGAATCATTGTTTTAATGGTAATGGTGTCCTAACGTGAAAATTAAAACATCACATAAAAGATTACTTGAATTTTCCTTGCATTGACCATAATTTTTAATAAAGGAAAAGGCAAATGGAAAAAGGAGAGCATACTTTCCTTTTTGATCAAATTAAACCTGTTTGTCCCTAATCCCAACACACTAAAGAAGTTCTAAGCTCTACACTTGATACCCTCCTGAGTTATTTTGGCTTCATTTATACATTCTAAGAGTTACAGATATGCCAAAAGAGGACTAATACAGTGATTTCTATAAGCATAGATCTTTAATGTTTTGTTGCATGGCTGTTTCCTACTTCAGTAAAACCAGCTTTGCTCTGTAATTGGCAGTCCTATTATAAGTGGATGTTCTGTTAAGCTCTTAAAGAACTCCTAAGAACCTAATAAGTAATTGAATAAAGGAGAGAGCTTTTAGTCCTATTATAGAGGTATAATCTTTCAGAATATCATGTAACTGACAAGTCAATACAGACGTTTTTTATACAAACAATAAAACTTTGGATAAAATCCCATATGATGCTGTTTGGTATTTTAAGGAATGATATGCATCTCTCTCTCTAACACACCAAAATAGTACACGCAGATTTATTTAGTCTTACTGAGTTTTCACAAGTACTCTATTGTAAAAAAATTGTATGTGAACTTTTATTGTGAGAAATAAGACTGAAACAAACATTATTCAAAGCCATTAAATTAGAAATAGCTTTCTCTATTACAAGGTAACATAATTTTTTGAATATCTTTTTATTACAGTGTTTTGTGATTTTTATAATTTATGAATTCTATATGTACTTTGCATTGGAAGGGGATGTCAGATGTCTGTTTATTTCAGTAACATATATACAATACGGGTTTTAAATGTCACTATGAAATTGTTTTAAAAAATGTACATAACCGTTTGAGAAGCTATTCCAAAGCTAGAAGTTTAGTTTGAGATTTTTTGGCCAAATTCTTCTCCTATATATAACAAAATGCAGTTTTTCTCCTTGTACTAGAAATGATTTTTGTCTGCTCCATTAACTCCAATACAGACTGATGCAACTCTTCCTTTTTGAGTGACAAGAGGCGGTGGCAACCGCCTTGGTACAGGCTAACCAAACATTTCAGTGTCAAGGATCTCTTCTGTTTAATCTCTCTTCCCCCGTTCTATTTTTCTGCCTTAGAAGGAGGCCTCTCATACACCCTACAGAAGAAATCTTAGAAGAACCTGTAGTGCAGTGTAGGCAATAATCCTGCATTTCAAGGAGTTGTTGAAAAAGTCAAGAAGCGCTTGGCCTGCATGCTTTCCTCTATCCTATTTTACTGGTCTCTTCAGACTATGGTGCACTTGTGATCCAGATCACTATGTGGGAAAGAATGCTAATTACCCTCCTTTACCAAAGAAGTTTGCCAGTGACACTTTGCCCTCCACCACCTTCAATATACAGCCTCTCCCCGAGTTACGAACGAGTTACGGACCAAACACTTGGCCATAACTCGATCCGTTCGTAACTCAGACCTCATTGAGTTGCACGTGACCGCGCTGTTCGTAAGCACAGGTCACGTTCATAACTCAGGGACCGCCTTTACGACCGCTGTATGGGAACTTTAGTTGTAAGTGCAAACGGTCGAAACTCAACTGTTCGCAACTCGGGGAGCGGCTGTAGATGTCTGTATATATGCAAAGGAGGTAAGTACAGTGAGTAGGTGAAAACATCTTTTCTCATCACAGGATTAGACAGCACTGCTAGTAAAATTTCCTTCACACCCACATAATTTCTGGAATTAGATTGTGCTAATAGATATTATGCCCAAGCGCCGAGTCATGTGGTGGAGTCACTTAAAGCAAAATTGTAATTCTCTTTCCAAATGCCTGTTCAGTAGAGTTTGGACAGGTGTTTTAGATTTCTTTGGGTAAGTCAGTTGTAGTCTTGGCCACCCTCCACAAGAAGCCGCCTCCATTCTGTACCAAGGAGGAAATTGATGCCTTAAAAAAAGAATTTTGATTACTCCAGGATTTTTTGTGAGGAATCTGTATACCTTAGTACATGATCTATCACTTAGATTGCATTTTATTCTCCTAGCTTTCAAAATAGGAACTCCTGTTGTCATGGAAAGTTATCCATAGGGATCAAATCTTGTAAGCCAAATCTTTAAGATTGACAATACTTATATGTTATCTGCAGGGAAAAAAAATCCTACACGAGCATTGTATTTCATAGTTGTGAAGGAAAATAATTTGAAACATACATACTCTGTAGGGAGAAACCTGGGAAGAGGATTAGATACCTAATTGTGGGATAGAGCAAGTCAGAAAAGTTTTCTGTGGAAAATTCTAATAAAATTCAATTTTTTGTTGAAACTGCTCATGGGCAACTTTGAGTTTTTAGCCAAGTATTGAAACAGAAAAGAAAAACCATAAATGTATCTTTGGCAAATCTACCTCACTGCCTCTGGGAAGTAGCTATGGTGCCTCATGCCCCCACGAGCATGCTTTTCTTCTGGACCGCAACTTCCATAATGCACCATGATCTCTCTCTAGGCGAACCACCACAGTGGACAGATCATGAGGATGTCTGGGAGCTGCCTAGTTTGGTCCCTAGGTCCAAAGTTGTGTAACTCTTCTACTTTCCATTAGTTGTTCTTGGTTAACTGGGGGCAGGCTCCCCCAATCTTCCTCCTTGGGCTGGATTCTTCTCCTTCTGCTCATTTTAAAGAGGATAGCAGATGGCAGCATTGTAGGTTCCCTGGGGATCATTCAGTAGAGTAGGGGGTGGGCAAAAGCCTCTTAGTGGGCCATATCTGGCCCGCTTAGGGCTTTGATCCAGCCCGTGAGGGAGTTCCAGGCCCTGCCCTTAATGGGGGTGCCCAACCTGTGGCACGTGTGCTGTGGGGGAAAGAGCTCAGCTCCGGCCTTCCTGCCCCTGGGCTGCTGCTGGAAAGGAGGCAGCGCTAGGTACTGAGGCTCCATAGTGGGGCTTCAATCAACCAGGGTGGGCCCTAGAGGCGCCGTTATCATAGCCACAGGCCAGCCCCGGAGGCACCACGGCCACAGGCTACTCTGGAGGCTCCGTGGCAGTGAGGCCTCCCTCTGGGGTGGCTGGGCCACTGTGGCTGCAATTGTGTCTGCAAGGGGGCACAAAGCTAGGCAAGGTTCCCCCTCATGTCCAGACCTTTCCTTCCTCCCTCTTCTCCCCCCTCCCCCCAAAACCCAGCATCCCCAGCTGTCTCTGACACCCTCCCTTGTTCTTGCACCCTTTCTCCTGGCCACACACTGCATCCTCCCTTTTTCCTGCTCCCTCCATCTGGCCTAGACACCCTACTCCTAGACTCCTCTGTACCCCAGCTCCCTCCCAGATCCTGCACCCCATCCCTATCCTACTTGTTGGCAGCCCAGTCTCATGTACCGTACCCCTCGTTTTTGTTCCTACCCCAGAGCCTAAGAAGGTCCCTAAAATCAATTAACTCCAGAACCCCAGAAAAGTAAATCTGGTCTATGGGAATCCCTGAACCTCAATCCTCCCTTTCCCTTCCCCTTCCCCTGTGAAGCTTGGGCACCAGAGGAGTGAGGTGTCTCAGTTGGGGCCACATCAGTGCAAGTTGAGGGGTTTTGGAGGATTTTTTTTGCTTCTTTCTTAGGTGATCCCTATTTGTGGGTGAGTACGAATCATAGAATACTTAGAACTAGAAGGGACCTCAAGAGGTCATCAAGTTGAGTCAGCTGCCCTCACGGCAGGGCCAAGCACCATCCCTGATAGATATCTGTCTAACCTGCAATGTGAATTCAAGTCCTGGTTTTACAGTTTTTAACTGATGTGGCTTAAGAATGTGAAACATTATTCCCCTGACAGGCTCAAGCTGCTAATTTTCTTTGCTTTTAAATCAACACTTAGGTTTTATTTGTTTTTCTGTGTTTTGATGTTTCATGAATCAATATATGATTTTGCCAAGATTTTTGGAATGTTTAAATCTCTGCATATTGTGAAATGTTTATCTGCTTTAATAAACCCCCCAAACCTGACCCTTCCTTACCACACAGAAACTGAGATGTGTAGTTTTCTATTGCAGTCATTTATCTTTCTTTGAAACCACCTCTCTGCCGTATGACATTATTTTTAGCTGATTCTTTCAAAAATACAGACAAAACAGATCTCTTTGCACTAGGTTGCACATACTGAAAATGTCAATATCCCCAAGAGCATATGGAACCTGGGAAGGTCCTTAAGCATATTCACTAGTAGAGGCCAGGGTTTTACTGATTAGACTGACTTATATATATTCCTGGAGCAGACACAAATGTATTATTTTTCTATTGTATAATCCTTCAATTAACTAAGGGACTACACAAATGAAATAGCTGTTGAAGATAAGGTGTCCACAAGGCTTTTTCATTTGTCATGATTATGGGAATGAAACTTTTCCGTAGAGTAGCACACATCAGTATCTTTTGAAAAAATGGACTGAGTGGTAGTGTAAATGAAAAGAAAGGAGCAAGAGCTGTAAATGATCAAGAGCCCTAATGGAGGATAGAAAGAAAAATTAGCTTCGTTATCACCTCATAGTAATGTCATTAGAAGTGTGAGGTGCTGCCCTTGTGATTGATGAGAAACAGTGTTTATATATTCTCTGTGTCTTGTACATGTTCCATATGTATAACATGGATTGTGATGCTGCTCTAGTGAGAAGAGATAGTAGGCAGTGGTATGGTATGGGTTTTATTCCCTGAGTTCAGGATGGTCACATTTCTCAAGAGTCAATTATAGCGGTCATTAAAAAAGGAATGCCAGGAAAGAATTTCTTAGAATACCACTCCTGCACTTATTGAAAATGTTGCATGTTTTATGGAGTAACTTTCTGTAGAAATATGTTAGGAGGTTTTAAAACATGTATTGGCATTGTTTCTAACATACCTTTGCTTGTAAAATTGAACTGCCTTATTTACCATGAGTCTAATTTTACAGGCCTCAGAGGCAGGGGGAAATTATACATAATTTACCTCTTTTAAAAATTGCATACAATACTTTCCTAACATACAGTAATTAAGTAATGATATTATATCTTTTACCTGAGATTGGTTGCTTTGCATGACCCGCTGAAAAACTGGTAATCATTTAGAGCGGCATCAACATAAAAGAGGTTATGATTATTTTCACAAGTCATGGAAGTCTCAGAATCTGTGACTTCAGTCATGGCAGCTTGGAGCTGCAGTGTTCTCTTGCAGCTCCCAACTGCTGTGAATGGTGGGCAGTGAGGGTACTCTGCAGCTGAGCTCTTCATTTTGGCATGAATATTTTTAGTAAAGTCATGGACGCATCATGGACTTCTGTGAATCCACTCAGTGTGCAGCAGCAGTCATAAAAGCAAATAGAATGTTAGAAATCATTAAAAAAGGTGTAGAGAATAAGACAGGGAATATTTTATTGCCCCTATATAAAACCATGGTACACCTACATCTTGAATACTGCATACAGATATGGTCACCTCATCTTAAAAAAACCAACGTATATTGGCTTTGGAAAAAGTTCAGGAAAAGGCAACAAAAATGATTAGGGGTTTTGAATGGGTCCAATATGAAGGGAGAGTAAAAAGACTTGGATTTTTCAGCTTAGAAATTAGGAGATATGATAGAGGTCTATAAAATCATGACTGGTGTGGAAAAATAAATAAGGAAAAGTTTTATATACTTGTTCCCATAATATAAGAACTAGGAGTCACCACATGAAATTAATAGGTAGCAGGTTTAGAATAAACAAAAGGAAGTTTTTCTTCACAAAGCACACAGTCAACCTGTGGAACTCCTTGCTAGAGGATATAGGGAAGACTAGGACCTTAACAGGGTTCAAAAGAGAGCTAGATAAATTCATGAAAGTTAGGTCTGTCAATGACTATTGGCCAGAATGGGTAGGAATGGTGTCCTTAGCCTCTGTCTGGAAATGGATGACAGGAGAGGGATCACATGATGTGTTCCCTCCCTTTGGGGCATCTGACATTGGCCACAGTGAGCAGACAGGATATTGGCTAGATGGACCTTTGGTCTGACCCATTATGGCTATGTTCTTTATTGCCTATGACCTGTCCTTGAATTTCTCTAAAAATATCCATGATAATATCTTGGCCTTACTTATAAGGAAAGCCTAATTCTTTCCCTAGTTAGGATAGTATTGCACCACATCTCAACCATAAAGTTTTCCTAAAGTCAGCTTAGCTGATCACAACAGGATTACCACAAGATAGAGAAAATGTGGGTAATGTACATCTACCACAGAGAATCCTGTGCTGTTCGTATTCCCTGTGGCTGATACAGCAGCAAAGCCACAGACAGCCCCATTGTGCCCCGTATCAGCATCTTAATTCAGTTGGCAGTCACTTTTAAGTTGAAGTAGCTTACTTCAGTATGCCTCAGGTGAATGTGGTAGCTCATATTAGTGTTGCTTTAGGGATACTCCAGGGCATGATGCACATAACTTTCTTAGATGCTTTTGTAAACCCCACTGTATATGTAACCGCATCTTTAAATGCAAAAATACCTTTTAAAAATTTTGCTCCTAGTCCAGGGGTGGGGAACCTCAGGCCCAGAGGCTGGATTCAGCCCCTGGCTTGCCTGGATCCAGCCCTAAAGGCTCAGCCAAGGGGAGCCCTAGCTGGTGCTCCAGGCACCCAGCTGCAGGGCTGGAGCACACAAAATCTATTAGCCTGGGCACCCCCTAGGCTCTGGTGTGTGAGAGGAATGCGGGGAGCGTCTTTTTTTTCTTCTCTGTCAGAAGCTTTTCCTTTTTGCTTCTCACTTGTGTGTGGCCCCTGACTGATTTTTTTCTGGGGACAGTGGCCCCCGACACAAAAGAGGTTCCCCACCTCTGTCCTAGTCTCTACTCCTGATTTATTTCTGATATCAGACTTTAAATCTATTGTTACCCCAAGACGTCTTCTAGAACAACCATTTTATGTTTTTGTGCATATGTTTATGTATATGCCAGGCCACAATGCATATGGTTTACAAAGCACATTAAGCAAGTTAAGACACTAGCCATGAATGTTCCCTCTAAGCATAGCTTCACAGGTAATTAATCAGCCCTGCCCAGTCAGAGGCTCAGGGCTGACTGACTGGGCGGGGCTGATTAATCACCTGTGAAGCTGTGCTGCCCCTGCAGCTTAGAGGGAACACTGCTAGCCATAATCGAAAAAAATTGCACTCTAAACTGACTAGATAGACAGACAAAAATTCACTCATAAGGAAATGGAGAGATTGAGAGGAGGGTTCATAGCCATTAAGTCACCTCCCGCAACCCAGCAAGAACAGATGCACAACCATTAAGCTGTTTAAAAAGTTTGCCTACTCCTACCTACCTTATGTGTATTTAAAAATTACTTTTGTTCTTCTATAGTTGCAGTGTGTTTCCTTTATTTCTGATACAATTGTTTTTCTTTTCTTGTATTATTGTTCAGACTTGAATAAAGTTCACATTTAAAGGCTAATCTTACATTGCTGAAAAGGTAATAATGATTATTATTTAGAACTTCATTTCGTTGTTTCAAATTTTGCTGAGTTACAATAATTCATTCAAATAAACTCTTATGCCTAAATTACAAACAGTAAAAGTTATCTAAGTTTAAGCCTATTAGAGACTATAGAGCCTTACTCTTTTCCAATATTGTTTTTTCTGTTTTAATAAATTAGTGTTTTAAAATATTTGACCAATATTTGGTCAATTGATCAATTAGCTTTAGACCAGTCAAAGACCCAACCAATAAGTTATCTTACCAGGTATCGAAATTTTCCTGAACAATACAAATAGTTTTTAAACCTGGAAAAAATGTCAAGGGATAAGGAAAAGACACTTGGGCTTCTTCTGTGCTAAATTTCATAGACTGGCTGCACATGGTGGTGGTAATAGAGATTCTCAAAATAGTTAGTCATTGTTTGTAATGACAGGTATCTGAAATATAGGAATTGCCACCACACAGTCTGATATGATATAGCTGCTTTGTCACAGTATCAGACGATTTTGACCCTAAAGGTGGTCAGCAGAAGACTAACCAGTGTAAATGGAACATTTAGTGGTGTCAAACCAATATAAGCTTATGTGTCACCCTTGCTTTGCTGTTGAGATGGGTGCATAGATGAGAGAAAGGGGCTTGGTTTGGAATTTGCCTATGTCCCACTAATTTAAAGACAACCATAACCAAGTTAGGAGATTTGGTCTAAGATTCAGTTGGTGATGGACTGGAGAAGTGCACATATCACCTTTGCACCTCACTCCTCAATTACCAAGGTGCACTGTGACCACTTGGACCAAGAAGCTGATGTTAGCACAATCATTTAACAATTTTGGTATATGCTAGTTGGGAGATGAAATAAAGAAACACGGTCAATTTCTATAATGGTACAGATTGCAAACTAGTAAGGAAATCACTAGGATTAAATTAACACAACCATGATTATGGATACAATATTTTACCTCTCAAATGTAAGTAAATTAACAAAAACATTTCCAGGAAAAAAAAAGCCACCAATATCCATTCATATTAAAGATCAACATTTTAAATATTTGGTAGTTTTAAAAATTTGTCCAGTAATCTGATAGTCATATAATGGGTATGGTGTTGATATTTCTAAATAATTCTGCTTACAAACCTATTTTAAAAAAGACTTGGACTTTTTCCCCTGGTATCAATCAAGACGTTAAAATTACATTGTTTCTAACCCACGTTAAAGAGTTTTCATTTTAACAAGCTCTACTTAATTTTACAAACATGCATTATTTCTGGTGAAATGTTTGTGTTAAATGCCTATGCAAATATCTGTTCTAATTAAAAAAAAAATATGATGACAACCATAAAAGAACTCCCTTGAAATTTGGAATGGTCTTCTGCCTTGGTGGCAATCAAGAAATCTGTTTGAATAAGATCAGTGGTTGTGTCATAGCTCTTGAATGTTGAAATGTTCAGGGTCCTGACAGCCAGCTCATTTACTGACCCTTCTTTTCATACAATTATCTTGTGGGATCAAGCAGAGTACTTCTGTACTGAGCCTATTCTAAATGTAAAAGGACTGAACTGGAGACAGCCGTATGTTAGATGGACTACTAGATTGATGATAAATGTTACAAAAGGTTCAAGCCCTGTGCTAGTATGAAATCATATGACAGGTAGAAATATTTGTTTATAAATTGAAAGAGTAGATAATAATAGTGTATTTTTATGATTACATTACATGATATTTTATGATTACACAAGCTTAATAGCTAGCAGATGGCAGAGTATACATTATATTTGTTTACCAAGATGATGGATGACAGTGATTGAAAAACATTTTTTCCCTTGTTACATTACCCTGATTGCTGGTAGTGGACAGACAATTTACAATGAGAGTCAACAATAATTTATATATGCTCAGGGTTTCTTAAGGACATTCTGTTGTTCTCTTCCTGACTTCCCTGCTTTTCTCTACCTCAAGGGGTGTGTGTGTGTGTGTGTGTGTGTGTGTGTGTGTGTGTGTGTGTGTGTGTGTGTAAATCCTCCGGTATATATTGGTTATTCAGCTCATTTGGAATGCAAGATTTCTAAAAACGTGCATGTTTGTGGTTGCCGAACTACACGTGTGTGTGTGTGTGTGTATATATAGTGACAAACAATTGTATTTGAAGTTATATATTCTTATTTCCATTTCGAATAAAAGATTTAAGTAGATCTTTTGTTTAAATGAACTGTTATACTTTTTTTGGCATTTTAGCAAAAAGCTAGATTTTTGCTATACTGTAAAAATAGTTAATGCTTTAAAATATGTACTATAATTTCATCAGTAGTGATGGCCCAAATGAAAAGAAAAGGATATAACTTTGTGTTAATCTAATGTGAATTTTTGATACATATCTGTTGTTCAGGTGTTTTCTGTCAAACATAAGCATGCCTTTAGGATGGCATGAGAACTTGGGGTGGGGGATTTGTATGGTTAGAGGGTTTTTTTTTCTGTTGGTGGTGGTGTTAAGCAATCAATTTCATTTAAATTTGTCTTCACTAAAAGAGGGAGGAGGAAAAACCATGCAAATATTATTGAGATTGGAGAGTTTAAAACCTTTTTCTTCAGACGTACTTGTCCAGATAAAATGGTCTTTGGAACCTATACAGCTGAAGAGTGCACCGTGTGAATATCTGGGTGAAATTCATAGCATAAATTTTGATGAGCCTGTTTCAAAGTTTTGCCCTCACTAATGATCCTTAATTTTTACCTCTGTGTGGGAAAACCCTCAATAATTTGGAGTTGAGATAGTGGTCCAGAAGTTCAGGTGTTCATCTGAAGCCACTGTGGAACCCCATGATCTCCTTTTTCCACAACATTTCTTCCTCTACCTCCAAGGGCCTCATTCCTACTGTTTGTATAATTGTTGTAGGAGGGATGGGAAACTACATATGGCATTGCTGTTTCACCTTCTGACAAACATTCTCCCACTTGCAGACAACATCAGGGAGCTTTTCTTCTACTTTCTCTACCAAAGGTGACCTCTTTCTCTCTTCAATCCGTTTTTTTTTTTCCATTTTCTGAAGGCTTGTGCGTATGGAAACCTGTCTTTAAAAAAACAAAACAAAAACACGTAACTACTGCAAACATGAACCATAAGGGTTTCAAAATAAAAATAAATAAACCAATAAGTTTTTAAAAGTTCATACCTTTTTGTGCCTGAATAATTTTTTCAGTGCTATAGGTTGGCAATAGTTAAGGTTCAGCTGGAGAAAAGAATAGGAAGCAGCAACCTACAGTTAGCCCCTTACTGTGACTCCTGGCCACTGCAGAAAATAGACTCGGCTACATCTGCAACAGACTCCAGGTCTGTGCACATCCAGGACAGTTTTGTAAATCCCTGGATGATCCCAGACACATTCATAGTGCTGGCAGCTATGACATTGAAGCTTGTTACAGCAATGCCTGTGCCACTTCCTGGATCAGGAGATGCCACAGTGATTGACATGCATTTGCCACTAGCACTCAAATCCCAGAGCAATGTGGGGATTTCTGTGACAAACAGTAGTAGATTTGATAGTGAAATTACAGCTAAAAATTGTTCTCTTGGTCTGGTATTTTTACTTTGTTTGGTAATTACTGATTCATGTGGCTTGGGGTTGCCAGTTGTCCTTTTAAAATTTGTATTGCAAAATTTCATCTGGACATCCCTTCTAAAATAAATAATACCAGCACATAAGTGTGAAGTATTATGACTACATGATAATATAATTGTGTCTTTTAAACCCAGATTACTCTGTAAGGTTCTGCTTTTTGTGGCTCTTTTTAAATATTTTCATCGTTTTCTTGTGGAGATATAAAAGGACTTAGTTTTTTGTATTTAAACTCTTCCTTTTGTTAGCTCATGTTAATGCACTCATTTCTATACTTACCACAGTTAACCCCCTTGCTTGAATTACTTGGAAGTCATTGTAAGAGTGGAATGTTGCCATTAGTCCCCTATCAATGATTCCAAGCGGGAGGTTTATACACGGGAGCCATCAAAATGTAAGTTGCTCCATAGAATTGCCCTAGGGACTCTGCTGCTTATTATGAGAGATGACATGAATACTGGTCAGATTTTAAAAGAGAATCTCTTCATTTTAATAATGTGGTTTAGACTAACCCACAATTTTTGTGTGACCAATTCACTGTGTATTTAACAGTCAGTGAAGTGTAAAAGCTCTTAAGAAACCCATGGAAATGCTTATTTCATGTTCAGAGGAATACATATTTGCTGGTTAGTTTCTTGTTTGAGACAGAATTCCTGATAAATATTTGCATTATGTATTAATAATATTATCCAGAAAAGTAGTTCCATTAAATGTACTTTTACATCATGGCTACGTCTAGACTGGCATGATTTTCCGAAAATGCTTTTAACGGAA
>JANRFK010001234.1:69510593-69522897 GCA_030068395.1 Apalone spinifera
GAAATTCAAGTGGCCAGTGTAGACAGCTGGCCAGTTTTTGCGGAAAAGCAGATTATTTTCCGCCAAAACTGGCCAGTCTAGACGCAGCCCATGATTTGCTGGATGATGCCTCTCATGTATGACATTTAGGCAAGTATCTCTCAACCTTTGCAGTCTACTGTTCCCCTTTCAGCAGTCTGATTTATCTTGTGTACCCTGCCTCCTCCAGTTTCATCTGACTTAAAAAACACTTGCATGCAAAAAGTGTCATAGCGCTTTATTACTGAAAAAATGTATACTTTCTATTTTAACCATATAATTATAAAATAAGTCAATTGGAATAGAAATGTTGTACTTGCATTTCATCCTATGGTGAAGTATAAATAGGACATTAACTGCATGCAACTTTAGTTTGCACTACATTTCTAGTGCTTTTTATGTAGGCTGGACTAAATTGAGATAGATATTTAGATGAGTTGATGTGCGCACTTGGAAGAATTTTGCATACCTTCAAGGGTACACGTACCCCTTGTTGAGAACTACAGTTTTAGTCAGGACTTGGGTTTTGTTTCCAAAGAGGAAGCTCAAGACTTGGAAGCATCATGGTGCAAATTTTAGGAACAAACTTCATTGTTAATGGGGACTACATAACATTTGTATGACTAATAATTATTTTCACATTTATTTTTAATACATTTTATTTACACTAGTATACACTGCCTTGTTTTTTATTTTGTTTTCAACAACCACTCAACCTATGTCTCCTAGTAAGTTCTTTTTGTGGTAGCAGGTTTGCTCTTGGTTTGTAATATCTGAAGATAAGTTTACCCACTTGTGCTTGATTTATTAAATATTTTTTGATTATTCTAAGGCATATGTCTCTCTAAAGTCTCTGATTCTCTATTAACTGATCTAGCTGATACATCATAGTCTAGCCTACAGGGAACGTGAAGCTTGTTTTTCCTACTGAGGACAGGTATGTAACAATAGGAAGAGGAAAATCAGGGTTGATTTAAAAGAAAAAACTATACACTATCTTTTCAGCATTAAAATAATTATTGCTTTTCTGACTCAGTGACAACATGCACCAGTTCCACTGATTTTTAAATATATAGTTTCAAACAAATTTTATTAATTTGATATAGAAAACAACTTCTTCTATGTTTTGCCTCTTAGTTTGTCGTTCTTTATTCTGTGTCTCTTCCCAAATGTTGTATCTTACTGACTGCATTCTGTGTGATTGTAAGAAAAACTGAATTTGGGAACAATCATGATTCCATTTCCATTAGCAAGGTTATGAGTTTGTGTGTGTGTTGGGGGGGGGGGGAAATCTGGGAGGGTTTTACATTGCCAGAATATTTTCTTTGTTGCCTTTGTCCAATGTGTAATTTTCAAATCTAAGTGTTGGGGTTTTTTTTACTGATAAAACATAGAAGGTGTAGGGCTAGAAGAGACATTGAGCAATCAGCTAGTCCGTTCCACAATCTGCTTAGGTAAGATATTCCAGTGCTTACATTTAGAAAACCTTTTCCTAATTGAATCTTTCTTGCTGTAACTAAGCTAATTATTACTGCTACTTCCTTCACTGGACCTGGAGAACAGCTGGTCACTATCCTTTTTATAAAAACTTTTTTTATATTTGAAGACTGTTACTATATCCCCCTACAATCATATTTTTCTCTAGCCTAAACATGTTCACTTTTTCAGCTTTTTCTCAGAGGTAATGTTTGTTGCCTTCATTTGGATTCTTGCCTGTTAGTTCACGTTTCCTAGTATGCTGCTGAGACACGAACAGAGTACTCCAGCTTTAGAGCTCGCTAATACTGAGTACAGTGGAACAGTTACCTCCGATGTCTTACATATGACACTCCTGTTAATACATCCAAGAATGATACATTGGCCTGTTTCACTGCAGTATCACACCACAGACTCACATGCAGTTTGGGATCCATTATAACCTCATATCTTTTTCTGCAATACTGCTCTCTAACTAGTTATTTCCCATTCTCTATTTGTGTATTTGATTTTTTTCTTCATAATAAAATGCAAAGTACTATGTTTAAATTTCATCTTACTGATTTTTAGACCAGTGATCCAGTTTATCAGTTCATGTCTTCTTTCCAAGGTAGAACCTTTCCCATTTTGGTGTCATCTGCAGATTTTATAAACATACTTTCTACTCCATCATCCAAGATGTGAATGGTTGTCAGACAGAACACTTCTGGGGCACCAGTTGATATGTCCTCCTAGTTTGAAAAAAAGGCTTTGATAACTGCTCTTTGAATATGCCTTTTCAACTGGGGTGCACCCACTTTATAGTAATTAATCTACACAATATTTTCCTAGTTGCTTGAATGTCATGCAGGCCTGTGTCTCAAAAAGCTTTACAAAATACTGATATATCATGTCTACTGCTTCTCCCCATCCACTAGATCAGTTAATCTATCAAAAAGGAATGGTCTGTCATGATTTTGAAGCACAGAGAATAACTAATTTTTGTAAGGCTATTGAAGGCCGTCCTTTTGACAGATCCTGGCTGCCAGATCTGTGCTTCCCCCTTTATTTCCCTCCTCTAACAGAACTTTTCTTGAAATCAAACAGCTTTCATTTATATTATCAATTTTCTGAAAGAGAAAATTAATTTTGAAATTGAGTGGGGTATTGAGCTGGAAGACAGTTTCAAGGCTAGAAGCATAGAATCAACAAAAATCTTTCACTTGCAGCCAAAATCATGGTTCTGCCATCTATTTTTTTTAAAGTGTCACCCATCACTCCATCTGTCTAAAATGAACAATGGTGTTTGTTTACATCAGTTACTTTGTCTTGGCAAAGCTTGAGGGGGAATTGAAAATTCATCCACTATATTTATTATATAAATTAGGTTTTTCATCAGTTGCTTAAACATGGCACATACTTTTTCATAGAATAATACAATACTAGAAATGGAAGGGACCTCAAGAGATCGTGTCCAGTCCCCTGCCCTCGTGGCAGGACGAAGCACCATTTAGATGATCCCTGATAGATGTCTATCTAACCTGTTCTTAAATATCTCCAGTGATTGAGATTCCACAACCTCCCTAGGCAATTTATCCAGCGTTTAATCACTGTTCTGTATTCCAGTGCAAAAGCTTTTGAGAAAGGGTATTGCACTTCATGTAGCTCACATGCTGGCTTCTTCTGGGAGCTGTACAGTGCTGGCTGCTGTTGCCAACTGGACTTCTAACGGCCTGGTCAGCAGTGCTGACTGGAGTCACCAGGATCACTTTTCAACCTAGTGTTCTGAGTAAAAACCAGATGGTTGGCAATTCTAGTGCCATTTCAAACACAGTGGCTGCGTCTAGACTGGCAAGTTTTTCCACAAAAGCGGCTGCTTTTGCGGAAAAACTTGCCAGCTGTCTACACTGGGCGCTTGAATTTGCGCAAGAACACTGACGATCTAATGTAAGATTGTCAGTGTTCTTGCGTAAATACTATGATGCTCCCGCTCAGGGATAAGCCTTCTTGAGCAAATGTATTTGCGCAAGAGGGCCAGTGTAGACAGGGGAGGACTGTTTTGCGCAAAAAAGCCCCGATGGCAAAAATGGCTATCGGGGCTTTCTTGCGCAAAACCACGTCTAGATTGGCACGGATGCTTTTCCGCAAAAAGTGCTTTTGTACAAAAGCATCCATGCCAATCTAGACTTTTCCGTTAAAAACATTTGCAGAAAATCATGCCAGTCTAGACGCAGCCATGTAGTGTACCTGTGAAAGCAGTTAGGGTGAAGTCCCCATGTGTCTCAAACCAGTGTGTGTGTGCTCTTCATCAGGAGACTCAAGTTATCTGCATAGATCTTTGTTATGAATAAATCCCCCCACACACCTTCAACATGAACATTGCACATCAAACACTGCTGGATAAGCAGGCCATTATAGATGGCACTTTGCAGCAGGAACCAGCTTATAATTTTAAAGACATGTTTTTCTTTTTAGAAAAAGGATCCTGACTAGCTGTGTTCAGTAAGAGTCTCATAGGTCATATGGTAAGAGTGTAATAATTATTCATTAAAAATGTAAGAAGACATTACTAAGGTTTCATGTGCACTAATATTATTAATAAACACAGTTAAAATCTCAGCATAGTCAGTCAGAAACCTACAGAATCTGCATTATGTCCCTTTCATTGTTAGAGGAGCATATCCTCAAGCCTCTTCTAAAACCCTGACAGAATACTGGCCCCAATGTTATGGTAAATTTCAGTTAGGGTACTTACACTCAGTGAATAGGTTTTTGTGTATAAGTTGGTCAGGGATGAGGAACTCCACCACTTAGACCAGTGAGTATTTGGCCCTGAAATCACCATGAAAAAATAACAGGAGATATTAAGCTCTGTGATTTTTGTTATGCTTAAAAGTGGGATCTTTTTCAGGGGGAAAAGGCAACACTTTGTTACATTTATTGATAATATAACAAAGTATCATATGCATTTTTACGCACTCACGCACGCACGCACGCTGATGGAATAGTTACCAGTCTGTTGCTCGGCCCAACCTATTGGCCTCCTAGGTCAGGTGCGAGGAAGGAGCCAGGTTCATGTCAGTCCAGACTGATGCTTCTCTTGGTCTTGATCTTAGCAGGACAGAACCCGAAGAGCCATACAAGATACCCCTTCTTTTATAGGACTTTTCTTGCAAGCAAGTTGCTGCATTTTGCCTCATCAGGTCTTAATCAGCCATTCAACATCACAATCAGTATTCCTACGACATATGATTATTGGGAAGAAGTTGTTCTCACAGTCATCTGATATCAGCATGCTGACGACCCCTCAGGGCTGTTGTCTTATCCCCCTGAAAAAGATCCTGTGTGCTGCTTTTAAGCATAACAATTTGACGGGTGATAGTGATGGTAAGAGATGAGGTGGCTGAGGTAGGACTGGTAGGGATTGGTTGGGACAATGTTGGCAGGAACCGGTTGTGGAACTAGTGGGAATTGCTGGATTTTGGGGGGAGGGCAAATCTTTGGAACAGTGAGGGAATTTCTCTACTCTTCCACACATTCAGCTCTCCTCTCTTAGGAAAGCTGCTATAGAAACAACTAGAAGTGCCACAGCACTCTTCATTTATTTTGCACATACAGACTAACACAACTAGCCCTCTGATATACAGCCTACAGAGTAGCTGATTCTAGAACTGAGTGCTGTGCTGGCATGGATAGGAAAGAGAACATTGAGATTTCCATTGTGACAATTTGAGTCGGAGGAGGGTAAAGAGAGAGCTAGTTGCTCGTTATTCTCCTTCCCTGGCTCTTGATTGGTCCTAGCTCCTCGAAGTCCCCCCTCTTTTTTTACTTTCTCAGTAGACAGTGCAATGGGATCACATGGCCCCCTGTTCCTCATCCTACTCCAGAATGTCTCCACATTGGAGAAACAAGCATGATTTAGACTTATTGAGCTCGTTACAGGCTCTAAACTACTTCAGCTATCATTGGGGACAATGGTAATTTTAGAAAGCCATGAAAAGAGAAAATAGTGGGTGTTGTAGTTTTGTATTAAAACCAAAATATTGCCACTTTTTTCTGAATAATAATATATTTATAGTCACAAGTACCAAGCTAGTAGCAGTATACAGATTTCAAAGCCACTTTCTATAATAAAATACATTTTTTCTCCTCACAAAGATAGCATCAGTATTTCTGAAGTAAAATATTTTAAGGGCACACACAGAGAAATCTTGTAAATCTGTCTCCATTGATTCTCATTAGTACTAAATCAGTACAATTGGTAAGTAATATCTGAGTATAATGTGTCTGGCTAAACAAACCATCTGCTTATTTCATAATGTGAACATTTATGCGTATAATCAGTACATTTTAGCAACTGTATCTGACATGCTAGGTTCCCATTTCTGTTGTACAAGCAATGTGACTATATAATGCATACTTGATCTATAATTAACTTCAGACCTTCTCCCAAATATAGTTATTAGAGGAGATCTCCTTTCCTGCAAATTCTGTCTTCCTCTGGATCTGTCCACAACTATTTTACTTTTTTACTTTCCTAACTATTGTATTTCAGTATTTCATAGCAATTACATTTCCTATTATTTTAGACTAGATAGCACCTCTTTTTGAATTTCAGCAGTTTATATCGAGGCAGTAGAAAACAGTCTACTAAATTAGCTAAAGGTCTGTAGCCACTTTTGGAGAAAAAAAAAAAAGGCCTTTTCCTAACTATCCCTTTATCGCAATGAAATGATCTCCTTAGTTCATATATTTTAAGGTCAGAAGGTACCATTGGATATGTCTACACTACAGAGAAAGATCAAAGTTGCCACTGTCAATCTTCCATATTAGCAGTCTAGTTCAGACAGCTAATACTAAGTGAGAGATGCACTCTGGCTGATGCTGGTAATCCTGCTTCCATGAGGAGTAAGGAAAGTTAAAGGAAAAGTATTTGTGTCTACTACAGTGATTTGATTTTTTTTTTAAACGATCCTCAAGACCTGACAGTAGTATTGAAACAGAATTAGTGAAAGAAGAATTAGGTGCCAAACCATACAGACATTTTTCATATTCAGGAAAACAAGTTAGATACCATTTGTTAATAACTGATCATAGGAGTTTACAGGTTAATCATTACTGTACATGCATTGACACAAGATAGCGTACAATGAAATTGAAAATTAGCTGAGCTGCCATCATCTTCTGGTAATAGGAAAGGGCAGGGCCGGATTAAGGGCGGGGGCTAGCCAGGCAGCTGCCCGGGGCGCCAACCTATGGGGGGGCGCCTGATTGAAGTGGTAAGGGGCGCCGCATCAGGTGCCCCCCCATAGGTTGCCGCCCAGGGGCAGGGCCGCAGCACTGTGTACATGTCAATCAGGTGCCGTGAGCCCACTGCCCAGGGAGCAAGAATGGCTTGGGCAAGTCTTGGGAGAGGGGCTTCACCAATCTGAGCTATTCTTTTGGTTTCTCAATACGAGCTGTTCTTTTTTGTTTTATGTTTCCCTTTCCACCCTCCCCCCCCCCCCCCCCCCCCCCCCCCAATATCTAGGGGAGACAGATTTAGGCAAAGAGAAAGTTGTGCAATATATCAGGCATAGATGAATGTCTTTCCAACACTGGATTGTCACAAGTGAATGCCCTAGTTATCGTATACCATATACTGTTTGTTTATGTTTTAATATAAGTTTTGTTTATCTCTCCATTTGCTGCTTTCTTACTTGTTTCTGAAGTAAATCCATTGACATGTAAGATGAACTTTCAAACCCATAATGTTTAAAGTTTGAAAATAGGCAAAATCGATTCTCTCATTGGTTTTATGTAACTTTGCGGGAAGCTTTTTTTAAATACTCAAGTTGTTATTCAGTAAACTTGTAAGAGTATGTCTCTATGTATTCTACCATGAGAGAGAGAGAGAATATTTTTCAAAAGCACTCAGTGTTGATCTTAGCACTCCAAATTGAGCACTTTTTGAAAATCCCACCCATGATCTATAGTTAAGCATAACATATCTGCGTTTTTAATCTATTTGCTGGTATGCCTTGGAATGATAAATTGAGAGAGAGAGTCTGGATATTAATGATGTCATGATGCTTAAAATTATCAGGCTTTAAGGAAGGTTTGTCAGTGAGAGAAATTCAGTCATATGAAATCTCTGTTTGAGGTTTATTCTTATTTTTGATGACATAATGCTGTTCTGTGGTCAATGAACTTGAGTTCTAGCAGAATCACTTTAAAATAACCTCAAGGTCTGGTAAGCCTATGGAGGTCACCAGTAAATAAATTTGCAGCAGTTAGTCAGTTTGTGTTGAAGAATGTTCAAGGCATCAGTAATCTGAAATTGCAACAGCTTTAGGCTTTAGAGCTGCCTCACTGGAAACAATATTACCAAAAATTATTCTGTACAGAATGCATTTGAGCATTGGGTACTAATACTCAGAGAAAATAGATAAATTGTTTACCTGGGGAGCTAACATCAGTTCATCTTTGAGATCCCATAACTAACCATTGAGTACAATGAACACTAAGATTCTCTGAACCAAAGTAGAAACAACACTAGTCTATGGTCAGTGGGGGCAAGTAATAAATACTTAAATTCAAGTAATTTCCACTTAAAATAATACTCAGTTTGGACAAATGATACTGAGCTTTTAGCAACTGACATAGTTTATCATATGATTTAAATGTGTGCATGGTAATATTATATAGTTATGCTTTAACATTTTAATTTCTTGTGCCTTCCCTCCCATTCCCACTTTTCTGGTTCCTGTAATAGATGTTGAGTTTTTCCTCCACTCTGGATGCAATTTCCACCTTATCTATTTTGGGTGAGAAAATTGGAAAATAGAGCTGATACATACAAATATGGGAATTTGTTTGCTCAGAGCTACCTGTTCTGCTTGATTCATGGATATCACCCAGACTGGAGAGACCTTTTCCACACTAAAATCCAGTCTGAATATAAGTGATGCACCGGAGATGCATATGTCATAAAGAGGGCTATTATGAGCCATGTGAGGCTCAAGAACCAATAGGTTAAGGTTCTGTGCTCCAGGCTGTGCAGTTTTGGAAGATTAAGGACACTTGCCTTCAATCTGTTACTCAAATTGTGAAGCACATAAAAATGCTACTGAATTTTGCTTGTCAAGTCTTGTTGCTGAAGAAGCAAGAGACAGAACTGACTTATTCTTCACTGATACTGAATGAGTTGAGGATGCAGTGATTTTTTTTTAAAGTCACCTTATAAATGTGTGTTCTAAGATGTGGATCAATTTCTAAGAGAAAATTCTTGGTTTTGGAACAAGGGGAAAATGTGGCCTAGAATCTTGTAGAGTGGTATTTAACTACTGCAAGGAGAAAAATGTTGGCATGCTTTGAATTGTCTTTGATCAGATACTTTCAGTATATTTAATTTTTTGTGCTGCTTGTACCGTGGAGCTCCAGATATTGCTGATGTGTAATGACGTAATGTTTTCATTTAACATAAATCTGTCCTGTCAGATAATTTAAATACGTGATTAAATGTACACAATACCTGTAGTGAGCTTGCATAGCTTTGCTTTGCTTTGTAAGAATTTGTTTACATTATTCAGTTAATTTTTTTAATGTCATTTCTTTTAAAGACACTGCATAATAGCTACCACCCAAAAAATAGTTTTCATGAACAATTCAATAGTGAAGAGAAGGGCAGCTTACATCCTTTTCCCATCTAGGAGTAAAGAATTTGTATTTAAGACTGGCCTGATTCATGCCAATGCCATGCTGTCTGCACTCAACTCTCAATACACAGTTACAATAATGCTGTTTCCCTAATCTTTAAAGCTTTTTTTTAACTCCTGTTTTTATTCTAATATGTTGTCTTGGATCCATATCTTGGTTCCTCAAATTACTGCTCTTGTGAATAATTATTCTTTCCAAGGACATCTCTGATTGTCCTACACCAAAATAAAAATATTGGTTCCTTCTCTGGGTCAAATCCCCTTGTTGTCGGGAATCCTGCCCACAAAGTTTGTGTAACGGGCATCTGTGCTTCATCTTATCTCTTTTACCTGACAGTTACATGCTGATTATCCTCAAGTGTGCATATTTCTGGATACATTTAGTGACTCCTCTCTGTTCTTTCTTTCTCTGCTTGTCTTACTCAAATAAACTTATGTCTTTGTTTCTAAATACTTCAATTGGAAGTGTTTCTCTTGAGTACAAATCAACTTCTTCCTCTCTGTCCCTCTCTCTTTAGACTTCCCACTTGTCCCTCTTATTCATAACCTAGGTATCATCTCTAATCCTTGAACATCTCCCCTGGTATATTTCAGATGTCTGTGACTCTGTGTGTTACCTAAACACCATTATCACTATTCAGTACAATGCTGCCTTAAATTATGTCACTGCCGAAATCCCTGATCTGTATCTCCATGTCCTTTCTTTTCCAGTTGTATTTCTCCTGTCCATAGCTTCCTCCTATCCAGTTCTTTGTATTTCCAATACATTGTAATCTTTCCACACATATAAAGATGCATATCTATGTAATCCCCATTGTCTGATGTATCAGAAAATATTAGAATTGAAAAAGGTACAGTGAAAGGCAACAAAAATGACTAAGGGATTAGAACAGCTTTCATATAAGGAAAGATTAAAATGACAGGGATGTCTCAGATTGGAAAGGAAACTGCTAAGTGGGCATATAGTACAGGGGTATAAAATGAGAAAATTAATACAGTTAATGTCGTCTTCTCCTTCCTCCTCCTCCTTCTCTTTCTCAGAACTAGGGGTCACCCAATGTAATTAATAGGCAATAGGTTTATAACAAACATAAGGAAGCACTTCACATAATGCACAGCCAACCTTTAGGACTTGTTTTCAGAGGATGTTATGAAGGCCAGCAGTGCAGCTGGTTTCAAAAAATAATTGGACAAGGACGTAGAGAATAGGTCCATCAGTTTCTATTAACCAAAATGCTCTGCTCTTCGTGTCCCTAACCTCTGATAGCCACAAGCTGTGAGTGGTCAACAGGAGACAGACCTTAAATCATCGCCTGTTCGTTCCTTTTAAAACACCTGGCATTAGCCAATGTGCTTTATCTATCTCTAATTTGTCTGGGTTTTAAAATATAAACTGATTTAATTGCAGTGAGTTCATAATGTTGCAGATTGTCCTTCAGACTTTCCAGAATAAACAAAACTTATTTTGGATACTCAGTCACTCCAGTAACCTTGCTTAAATCTTTTTATATATGTACATAAACAGTGTGAATTATATAGTTCCTTGAGCAGTCTCTTGATATTACCATTTGTGGGCTTAAAGTGGCTTCATCATGACCTTCTGGAATCTTGTGGTGAGCACTGTTTGCCAGACAAAATATCTATTCCTACCTCTCTGTTTTGATAGAATTCTGCAGGTGTAAAAGCAAACAACTCTTTGATTCCTTCTTACTGATCAAGTTGTAGTAAACTTTTGCACAGACCGTCAACAGTATGTAGTCTTCTAACTTCCATTGATTTCAATGGAAATATCATGGCAGATCTTGGTATCTGCATCCTCAACTTTCTTCCTTTGTCTGTCTTTCTGTCTTGTTTTGTTAGACTGTTAGTCTGCTTCATGTAGGAAGGAAAGAATAGGAGGAAGCTGCCTGTATGAAACAGGCATTATTCGGACCCATGAAAATGGTAAGGCTGTCCATATCCCTTCAGGCCCAAGTGACTAAGTGGTCTGTGAACCCAGCACTGACTCTGCAGATGTACTTATCACAGATGACTTTCTGCATACCGTATGTAGCACCAAGGTCCTTGCCTGTGAACAAAAAATCCAGTATTGATAATTAAACACTGGTACTGGAGAACTGATTGCCTGAGAAGTTCCATGCCCAGCATGAATGGCATCAAGATCTTCTGATTTGCTAACGCTGATGCTGAGGACTTCAGCTCATTGACTGCTTAACATGCAGCAGTGTTGCTGACTTTGTCCATGTACATGGAAATCAGTGCTGAGGGTCTTCATTACTTCTGGAGCGCCACTTGCTAAAGTGAATTAAAAGCACCAAAGTCCTCATATCCTTTCAGATTAAATGTTCAGCCTAATTAAGGCTAAATTTAGCATAGATAAGCCTGAATTCCACAAGCCCCATTCACCTGCAGGGAGGTAGGTCCTATGTTTTGGATATTCTGTTTTTAAATGTGATTATCTAAATGGGAACAAAACTACCTACAAATTCCCTAGACTTATCGTTGATGTAAGAGTGAAATGAGGGGGTCACTTTATCATAGCTCAAAGATTAGGAAAATTAATTGGCCTCTATATAGGATTATGACTTGGAATGTATTCAGTTACCTGGAGATGTTGAAGTGTATTAAAGAAACTTCAATCACTGATAAGTAACCATTATTTAAAGTAGGATTAAAGCATTATAAAACTACATTGCAACATCATATATATATGAAAAGTCGTAGAGATCGGGAGAAATCCCGGATGATTGGAAAAAGGCAAATGTAGTGCCCATCTTCAAAAAAGGGAAGAAGGACGATCCAGGGAACTATAGGCCAGTCAGTCTTACCTCGGATCATGGAAGGGATCCATTTTGAGGCACTCGGAGGAGAGGAAAGAGATTAGGAATAGTCAGCATGGATTCACAAAGGGCAAGTCGTGCCTGACCAATCTGATTAGCTTCTATGATGAGGTAACTGGCTCTGTGGACGTGGGAAAGTCAGTGGATGTGATATACCTTGACTTTAGCAAGGCTTTTGATACGGTCTCCCACAATATTCTTGCCAGCAAGTTAAGGGAATGCAGCTTGGATAAATGGACGGTAAGATGGATAGAAGGCCGGGCCCAGCGGGTAGTGATCAACGGCTCGATTTCA
>JANRFK010001234.1:69522997-69563333 GCA_030068395.1 Apalone spinifera
TAGGAGGAGGAGGAGGAGGAGGGGAGAGAGAGAGAGAGAGAGAGAGAGAGAGAGTGAGAGACTGGAGGCTCACGGGAGAAGACCAACGTGGAGGAGAGACCTGAAAATCACGTCTTATGATGGGCTAATTGGCTAGTTCTACAATAAATGTATGGACGTGTCAGGTTCTTTGATGGGAGCCTCTGGATGGTCACACTCCCTGCCTGCTTTCTTCACATCTTTAGAGTTTTGTGTTAACAATTCATGAACTCACTGAGGTAACTGAAAGGTCATTTGGGCCATTGCTCCTTTTAAACCCTCAGAATTCTACCAGTGAGTGTGGTGTTTGGCTACAATATGCACAGATCTCTAGATTTACTAGAAGTCAGTACAGGTGCTGCATATGGGCAGAAATGTGTATCAGGTGCTAATGTACGGATGGTCACCTTGAACTTCCCGTTACTAACAACAACCTTCATTTACTGATTTTTTTCATTAAAAAGCATCTCTTTACAGCTCGAATTCTCCTCACTGTATATCAATACTGGGAAACATGAACAGGAAAACTTTCCCAAAACCAAGGAAGCAGATCTGCATTAGGTACAGATTTCCTTTCTTTTCCCAGTGCACAAATTCCAAACTTCATTCCATCTGTCCCTCCTTGAAAACCTGGGAAAAGCAATGGGCTTTGCAGCATGATTTGCAAATCTGCTGTTTCATGACAAAGTGGGGAATGAATTTCAAAAGTGAGGGTCCTTGATGAAGAATGCCCCACTAACAGCTCCTTCTGATCTAAATTGAGGGGACTGCAGCTGAAGCGCATTTGCTGACTGCAGTCAGCAGAACTGGGAGAGAGGTAGTCTGTCATATATGTCACAAGCTATTTAGAGTTTTACACTTCAAACAGAATCCTTAAACTCCATCCAAAAATCAAAAGGCAGACAGTTCATGCCACAGAGCTTTAGTGTTGTGTACATCCAAGAAACTCTTCTAGAGTCACTGAACAAATATAGTCTCTAGTAACTTTTAAGTCTGCTAAGCTTTTCAGATTCCCAGACCCTAGATCTACCTTAGCTATTACAAAATGTTAATTAGATATTTAAAAGGAAAAATATTCTTAGCAAATCTTTGAGAGACTTATAGGCCTCATAGTTCAGTTGAAAATTTAAATTTCTTTCTATGTTTAAAAAATGTTTCTGATTAAATCTTTGGGCTTTTGTGAATTGTATTTTAACATTTTATGAACATGTACAGACCTGTAATTTATCCAGAGGATATTGACTACATCCTTAATGAACCACAGTGTACACAGTTAATTATGGAGAGAAGTTGCTTCTGGGATTGTAATTGGTTTTCTAGCTTTCAGAATAAGTGCCATACATTTAGACTGAATAGCAGCTTAAATATCTTAAGTTTACACATATTCTGTTTGTACTTAACCAAAAATTCCTTTGTTATTGTATACAGCAATTCAAGATTTGGTATTAGATGCTCTAATAATTGTTGTGGTAAGGGGAGTATACCTAATAATATAAGATTTTATGATAGAATTGGTATTAAATGGTAATACTAGTGACTTTGTAGGTGAATGATACTAATTTATTTTAAGATTATTAGTTATGCTTTCTCATGTCAATTAATTTGTCTTAGATTATGACAAAGACAAATCTTGACTATTCCAGTCAAGTATAATCTGGAATTACTTAACTTGACTTGATGATTTGAGTTGTCAAAGCTAGTTTTTCACTGCTGTAAATAGATGGAAAGTTCCTCAGGGCACGGCATTTGCTTTAGAATGGATCGTGAAGCACTATAAAGATATATTGAGCCATATATATATATATATATATATATATATATATATATATATTTCAAAAATATTTATTTCCATCTTTTTCTGTTTTAGTTAAAAATGCAATGTCTTCTGTAGCTTTGTGAGAGTTATGGTGACCTTGGACATTTAAATAATGTGCTTGGCATTTATTTTGCTGTCAGTCTGAAAAATGCTATGTTGTACACATTTCTGATAGGGTGGTGAGAAGATAGAGAGTATAGAAGCGGAGTTAAGAACCTTTCTTTATCCTTTTGTAGAGATTGGTTCCCACAAATCAGTGAGAGTACTTCAGTGCCCTAAAATTAGTATTCTAAGATCATTTGTGAACTTTGGTTTCTTAAGTTAGAAGAAGAGCTTTTCTCGTCAAGCAGCAATACTGTGAAAGTCATGTTTCTCCCAATACTTGGTGAAATGTCAGAAGCTGATACTATAATTAATCTTGGCTCAAAGGAAAAAAGTGTTAAAACAAAACATGAAACTGTTTAAAGCAGGGGTGGGGAAAACATTTTTTGGGTTGAGGCCACTGACCCACACAAAAAAATCCACCAGGGGCTGCACACATGACATGGCCCCAACTGAGAATCAGAAACCCACTCCCAACATTCTCCTCACACACCACAGCTGGGGGGGGGGGCAGGCTAAATTTTGTATGCTCCAGCCTCACAGAGGGGTGACAGGGGAGGGAGGGCTACATTGCTAGCATGAGCAGCCCAGTGCTGGGGGAGGGAGGGAAAGCTCTGAGCCTTGGGGGCCAGATCCAAGCAAACTGGGGTCCATATCTGGTCCCAAGGCCTTAGATTCCCCACTCTTGGCTAACAAATCAAAATATTCTTCGTGTGTGATATAACCCAAGAGATAGGCATCATAGCTTTTAGGTGCGTAGACGATTACAGGAACAACACTGCAATTCACAAAGATTGGGATAGGCATTCAGGCTCCCTAGACAGTGAATGAGGAGAGATAGGTGCCTTAGGATGATGGACAAAAGCCATAACAAATAGGTGGGGAACTACCTAAGCTATCCAGTGGGAGAGATGCTGACTAGAATGGTGTGTGCTAAGCCCTTCCTTCACATGGCACATATTTTCAGGCTGCAGGGAGACATACTTTGATCTATGACCCTTCTGGAGTTACAAAAGACAGGACTATGCAGCACTTTAAAGATTAACAGGATGGTTTATTAGGTGATGAGCTTTTGTGGGCCAGACCCACTTCCTCAGATCAAATTGTGGAAGAAAATTGGCATGACTATATATACCAAACGGATACAATCAAAAAAAGTGAACACACATAAAATTAACTAATCAGATTTTGGAAGTGAGGGGAGAGGTTAGTGTCTATGAGATAATGATATTGGGGTGATAATTGGGGAAGCTATCTTTGTAATGGGTAAGATAATTAGCATCTTTGTTAAGGCCCATTCGTAAAGTGTCAAATTTAAGCATGAATGACAGTTCTGAGGCTTCCCTTTGTAGTCTGGTGGTAAAGTCTCTTTGAAGCAGGATGCATGTAGTAAGGTCATTGAGACAGTGCCCAGTCTGACTGAAATGGCTACATCTCTATTACCCTTCTGGAGTTAGACTGCTTTACACGTAGGCAGTTTCTTGACAGAATGATTTAGAGACCGGCCTCACTCCACACTGAACTGCCCACCTTATATCTGTGAGCCCTGTGGTTAGAACTCTCTGTCCCAATGACTAAGTACATATCCACACTGGCCAGAAGGAGTCAGAGAATGACTCAATAGCCTAATAGTTTGGACACCCCCTGGGATTCAGTTTCCTTCTCCATTAACTCTTTCATAATCCCTACTGGAACGGCTTCAGCAGGAGAGTTGGATTAAGTTCAGCATGAGAATATCCCATAGCTCAGTTATTATAGCACTCTCCTGAGAGGTAGGAGGCACCTGTTCCTCTGCATATCTTTCCCCAGTTTGTGAATCACTCTAAGATTTAATTGGGAAATAGGTATCCCAGATATCTAGGTGCAGACAGCAGCGTGAACACACAGAGGCAAAAACTAAGGCACCTTCAGAAACTTTTACTCTGAAACCTAGCTGCAGAGTGAGCTTAGACACCTGTAGTGTTTGGAACTGAAGTTTTGTGAATCACAGAGGGGCCTGAAACTGGGATTTAGGCATCTAAGTATCTTTGTGGATGTGGCCCTACTCTTTACATTTTTAAAATATATACATGTAAGTGATGGCTAATTTATTCATTATCCTTTCCTTTTGTTTCTTTATGAGCAGTATAGTTTTAGTTTAACAGTTCAGGAACTCTTTAATAGTATAAGTAGCAATCCCTTTTGAAGTGTGGGGTGATATTGTTTGTTGAAGTTTGAAAGCTTTAGGCCATAGAACTAGAAAAACCTGGATAAAAAGATTTGTATCTCTTTTTTTGAAGAATTCCCTGCACTCATCACTTTGCAGCCACTTCTAAAGTAAGATAAATGAATTTGTGGTGGTTATTACATGCTAACTAGCGTGTCTTAAAATTCTGGTGTAGATACAGTGCATTGCTGTCATAACTTGCTAAACAGGTCAACTTAAAGCCTAGATAGGCGTTGTTTACTTGAAATGTTTGTTTCTAATTTTGTTACAAAGTTATATTCTATTGTAACATAAGTCCAGAAATTATACTTGATGAATATTAAGATTAATTTTGATGGGAGTTTTCATATACAGGTTAAACTCCCAAATCTGGGACTCTCTGGTCTGGCAACATCCATGGTCTGGCAGAGGCACAGATGTTGCTGGATCAAAGAGGTTCAGAGGAGGCAGGAGCAATGCAGGGTCTGGGGAGCCTGGCTGGACCAGGCACCATCTGGGGAACCCTAGCCCTGACCGGGGAAAACCAGTGTCTGTGGGAACAGGTGGCATTTGGGGAACACCTGCCAGGGAATCCCCAGTGTTAGCAGCACCAGGTGATCAGGGAGTCTTGGCCCCAGCTAGGGAACCCCTGGCTGCAGCGGGGCTGCCTGTGGCCAGGCAGCCCAGCCAGGAATCCCGGCAAACCAGCAGGGCCGGGGTGACCAGGCAGCCTCTGCCAGGGAACCTCCTGACTGAAGCAGGGCTGGCGGGAGGGTGGCCCTAGAAGTGGGGTGGGGTGACCGGGCACCCCAGCTGGTGAAACCCTGGCAGCAGCAAGGCCGGCAGTGCCAGGTGGCCCCAGCCTGAAACCCCAGGGAATACCCTGCAGCAACGGGGCTGGCAGCGGCCAAGTGGTCCCCACTGGGAACCCCGGGAGACCCTGGAGCAGTGGGTAGGCAGCAGGGTGGGGAACTGTGCCAGGCCAGTGTTAGGGGGGCAGCAACCGGGCAGGGAGCCCCAAGGAGAGGAGCTGGGCAGCCAGCAGGGGAGCACAGACCTCCCCTGGTCCAGCAAACTCCGTAGTCTGGAACAGCTCAGGTCTCCAGGGTGCCAGACCAGGGAGGTCCAACCTGTAGTTGTATAACACAATCCTGACCTGAGATATGTGCATGTGCTTGATAGCTGATTTTGCACAATGTGTGATGATGCATTGTCATGTAAATGCAGGGAAATAATCTTGCTTTAAAACATAAATGGTAAAATAAAATATAGCTGCAGTCTTCTGACCTACACCACTTCCAGAAAGCCATGGTTGCTGGCTCCTCATCAAATCAACCTCTTCTCTCTTGTAAGAGAAAAAGGTCAGGCTGCTGTGAGAGACCAATAAAGCTAACCCTCTCTAATGGGGATAGAATAAATACAGCTTTTCAAGCAGTATCAGAACTATCATTCTCTAGAGCATCAATGTGGATAAACTGTCTGGAAGAAAAATATCACGTGTTTTCTGATTCTAAGCAGTTGTAGAAACTGCAAAGCATCCTGTCGCTTTTAGTGAAGTCAACAGAACTGCAGAAGCGCTGCATCTCTGAAAAAGTCATGCTACTTAGGCACCCAAATTTGAAAATGATGGCACAGATTTACTGCTGTGTTCCCTTGTGTGTCACCTCTAATGACTTTTCCCCTCTCTTTAAAATAATACATGAGAATGTCTTCATCGGCAAGCCAATTATCAGAAAGCAGAACTCTTTTTACAGGTAGTTACAAAAAGTACAGGAGCCTTCTATACAAGTATGTTCCTCTTTCTCACATGCCTCTCTCCATGCCTTTCCAGGTTTTTATTTTAGGATTTAAATTTTTTTAACAGAGCCTCTCCAAAACTCAAGATTGTTACCCTTATATCTGTTTTGAAAGGGATCCGATTGTCATTATGAGCATGTTGTTTAATGGCTAAACCTAACTGCAGCTAGTCTCTTTTGAATTCTGTGTGGTTTATTCATATTTGCAGTCTCTCCTTCAGTATTAAAAATAAAATGAGAAACTGGGCAGAATAGCAGCAACTGGGTTGAAGAGACATGCACAAGTCAAGCGAATGACTTGAAAGTCAGATAAGTTGGTAGTGGTTTCAAATTGTCTTGTAGAGAAGCCGCTGTCAATCTTAAAAGCAGAAATGACTACAGTGAAGACATCAAAATATGCTAATTATATCTTAGCATATTTTTATTTCTTTTCTTTTTAAGCTGTGTACTAAGAGGATCCAACATTTAACAGTGAAAAAGTTGAGGGGAAATCATGACCAAAGTTTAAGATAAAAGACTGATTTGAGCTGCCAGCACGGTAGCCTTTAAGAATCATAACATTACTTTATCACTTGATCCTTTTTCTAAAGGGAAACTGCCAAGATCACAAGGCTACCACCTGTTATTATCTTGGAATCAATACATCCTTTGTAAAATACTGTACATCCTGGCAGTTGGTATTCATGAAAATGGAAAACTGAGAACTGCATTTTTTCAGAGCAATTAATATTGGTACCTGATACTCTAATATTTGCGACATCCTATCATGCGCTGTTTATTTTATCTTGGAGGGAAGGGATGAATATATTTCATCTTCATCGTTTGCTAATAGATATAAATTAATCTTTTATTGTGTATTGCTCAAAAAAACTAACAAACCAAACAGAAAAAAATCTCTTCAGCAGGCAATATTTGGTACTAAATATTTCTTCAGTGTAAATAAAATATTTTCAGTATGTAAGATAATCACTTTGCTAGAAATTCATTTCTATTTTCTCTTTGACTTCCTGAATCTTAATGGAAAGATGGATAATGGCTTAACTAAAAAAAAAAAAAACCCCAAAACTAAACTGTCTTGATATTTATATAGATTTGCAGGGCTTAAATATGACATATTTATTGTATATTTTATACATGGTTCAAGTTATTAATCTCTTTGAAAGGAACCACTTGTCACAAAAATCAGGCAGGTAATGTGTTGGTTTTCACTATTGTCATAGCCAAAACCTCACAAGAGCAACTCTAAGTTGGACCCACACAGACTTTCTTCTCCTCCCCCACGTAATACTTACTGTTTGTAGATGAAGGCTCCTGGTTATCTTGAGCTTACTTCCTTCTGGGGTTTTTTAAATATTGTATATTGTTTGAAGAAGTTAATAGATGCACAGCAAAACCTTAGCTTTCGTCTGAGCATTTGCATTACATTTCCTGAAAAATAGTTCCAGTGTGGCATTTGGAGATAGCTTTATTTCAGGGAGGCAGAATTTCTTGTAGGACTCAAAGATATTTAGGTAGCTAATAGGTATTAGTATCTTGTAAAGTTCTGTACCTTTGTGTCTTCTATACACTCTTAGACAATTGAACCTACATTTTTCCTCACCTTCTGCACAGTTTCAGCTCAGTCCATCACTATATTTATAGGAAGAGGAGCCATGGCTTCACTGCCAGTCCAGTTCCTATGGGAAATTGTGCACACTTTTGGGGAGCAGAGAAGGAACTCAGACAACAGTAGAGGATGACTCTTAAGAGATCTTGAGAGGGAATTGTGCCCAGCTCTGAAGAAGCTTCCTCTATCTGGATCTGACCACACTACCAGAGCAGTTGTTATAGTTTCCACAGGTACAGAAGGATTAGATCAGACACAGGTATTTCTACAAAATGTTTTGAAATCCCTGTTTAACATTTGTTTAAAGTGAAGATTTCTAGTTTTAGAATGAATTTCTGCAAATTTCCTTTAAAGGTTACTTGTAGAGGAAATGGGCTTTGTGGCCTTTTTTATGTTTCCTTATCTGTTCCCTTTGTTACATAAAGAAGGCCTTAAATATATGTGTGATTGTTTTGTAAATGAGGATTTTTTTATTTACATTAGAAATTTTGACTTTGTATACTTAGAAGACTGTAATAGGAGAAGTGGGAGGATTATAATGACATATGTAACTAGGTGTTCAAATCTGATTGAGGACAGACTTGAGTAATTTTAAAGTAATTTTAACTTGTAACCGATGTTTTCCTTCTGAAAGGGAAACATTCATTATACAGTCTGTTTTAAAATAAAAGCTTCAGGGGGTAGCAGAGTTAGTCTATAACTGGAAAAACTTAAACAATGAATAGTTTAGCAGCACCTTAAAGACTAACAAAACATGTAACAAAACAAGCTTATGATACCATAAGCGGGTGTGTCTAGACTACAGGTATTTTTCAAAAAAAGTGGCCTTTTTTTGAAAAATCTTTACCTGTGTCTAGACTACTGCCATGTTCTGTCAACAATTAATCGAAAGAACGCAGCAGTTTTTTCGACCACAGTAAACCTCGTTTTATGAGGAATAACGCCTATTTTTGAAAGTGCTCTTTCGAAAAAAGGCGCTATGTAATTCAAACTGTGTTTTTTTGAAAGAGCATCCAGACTGCCTGGGTGCTCTCTTTTGGAAAAAGTGGCTTGCTTTTTTGAAAGATCTGGTTGTAGTCTAAATGCTCTTTTTCGAAAGAGGCTTGCAGTCTAGACATGTTTTATTAGTTTTTAAGGTGCTGCTAAACTATTCGTTGTTTGAAGAAGTTAGAAAAAACTGTCTAGTATTTGAGTCCTTAAACTATACTTAGCTCTGGAGGAAAAAAATAAAAATTGAGTACTTACATATGTAGAGTTTGGTTTTGGTGGCTCCAGTAATTGTCTTACTCTCTGACATGTATCACTTTCAGATGAAGCTTCATGAATATAGACAGCTTTTCAGTTTACTTTTTGTCAGAGAATTAAAGGGTGAATGTCAGTCAGTTTGCAAGCTTTTTCTAAATAAAGCTACAAGGGTCTAGTGACAAGCAGTATTCTTTTGTAAGCAGTAGATTGTAGCTTTCATATGTAATTTTAATATATGTTATGTATGTCACATTTTTACTATGCAGTCAACCCATCTTATATGGTTGAAATATGTGGACTAATATCTGTCAGTTTTATAATTAAACAGGTGTATTACATACCAGTACTGGAAATGGCTGCAGAAAGCCTTAATGCAGATATTGTGTTTTATAACCATTGATATCTGTCATTCCGTTGTGTCCTTATTATTTTTCAAACCCTAAGCTAAATAGACTAGCTGCTCTTAAGGAGCTGTCAGGAGATGCATGTCAAATGCTAGGTGTATCATGCAATCAGACCAGTGTCAGGGTGGAAAAGTCAGTGGTTGGGGGGGAGTTGAAATAAAGAGTCAACTTGTTCTCTCAACATTGTCTTTACACTGAATGGAACAGATGAGATTCTGAATTATTCACAACACTGAAAGCTTATAATTGCCAGGAATGGTGACAGCAACAGAGTATAGAGACAAGCAATTTTTTGTCAAAATGTCTGATTCGGTTACACATCAAAGGATTCACATCACAAAACTGTCTTTGGGATTTTGGTTGGCTTTTTTATTTTCTTAAGTCCAGATGTAGAATCTTTCCCATTTATTTGTTATCCTTCTAGGAATCTAGGTCAAAGAGGGGCAAGTTAATATTTAGCAGCACCATAGATTTTCAGAACTGCAGTAATGGAACAAAAAAGCTCTGAGAGAAGGATTTTCTATTTCAGCAAGTAATCTTCTCAAGACTCTGTTAGAAAATTATGTAACAAAGCACATCTTCTGAACCCATAATATGGTAATTAACTTCTTGTCTTTTTACTAGACTTGGGTAAGACACTATATTTTTAAAAAACCTATTTCCTACTACAGGTAGTCACAAATGTAGTTCAAAACAATAATATAAAAATCTAATACCATTAGAATAAAGCTGATTTAGTGTGTATCTTATATTTTGATTTTTAATGCTTCTCTTGTATTTATAACTCAGTGAAAATAACATTCACTGAAAGTAACACACATGAGGCTGTATTGTGAGGCAAAACTCTCATTGAGGTCAATGAAAATTTGTGATTTAAGAAGTGTGAGAAAAGGATCTCAGTCTTGTTTAAAGAGACCTGAATTTAATAACATACAATATGAAGTTTAATTCATTTGCCACTCAAATTTTAATTTAAAGTTTTCCCATGCAGTTGCTTTTAACTATTTATTTTATATTTTGTGTGGGGTCCAAAATAAAAATCCCAATATTCATTTTAAAGAAAATGAAGATGATGATGGGATTTATTTACTCTACTTATTATCAATAAAGTAGAAGTTTCCATGACCAATATTACGTATTGTGTACTGTGTTGCTATGAGAGCCTAGTTACTACCATTACACCACACTGCTCTCACATATCACCTGAAATAGATGCTGTGAGTTAGAGCCATGATTAGGACCTTACCTATTTCATGGCTGTGAAAAATGAAACATGCACCATTAAATAAACTCTTCTCCATGAAATCTGATTTTCCTCCTGCTGCTAGGAGCATCCCAGCAAATGAACCCTTAGCTCTGGCTGGGCTGGGAGGGACAGGACTTGTTCATCCCCTGCACAGATGCTCACACCCATCTCCATCTCTAGGAATCTCTTGCAACTGCAGGAAGCTGTGCGGTTGCTGTCTTCAGAGTCCAACTCTGAAGGCAGTGCAGAAGCAAGGATGGCAATCGAATGACTCCAATAAAACAGGCTTGTGAATCCTCCAAAATTCATGTTTGGGTCAGGATCCCCATAAGTACATCATTATGAAATTTCAGATTTAAATATCTGAAATGGTGAAATTTAACAATTTTCAAATTCTAGGGCCATGGAGTTGATACTGCAAATTTGATAGCTCCCTATTCGTAATATGTCAATCATCACCACTACACTAAAGGTTCCTTAAGTCAAAATGTGTGGGTGTGTCAATGGAGGAGTAGAAATAATAATCTTTATTAATTCACAACTGCTCAAGAAATCACATTTCTGAAATACTTGTAGAAGTCCTTTAAAGAAAACATTATTTATCTTAAGGAGTTTTTCTGTGCAAATAAAGCAAGCAAGCTGATCTATGATGATGTATGTTTTAGCATAGAGTACAAAACAAGTATGAGTCTCAAACGCATCTCTGCTTCACTAGAGATCAGCTTTTAGTGAATTTTGTACTAAATATTAGTGATCTCACAAAAACCAGTTGCAATTAAGTAAATACGTGCAAGGCAGAAGCATGTAACGTTAAAATGTGGGGAGTTCTATTAAATATGGTTGAACTGAAACCAGAGCAAGTACAAGAAATAAAAATAACACTTGGTCAGGAAGAAGCAGCAGCAATAGTCACTTGAGAAGTATAAGCAACTATTACAAACCTTCAGCTTTGGAAAATATCAGGATATCTGGAGTGGTATGGAGGAGTTCCTCCCCAGCAAGACATGTTAGAAAACAGCATACAGGGTGTTGGTGGTTATTGCTTATCCTTTTTCCTGTGGCCAAAAATGTGTCTCACTTCTGGAGAAGTGCTTTCCCTAAGGAGTCCATGATCTAAATTTGATATGACCCAATGAGAGATGGTGTTAAACATAAAGAGGAGGTGGAAGTAAGGGCAAGGGTGATGGTAATAAAATGTGAGATCTAGAAGTTTGTTAAAATTTGGTGGAAAAGTACAATTGAGTCTTTAGGTGCGATTTGAAAGAGGTGAACAAATTTAGTTATGCTTTTTAAAAAAATACTTAAAACATGTATGTTTGCTCTAGTACATTTTTGGTATAAAGCAATAGTGGAAGTTGTTTTTTGTATTTAAGATCCGAGATAGCTTTGGGGACACAGTGTCCTGTGTAGGGTATTTTTCACCACTTAGATAACAGACTTGGTGGCTTGACTCTAATCAGTGTGGAAGTTCTATGTTTTGGAAAATATTGTGTGCTGGAGCCTCATTAAATGTAGTAAAGAAGGCTATTCGAAATAATCCAGTGGGCATATGAGTTTAAAAAGGTCAAAATTACATGCATTTCAAAATGTTGCTTTCAGCTATGCCTAAAATGGCAGGATATAAGATGTTCCTGGAATGGAAGGACTCCGTAATCATTTGGACAATGTTCAATGTCTTCCTTGGGGAAATGTACCACTATGCTTTATCCTCAGTGTAAACTGCCTTGTTAAAGAAAGGTTGAACTATCACACGTATGAAAATAGTTGAACCCTGCTCAGTCTTTCATTCCTTAATCCTCAAATTGAGAAACAAAGAATTGTTTTCCTTGGATTCAAAGCAAATGCCCCATGAGATCTTTCAAGTTTTTAAAAATATATTATGTGCTTTGTTTATTTAAAGTGCTATTTAGTGATAAGTTAATTTAAATAACTCTCTCAAAGATGACCCCTTTCTCAAGACCCATTATGTGTCCTGTACTCAACCTTGAATGTTGTGGCTAATTGCCCAAGATGGTGCAGGATGTACTCCCTGTCTTTTAGAATCGTTAATTTAACCTATTAAGGGATAGACTGTGCCACATCTTATTCTTGTTGCGCTGGGTGCTATACAAACACAACACAAAGATGGTTTGTGCCCCAGATAGTCTGTCAAGCTGTTCCCCACTCTGATACTTTGAGTGCAGAAGTTGGGGGGCCCCACAAAAAACTTAAAAAATAACTTGTCTCTTTAGGGTTCTGCTTACAAACTCCAGAAGGTCACTGATTCCCTGACCCTGGGTGGTATGCTGCCACCATCAAGTGAAAACCCCATTTTTCTGAACCCAGGAAGACTCACTTGCTTTCCAGGCGGTATCCCAAGCTTTTTACCTTCCCTCAGGAGAGAGCTTGAAAACAAAATGTAATTTCTAATAGCTGACTCAGTCTCAGGCACATGCATAGACCCTTCTGCTTTGTAGGACACAGGAATCAGATCATAGCCTTAAACAAAACAAAATGTTATTAACAAAACAAAAAGACATACTTGGTAAAGCATACGTGGTTGCCAGCTGTTACAGAGCAACTGAGAAAAACAGATTAAAGCACAGAGAATTGCTTTCCTGGGATTTTGCTTCAGTTACAGTGTACGGGGGCAGGGGAGAACATGGACTCAGCACAGAGAAATTTAACCAAACAACAAAACAAAGAAAATAACCTGATTGTGTCTGTCTAAAACCATCCCTGATCACTTACATAGCTGTAGTTCCAAGGTTCAGTCCTTTTCTAGGCATGGGTATCCCTGCCTGGTTCAGTTTTTCCTGGGTGTCTGGTTGGTGAGTCTTGCCCACATGCTCAGGGTTTAGCTGATCGCCATATTTGGGGTCGGGAAGGAATTTTCCTCCAGGGTAGATTGGCAGAGGCCCTGGAGGTTTTTCGCCTTCCTCTGTAGCATGGGGCACGGGTCATGCGGGAGAATTCTCTGCATCTTGGGGTCTTTGAACCATCGTTCAGGGACTTCAAGTATCTGAGACACAAGTGAGAGGATTATTCTAGGAGAGGGTGTGTGAGATTCTGTGGCCTGCATTGTGCAGGGGGTCAGACTAGATGATCAAAATGGTCCCTTCTGACCTTAAAGTCTATGAGTCTATGAGTTAATCTTTTTTTTCCCCTAGCTCCTGGATTGAACTCAGTCAAAAGAGCTGAAGCAGGCAGATCCCCTTTCAATTAAAATCTCAACACTATCTTCCCATAAGTTCTCTTGACTCCCTGCCAACACTTCCTGGATCCCAACTGTTCTGGGTTTAACCCTTTCCAGGCAATTTAGTTACTGAATGGCTGGGATGTCTAGAAAAGAGTAGTACCCCTTTCATCCATCACAGAATCTGAGTACACTATACTTCCTTTTATATGAAAATCCATTATCTGCACCTGCACATTATCCAAATCCCTTCCTTGTGTTCCATCTTTGTCATGCTGGGGGATAATAAGGCATTTGGATAATGTTGACATTTGGAGACTAGAGCAGTGCATCCTGTCTAGAACAGTGAGGAGGAGCAGACTCTGGCTGTCAGAGTCTCCACCCTGCTGTTGAACAGCCCCTCTAGCAGTGCAGGAAGTCCTCTGCAGCCCGACTGCCAGGGAGGAAGTGAGCGGGGCAATGACAGCAGAGCTACAGAGGACTGGGTTGCCATAGGGGTGGGGTAAGAGATGAGGGCTTGCTTGGATCCGGCCCCCAAGCACTGGGGAGCCTGCACTGGTGTTCCAGCCCCCCTGCTGCCCCTCCACAGAGCTAGAGCACACAAAAATCTACTAAGCTGGGCCCCTTTAGGTTTTACTGGGCAAGGGAAATGTGTGAAGTGTCTTTCTCCTCAGTTGGGAGCCCGTCAGAGAGGGGGTTTTTTGGCTTCTCACTTGTGTGCAGTCCCTGACTGATTTTTCTGTTGGTCAGCGACCACCAGCCCAAAAAAGGTTCCCCACCACTGCCTTAGAGCCAGTCATACCAAATCATTGTAGGCACAAAGTGCAAGGAAGGCTGAGATCATGGCAGGGCAGAGTCCTTACTAGAAGTCTCTGTTCTGCCCCATGCCTTGCTTTCTGCAACTCGGCTGCAGAAGCGACAGTATGAGACAATAGAGGAATATGGGGGAAAGGAGAGTTTTAAGGAGGAATTTGAAGAACAGTTATTTAGTTTTGTGGAAGTTTACAAGTTAACCCTCCCAAGTGTAAAGTGTGGGAGAGAGCCTGAAGGTGCTTGTTTGGAAATTTAAGAAGTGGGTGATGGAAAGTCAGTTGCGTCCAAATTTTGACACCCCCACAGAATCTGGGACTTCATTTGTAATATAGCTGTATTTGACAGGTTGGACCATACACAAAATTTGTTTAGAAAACTACATATAAAGGCAACAATTTATTTTTTTCTACATTCTATTAAGAAAAAGTTTCTTCATGTATTTGGAAATGATGACAATATGACTGATCTAAAATTGGGTTATGCCATACCCTTTGTTTAACTACTTTCCATTTCTGTTTTAATGTGAGTTTTGAGCTTGATTTTACTAGGAGAGTCTAAATTCAGCATTGAAGCAAGGATATAATGCACATTCTTACTAACTCACCTTTGCTATACATATTTAATAGGTATTTCTACAAAACCACTAGAAGTATGCATTTCTAGTTTCTCTCCATTAATTTCCAAAGTCAGTATATATCTTTGCTTAGGCAAGTGAAACAATGATCTATAGAGAACCCATACATAAAAACAACTACAAATAAAGATACATTGGGGATTGGGAGCAAAGTATCACAGTACAGGTGATATATGCTAGGAATAAAAGGGCAAATAGAGAGACATAGCTCAGGGAACAAATGATGATATCAGACTCATAGAGCAAGTTAGGTTTACAATAAAAAAGAAATGACAACTGGAGATTTCCTATGATCTTTGATCAAATGAGAGGTGTCCTCACTTGATCAAAGAGAACTTGAGTGAGATTTTCAGTTTTGGACCCAATGATTAGAGTATGATGGATCAAACTAGCCACAGAATATTATCAGTAGCTAATGTTACCAATAGCAATATTGTTTCCTACATTCTGAGTATTTGAGTGCTGGAGAATCCAAAGTATTATGCGCCTTTTACAGTTAGGGAAACTGAGGTGTAGAAAGATTTGAGACTTCTTCTTGTTAGCTAATGATGAAGCTGGGAAACAAGTGCAGGTTACTTGTTGTCTTGTCCTCTGCTTCATCACTGAACTTCCCCATCTTTATTGATAAATACATAGTTAGGATAACTTGCTACCTCGCTGGGACACATTAAGGGACACTTACTAGTCTTCAGTGATAATTTTTAATGTTTTTGTACATATATGGGAACACTGTCCTGCAAGAGAGAAGTGGTGGTGAGCTTGGTGAAGTAGAGAGAGAAGAAATGAGAGTTCTTGAAACAAGGTTGCTTCTGACTCTGTTTTGTACCACTACAAATTATGGTGGTGATTTTTGTTTTCTGTGATGTAATAAAGTTAATTGTAATTGCACAGATGGGTTCATAGAAACTGGAGATCAAAAAGGCATACAGTATTAAATGGTTTTGTCCATTCTCCTAATAGTGTGAAATTTCTCTTTGCAGTATAGTCTTCAGTTTTTTGCCCAATCTCATTTTAAATAGTTCAGAGCAGTAAGGTTTCCACAAGTTTCTTTGGAAGTTGTTCAGATTGTAGGGAATAATTTCTTGGACACACTGGGTGCAGGTGAAAAAAAGCAGAGGATTTATTGGTTTGCAGCTGGTGGAGTACCCATCAGGCGTTAACCCGGTGAGCACTAATTTAACCAAAACATACATTAGATTATATAGGTAGCAGATGGGCAGGGGAGAAGTGATTTAATAGGTCTAGCAGCGGAAGTGAGATAAGCACATAAGCCAATGGTCTAAGACAGTTACGCAGTATCTCCGCCCATTGCCAATTAAACATATTATCATTAATACAGGTAATTATTCCTAACAAGCTAAATGAGCCAACATAAACAGGATGGAAATCCCAAAGATAGACATATTGCTGTTAGCTTGTTAGCCGAACTTGTGATGTCTATGCAGGATGGATGACTCCATTCTCGTCCTGGCACAGTCCTTGAGATTCAAGCCTGTTAATTTGAAAGCACAAGAGACAGTGAAATCCGCGCAGCCTGGCTGATACCAGCCAGGCCTTATCAGAGTGAGAGAGGCCCCTTTAGAATGTGGTTTTCATGGTAATCAGGGTACAGTAACTGTTAAACTGTTTTACTTCCCAAGCTGGCCTAATGATTTGAGATTTGAGTTTGTCAGTTCTCAGCAAGATACCATGGGCTGCCTCAATTTACCCTATAAGATCCAAATAGATATAACTATAAGGAACTTTTTTCCTGGTAATCAGAATTTTATGCTGTTTTTTCCAGTTGTTGTTCCTTTGACCATGCTAAATGTTACCTCTTGTTCATATCTTTCAAATGCTTTCATACTTTTCCCTTTTTGTTTTGGTGGCAGCTCATGTCAAGATCATAGAATCCTAGAACTAGAAGGGACCTCAAGAGATCATCAAGTCCAGTCCCCTGCCCTCATGGCAGGACCAAGCACCATCTAGACCATAATAGTCTAGGTCCCTGTGTCTCAACTAAACACTAACAAATATATAAATGGAATCAATCTGGTTTATGTGTAATAGCATTGTTAAAATAGGTATTAGAGTTGTGAGTTGCTGCATGCATTAATTTCATTTTTAAATCTGTGGTATGGTAATATGGTGATATAGTTAATATGTGAGTGGCTGTATTGTGAGCATCTTTGATTGTATAAATTATGAGATGAGAGAGAGATATAAAATAGTGTGACTTGCTGATAGGCAGAAGGCAATACCTTCTTTGGATAACAGAGAAGGTCCATCAATACCACATGGACTATTGTGAGAGAATAAAAAGGGCAAAAGACATTTGTTGCCTTCCCCCATTAAGATGAAACAAAAGACAGGACTATGCAGCACTTTAAAGACTAACAAGATGGCTTAGATGAGTCACGGAAGTTAATTCCTTCTGTCCACTGAACTTGCCACTCTGAGCACAAGGGGTAAGTGGTATAGCTACCACTAACAAAAAGGAACTCTGTCTATGGTATTTGGATCCTGGAATGGGTTAGTTTTTTCTGGGCATAAGCAAGAGGCCTCCCACCTCCTTCCCCCCCATACCCAGCTGCTTAGTCTGGGCTAGTCCTCATAGACATTTGCTGAAGGTAGAAGCTTCTATTACCTTTGTAAACTTTCAGATTGTAATTCATTTGCGTATATGTTTTTCCTGCTTTAACCTCATCAATCACTTTTCCTTTCCTTACTTAATACATCATTATAAGATTGGCTACATGTGTTGTCTTTGGTGTAAGATCTGAGGTGCAATTGACCTGGGATAAGTGACTGGCCCTTTGAGAAAGGATGTAACTTGATTATTGCTGTGATTCTTCATGTAAGGCATCCGCTACCTCAAAGGTATGTTTATCTGGGTAACAAGATAGATCAGAGTATCCGAGGGGCTGTCTGTGACTCCCTGCTTAGATTGTCATAGTGTCTAAGGTGTTTACCCTTGATTGTTGGTTCATGAAATCTAAGTGTAGAACTCTCAACTAGAGATGTTAAAAATGTGTTCATTTTTGTAAATGTGTAACTGCTTACATTTTTTTAATAGCATGGGGGGAGTGGCTCCATGGGAGCTAGCACTTGCGGGGAGCTGGTGGCACCTGCAGGAGCCATGAGCTTAAAAGCTGGCTTCCCCCCTCCATGGTGGGGGGAAGGAGGGAGTCTGTGTGTAACCCTGACGGTTACGTGCAGGTGAGCACAGGCTCATCAGTAACCATGTACATGGGTACACATTCATATCCCTACACTAACCAATGTAGGGTTTGTCCAGCTTCTAACATCTGTCCTGAGGTAGGTACTCAGTCTTGAATCAATTTAGACAGTTTAAACCAGTAATGACTGGTTAGATTTTTTTTTAGGCTGCATGTGGAAAAGCATTGCATCAGAGACCAGAGCATGATTATTCTTATGCAAAAATGAGTGGTACCATGCCTAGAGTACTGTTCTCCATAGATAAATTTCAGAGATTCAGAAAAGAACAAAACAATCAGTGAGCTGGAGAAAGTGAGAGCAAGTTTGTGCTAGTCCTCTGTATTTGCACAAAGCGTGGGGAAGGGAAAGAAGGGACAAGGAACCTCTTGCACATCTGCAAGGAGCTGGGCACAGTGCCACTGCTGACCGTCTCTCTTGACTGTAAACTGAAGTATGACTTCACCTCTCTCTAATCTAAATATCATTGCTGGTATTACCACCAGTCATAGCAATTTCAGGGGGAGGCTCAGTGGTTTTGTCCCTACATGCATCTGCCTTCATAGCTCTGACTGATGTGATGTGCTCCTTCACACCACTCCAGTACAGAGCTAGGCCTTCAAAACCCCCTACATTTAGGAAGAAAGATTAGAAGCACTGTATGTATTGCTTAGCTACTCAATGTCTACATGGGGATTGTTTCTAAATATTCCAGGGTTGTAAACACTCTAAAGGGAGAGGAATTTTTTAAGGTAATCTAAAGAACATAATGAAGAAGAATAGAATGAAATTAAACAAAGGAAAATGTAAATGGGAGGGCAGAAAATATCCAAATAGCTTAGTTTAGATTCTGGAATGGCCTTGCAAGGGAGGATGTGAAAGTATAATTATTTGTACCTTTTATAATGGGCCTGGAAAATGTAGGTGGAAACACTGTATTGCCAAGTGTATAGACTAGATGGAAATTTGAGGAAAGAAGCCAAGGATTTGAATTGGCATGGAGATTAAGCTACACTCTCATCTGTAGAGCTAGTTCCTTTGGAGCAAAGCGAGACGCATTGATGAGTACCATTGTGGAAAAGATTGTGCTGCTGCTGCTGCTTTTGCTGTACCTATTCTGTAGATAAATTAAAAGCCCTGGAGACTAGTTCTCAATCTGGCACCTTTCATGAACGCTAAATACATTTAGAAAAAAGTATGGTTCAAATTCAAATACATTTAGAAAAAAGTACAGTTCAAATTCAGTAGAGCAAGTAAAATCACTTCTGATATTGACAGTACTGTAGAATTTGTGTTCAAATTAATTTTGGATCATGCAGTACAGTAGACACTTATTAAATATTTTCATTATACAGTGAATGCTGCACAACTTAATTAGTAACAATTGAATGTTTTTTCAGATCAGCTTCCCACTTATATTATCGAGATACTTTTGTAAAAATACAGATTATATATCTTTAAAGGTCGCTTTCAGATTTTACACATTGACTTGTTTGACATAAAAACCTGTTACGCTGTAAACATCTGGAAAAAGAAATTGTGAAATGAGCAGTAGGGGAGGGAGGGAGGCGGGGAAGAAACTTGCACAAAAGAGCATATAGTCTGTGGCCAGTTAAGTTTGTGTTTGTTGTTTTAAGTGAAAGTAGTAAAGAATTGAGATCTAATATCCCCAGATAGTATTTGCTCATTCTGTTCTGCTGGCAGAACCCCGATTACAGGCTTTTGGTGATAAAACTGCCCTAGGAGTGGAGCCAAAGCAGTGCAAGCCACCTGCAGGGCAGGGATTACAAAGGGAAGAGGAGAACAGCAGGAGGGTGTTCTTCCTATTACCTTCTAGCAATCACCTCCTGCCCGAGGAAGGAGCAGCATAGAGGAACATACTAGAGACAGTGGTTGTGAGACATGGAGAGCCTGATTCAAAGCTCACTGAAAAAAATAAAAACTAAAATTTGGCTTCAGTGTGGTTTGATTCTGGCCCCAGGTCCACAGTAAATTTAGAGATTAAAACGTAAAACCAAATGGATTCTGAAGGCTTTTCGAGTTTTCCCCCATCTAATGCCCCTCCCCAATCTCTGTTCTTCTCTCAAATTCCTTTATAAATAATTTCACTTAAATTGCTTTCTCTTGGAGATTTTGTCAGTCTGAGATTGGCAGTTAAAATATTCCTAGTTTAATGTAACTAGATACATTTTTCTATGCATTGTATAGGCATGGCATAATTATAACTTCTTTTGTATTACGAGGTTTTATTTATATTTTTGGTCCATACATAGTATTTTTTTGCCAACCAATGAGAATTTCTTCAGAAAAATATAACTAAAAAGTACAAATGCAAAACAAGATTAAAAATTTTGTAATCAAGATTTCTTGCTTGCTGATCTAAATCATAATTCAAATTGGTAATTTAAATCGCAACTTTGAATCAGTATTTAAATCAACAAACAGAAAATTTTGATTTGAATCTTTGATCAATTATATCACTTTGATTTTAATCAGTGTCCCTTGTGTGGAGAGAGGATATCTGGTAGAAAGTGTGATCACTGTGTGATCAACAGGCAAGGAAAATGATCCTGGAGGCTGTTTTTGAGCTGATAAAAGGAGACCATGCCAGAGAATAGGAGAGGGCAGAAGTCATGACAGGAGTTATTGGAAAAAATGCAGGCACAAAGAAGAGGAAAGGGTTTTGGAAAAATCCAGAAAGAAGCACATAATTTTCACAAAGCTTGGATACATGGCTGATACACTGATATAATTTAACACTTATGTAGTGCTATACATTGCCAAAGCACTGTAGAAAAATTAATTAATCTTGTTGTGAGGGTAGGGGAACAAACATTATAATACTTTCACTTGATACTTTTAATGTTTCTTCTGGTGTGCCTGAGCCTAGGAGGATTAATTCTGCACGTCAGCATTAAAAAAAAAATGGTAGCATGTCTGCCATGCCTGCTGTACTAACTACTCAGTGGTTTATCCGAAGAAGCGAGTTATACCCACAAAAGCTCATGATACCATCTACATGTTTTGTTAGTCTCTAAGATGCTGCTAGACTATTTGTTGTTTAAGTTTACTCAATGTTGGAATGAGGAAAATCCTGTTCATAGAATCATAGAGCTGGAAGAGACCTCAGGAGGTCATCAAGTCCAGCTCACTGCCCAAGGCAGGACCAATCCCAACTAAATCAACCAATCCAGGGCATTGTCAAACTGAGACTTAGAAACCTCTAGGGATGGAGATTCCATCACCTCCCTAGGTAACCCATTCCAGTGCTTCACCACCCACCTAGTGAAATAGTTTTTCCTAATATCCAACCTAGACCTCTCCCACAGTAACTTGAGACTATTGCTGCTTGTTCTGCCATCCGTGACTACTGTGAACAGCTTTTCTCTGTTCTTTTTGGAACCTCCCTTCAGGAAGTTGAAGGCTGCTATCAAATCCCCCCTCACTCTTCTCTTCTGCAGACTAAACAAACCCAAATCCCTCAGTCTCTCCTCATAGGTCATGCGCTCCTGCCCCCTAATCATTTTGGTCGCCCTCCGCTGGACCCTCTCCAATGCGTCCACAACCTTTCTATAATGGGAGACCCAGAACTGGACACACTACTCCAGATGTGGCCTCACCAAAGCCAACTGTTCCAGGTCTCTTACAGCTGTTGTGTCTTTCTCATGACCACAATGCTAACTCTTTGAGGGAAAATAGGATCATGTGAACCCTAAAAAGAACAAGATTTTGTGATGTTACATTTGAACTATATAATCAGTTTTGTATAGCTAGTATCTATTATTATAGTTGTATTTCAGCAAGCTTATGAATTATGAAGGGCAAGCCACTGTGGTATGACCAGAGCTTGAAAAATCCACTCACCCATTTGTAAATGGCAAGCAGAAAACATTCTTGGGTGAGTTTACTTAGTTTTTACAGACTGTAAGGTTTCATTATATTATGAAAAGGGGAAGCTGAAAAGTCTGAAAATAAACAGACTTAGGTTATGTACACACTGCAGCTTATTTTGGTATAAGTTATGTCTCTTAGAAGTGTGAATAAACTACCTTCCTGAGTACATAAGTTATATGTTGGCAGGAGACAGTGCTGTACACATAGCATGTGGACAGTGCTCTCTCCTGCTGACATAGCTACTGTCATTCACACGGCTGGAGTAATTGAGTTGACAGTAGAACTTTCTCCCATTAGCTTAGAGCATTTGCAGTTCAGTTATACTGGTACTCCTGTATTGCTGTAAGCCTTGTAGTGTAGTCATAACTTGGGAGAGGTCCCTTCTGGAAGTCTGAAAGTTTGGAGATGTGGAGTAGCCTTCAAATTTAGCAGATAGCTTCCTAAATTTCCACTATGCTTAGGAGCCCTTCTTGAATTTCCATGTGTGCATGTCCCTAAATAATTCTCTGTCCCCACAAAAAACACATTCACACAGAGTTTCCATTTTTACACTAAAATAGAGTAAATGAAACTGCATTTACCTTTACTATGTCCATCCAAGTTGGTTCTTTATTCTTTCCTTTTGCTCTGTTTTTTCTCCTCATACTTTTTGGACCCATTTTCCTCTCAGTGCTTTTTCCCCTTTTTCTTGTTTCAACATTAAGCCCAAATTAAGCCACCTCCTTCCTGTTGGTTTTCTTTCCTTTGTGCATTTGGCCTTGTATTGTGTGTCTTTCCCAATAATCCAGACATGCTCTTTCTCCCCAATCTCATCTAATCATACTCTTGCCCTCATCTTTATCTCCTGGAGGCCAAACCCTCTGTCAATAGAATGACTCATTGACTCTTCTGTCTGTCAGTCACTTTTATCCTTCATTCATCATTCTTGTGTTTCAAATAAGAAAATAGATTACCACGTCCTCAGTTAAATGCCCCCAAATGAAAATAAAATGATCCCTCCCAAAGAAGTCAGGTTCAATGTACACTGTCCCTGCAATCAAGTTCCCTCAAAAAAATTCTTGCTAACACAAGTTGAATTCTAAACAGAAATCAATTTAAGTAATTCCTCAGTCGTGTTAAATGCCCCCACACCCAATATCTCCTTGTAGGCTGCTCTTCTTCCACAGTTTGCCTGCTGCTGCAGTCCCCAACCCTTCTTCCTTGATTCCAAGCCAAACTCTTCTCCCTTGTTTGTTCACTTCTTAGCAGGATGTGTGTGTGTATAGTGAACAGCTGCTATTGTCACTATTTTCCTCTAAAAGCCCTGGGCCCTACTAGTGGGGCTTGACGTGGGACAATAATGGCCACAGAGCTTTTCTTGGTGGTGATCACATCATCAGAGGGTAGCATCAGCTGGGGGAGCTATGAGAGTCTCTTTATAGTTTTAAAGAGATAGGTATCTCAATAACAACCAAATAAAATAAAATAAAACCCAAAACATCTTGGTGTTTAGTTGGGGGTTAGGAGCCTCCCATGAGAATTCCAGGTATCCTTGTGAGCTAGTTTGACCTTCATTGCAGGGTTCTTGATAGTTAATAGTGATTATGTGTTTACTGTACATTCTATTTTTTAGAATTTGAGGTTTTTAGAAATTTTAAAGTAATTTCTTTTTAACTGTGTCTTGTAGCAAATAATGTAAAGCAGCCGTGAGTAATGTGCTCTGCAGCCATGAGAGTAATGCTGGAAAATATACTTAAAGACCATGTAATAATTTCTATGTTAGGTAATCCGAAAATGTGGGGTTAGATAATTTACAGGCTTAAGCTGTAAGGTGTGAACTACTTGTCTGGCAGGTAATTTTTTCTTCAGAATGCGGACTTTGGAGACTGTCTTCTAGCATAGAAACTAGAAGTATGAGTTCCATTATTAAGAAGTGAGTTTTTAGATATGATGACCTGAAATATCCATGAATTAAGAGTCAACAGTTTGACTAATGGTAGATCATGGCTACAGATCATCCGAAGCACCCCTTCAAAGTGTCATTTTTCCAGCTCAGTTAATTTCTGACATATCTCACTTTATCAATCATTGAAGTGGAAATTTCATCATTCTTGTACGCCTTTTGAGCTTTTCTTAGTGTGTGTTTGTAATGGGTTTTATGGGTGATTAGTTATGTGAATTGTGGTATTTCTGCGGATGGAAGGATTTCTTAATTTTTTTCCCCCATATACTCTGTTATGTCTGCAGTGCCCAGCATTAAGACTTTTTAGTTTAATATACTTGTAAATATACATTATAAAGGTGAAAATGCTTTGCTTTAACTCTAAAATGTATAACAATTATATACTGTATGCAAAGTGTAATATTTCTCTTTTTTTAAATAGCAATTGTCATCGAATTCAGATAGGAATTCTCTTAACAGAAAAGACCAATGGTCAGTCTGATATTTTATTTCAAACAGTAGCCAATGCCTGATGCTTCTCAGGAATCATTGTAATTCTGATAACGCTTTTATTTTTTTGCAATATTCTATCTGGAAAGAAACTTACTCCTGTCATGAGCAAGTGCTCAGTCTGGGAAACCTCATAATCCTTGTAATTTATTTTATGAAGATAACCATGGATGCTAATATTACTTATAAGTATCTATTTTATCACATCTTAAGTTCTCTATTTTCTTTTCATTTGATGGCAGTGAGTGCTGCATGTCCATTTTATATGTTGCTTTAAAAATGCAGCTCCTTATACATCTTCGAAATTTGTTGCTTTGTCATTGTTACTTACTATTGTGTTTTTGTTAGAAGGGGTAAATATGAGCATGTTGTAGATTTTTCTCTATACCTGTATCATTTGTCCTCTTCCTTTTTTCTTCAAGCAAAATCTTTCTACTCTTTCCTTAATTTTAATTCTTCTATCAGTCCTTCATGTGGCAAATTATGTTTATTGCTCCTTTCTGGCCCCTTTTCTTGTCTGCTAATCCTTTTTTGAGATTAGGCATTTAAAACTGAATTAAACATGACAATAATAGGGAAAATATCATGTCACTACATAAATCAGTGTATTAATCTGTAGTGATATACATGCTGTTCACTTGCAGAATTTTCATTTTTTTTTTGTCTTTTAACTAATTTGTGCCTTTTTATCTTTTTAACTAATTTTAACTAACAAAGGGCATAAACAATTAAGGTACTGTTCAATTCTTGTATTATTTTATTGTTCTTGTACCCAACATTTCTTACTTTTAATGACGTACATACTAAAAAAAATTATCTAGTTGAAGTATGATATTGGGTGGAGACATTATATGCATTAGGTGAAACTGGCATCATGATGCCGAGCCCTAATAACCCTGAGGGGAACTCAGTGCAGAAACTATTGCATTGAATGTAGCAATTTCCCATAACAATTTAAAAGGCCTGCAGGCATGTTAAAGTTGTAGCTAGATATTTCAGTTAACACTCTCTAACATGACCCTAAAGGCTCATTTACATCACAGCAATTAAAATATATGTTACAGTATGTTTACTGCTATATAGAAGTAACATAATGTAGTGTTTTTTCTTTTTTTTAAATGAAAAACAAAAATACCTTAAATCCTCATTCTTATATTCCCCTCACCCACCCACCCATCCATTTCTGTGAACTTCAGTTTCCAGGATAGAAGCTGATTACATAGCTCAGTAGAAAAATAGTTTTCTGGATTTTTAATGGGATATGAAGACTTTTTTAGCTCCAGATTGCTAACTCAAGTTGTAATTATTTAGTGATTATATATTTATGGAGTGCCATAATTTTGCTTGTCTCTTTACAGAGATGCCAGACATGGCACTATTCCTTCTCCAGCCCAAAAAAGACATAGTTGACAGCTGATAAAGAACAAATAGGGAAAGGAGAGGTTAAAAATGAATGAAATGCATAAATGCTGTTGTAGTATGTAGGATAAGGTAGTACAAGAATGAGGTAGTTGCGCAAGATTGTAAGGTGAAAGAAATGAGTTTTGAGAGGGAATTTGGTGAACAAGAATGAGGACTTCTGGGTTTCAGGAATAGGGATGCCACTTAGCTTTGAGCAGGAATAAGGGTAGCAGTAGCTATCTCCTAAATACTGCACTCCAGTTTGATTTACTGAGCCTGAAAAGAAAGTGAAATGGATGAGATCTCAAAAGGGTCATTAAAAGAAGAGGCACATTTGTGTAATGATGTTGGTGGGACATAGGCAATTTGAGTTTGAATCAAAGCTTCACTTACATTTGGACTATGCTCAATATGAGAAGATTAAAAAGAATTGCATCATTTAGTCTGGCAAGGCATGCAGTAGTAGGAGATATGGAAGAAGTATGATGGTGTTTTGATGATTGTGCCTTTTCATCATGTGTTAGACCAGAAAATGGAGTGCAACATTTAAAAATAACCAAAGTGAAATATTTTTATATCATGCATTGTCCACTTGTATAAATTCATTTGCTTCAGGAAAATAAGGCAAGTGGCTTAGAAAGCTGCAAGAAATGGTTAGACATATCTGTGAACAAGAACAGCATTTGCTATTCTAATTAGGTAAATATGTTATAAGAGGTTTTGACCCTAGTAGTTGAGGCCATAGCTCACCACATGCAAAGATTGAGAGAGAATGTTTCACATTGAGATGTAGCACTATGGGAGTTTCAATCATTCATCCAAAACATCAGGTACAAACTGGAAGTGAAGGTAAAAGACTAGACTAGATAAACCAGTGATCTGCTCTGGCATGGCAACTTGTACTGTATGTTCTTCTAAACTGAATGATTATCTGAAAAAAAAACATTAGTTTGGGATTCCTGTAAATTACCCATTTATTGCTTTATCCTGTCTCCTCTGCGTACCTAAAATTGAAACTGGATCCAAGAATGCAGGATTGGGTCTCCTGGATAAGTATTTGTTGGTAGCCCCAAATCCTATCTTTAGATAGGATTAAAGGGAATGTTGCTGTAAAAGCACAGTAATGGATGTACATTTGCCCGTTATTATTAAAACCAGTAAGTTTCATTAGCTTGGTCAGATGATTCAAAAGATTACAGGATGTTGTAATATCCAGCAAATGAAACACCAAACCAGGATTTAAGTTGTCATAGCAAATTGAAATATGGACGTTCGCAGACAGTATATTGTCTATTTCCTTCAGTATATGCAGAGTATTTCAGGGTATGCTATTATACACACAATATAATCCCTCGCAGAGCAGGTGCAGACTGAGAGATATAGCAGGATAGATGTTAGTAAAAAAGAATGATGAAAACCCAAAAAACTCTGCATCCATGGCAGAAGATATGGTGTCCCCAGGAAATTAAAACCAGTACACAATTATATACATGGCATGTGCTTGCTCTGTAACCATGAGCCAGAGATGCCAGGTTCTTTATTTGAAATCTTTGATCTGTAAAAATACTGTGAAGAAAGTTATTTAAATGAGCAGCAGCATCCGACTTAGCCATTTTAATGTCATTTTGAGGCTAGATGATTCAGTAGCTGAATGTCTTTTTGTAAATATTGTACTAAGACAATTCTCTTTCTGTTCCATTAATTGGGACAAAGCTATTTGGTAGACCATAAATATTGACATATGGGGGAAGTATTACCTGAAGATGAAGGCAAATGTTTCTGTAATATGTTCTAAAACTGGTTTAATTCTATTAAGTTTAAAAGTTTAATCTGATTTGTCAAGAAAACTGTTCATGTGTCAAATTAGAGTCACTTTGTTCCTTTGAGCTTTTGTACTGTATTTATTAGTTCATGTGAGCTTAATATAAGGCATAGTAAAAGAAGAATAGTCAGTGCATTCAGATAACTAGTATGCAACTCATGAAACAAAAAGGAAAAAGAAAAACATCTTAGAGTTTGATGACTAAGGGGTCACTTAAAGTTGCTGGAAAATTTGTTAACAGAATAACCATTATAGGTAATTTTATGGTAGGAGAGCTGAGCAGATAAAATAACTGACAACCTCAACCTCTGCACTTGTTTATCAGTGGTTTTTGTTAAGAAAAAAACACACTTTGTCGTCTTGAGAAGAAAAAATATAGCTTATTTCTGAAGATGTTCATAGTATGATAGGGTGAAAATGTCATGAAATAATGAGAAAGTGCTGTAGTAGAAAGTACTTCTAAAAATGAAATACAGCAAGAACCCTGACCAAAAGCCTTATAAAGCCAACAGCAAGTTTTTCTTTCCTTGACCTGTCTTTGTTGACAGGCAACCTAAACTTCAATATTCAGTACCCTTCTGAATTAAAAAAAAGCATGTATTGTAGTTCAAGTGCCTATCTACAGTTTTCTTGATGAAGGTTTTGTGTCACAGTTGGAATAGTGCATAAATATTTTTACTGCTGGAGAGATGAGGCGCATTTACCAGACTTCATTCTCTCTTTTGACTCCTCTCTGCTATGTTGAAACTACAGTCTATGTCCACATAACTTATGTCACTGAAGGGTGTGAATAAATAACCCTACTGAGCAACATAAATGACACCGACATAAGTGCTCAAATGTTCAGCACTGTCAGCAGGAGAGCTTCTTCAGCAGACATAACTTCTGCCAATCATAGAGGAAGTTTCATACGCTGATAGGAGAGCTCTCTTCCATCAGCATATTTCATCTGGATTGATACAACTGTACTGCTGCTGCACTGAGCAAAGAGACATAGCTTTTCTTTCTGACGCCCTTCTTTCTGTTCCTCCGTTCTGTAGATATACTCTGTGTAAGCAGGGGAATGGTCCTGATAGTATGGGAAACTTGCCTGGCTTATATGATACTCTGATAGAATTGGCTGGTGAAAGGATCAGAGTCCTTGCTTCCATTCCGTTTACCCAGAACCCTGTCTGACCTCAAGGATTCCCCTTCCTGTCTCCTGTATGGCAGAGTCCTTGTAACCCTGATAAAGGTTTCCTGGGGGTTTGACCTGAGGTCACTTAGGACAAGAGCTAGGGTGTGCCCACTGTTGGTACGCTCTTCGCACTGGATATTTCCTTGACTCACTGATCAGTAAGTACATATAGTTGAAAGCAAATACACAGTTAAACAGCAACTAATAATAACGTTGGGAAAAATGTGTAAAGTTAAAGGAAACAACAAATAACCCACTTTGTGGGCATTAGGACACGACAAACGGCAGTCTCTGGAACTCAAAAAGAAATTTCACAGTCTGTTTCACATATAATCACAGGCCTTATTCCCCCTCCTGGCTATGCTCTAGTAATTTGGCAGATCAGACATTTGATCTGGTAGTCCCCATACACCTTCAGGTTCCAAGCTTCTTCCCAGTATTGGCTCCCCTGTTGGGAATATAATCCCTCTCCAGATCCATCCTGAAAGATTTCTTGTCTAATGAGTCTCCCTGTATTGGGCGCCTTGCCAGATGCACTCCTCACTTGGCTCTGGGCTGACCCCCATCCCCAGCTCCACCCTACCACAGCATCACTGCTCTTTTGCCTCTAGCTCTGGACTGTTTCTTTAGTCCCTCTGGTTCTGGCTGCAGCTCTGCTGTTATCTCCTTAGCTCAGTCCTGCTCTGACTCAGGCAGCTCCTGCTTACATAGGGGACAGGACCCCAGGCTCCTGACTCCCTCATTGGCCTGTCAGCTCTGTCAATCAGGCTTACCAGAAGCATTGGCCCTGGGACTAATCAGTCTCGGGACCTTGATTTCTTTTAGGCCCTTCCCCTTTCCTTTGGTCCTGGTATATGGACAACTGAAAAAAACCACTACATTTCGGTAAGGGGCCAACAGTCCCTTCCACTTATATAAGCATCTGATTAAAATTTAAAAGCCTGATTCTGAAAGATGCTAAGCACCTCCTCTCTGGGACTAAAGGCACTCAGCTCAAATTGACTTCATGAAGGCCATTAAAGGTAGCATGTGTTTAACCATTAAATTCAAAATGTGCAGGATCGGGCTGTTGGAGCACAGAATTTTTCAGGAGCTAAATGTCTTATGCAAAACATGGCTATGTTGTCCACTGTATCCTCATAGTTCTTGATGACAGTATAATTGCCATGAAAGTATTCCAATAACTTGGTGCTATTAACTAGCTTGTATTTTCTAACCTTCTCATTCTTAGCCTGGAGAGGCAGTAGATAACCCAGAAAACTGCCTTTTGAAGTTGTATTGAATTCATTGATTCTGTGTGAAGCAGATCAGTAGTTCCTAACACTATACTGTAGATTAAATCTTAGAGGATTTTCAGCTTTGTATAGTCATGGAAAGCATTGCACACAGGGGCTTCTTTTTTATTTTGCAAAAATACTGCAGAATCTTGAAGACTCTTCTAAAAAATCAAATTGATCTCATCTTAGATGGTTAATACTGTATATTGATTTTTCTCATGGCACAATTTAGAGATTCTAACAATAAAAAGATCTTTAGCTATCCTGAAGTATATGCTAAAAAAGAGATGGTTCTATATGAAGTCTACACTAATATAGAATATCCTAAAATTGCTGTTTATTGGTAACTTAAAGCAACTCTTGTGTGTTTAAAAAAATCACATTAATAATTTTATGGTGTGAGAGCTGTGCAGATACAGTAACTGACAACCTCCGCTTCTGCACTTCGCAGTGTTTTTTGCTGAGAAGGGGAAAAACACAGCTTATTTCTGGAGATGTTCATAATATGACAGGTTAAAAATGTCTAAAATGCTTAGAGAACTATTTTTAAATAAAAGGAATATTTTTAATATTCAGTAGTCTGTTTGGAGGTGAAAAGTATTTAATCATAAAATGTAGTCATGTTTGTTTCATATAAAAAGGATTTGAAACATGACCTGCACACTGCACAATGGAAGAAGAGGAAAAATACAGGCACCTGCATATTTCAATATTCCTAGACTGAATGAACAGTATTATTGTACCTATATCTAGCAACTGATATTTGCACAAGGGAAAAACAAATATTTTGTCCTGAAAAAGGAGGCATTTTCCTCCTATGTAAAATGTATTTGAAATGTCCCTAAATGTAAAAGGGAATTTGCTTAAATGGAAGAATTTTTAGTTCTGTGTTTATATGTATATATTCCACGTGATGTAGCATTTTATCTGGAAATTCCTAAATTGAGATTTACATAGGTCAAGAAATGTGAGGGCATTCTAGAGAACTTCAAACTAAATAAGACGATAAAAAAGTCTTGTCTTATTTAAAACATTTGAATTACATTTCAGTAGTAAATTAAATATTTACTGAGTGATTTTGACAGACAATTAATTAGTTTGTTTGAAATGAAATATGTTTAAAAATGTAATAGGTGAACAGATCAAAGCGACCTTGGTTTTTTTTTGGTTTTTTTTTTGAACAGGGAGGAAAATTTAGTTTGATATTGCTTTGTGATATGCATTGTACATTATTTCAGTCTTTTGTCACAAAGAAACTGGCTGTTACCATCACTCAGCTTTGCAAAATAATTGTGTGGCACTTTAAATATTCTAAATTGAAATGGGCTCCAAGGAGAGAGATCTTCTTATAATCTGACTCCTGAAGACAAAGGAAAGAACCTTAACACACAACATGTGATTAAAAAAAAAAAAAGGCCAGCTCTTCAGTTTATGGGACATTGTCAAATATTTGAATCCTCAAGCCTAGGTTTTGTTTACATTTAGTATTTAAACACATTTTTAAATAATTGGCAACAAATAACATGAATATTTAAAAACATCAAACATTTCCACTTACATTTTAAATAAAAATGAATCTTTTGCTGTGTTAGAAAACCAAATGCCTGAGCTTTGTATATGAAACCCTATAAGTGAAACTGAGTATTCAGTGTAAACGGAATGAAACTGGGAATACAGAAAGAAAACATCACATGCTATCAGAAATATATGGTATTTTAAACATATATGTTTGTTTAATGTCCCTTCAAGGTATGAAAAGTAGAAAATGATTTTTTTATTTATATTTGTAATGTGAATGTAAATTTACATTATTACAGTTCTTTTCCAGGAGTAATCCCTCTGAAATGCACAACCATGGAAAACTGCTTCCTAAGATCTGTGTTATGCTTATGTTCCAGTAGCCTAAATACTAGGTTTGGGTTCTCAATAGAGGACAATTTATTAAAATATAAACCGCAACAAAAATATGGAAACTAAAAATTTACATTTCAGAAGCAGATATTGAAACAGAAGGTCCATATGGGTAGGAAAATTCAGGCTTCCCTTAAAACCATGTACTGGTGTATCCGTCTCAAAAGAAGAAAAAAAAATTAAAAGATTTGTAAATGGAAAAAACACTTACTGATGCAGTTTTCCTAAAATGAAAGGTAGAGATATTTTATTTTAGGGTTTTTAGTTGAATTTGGCAGTACAGTTTTTAAGTTTTTGGTACATTCACTTGCACACAACAGATTAGACGTATACTGTAACTTTGATTGTTGTTAAAGGATTTCTTCCTAATCTATCAGGCATGCAGCTGAAAAATTAAACTATTGTGTGCCTCATGAACAACATAAAGGTGTGTTTCAGGTACTGTTCATCTCTCTATATCTATATCTATTTATTTTACAAATAGGATTTTTGCTTCTGTGTCGGAAAGATATGGAGAATTCTCATGAATTAGATGACCATTATCATAATATGTATTTTTTTATCTTTTTTAAAGGTGGACATGATTTAAATGTAGAGAAGAGTTTCAAGTAAGCTGGGCAGACGTGCATACAGAAGGAATGAAGTATGGATGTGAAAGAACGTAGGCCTTATTGCTCCCTCACAAAGAGCAGAAGAGACAAAGAAAGACGTTATACAAATTCTTCAGCAGAAAATGAGGAGTGCAGAGTGCCTACACAGAAGTCTTACAGCTCAAGTGAAACCCTGAAAGCTTTTGATCATGATTCCTCCAGGTTGTTGTATGGAAACCGGGTAAAGGACTTAGTCCACAGGGAAGCAGATGAGTATACCAGGCAAGGTAGGTAAAGTGTTCTAATGCTAATATGCACAATTTGTTTAGTGTATCAGTGAGGCACTTCGTCTGAGTGGGCTACGTTGTCATGATAGTTTTATAAATAATAATGCTACTTAACATATATGTAGTACGCTTAGTTGATAGTTTATTATTCTCCCTACTTTAAAGATAGTGAAACAGAAGCACAGTCAAATTAAGTTAACTACCTAAAGTCTCACAGCAGGCCAGTGACAAAGTTGCAAACAGAACTTAGATCTCCTGAATCCTTGCCTTGTATTATTAGAGCACAGCCCTACTTCGTCCAGTTATCACTTCACTGAATGTTTTGGCCATATAAAGTGTCTAAAGTTATGCATAGATATAAGGTGATTAATGAAAATAAAAACAAACCTCTGTCTGAAGGGACTAAACAACATTAGTTTGTTTTTCTTTAAATGGGTGGTTTGAATGATTCAGGAAATGAGAATTATTATAATGCAGTGATGTCTTTCTCCTCTTAGTCACCAGGGTAGTAAAAGCTGTATGTTGCACTGTTATACAGCTTTTGAGTGGCGAGGGAAATGAGCTTATAGTTAAGGTCTATTTCTAATTTACAGGTATCCAGACTAGCTAAACTATCAGCACTAACGTACACCATTGTTGGCTTTTCAACAGTGAGGTCAAGATCTGAAAAGACATGAGAATTAAACCTATGGATGGTTCCCTCCAGTTTGATTAGATGTGAATTAGTTGGACAGCATATGGACGCTTCCACTTTAACTCTTCATAAGCCCTGGATACAGAATTTTAGTATCCAGGGCTGTCATTAATACACTTGTAATTAGTGCTCCATGAATTTAATTAAGAAATAAAATTATGAAAGGTGTACAGTACTGAAATCCTCTTACCCTGGAAAGAAAAAATAGGACTGATAGCTGATATGAATTGTATTAAAGGTCTTAGTACCTGTACTTCTGTGTGTGCCTTTGGGGAGGAAGGTGATAGGGAGCAGGGGAGATTGACTTTCACAGGTAGAAAGGGAAGTTTCTCTGCAATAAAAAATTCTCTACTTTTTACTTTTCTGAAATGTATCCATATCATGATATTTATTTGTAAACTTGGCTGAGATTTTTTTTTTTGTTCTTCTCCTCTGTGACAAGTGGAAACTAGTGGATATGGTAGGAGTACTATCAGGGTTACAACCAGAATGATAAGAAAAAGATTAACTGGATCTTAGAATTAATACTCATAGGAAAAAAATCTACAGAAATTTTCAATGGAAAAAAAAATTGATCCATGAAAATTTTCACTTAACTATGTCAGGCAGGTTTTTCAATGAAAAACCTGTTTTTCCTGTTAAAGTGGTTGTTCATGTCCATTCACTGCTAGGTGTGCACTGCATGCACAAATTCTGGAGACTTTTCCCTCCGTGATCTGCATAGGCCCACTAACATCCTCTGGAGCTGTGCACGTATGTGCTGATACATGGGCACTGTTGGGCCTAAACGCCTCTCAGTTCCTTCTTACTGCTCATGGTGGTTGCAAGAATGATTCGTCTTGCTGTGAGAAGACTTTCTTTCTAGTCATTTGACTTTCTTGGTCATTGTAGTGGGTCGGAGTGGCCACCCACTGAGCTGGAGGAGGAGGAACCCCTCCGGACGCCATGTTGGGCTGAGGCTAACCCCGCCCTGTCACCTGACAGGAAGCCAACGGGTGGGCCCAGGACTATAAAAGCCCAAGCCACAGCCTCAATCAGGGTTGGGCCTGCCAAGAGGTTAGAGGCCTTCCCCGGACTCCCAGCCTGGAGAGTGGAGACTGAGGCCTGGCCAGGGCCCCCTGCCTACCAGGGCCCAGGGGAGGACTACCCTCTCCCTGCCTGGGAGGAGGAGGTCCCGTGTAACCAGCCTTTTTGCCCAGACGCAACGGCAGAGCTACAGGGTCAGCCCGAGTCTGTCCCTCAGCCCCTGCCCAGGGACCGGGAGAAGCGGCCCCAGCTACAGCCCGAGCTACCTCGACCGGAGGCACCGCTGGGGACTTCCGCGGACCTTGACCCAGAGGCCTGGCTCAACCGCCTGAGTCTGCTGGCACCCGGAGCCCAGCTGAGCCCCAGTGACCTGCAAGTGGCAGAGGACTGGACCGGACCGCCCCAGTGGGACAAGACCCTCCTGGACTCCCTGTCTCCACTGTCTGGCACCCAGGTACCGCCCGAGGGGGAGAACGGAAGTGGCCCAGGGATCGAGGGAGCTGTTAAAGGCCCCTAGGCCGGCGCGTTTCGGGCCGGAGCCCCCGCCGAGCCAAAGCAGCCTGCACTGCTGCCCTAGGGCCCTGGGCCGGGGCGCAGTGGAGTGGGTGGGCCTGCGCCCCCTCGCCGACCTATTGGGTGGCAGTCTCCACCCTCACCACCGCCACAGGCGACCGGCATGCACCCCTCCTGAGCAAGGAGCTCCCTGTATATAACTATGTGTTGCCATGCCCGGAACCCAGGGCCTGGCCACTACTTACAAACGGTGTTTGTTGCCACGCCCTGGACTGAGGGCCTGGCCCCTGCTGATAACTGTTTGCTGCCTCGCCCTGGACTGAGGACCTGGCCTTTGTTTATAACTATTGTTGCCACGCCCTGAACTGAGGGCCTGGCCTCTGTGGATAAACTGATGGTTTGTAGCGGTCTGTTGCCACGCCCTGAACCGAGGGCCTGGCCTATCAACTGACTGCCTGCTGCCACGCCCCGAACCGAGGGCCTGGTCCCTATGTATGGACTGGCCGTTTGGCACTGTCACGCCCAGAACTAAGGACTGGATCGCTCCCTGTGAACTAACGGGGCTGGTCTTAAAGGGGCAGCGCAGTGGGTCAGAGGGCCGCCCACTGAGCCTGAGGAGGAGGAACCCCTCCGGGCGGGCAAACCGACTACAGTCATGTTCTGTATAGTTATCAGAGCTGGAGTATATAGTTCATAGTTAGCATATATAGTATTGATAGAAATTGTCGCTATTGCCAAGGGATTTTTTGCTCGCAGACCTGGATATGCCCTAGGCTCCAGGCTTTGAGCTATGTGCCCATTGTAGCACTCCGATGCCAGTTAGTGATTCACACACTAGCTGTCTCAAGTGTCTGGAGGAGTCTTGCATCAAAGATAAGTACCAGATCTGCAGGGACTTCAACCCTCTTACCAGACACGACAGAGACATTGGACTGAAAACCATTCTTATGGAGGCAGGGCTCAGATCAACTTTGGAGCTGAGTCTCTCTGAATTGCACTGAGTACTTTGGAATCTGTGTGGAGCACTTTCCTGGAACCATGTTCTTCCTAGTACCATTCTCCATTCTTGGTGCCAAGGAAGAACCAGCTCACTGAAAAAGCATTCTCCAATGCTGAAAAGAGACAAGTGGCAAGAAACTGTCATCGTGAGATCCATATCGGGCCACTCGTTCTCTCCCAAGCCACTGACTGCTCCACATTTTCTGCATAGACTCTGGTACAGGACTCCCAGGATCAGTTGTGGATCCAGAGAGTTTGTTGCCTCCTCAATGCCAGAGGCCTTTCAGATGGCAAAGGATCTGCTGTTGCTCCAGAGCCTATTGATCACTCCAGAACCCACTGCCAACTATGGTGCCCCAGGTCAGAAGGGAACAAAGTCCAGCAAGCTCTGTCCTGGTACTGACCACTGCAGCACTGGTCAGAGGCAAGCACTTGATGATATCCATGCATCAGTTGCTATCCCTATATCTGTCCCTGGTCTCTAAGCACTGCCTAGTGGTGGAAGCAGATACTGCACTCTTTTGGTATGCAGCGGAAGAATCCTCTTCAGAGTCAGAAGAGGAATTCTTAAATTTGTCAAAGAGTCACTGTTATCCAGCCTCTGAACCTCCACATTTCAATACTGCCCTTCCTGTTGGCACCTGGCCACTAGGCCAATGGCTGATGCAGTACTGAACCTCAGGCATTTCCCCCTACTGCCTGGCTTCTCTTCCCACCACTTGAACTCTGGTATCAGAAAGGCCAGCACTGATCCTGGTGCTGTCATTGCAGTGGTGGTTGCAATGGATGTGGTAGAAGCAGAAGATGATGAGGTGATTGCAGAACCTTGCACCTTGTTTCCTGATCGGTGCTTCAGGGCCCAGCAGGACCTCCTGAGAAGAGTAGTGGCAAACTTGGGTCTAGAAATAGAAAAGCTTAAGGAGTTGGCACACACCCTGTCAACATCCTGGCAGCTGCTGCTGCTCCCTCCAAAGTGGCCTTACCTATAAATGAAGCAGTGTAGGGACCTGCTAAGACACGATAGCAGACCCCTTTTTCTCTGCTCCCCACCTCAAAAAGGGCAGAGAAGAAATACTATGTCCCAGCAAGTGGGTTTAACTATCTTTACTCTCATTTTTCCTTAGGATCCTTAGCAATGTTGGTGATGGATGAATGCGACAGATGGGGCAGAAGAGACTAGACTGTTTGGATAAAAGGATTTATTAGATAGGCAGTTTCCAACCAACAAGCTGCACTGGAGAGAGAATATTTTAATGTGTGGAACTAGCTGTCCAAATTTAAAGAAACCTCCCACAAGAACTGAGGCAGGGATTTGTGGCTATTTTACAGGATAAGACTGTTGCTAGGATCTTCTTTCTGGTAGCTCTGGATGTAGCGATCAGAACTGTGGCACATCTCTGTCTTCTGTGGTCATAAAAGACTGTTCAGGTTCATAATGGGGGAAATACCATTACCAATTCACCACTCTTCCCTTCAGTCTACCAGCAGCCCCATGGATCTTCAGAAAATATATGGAAATGGTAGCAGCCTTCCTCAGGCATTGAGGTGTGTCAGGTGTTCCTGTTCTTCCATGACTGGCTGATCAAAGGTTGGTTGCAGGCTCAGATGTGGTGCACCCTCAGCATAGTACTTCCCAGGTGCCAGGTCTGTTGATAAAGGAGCAGAGTTCAACCCGGGTCCTGGGTCAGAGAACAGAGTTTCTCAAGGCAGTGCTCGATTTGAGTAGCCAAAGTTTACCTACTGGAAGTCCATTTCCAATCTGTAACAGCTGAATTCAAAGGTCATAATACACCCAATAACGACAGTTTTGTTTGGGTAAACTTCAAAAACAACAAATAGTCTAGCAGCACTTTATAGACTAACAAAACATGTAGATGGTATCATGAGCTTTCATGGGTACAGCCCACTTCTTCAGCTCATGATACGATGTACATGTTTTTTCTTTAAAGTGCTACCAGACTATTTGTTGTTTTTTAAGTTTAACCTGTACAGACTAACTTGGCTAGCCCCTGAAGCTTCTGTTTGGATTTGCTTCAGGCTTTTGGGTCACATGGTGGCACATACCTATGTGATGCAGTACACAAGGCAATGCCCCTCCACGTGTGGGTGACGTCAATCTATCTTCCTTCCCTCCCCCCCAAGCAGACACCACTTGGACTTAATACTCATGATTCCATCTCTGGTCCTCACTTAACGGACTTGGTAGAGAGACCCAGGATGTGTAATGAAAGGGGTACCCTTTGCTGCCCCTCATCAGTCAGTAACTTTAGTCTCAGACATGTCCGACTTCAGAAGTGGAACCCACCTATGGTCCAGGAACAACTCTTCTTGCATATAAATGTTTTGGAGCTCAGGGTAGTACACATGGCTTGCCAGGTGTTCCTTCCCCAGATCGTTCACAGGTTTTGACAGACAACATAGCATCAATGTTTTACATCAACGAGCAGGGGGAAATGCATCTTCAGCCCTCTGCCAGGTGGCCCACTGGCTATTCCTTTCCAGACATCACATCTCCCGAGAGCCTGAAATGTACTGGCAGATCACCTTGGCAGATCATTTTTCTCACATTTCTCTCATCTGGATGTTGTCAAGCATAATCTTTCAGAGATGGAGGCTTCCTCCTGCGGAACCATTTGCCACCAAACAGAATAGGAAATGCCATCAGTTCTATTTGCTGAGCAGGCACAGCATGAGCTCCTCTTGAATGCCTTCTTGCTCTCGCAGATAAACCCCCCTATTATATTCCTTCCCGCTGATCCCCTTGGTTGACAAGGTATTCCTAAAAATCAAATGGGACTTGATGAAATTTATCCTGATGGTTTCAGTGTGACCACACCATATGTTTCTGGACCTCTCAGTTACAGCTCCTCTCATGTTCCCACCCCATCCTGATCCCTACACTGATTATCAGGGATCCAAAAAGGGAAATCACACGGCCCCCTTCATTGCATTCCAGATCTTCAGCTCCCACAATACAAAATGTTTTGAACCCAATATTACTCTGCCAGATAAATCCTTTAGCATCTAAAACTAAAGATTTATAATAAAGGAAGAAGAACAAGACAACAAATGTTAAATGATAAAACACTCGAAAACATGCAAAGCCTTTCAAAGTTCATATATCAGGTTCTTAGCAGTATTGGTGAGGTTGGTGGCTTAAAATTCCCACTGTAGCACATTGATAGGATGGATCGGACATTCAGTCCTTCGTTCAGAACTTCAGTTTGTAGAAAAGTCACTACAGAGGTAAGAAGCAAGATTGAAGACAAAATGGAGAAGATGCAGATGCTTTATATAGTCTTTTGCCATGTGGTTTGTACTTCCTTTGTTCCAAACACAAGTTGCCTAGCACCTGATATTAAGGGGTCTAAGGATTCTGTCCATAAACATGCCCCTACATGACTTGGTGACTCATAAGGTGTAGTTGTTGGCTTCTTTCCAATTGTTCATTTTATAGGTGGTGGCTCTTGATGAGCTATCAGGCAAGTCTGGTGTGGATGCCAATCTCCTTGGGCATGTCACTCACAAACACAGCACAAGTTTGGAAATACAGATATGCCATACATATCCACACCTCCTTGCACCTGATGGCATGGTTGCTGCCTGGATGACTTCTCAACAGGAGGCCTGCTTGGAACAGGTTCAGTAAGTCTTGATCGGTAGTAGAAAGTCTTCCACCACAGTTACCTATTTGGTCAGGTGAAAATGGTTCATTTGTTGGGCCTCCATCCCAGTCTTCTCTGCAACCTATCTTGGACTATCTGCTCCACCTAAAACATCAAGACCTGTCTGTCTTGGAACTTAACTTCCAATTTTACACAACTGAAATAGTGTGTCCCCACGCCGGGGAAGCCTCAAAATTACTCCTTGACTTAGAGCCCCAGGAAGCACTAGGGAGTAATTAGTTTGAATTACTCTAGGGAATAGTTATTTCAAAATAGCGGCACCAGGGCATCCACACTAATGTTATTTCGAAATAACTATTTGGAAATTAGCATTATTCCCTGAGGAAAGCAGGAATACATATTTTGAAATAAGCAGCCTCTTTTTATGTGTGTGTGTGTGTGTGTGTGTGTGTG
>JANRFK010001234.1:69568596-69598119 GCA_030068395.1 Apalone spinifera
CCCCCCCCCCCCACATACATACATGCTGCTTTTTCCAAATCCCCTGTCTTATTGATGGTTGACTAATTTTGGCAATAAAATAGGCAAGTGGTTCTTTCTGGAACTGAAACAATGTGCTTTATAGGTTAGCTACCAGAAGGTCTGAACAGCTATTTATGGCTTACTGCTGTCCTTCTGAAATGGAGCAAAGTAATCCTCTTCCACTGCCATTATTGGTCTAGTCTCCTAGAATCTGTGCCAGCTTTTAAATTTGTACACAATGTACCGATCTCCCTTCCATTTAATAAACCTCATTGTGTTTGTTTGATTCATGTTTATTAAATGTCAGAGGAAGTCTCGCTGCAGTATCAGCATTATCTTTGAAAGGATACCTCAGTAAAGAATAATATCCAGTATTTTCTGGATGTTTCAGTGGTCTTGAGCATCATGTAGTCTTCTGTCCATTTTCTATAAAGTAATAATAATAGTAGTTATTTATGTCCCATGGTTACTTTGTTGTAAGGATTAATTAGCTTATGTTGGTAAAATGCTTTGAAGATATCACTGTAAGTACTAAATAATATTATCATATTATTCTGTGCTAGTAACATTTTTAAGCAACCATAAGAAATTAATTGGTTTTCAGCTTGCAAATGATAAAAATCAGTTGATTTTTAAAGTTACTCTGTGAGCTATAGAGTGCTGTTAAGACAAGCATTTCCTTGTATTTGCTTAGCTATCTAGCTAGTGCTAATCCTCCTTCACTCAACCACAGACACACTTTCTCTAAAGCAACAATCGAGTTGAAATTAGCTTCTTGTGCATCATGACCCATGGAAGATCTCTGGCTTTCCAACCTCTGCAGCCACAGAGAGTAATAATGATTCCTTCCGAGTGGAAAATCAGCTCATTCTTTATTGGCTGCAGAATGCCTGATTAGGCATTTTGTGTAGCCTGTGTTTACAGAGGAGAATCTCTGACTTATACTGCAACAGACCAGTTGAAAGTAGTCAAGATCTTGAGCCTTAATGGTAGGGACTTCTCTCAGTGTGGACAGGGAATCCCCACAAAGACTTCCTGCCTGATCAAAGGTGAAGTATATTAGAGTATGGGAGACATACTTGCTATTGTGGTCTTTTCTGGTTGACAAGTCCTTGGTAGTTAGACAAAAAGAGGTAAATATGTCTGCTATTAGCTCATTCTCTCTTAGTAATGTTGAAGCCAGTGGACAGCATATCCAAGATTGTTGTCAAGAGTGAGAAATGGGATATAACTAAGGTACATACGTTTCCCTACATTCTGTGGTAGTAAAGAGTGAGTTCAAAGGCTCTAGGATAGAGATCATTATCTACTGACTAGAACATGGGAGTTGGAATCAGGTTTCTAGTTCCAGCTCTGCCATTATAAATTCTAATGAGGTTATTGGATTGAAAGTGTTATGTTAAATGCTAATATTATTTATTAAATCTCAGATGAAGATAGTGGAGTGAAGAAAACACAGCATGTCTTTCCCACCCCCCAGGCCTGTGGAAATCTCTCCATCCTGGCTTCATGGAATTAAGGGTCTACAGGCCTGGCTGCTATACATAGCCTTCTCTCATTAGATGTACAGGCAAATGCACAGTAAACTCATGCCACTCTACACTGTGTGAAGTCAAAGAACGCATGTCCAGCAAGGGTCACTGGTAACACAGCTCTTCAGGGAACCATGCTATCAGGAAGGATATGTAGGTCAAGGCTTTCATTTGTGCAGGTGTCCTGTGATCTGTGAGGGCTCAAAAATAATTAGAATCTAACTAGGGTGACCATGCATCCTGTTTTGACCAGGACAGTCCCTTTTTTTAAGCCCTGTCATGGCTGTCGCTTATTTTTTGACACGTGTGCATTTATGCCATTTGTTCTTGCCGACTGGCAAGTGGGAACAAATTATTTTGTCAAAAAAAAGTGAGGTGCAGTGGAACTTGTGACTAGGGAAATGGTGATGTCAGCACAATGGGGGAAACAGGTCATGAGTGAGCAGTAATGCAGCCCCAGTAAGGTTTAGGGGCCAACCCCCATATGTAGTTTGGGGGCTCAGACTAGCAGTGACAGAGGCCAGCCCCATAGGGAGCTGCTTGGGCTAGCCCCACAAGTTGTCCTGTTTTCCCTTTGGGAAATATGGTAGCCCTACACCTAACTCTCATTGAAATATGTAAGTCCTTTGGGAATCTGGCCAGATTTCCTTGTTGATACTCTAATATGTCTGGATTGATAGGCTGAGGCCTACTATTCGGTCTGTGTATCCTGTGAAAGGAAAATGGATTAGAAATTTCGCAAATTGATTATGCCATTTTCCTTAGTAGAATCTTGTCCTCCAGTAGTATGTAAAGTCATTGTTCATGAATAGATTAATTTGGGGCCTTGACTCACCATGTTGTACCCTTGTGCCTCTGCCCCCATTTGGAGTGCTAGTGGTAATGGTCCTATTCCTTGCCAAGGTGGCAGGACTCTGGAGCTGTGGGCCAACGTATGGTCCTGTAATACTTTTTTCCTCATCCTGTATGGTCATTGAGAAGTATTGTCAGTTTTTAAATCCAAGATTCTATCATTGCCATAGTTTATAAGGATAACTTTAAATTCCTATACAGGATTTACAGACTTCTTAATAGCTAGACTGTAAATGCACGATTCAGCTTTCTAAAGTGACATTTTTCTATAAATGTAGACATTTTGGATGTGGTCATGCAATCCTTATTTCATTGATAGTATTTATTTATATTTATAGGTTGAAATCCATTGCAATTATTGTATATGTGTTCACAAATGTGAGCTGGAGTTTTGCAGTTGAAGTCTTTATAATTACTATTTAAGTGCAAAAATGTAAATACAGTTTTTTTTTTTAATCTAGATGCTTATCCGACCCTATGGAAGCCCCCAGATAACACTAGGTAGGGAACTGGGATACCCATGTCATGATTTGAGGAGCCGTGTATTGCCTTAATTCAGTTCTGTGGCTGGGCAGTCTAGCATGTGCCACTAGACTATAGGGCTAATCTGATATTCTTTTCACATTCAAAATTCTTTTTGATATGAAGAGGACTTTTATTAACACAATAATGTGGGATGGGGCCCCAAAATTTTGATGCAACAACTCAAAAAGTATATCCATGTGGCTTTTATCCATAAGTGCATCTTTTACCCAGTGCCAATTATCGTAAGAGCGAAGGTATGGACTTTTACCTCCTCTGATGCATCATTTGTTCACACTCTTACAGCTCCACATCCCTCCCACTGCCTTCTGCAGTTAATACACACATGCATGCATGAATGCAGAAACACCTTAAAGCAAATGTGTCATGGGATAGAAGGAGGGGAAAAGGTTAGGCTAGTGAGTGGCTTCACTTCAAACTTTTCCTTGCTGAAAAGTGATGAATCACTAGGGTGAATAAGTGCAGAGCTTCCAATATGTAAAGTTAAATCAGTTAAGTAAAAGGTCCCAAACTAAACCAAGTTCCCAGACAGAAATATTTGCTCAAATTAGAATGAAAGTTGTAAACATATCAGCGACTTTAAAGAAGATACATAATGTAATGTTTGGTCGTGAGCAGATGGGGGCTTTCAAAATTTAGTCTGGGAGAAGGAACATTGAAAATGAAGATGACACCTGTGAACATTAAAAAATTGGAAATCAAAGAATTGTTAAGCTTAGAAAACTCCTATAACCAAGCTCTGGCCTTGCATAGAGACCTCAGGTAAATTCTGCAGACCTGTTTTTACAGTACTTTGGCAGCCCTCATGACTTCTCGCATATAGAGTAAGAGAACAAGTTTTGTGCTAGTAAGGGATTATCTGTAAAAGTAATTTTTTTTTAATGCAGAACATTAAGAGGAACAAATTTGCCTCTTCAAGTCCCGCATGCTCTTTGCTTGGCATTGTCTGAGGCTATGTCAAACTTACGGCAGTCACTTACGTCCACACTGCAGTCACATTCTTTCGGAAAAATATCAAAAGAACAAAGGGGCTTTTCCAACATTGGTAAACCTGTTTCTACGAGGAAGAAGCCTTTTTTCAAAAGAGCTATTTCGGAAAAAAGCGTGTGTGGACAGGAGAGAGGGAGCTCTTTCAAAAGAAGAGGAAAAAGCACAGGTGCCCTGGAAGCCACTCCATCCAGAGTAATCACCACTTATATGCAAGATAGTCCATTCAGTGTGGATGCTGTCTTTCGAAAAAGCAGATTGCTAAAGCGCATCGAAAAAACAATGTGGGTGTTCTCTTTTGGAAGATGTTTTTTCGGACGATCTTTTCAGGAAAAGCTTCTTCCAAAAGAAGCCTTCAGTCTAGATGTAGCCTTAGTGACAGTTTTTAAACAGATGTCTCAGAGTAGCAGTCGACAGCTGAATCAGGATATATCCATTGATTCACAGAAGGAAAACTAGTAAAGAGTTATTACGTTGTGAATGATGGCACTTGACTTTGCTTGGGAAAATAACTGTTTGACTACTAAAATGTGAATGGGAGCAGAAGATAAAGACTGTGCTCTGTTTTTGGCCTAGTGAAGGGCAGCTCTGCACTCCACTTCTGCTAATGGGCTTTGGGAGAGGGAAGGGACTTTAAGGTTACAATGGAAGCAGCAGAGACTTTGTAGAACAGAGAGAAGAGATTGAAGGCAGTGGTGAATGAGAAAAGGCGGTAAAGTGTGAGGTGAAATGGGGGTGAAAACAGTCAAAAGAGAGGGAAAGATTAAGAAACGTTGGGGAAGAGTGAGGAGGAGGAAGGATGTGATTGGCAAGGAGGGAGCTATCATAGGGAAAAATACAACAAGAGAAATCAGGTCACAAGTAAAGGGAGGTGATTTAGAAAAAAAAGGGTATATTTCACAAAGGACAAGGACGCGAAAGCCAGAGTGAAGGGACACAAATATGTGTAATATCAAATCAGAGAAATGATGTGTAAACATAGGTTTAGCCTATTACTTAGTTGTTAGTCTTCAACAAAAGGCAGCAAGATTTCTTGCCCAGTGGCAAGCAACACTGCAGGTGCAGCTTTGAAAATTCCTATCATTCAGTAAACATGTTGTGGAAGCTGCATGACAAAAGGGGCAGGTATCATGCCTATTGTTCAGTCTCTCCTTTCCTTCCCTGTAGGTGTATTTCCTCTGCTTAATGCTCTGAACTCTAAAGATAAATATTGTGTACTCATCCTTTGGATTCTAGACAACAGCTCAGTAAGCTCTGCTCATGTCATCTTTTATTTTCTTCTTGTTGTTTCTGCCGTTTAGTAGCCTCCTCTGTCTTGCTCCTGTGGCTGCTCCTTACCCCTTTCAGTTCCTGTGGTTTCTAAAATATGATCCTTAGACCTGCTTCAGCCTGGACACCAGATATTTCAAATTACCTTTGCAGATGAAATGCCTCATAGTCCCATCCACCCATATCTTCCAATTGCATAAGAATACCTTAGATTATGATATTGGTCCTCCTGAGAAACTGACCAGGATTGAAGATGAGGAACAGGCATACAGGAGACAGGCGACTGGGCCTCTCTCTGAAAACAGAGTTCCAATCTGGCCTTTCTTGGCAGGAGCCAAAAAGACTGCATCACACCAAAATACTTCCTTCAGTGATTCTTATCCATCCCCTGTCCTGACATTTGGATGGCCCATAGCATGATCATCTCTTCCTTATGAAGAATCTGTTCTTGTCCATGTTTTGCACGCAGTTTTAATTTAGCTGTCATGAATTTTTAGGCATACACAAAATGTTAACATATGCTACCTGCTTTCCAGTTAATACAGCTGTTCTATTGTTATAAAGTAGCCTACTGATCACATAGAATTCTCCCTATGTAGGTTTGACAGAGTCTGAGCAATGAGTGGCTTTGCAATGTTTCCAAAGGATAGGGTCGTTCTGTATCTGGCAAAATCTGTATTACACAGATTTTTCACAAAATCTGTGTAATACATGCAGTACCATCAGGAGACCTAGTCAGGATGACAAACAGTTGTGCCTTTTAATTTTTTGTGCCCATTACAGATAGCATTTTGAGCATGAATCCAAAAAATAAAAATAACGGGACTGAATCTGAATTAATAATCCCTCATCTAGCAACTGGGGGAAAAGTGATGATTGCAAATGCACATTAAAATGACTGTAGATGTTATAGTGCATTTCAGGGACACCCATGATAAGTATTTTATTTTTAGCATATATGTATACACCAGGAATTACAGGCAAATAAAAACAGAAGTTCTTCCCGATGAGTTTATTATCTATATTAAATAAAAATTGATTTTTGGCAGGGGGAAAAATAGTAGTGGTGGAAAAAGGAGGAAAAATAAGTAACTAATGGAATATCATTTTCAGAAAGGAGGGTTGCGTTTCTCACTCAAAGCAGATCATGTTTATTTCTCAGTTATATTTTATAACTTTAAAAAAATTAAATAGCTTCCTATGGTAGACTGTCAATGAGTATTCTTGGACAGAGTGTGTTGTTCTTGGACAGGATCTGGATGAAGCAAAGGTAGTTGCATAACAGGCATCAAAGGAGGCAAGATGATCAGAATGGAAGGATGTAAAGGACAAAATTAAGAACTAGACTACACTGAAGTGAAGGGCTCATGAGCAGTGGGATGATTAAATCAGAGGTGCAAAGATGAGCAGAGTTCTGCAGAATTTTGAGTGACCCAAAACAAGGCTTCATTTTTTTTTTTTTTTTACCCCATGATCTACCTGTTTCACACTGTCCCTTTTTGCCACAGATCAGTGAAGGTATATAAAGTAGACCTCTCTTGGCTTAAAAGGGGGAACTGCTGGCTTAACATTCTCCATGGCTCCTTTGCTTTGGAGTTTCCATCCTTCCTTGATCCAAAATAGTTTAAATTTAGACTAAGCACACTGAAAAAACCTGTATTTTACTGAGTTGCCTAAGGAGAGAGTTGTTTGCAGAAAGCAGGGTGGTATTTAACAACTTATTGCTGCAATTGGTAGCTAGCTATTTCTAGTTTATGGTGGAGTTGGCTGAGGTACTTTCTTTTTAGTTGAGTTGTCATTTTAAGTGAATGTCTAAGTACAAATGAAGAGGTGTCAGCCAGTGCAGAGATTGATAATCAAGGAGGCATGAGACCTTTTTATTTGTAAGTGTTATTGTTTTTGTTTGGGAAAGGGGGGGGATTTACAGTGATGATCTGCTCTTTGTGCAATCAGCATTTGTGAGTTGAAGTTAACATGGCTGTGGATGTCTCTGAGTATCTCCTGTTGATCAGGCCTGCTGCATACCTGTCACACAATGGATTGCCATTTAAAAAAGCCAATATATATTAATAGTATCTGAAATACTGCTGTTATTTCCCTATACCTAGGACTTGTCTGTACACAGTATTAGTATGGATTTAACTACATTGATTTAAAAACATACAAAAATAAGCTATATGTGCATATTTGTGCTGGTATAACTTTGCATCTCTAGCCCTCTGGGGGTTGCACCTATTTAACTATATCACTTTCTAGAGCAATGCAATTGAGGTGGTACACAAACTGTAGACCTACCTTTGTAATAGAAAATAGCTGCAGTATTTCAGGTAACACCATATGGTAAGTGTTGACAAATGCTGACTTGATAACAACAATTGCTGTAGGAGACTTTGTAATTAATTTAATGCTGTTACCTTGATTTCCTTTTGTCTTATGACTGGCTGTGAGCACATGATCTCAACATCCCCTTAATTTACCTTGGTTGTGAATATGAATGTATGGGTAAATATAATTTAGTCATGGAATGGCAATAGCTATTCAATAGTTAAGATGTAAGCTAACTTTTAAAGATGGTGTAAGTGCTATTTGGAAGCCCTGAAATCCCTCCAAAAGAGCCGCTTGAAATTTTATATGCCACATCTCATCCCAGAGTAGACTTCTGCAGAGATGTTTAGGTACAGACTCTGGGCTGGGAGTGTAAACTTTGGGGTGCAGGAGAGTGCTCAGGGCTGGAGGGGTCTCAAAGTGAGACGGGGGGTTGTGACTCGAACTTACCTGGGTGACTCCATGCTAGAACTTCCCTCCACTGTCTGTGGCAGTTTCAGGACTTGGGGAGTGGCATCATTCTGTGCTGTAGTCGGTGCGCACAGTTTTATAGCTCCTGTGCCAGGTTTAATTGCATGGCTTAGAAGAAACTGTGGATGTAGCTAGTTCCCTCTTTAAACTGGGTGTGATGAAATTGAGTAATACAGGAGTGGACAACTCACTGACACCCTTGGGGTGTATGTCTACACTGCAGTAAGCCCAGGGGTAGTAGAACTCAACTTAGCAGACCTTGTTTGTTTGTTTGAAACTGAAGCTTGTTACGCTCCTTTGTAAACTCAGGTTAGCAGTTGTTGAATTCTGGGTCCCAAGCTGTGGCTCCAGTATCTGCAGTGCATTACACAGCCCTAAATCCAGCCACTTGTATCACAGATACTCAACTCTATCCATTTACTGCTGATGTGTAGTACAATTTCACTGTCCTCGGGACAAAGAAAGTCTGCCTTTGAGACTGTGGGAGACCCCTGGAGCATGATTCCAGTGGGACTGCATCTACATTACAAGACAATAGGGCGTGTACCATTTTCACCTTGCACCCTGGGTCCAAGCCCTGGATTAGCATGATTTATGTGTAGATGGGGTTTAGGCTTGTACCCGAGTTTGAACCCTGGAGTACACTGCAGTGTAGATGTATGCTGAGTTAATTTCTAGACCTTTTAATGTTTGGGGTTTTTTAAGATGTAGATGTTTTTTACTAATAGGTGGCTAATGGGAGGGACACAAGTGGGGCACGTAACACCCCTTCCCCCATGACTTCCCTATATAACTCATCAGCCCACGGTCCCCATGCTCTCACTGTCATATCTCCATCACAAGTTACTGGTGGGGAGGGGAGTGCTCTGTCTTCCATCTGTGCTAGATACCAATTTCAGGTAAATTGAGCAGAACATGCAGTTCCTCTTGCTTGGCTGTACTACCCCCAGCACCACCCCCTGCCCTGTCCTGGGTGTGGGGGAAGGGCTATAGAAACCTCAGCCATCAAGTGTTTGTTGTAAAATATTTTTCTTTTACCTATTTGCATATATCTGTGGTGTCCAGCATGCTAGCCACTAGCCACGTGTGGCTATTTGGCTGGTTGAGTGTGGCTAGTTAGCTTGAACAATGTGGCTGTTTGGAAGAACCGGAGGCAATACAGCCGCACTTGAGGTGCTGCTGGCATTGGACAGTTGCGGTTCCCTTCTGAATGTGCTCCCCCCAAGGCATCTAGGGAGGGGCATGTGAGTCGTCTTGCTCCTCCCAGGCATGGGCTTTTTGTTTCGTAGGTGAACTGTATTGATACGTACAATAGAGTTCCTTTGTTAACTCTTTTAAAAAATTGTTTTATTTAGGATACTACACAGGGGACGATACTTTTCCTTTTGAAATTTCTGATAAAACTCCCATTCAGTTCAGTCAGTCAAGGATTGGGCCAGTAGTATGCAATGTGCGTTGGCATAATACAAAATGTCTTTGTGTCATTGAAAGGATCTTAGGGTTTAGGCTGTGATGAAAGAACAATTATCTTCTTTAAAAGGTATATTGAAGCTTTGCTCTGGATCCACTATGTACCTGTTAGTTGTTTCAATTTTATAATGGAAAATATAATGGGGACTAAAAAATTGCCCCAAGCAAGTACTGACTGTTATGTAATTACATGCCAAAAAATAAGCAAACTGGCAGCTGACAAATGGGCAGATGATGTAAGTTGCCTGTAATTGAGCCTCATAGAAAATGTATATATGTGTGTATTTTTATATAATGACAGGTTGAGTGCTTCAGCAAAATAGTCTTGGTAACTGGGGAGAGAGCTCAAGGAATCTTTCCCACCCAATATATTGGTGCAGGGACTGTTATAATATGGCTCTCTGAGTGCAAAGAAGAGCATGGCCATAGTCTAGCCCTTTGTCAGATATTGCCTCCGGTTACAATCTGCATTGGAGGGAAAATGCTGTACTTGCATCTTACATCTGTAGTAACTGGTGCTAATGTGCATGTCTTCCTCTGTCCCTGTATCTGTAAAGACGTTTGGAGGTGCCTGGAATCTTTAAATATAACATTGCTTGGTCTTGTATCACTTTAGTCAATGGGAGTTCTGGCATGCAAAGTACTTACACTGAGTCAACAGTGTGTCTGTTTCCAGTCATCAGTACTGAGGCAATGAGTCTGTTTTCTCTTTACCCTGCTTTCAAAGCATCATTCAGACTTTGAGCCAACATTTTGTTGTGTTTATAATTATCCTTTATATACAATTTTTGTGTCATATATAAAACTAGCAGATTTACCTGGCGATACTTGGATCTCTAACTCAATTAAGTTTCTTTTGTTGGGAAAATAAAAGGAAAGTGTAATCATTTGAATGATTATATTTTTAAAAATGCGGGGTTATTTTTATGAAGTTAATTTTCATTTTTGATTTCTTAAAGGGATTATTAAAATTTTCCATTTAATTTTTTTTAGTAAATGTTGTTTACTGAGAATTCCATCAAGTGTATGTTGTTTTTTATTTTATCCCTATAAACTCTTATCATTCACTGTTTTAACAAAAAAAGGGCTGTAGACAATTAGGTTTCCAATAGCATTTTCTTCTGGTTTTAAAATCTTGAGTATTGATTTAGCTGTGCCAAAACACAGCACTACTCCAATTTTCTCTGTTTTGTCTCTTTGTCTGTTTGGTTTTATGAGAAGCAATCCCATTTCAGGCACAACCAAATCCTTATGTTGCTTGAAGTTATGATAAAAAGAACTAGTACCACCAAATTTGGTGGTACTAGTTCTTACTGCTTAGGAGGAATTTTTGATTAAACAGACAAACTCTCTAAAATGTATACTAGACGTGTAGTTTACAATGTGTATTACATACTGTGGCCAAAGGATGACTAAATCTTTATTCAGACTACATGTGTAAGTACCTAATTTTAGGTTTCCACATCTGAAATGTTGGCCTGTATACATAATATATCAAACAAGAAAAAGCCACACATACAGTCCATCTCCTTTAGTGTATTTACTTAATGACTAATAAAATAGTGTTGTCACCTATTACATTTACCTGCAACAGTGACACCATTACTATTTTTTTTCTTTGCCTATTTGCTTATATCTGTGGTATCCAGCATGCTAGCCACTAGCCATGTGTGGCTATTTGGCTGGTTGAGCATGGCTAGTTAGCTTGAACAATATGGCTGTTTGGCCAGTTGAGTGTGGCTAGTTCACTGTAGAACTGGTTGAACACCGTGGGATTATATTATCAATTTTTGTAAAAGCTGAAACCTCATAAAATTGCTTGTGGCGTGAATGTATTTATAGTGGCAGCACATACCACTGAGGTATGCAGATTCGAACCTTCATGCAGCTCACTTACCACTACAGATAGTCTGCAGTTCTTCCCCCATCCTTCCTGTGCCTCTCCCTCTCCGTCTCCCTCTCCTTCTCCTACCCCCCCAAAAAATTGTTTTACTTATGACATCTATTCACAACTGCATGATAAGTACCGTTTGATTTTGTGGCTAACTGTGGCAACTGATTTTCATTATTTATGAGTGTCATTGTCAGAATCCATTTATGGTTTTGACTGAGATAAAATAGCATGCAATAGCTGATACTACCACAGCAATAAAGTAATTAGCTGGCACATTTAAAACCTCTCAAGGTCCAAGGGACATTAACTCTATTAGCAGTTCAGGAAATATGTAGTCTCCTGAGCCCACAAAAGTTCTGATTTCTAATCTCTGCTTTCTTACTACATTCTATTTTTTAAAGTCTTGTTAAACACATACTTTCAATGTTCAAAAGAGATCTGATTGCTTTGAGAGAAATTAAGATGTTTGTCCAACTACAGCTACCAGTAGTATTCCAAGCACCTATCAGCGCAGCCAAATGTTCCCCATGCTCCTAGAGCTTAGAGAAGCACTACCGTGAAATATCAGAGAGCTTGGCTGCTAGGGCATTCTGGGTATTAACAGGCCAATGAACATGTCAAGTGTCTATATATCATAGAATGTGTGTCTAGATTTCAGAAGTAAATGCAGGATGAAGACATAGTCATTAAAAATAGCAGTAATTTTTGAGTGTCACAGTTTTAAACACTTTAAGTTACTGAAGTGTCATGAGTTTTATGCCTAATTTATTAATACAATAATTTGGGATTCACTTATATGTCTCTATCCATGCACACAATCACCTTCCTTCCCCAAAAAGAGCTATTTTAAAAAAAAAATTGGCTTTGTTTCATTGGTTAAATACTTAGAATATGTAGCAAAAGTCAAGAGGCTAGAAACAGCAGTGAATTTAATCAGGTGTTGCATTCTTGAACATATTTGTTTGAAATAAAAAACACATGTTTATTTGCCTTTAGGCATTAAACTAAGTCAATAGATTTAAGAAAGACCAATGAAGCCCCTACGTATTCCCATATAATTAACAACTGTTTTATTCTTGAAGGGAAGTCTTTTGCCTGTCCCCACCCCCCACCTCTGACCATGCAAAAACAGGTGACATCTGGATGGGAAAATATCCTGTTTATTGTTTAGGACTCTAGCTAGGACAGAAAGAAGATCCTGACAAGTACTTGTTATTGCTTTTACACTTTGGTACAGCAAAATGTCTGTCATTTATATTTAATACTTTTTATGTGTTGAATTGGCTTTTCTTAGTTTACAGGTTGCGTTAGATTTCCTTTTTTGCCTTAGAACACTTCTCATGTGCTTAAGCTTTTGACAAAGCAAAGCTAAACTAGAGACAGAACAGGGGCACTGCAGAATGGGGAGGTTAAAAAAGAATGTACTTGATCAGAACACATGTGGACTTTAGCAAAACACGTTGAGTGATACCTGAGGAACTTTGTACACTTTAAGGATGCTTATTTTTAGGTTTTAAAACTATTCTCACTTTTTGTTCTTTTTTTCCTTTAATCAGGACAGAATTTTACCCTAAGGCAGTTAGGAGTTTGTGAACCAGCAACTCGTCGAGGACTGGCATTTTGTGCGGAAATGGGGCTCCCCCACAGAGGTTACTCTATCAGTGCAGGGTCAGATGCTGATACTGAAAATGAAGGAGTGATGTCTCCAGAGCATGCCATGAGACTTTGGGGCAGGGGGGTCAAATCAGGGCGCAGTTCCTGTCTATCAAGCCGTTCCAACTCAGCCCTCACTCTGACTGATACTGAACACGAAAACAAGTCCGACAGTGAGAATGGTAAGTTCTTATATATGCATAAGTATATAATTCAACACTTTTACATTCTGCTTTAGTTGACGTGATACTTTAAAATATAATGAAATTCAAGGAATGATTGTGAATAATGTAATTTTTCCAGGAAAACTCAATATTCAGTGTCAGTCAATTAAATTATGCAATGGTATATGTGTTGTTCTAGCGATAATTTTGAAGAAGACTTTAATTGCACACCCAAAAACCAAAAGATTTTTAACTCATTTCAGACCATGTCACCTGTTTTTCACTGTGGACTTGCAAACCAAGTGGTTATAAAGTTTATCCCCAAGGCTAGCTTGCAATCAAAGGTGTCTTTGTAAATTCCTCTTGAAAACATCTCAGAGAAGTTGCAGAATCTTAGAATGGATGACTGAACACACAGAATAGCGTATTGACAGGGCTCAAGTGATTGAAGAATAAATTTGATCATGCTTTAAACTTACTAGTTGAGGAGAGCAATTGAAATCATGGTTAAGAGGGGAATGTGGCCTTTGATGTGCTTTAGGGACTGGATTACTGTGCAATTAAAATCCACAAAACACCAATTTTGCATGTTGAAGGGAAGAAGTCTTTGTATATTAAGTTTTTTTCAGTTAAGTGCATGAAAGAGGTTAATATCAAACTTAATTATTTTATAATTAAAATAAGTTTTTTTTTTTTTAAGTATCTTATCCTACTTTTGGCTGGTTGAGTGGAACCCTGAAATCATGTTAATAAAGTACACTAAATATTAGAAGACATATCCCTTTTAACTTTCTTGAGCTAACTTGGTTCTAATATGTTATAGGATTTTTAACATCACCAGAATTGTGTTATGTTGTCTTGATTCCATAAAAGATCATATATAAAAAAACATAGAGGAAAAAGTAGGTGAAACAGGAGAAAGTATTGAGTAAAATGCAAACTATGGAGGTAGTTATTTTACTGGGGGGAGGAGGGGACAAGGCTCAGCTGTGAAATGGAAGAGGCAATTGTATTGCTATTTCCTCAGTTAACATTCTGTGTCACACTGTGGTAATAAGCAGTTTTGTATATCTTGGTGTCCTCAACCTTTTGCAAAAAATAGTCCGTCTTGATTTTAAACTAAAAGCCTTGGTATGTTCTCATTGTATCTGTTTGTAGGAGTAGTCCTAATTTTGCAAAGAGGAAATCAAATCAATATTTTCTTTTTATTCATGCTAATTATTTCCCTCCCTCTGATTTGTGGTTTAAATCAGGGTTGTCAGATTCATGTGCATGGGAGAAAATGTATGACGCAGTAGAAGAAGCCAAGGAATACTTTCTTGTTCTCCTCTGATAAAAACAATATCATTGAGGGGAGGGAAGTGAGTGCCTGTGAGGGACAGAAATCTCAAATGTTCTTTGTGTTGGACTTTGGCTATATCAAACCTGGAGAATAAGCTACTCTTTATGGGGCAGTCTTCATATTTCAAATTGGGGAAAGGAGATTTGCTTTGTGGATCCTGTTTATTCCCTTAAGAATGTGCCATCATGGAAATTTAAACATGTTGGGATGCTCTTGATATTCAATTATCCAGAACCTAGTGATATCCCCATTTAATTAAGGGCCCATGTTGGAATTTGGAGGGCTGCCAAATCCTAGGTTTTACAAACTTCAAAAGACACTGTACAACTTCTAGGTAGCCAGGCCTTCATTTAGCCAAAGACATTACTATTTCAGCGGTGTAATATTTAGAATATTATTTATACAAAACTTGTATTTGTGCCATATCTAAATTCTTAAATAAAATCTGGTTTTACCCTGCCAATATTATAAGTGGTTTCTACTTTTCTCTGGCTCTAATCATGAATTTAAAATTGGAATTGTGTTTTATTTTTAATGCGTGAAATAACTGTGAATAAATTGGGAAAACACTATTCAGCATTGGTAAAATTATGCAAGCAGACTGTCTGATGTTTTAGACACTGCTTCAAAGAAGAGTTTAGTTACTAAAAAGGATTTTAGCTATATATTTATTGAAAGCTAGGTCAACAGTCCACCTTAAGAAGGCACTAGAACTGCTGTGAGGCTAATGAAATTTTGATGGCCTGACTATCCCATTGGGTTTCAAAATATATTTAACTTAGGCCATGTTACAGGTCACCATTTAAGAGGAGGCAGAATGCAAGTTGTGATAGTTTATCTTCTTTGACATTTTGTTTCCACCAAAGGTAGAAGGTTCAGGTTGAAGTGCATTTTTTATAATACTGGGAATTTAAATTTTTATGGTAAAATATAAATATAGTTTAAAATAAGGGGGAGATAATTCCTGTCAAGGCACATGTTGGTTTTTCTTTTTGTTGCAAATTTAGACTATTTTGGTTTTGGTGTAAGTACAAGTGATTTTGTGATTTAAGCCCTCCAATTAATAACAGTCCTGAAAGGCGACAAATAAATGTGGCATGGCTCCCAAATATAAACTAAAATTATGAACATGTCCTACAGATTTCAATCCTCTTTGCTATCCCCATGACAGCAGTAGAAAGATCCTGACTGAAATTTAAAAAAAATAAAATGTATTGCTACTGGTGGCTCAGTCCCAGGATGCAAGAGAGTCAAGGTAGGTGAGATGGTCCCATGAAATATACTGACTTCTGTTGGTGAGATTAAAAGCTCATAAGTAGGGCACACTGAAGTCTCTGGAACCATTCATGACAGTAGGCATTGTGAACCATAGCAGGGGTTTGCAAACTCAGGTTCAGATATGACACTGTGGCTATGTCTAGACTACAGGGGTTTTTTTGAAAGAGAGCATCCAGATTGCCTGGGTGCTCTCTTTTGAAACAGTGGATCGCTTTTTCGAAAAAGTTGTGGCTGTCTAGATGATCTCTTTTGAAAGAAGCTTTTTTTTTTTAAAGCTTATTTCGAAAGAAGCATGTAGTCTGGATGTACCCATGTGTGTGCAATATGTGCTTGGTGTCTTTCCTCTTCAAAAGCTGGATATCAGAACATCCATTTCCTCCCTACCCCACTTTAACTTAGTTGCAGCCATTGCCTCTTGGAGACTGTACTGGCTGTGGCCCATAGCTACATGTCCCCAAGGAATGCCTCTATCCTCTAGTGATTAAAGATAATACCAAACCAGAGTCTCACCCAGCCTGGTATTATGTTACTCAAACACTCAGTCTCATTAGAAGATAATTTAAATGTTGCAAGCAGTGTGTTCAATGGAATAAGTAATTCCCTAAAGACACTATTTTTTACTTACCAGAGCAATAGCAATATGCCCGTTTCTAAGGCCCCACTAATGCCACACTGATTCATGCATAATATTAGGAAGATTAAGAGTTTGGTCACAAAACAATGCTGCTAGAGGATTAAATTGCAGAATTTTAAGTAAACTGGTAGCATACCCTATACACATCAGCATTTTTTCAGAAAATACCTTAACTGCTTTTTCAAGTACAATTCAAGAAGTTCTTTTTCTCCCCATTGGCTTTGTTCATTCAGTAATCACCTATGACAAACAAAGGTATTTCATTTCTTCTTGATGGAAGGTTCTCATTTTGCTTCCACATGTAACTTTTCAAAAGAGATTCCATTAGATTGTGTTCTGTCAGCCCACCAGAAGGATTGGGTCTTAAAATCACATTCACTAATTTGGAAAACCTACCAACAGCAAGAATAAAATGATGAATTGGTTGGGAAATAGCAAATATGCATATTCATGTCATGCTGTTCCTCTGCTCCCCCTGCAGGATCTTTTGGAGCCAAAAGTGTGATTGAAATGAACACATTCTTTGCTCTTTAAAGTTTCATTCTCCAGATGGTTTATAGGAATAGAGCCAGCACAACATACATACATGCATTCATTCCTTCATGTTATGTACATGCCTGGATCAATGAAATATGTATATGGTTTGTTTGTTCTAGTAGCTACAGCTTTGAAATTGTTGCAGCCCTTCTTTTGGAGGGCTATTACTGATTTTTGTTTTGTTAGTGTACTTTTGAAACTACTTAGGGCAGCCATTCAGAATTGGAAAATATTATGTTAGAGCTGCGGGAAGAGCGATTATAGATTTTATCATATTTAGGATTAACTCCAGAACTAATCTTTGTGATTTCGCCTTTACCAAATAAAAAAGTTACAATTAACCAAACCATAGTCTAAATTTACAACATACGCTAGAGAAAGATGACAAACTCTCATTCCAGGAGCAGTTTGTCATGTAATTTCTGTGGTGTACAGCTAACATGATGGAAGAGCCTGGCATAAATACCTACTATAGGTTGACAGACCAATTTCAGATCTATCCATCTTGATGATATCCTTTTTAGAATTCCTTTTTGAAACCCTCAAACAGAATAAGCAAACTGCCTATTTTTTCACTTTCTTGTTAACCCAGAAACCTGATCTGAAATAATACAATTTCATTCCATGCTACTCTAATTCTAATAAGATTCTGTTATATAACAACAAAATAGCTCAGCATTTAATCTTATTACTTATTGATGAGGTCTTTGCAAATGTCTTGAATTTACTTTTTGTGAATACTGTATTTTATTTACGTACAATACTGTGTATTCCCAGATGATGACAGGAGTGCCAAGGGTAATCTGCTACTGCTTACTGATTCAGAATCATAGTGCTGCCTTGCAGAAAACAGACTAATAAACTAATTGTACTGCTTCTATACACATTTTATATCTCCATGTGTTTTTCTATTCTTTAATGAAAGTTTTCAAGACTGATTTCAGACTTAACTATATTCTTGCACATTTTATTGTAAAATGGGTCATACTGAAATAGCATTTCCTGGAATCATTATATACTACAGGTTGAGAAAATAGAGGCAGTCGGACTTTTGCTGTGAAAGTAGCTGTAATATTGGCATTTACATTTAGATGCATTCTTCCAATCAAGAGAGAGAACTTTTGGCATATTTTTCCTTTTTTTGACTGAAGTAAACTATAAAAAATTTGCTTCTCAAGTCCCCTGAAAAAAGTGTTCTAATGTATGTTCCTGAACAAAGAAATCTTTTTAAAAAAAACCCTCTGATATCCCATTTTTGTGTAAGTAGTAAATGTCCCTTTAATTGTGGAGTTGGAATGAAAGCAAAGCATGCTGTGCACATATCAAAACTGATGATGTGTGCTGTTTTGATTTTGAATGTGTTTTTGATGTCCTTGAAAAATCACAGTGGTAGCTGTAAAATTGTTTTAATTAATGAATTGGAGAGCAACAAATCTGCTGAATCAGGCTTATTGATGTAATTATCACTGGAATAGAGGAAAAAAATCTGTCAGAGCTTTGGAACTTTGTTTTGGTTATTGTCATTTGAGACATATTTAAGTACTTTGGAGAAATGTTATATCTTGTAGTTTACAGAAACATTGTGCATATTTGCAAACAAAAGTAATACTTGATATCCAGACACCATCTTCTTCTGCATGTTTGGGGGTAATCTTAATAATAGAATGTACAGTTAAGAAGTAGAGCAGCTGATACACCTTTCTTAAATATCAGAAATATCAGGTTTTATTACTCAGCTGTGTGCAATTAGTCTGATTTAAAGTAACTGTTGAAAGTTGCAATCATTGTTCATTTCTCCAGAAAGTAATCAAATAATTTTTCAAAGTTATGAATTAACCTTCCATTTCCATCTTGAGTATCAGGAATGACCATAAGCATCAGCCTTACACTCCAGGATACATTTCAAATTGGGGAATACATCAGGTCAGGAATTTTTTTGAAAACTCTCCCAGTGCTTTAGCAAAACCTCCACCTCTAGGGCTATAGCTCCCAGCTCTGGAAGGCTGTCTACACTGTCAAGTTACTGCTCTCTGCTAGGCTGGTGCAGCGACTACACTGTCATGCTTTAGTGCTCCAAGTGTAGACAAAGCCAAAGAGAGCCTTTTTTCTAAATGCCTCATCCAAACCCTATGGAAGTCAATGAGTGTCTTTCTATTGACTTCAGTAGGCTTTGGTTAGGTGCTAAGGACATGATAATATAAGTTATTTAGTAATAATTTCTCCCGAAATAATAGTTTTAAAATAGCACGTCCATACTACAAGGCAGCATTGAAATAGCTCAGAATTATTTCAAAATAGAGTATCCTCACTGGTTGAATCCTGCATGGGATTTAAAAACCCCGGAAGCACTCTAGGAAAGGCACTAGGAGGGCAGACATTTTCTGTGGCTGCTTCCTGAGGCTAGCTGAGACCTGTGCTTACAGGGGCTCGTCTCTATAGCTGCACCTCACATGCTACTTCTCCACTGTCTCTCCCCTTGCAGAATACCAAACTCATACCATGTGCTCTGGTTAACCATGTAGACGCCAGAGCACTTCCAACGTGGAGCCTGAGCTGCTGCAAAGCAGTGCCAGGCTCACGGGCCTCATGCTGGGCCTCATGGCACTGTTCATTGAAACTACCCATGTGCTGCTTCAGCATGACGACAACCAGCTCCAACCGAAGGGCCCCTTCACTCAAGCCCTGGGTTCCTGCTTCCCCTGCACACTGTGGAACCTTGCTTCTTGCGGAGGGAGACCAGTTCCAACCAGTGGGACCACATCATCTTGCAGCGATGGGAAGACCAGCAGTGGCTCTAGAACTTCTGCATGTGGAAGGCCACCTTCCTTGGACCCTATGAGTGGCTCGCCCCTGCCTTCAGGTGACAGGACACCCGGTTGAGACCTGCCATCGCCCCGCAGAAGCATGTTGCCATTGCCCTATGGAAGCTCACCACACCAGTCAGCTACTGCTCCGTTGGGAACCAGTTCAGCATGGGGAAAATCCATGGTCGGGGCTGTGCTCCTGCAGGTAGTCAAAGCCATCAACAACATCTTGCTGTGGAGGGTTGTCACTCAGGGCAACATTGACCCCATTGTGGATGGCTTTGCCGCCATGGGCTTCCCCAACTGAGGGGAGGGGGGACGTGGAGGCGGAGCATAGACAGCACTCTCATCCCCATCCTGGCCTCTGACTACCGTGCCTTGGACTATATCAACAGGAAGGGATACTTCTCTATGGTGCTGCAGGCCCTGGTCGACCACAAGGGATGGTTCACAGACATTAATGTTGGCCGCTTAAAGGGGAGGCTCAGGAGTTTCCTTACCTGCCTGGACCTCAGCGAGCGAAACATCTCTTCCATGGTGGCATCCTGCTGTGTGCACCATAACCTCTGTGAGAGAAAGGGGGAAACTTTCCTGCCAGAGTGGCGGGGCAGAAGTTGTATGGCTGGCCAGGGCTTACGAACAGCCAGATACTAGTGTCATCAGGAAAGCACATCAGGAGGCTGTGCTCAGCTGGGAGGTCTCAAGGGAGAGCTTCAGCCAAGGCTACCTGTGAGACTCTCCCTTAGGCCTCTCCACATGGGGCCCCTGCATTGCCCCTTGTGTGCTTTTCCTCCCTCACTCCTCTGTTCCCCTGCCCTCCCTTCCCAGCTTCCCCTCCCCTGCAGAGCAAATAAAAAAGCCTTTTTGTTTGGAAAACACAACTTATCATTATTATTATTATTGGGATATACCACTGGGAAAGAATCTGGAAAGAGGTTGGGGGGAAGAGGGTTCAGGGTAGCTTGGGAGGCTTTGGCTGCCTGAGAGGTCTCACTACCATGTGTTTGGGGGCCCTGGTGGCCCCTGGAGGGGCTAGGAAAAGCAAGTGGGACCGGGGCAGGGAGATGGCTGGTGGCCTGCTCCATGCACGCAGCCATGCACTCCATCACAGAGGTTATGAAGAAGAGCACATAGCCTTGTGCTGGCGTGCCAGCTAGTCCCACAGGTCTTCTTCTGTTCCTGGTCAGCCCAGAGCTCCTCCCATTTGGTGGCCCGCTCCTCATTGAACCTCCAGATGAGAGACTGGAGACAGGCCATCTGGTCCCGCAGCACGTCTTCACGAGTTTGCTTTCTCCAGCATGTCCCGCAGAGTTAAGAAGATGGCATGGGAGGTGGTGGACACAGCATGCTCACAGGTGGCCCCATTGTGAAGAGAAGTTACAAGAGCAGTTATCCCAGGAGACACTTTGTATGAAGCTTAGCCCTAATCTCTGCGCTGACACCAAAGGTCTCGGTTTAGACTACGGCGATGTGTTTTGAGCAAGGCCGTCTGTTGCCTAAACAGTGGGCACTTCCCTGCAGGGGCACAGACATCCCAGGGTAGCCTCACTACCCCCACAGCCCAGAGACAAGCAGGCATGGGAATGTGCTGGCCAGGCCAGGAGCCTGTGGGTGGGAGAGGAGTATGGGGTGGTTTGGCTACCTTCCATGTCCTACACGCTCTGGGTCCGGCACTGGTGGTGTCCCACAGAGAGAGAACTTCTATCCCTGCTTGCTGAAGGACGGGGAGTGGGAGGGGGAACTGTATGTGAGCGACAGAGGCGACTTGCCAGAGTGTGTTATTGGCGTCCCCTCTTCTTCCTCCCCAATAGGTTCCCATGCAGAGGATTGGTCTCCTCATCACCACGCTTGACAGGAAGCGGGTGCTGCCCGAGTGCATGTATAAGCCTGTGCCATGTGCAGCACTGCTGTGTGTTTCCATGACCCCACCCTCCTGAGTGATGGCTTGTTGTGGGAAGTGTCCCTCCACCCAGGCCGGAGTAAAGCAGGACTGGTGCTCCATGTGCTCACGTATGCACAGGCTGTTGTGCAAACCCCAGGCCAAGTGAGAAGCACGTAGTCCTTCACCATCCACTGCCTGTCCCTGCGCATGTACGGGGAAAGTTACGGAATTCACCTGATGTGCCTTCTCTGGGATTGTCCGAGGCCTGAGAGATATCCTGGGCGGGGGGATTGGCTCCAGAGTGAGGAGCAGCTCCTGGCTGTTGGGCATGGTGTCCTGGCTGGTCTGCTCCTTCCTCTTCCTTCACAACCCTGCCCTCATAGAGGCTGTCCTGGCCAAGTTTGAGGATGCTGGGTAAGGGGGAAGTGATCATCCCCTTCTCCAGGATGGCATCCAGCTGCTTTGTAGTAGTGGCAGACGTGAGGAGCTGCCCCAGAGTGTTCACTTTCCTCCCTGGCCTTATTGTAGGCCCACTGGAGCTGTTTACTTTTCATGTGGACCTGGTTGAGGGTCTGCATGTGTCCTTTTTTTGCCATGCTGGCAAAAAAAGGACAAACTTGAAAACTTCAGGCCAGTTTGTATTTTTAAGGTTATAATGCTTTCCCTTCTCTTTTTAACTGTAACTGAAGTTAGCTTTGTCGAAACTTAGTGGGAGCCACAGACTTTGTGATCTCTGAAGCAGAGGTGGCCAACTTGTGGCTCGCGAGCCGCATGCAGCTCTTCCCCCACCCCTTAAAGTGCAGCTCGCGAAGCCTCCCCCGCAGCTCGCAAAGCTGCCTCTGCACCCCTAGAAATGGCCCCCAGTTCCCTGTCTTCACCGGGTGCAGGGGAGCCATCCGGTATGGGGAAGCAAGAGATGGTGCTGGCAGATGGGAGCCTGATGTGGCCAAAAACCCAAAACCAGAAATTTTTTGTAAAGGGGCAATGTACTTTTATTTTGTGTTTTGGCTTTTTTTGCTCAACAACTTTTTTTCCCTCTTGGCTTTTTGTTCTATATCCAGCACTATTTTGGCTTTTTGCCTGTAGTGGGTTGGCCACCCCTGCTCTAGAGGCTGTCTCTCTGAAGCTGGGAAATGTGACCGTTTTTTTCTCAGCATCAGTTCAACATAATATCTGGATGTTTACCATAAACACCCAAAAGAATTCCATTTCAGGGTCTGGTAGCAGTTAAGTAGGGGAATTGATTATTTGTTTGTACCTATTGCGGAAAGATTGAAATATTATTATATGGTGGGGAAAAGTTCTTGTCCTCATTAGAAAGCAAGATGAACAATGCAGTGCACTATTTCTTCAATCTCAAAACTCCAACAGATGTGTCTGGTTACCTGTAATGTAATGACAGGCAATCCCCCCAAAAATGGTGAGACCAGACTCCCCTATCAGATGTAGCAGATTCCCCTGAACCAAGAAAGTCCTTCCCTGTCATGTTATGTCTCACCTGTACTGGATATGAAAGGCAAAGTCATTACAGTCCAAAATTGTGGGAATAACTATTGTTGGTTAAAACTTTATCCTGACTGTCATGTGATGTTAATTTCTCTGGGGCTACATCTAGACTGCAGTCTTCTTTCAGAGATCTTCCAGAAAAACTTCTTCTGAAAGAGTGTGTCTGCACGGCAAAAGTGCGTAGAAAAAGTGATCTGATTTTTCGAAAGATAGCATCCATTCGGTGTGGACACTATCTCACATTTAAGCTGTGATTACTATGGGCAGAGTGGCCACCAGGGCTCCTGTGCTTTTTCCTCTTTCCTCTTCTTTCGAAAGAACTCCCTCTTCCCTGTCCATACATTCCTTTTTCTGAAAGAGCTTTTTTGGAGAAATGCTTCATCCTTGTAGAATGAGGATTACCAATGTCGGAAAAACCTATCTGTTCTTTTGATTTTCTTTTGGAAGAAGACGATTGCATTGTGGATGTAAACAGTTTTTTTTTTCAGAAAATTGAAGTTTTTTCAGTGTACACATACCTGAGAGAATACAGATCAGTAAATCTGATCTTTTCCCATTGTCTTATAACATGAACAGATAACTTTTCCCACATGCTCCCTTAACTTTGTTCAACTCTTCCCCCCACAACTCTCCTCTTTCATGGTGGTATGAGAACACTAATCAGCTCTCAGTACTGAAGAGTTTTATCATACCTGCAAGCTTGACTAGGCTGCCATTCCTGCTTGTCATCTTGATGCTTTTAAGCCTGTTTCAGTGTACCTCTCTGTCATTCAGCCTGCTGTCTCCAAGTTATCAGCAGATGGCCTTAGCTGCCAACTCAGCTCATGAACTTCTCCTACTTACAAATCATCCTCCCACATATCAGCTTGCAGTGATCTTCCTGCTGCCTTCACTGATACCATCATTATTAATGCCCCTGCCTAAACTCCACAGTGCAACATTATATTAAGGTGCCATGAATTTTGCATGGTCTTGGGGAGGAGCCATTGTTCCCTTCCTTTCTTCCTTCCTTTGCCAAATGTATTGGAAAACCCTGCAACAGTGTCATGATAGATTGCTTTGGTGACCTTCCTGCCAGCTCCTCTCTTCCCATCTCCTTTCCTGTCTCAACCAATGAAAAAACTTGGAGGTTAAAAGATAGGTTGGATCTCCCTGATCTGGTACCCTCAGGACCTGGCCAGAGGGATTTTGTCAGACCAGGGAAGGTCACTTCTGGCCCCCCTGCTGCTGGCCCCCTTACTCTAACCCGACCTGTCGCCCACCTGGCTGGCTCCCCATCTGCTGTCGCTGCCTGACTCGGCCCCCCTTGGGCATCCATGCACTGGGACTCCCAGTCCTACTGGAGAGCCGCCACTGCTGTGGCTCCCTGCCCCATTGGGCAGCAATGTGCCATGACTCCTGGTCCACCAGACACTGCTTGCCATTACTCCAGGCTCCACGGGCTGCTTCCTCCTATGCTACAATTCCCACCCCCACTGGTCAGCCCCACCAATATCTTGCTCCAGGATCCCACTGTTCTGCTGGCCCACAGAGCTCCCTGCTATTGCCCCTCTCCCACTCCCTACTGGGACTCTCTGGTCCAGCAACATCTGTGCTGGACCACGGATGTCGCCAGACCAGAGAGTCCCGATTTAGAGAGTTTCAATCTGTACTCTTTTGGCCTCTGAGTACGGACTCAAAGAAAGCAACTAGTTTTGCTCCTCAGCAGGCTGTTTAATCTCTGTTCTTTGCCTGCAAAAATCTGAAGACATAGTGAAGACCTTTACCTGTATGAACAAAAGTGAGCATTTGAAGCTTAGGCGGTGTGATTTTATATCAAATAAAGATGGTTAAAATCATAAAAGTATATTAATTAACATGAAAATGAAATAATCTAAAAAGTGATGCTCAGGAGTATATATTGTTGCATAAACTAAGCCCTGATGGCTTACCAGATGAATCTTATTTATAATGCTGTTCCTTGTGGGAGCACACTTGGACTATTGCTGGTTACAGGAAAAAATGATAAATCATATATTTACTTACAGTTCAACTGTTGGTAATATAAAAATTGCCAATTGAAGTCATTTTCTTATTTATTTGTAAAGTTCCTTGTTCTTTTACAGTATCAAATAATTTGATTTTATGCAAAAGTTTATTGGCTTACCCTTGTTTAGAGTGGGTTTTTTTCTTTGATATGCTCTGTGCTATTGAATTTGTTTCATCCTCTTGAGATTTGTCAGCTTTATGAAAAATATTGCATTAAAATAATTCCTGATGCATTTTTCTTTAAAAAAGACAACTTTTAATGTGCTTCTGTTGAGGTTAGAGTGTAAATTGAACTCAAAGGTTTCTGTTTTGTTTTTAGTAACTAAGGCATCTCATCACAGTAAACCTAAAACAGATGATTTCCTGCTGGTCCTGGTTGGGGTTCCTCCAGATTGTTATAAAACTGTATTGGACCGAATACTATTGATGATCTCAGAATCCAATTTTTTTATTTTATTTTATTTTTTATTTTAATGTGGTTAAAGTAATTCCTGACTATTAGCACTCTATGAAGAAAACTTCCATACATACTTTGAATAAAACTGTTTCTGGATGTTGTATCATACTCAGTGATTTCTATGTTTATGGAGCAAGATAAAAATATCAGCATTATTCAGATTTTTCCTTGCTGTTCTCTGTGTTTTGGGTTTTTTTTCATACACCAAGCATTTTATTAACAAAAATATATTTGGATAGTTCTCTCATAGTTTTCATGCATCTCAGATGATTTCTTTTTGTATAAAATATGTGTTTTCTTTTACCATGGTTCTACATCATTTCCACATAGAAATCCAAGCCTCACCAGGCACCTCCATAGTCATTGCCTGCAGCCACATCACTTCAGGGGCCATGCTCTCCTCAGAACAGCCAAGACGGGTTAGGGTTGGGAGGGAGGGTCATGAGAAAAAGAGAGGGTCCTTAGGCAAGTGGGCGAAGGTAATCAATTAGGTAAAACTTTTCCTTTAGATTCAATATTGAATCTGTGACCTAGCTTTCTGCTGCAGAGGAGATCTAAAACCATCAGGCTGGTCACTTGTAATTAAGAGCAAGGCTGTTAGCCCTGATGGCTAAATTCTAGTGTGGAAAGTTTCATTCAGCCTTCCTGAATTTCCTCTGCCATTTCAGCTGGACTCCGTATTCTTCGTATGGGAAGCTGCAATGGGAATAAGAGCATTGGGTATGAAGCCAGGAGGTGCTGTGTTCCAGTGTTTACTGTCACCAGATTGCTTTGTGACCTATCTGCTTGAATGTCTCGCATCTGTAAAATGGTCATAGCAATATTTACCCATCTGTCTGTTTGCCATATTCTACCCCAGAGGTTTCTTCATTTCAGTGATGCATATGAAGTGGCCTGGTCTAGTCTGAGAGAAAAGCTGGTTTATATGTGCAAATTATTGTGGTATAAAAGTCCTTATTTTTTTAATTCTCGGTTTTCTCTGTTTGTTTTTCCCCATTTTAAAAAATAAATTGGATCCAAAACCCAGGCATCAAATTATAGTTAAAACATATTGCTAATAACCTATAATTGGATATCTCAGTTGTACTTGTTTTGATCCATAACATAAATATGTTCAGCTTGGGATGGTGATCTTATGTTGGATTGGATGCTATCCAATTATATAAATGGAAAGTAAAATTGTTTTTGCCTGTTTGTAGGCCACTAAAGGTGGAGTACATATGATGAGTTCATACAGTAGCATCTAAAATTGGTACTAGAAGGAATCCTATAATCAGGCCCATATGAAATCGGGAGAGTAATAAAATGTTGAATTCCATAAGAGCAATTAATCTTGACTATTTTCAGTCTTTTGCAGGAATTTTGTTTAATGATGTATATAAGGGCTTTTGTATCTTCTCTACTTCACCACATTGATTGGAAATAAGTGTTTTCAGGGACTCTGCATGATCAGGCCTGAGAAGATGAAGCAAACTCATTCTAACTGTAATTCGTTGACATCCAGGCTACATCTAGACTGCAGGCTTCTTTCGGAAGAAGCTTTTCTGGAAGAGATCTTCTGAGAAAACGTCTTCCAAAAGAGAGTGTCTGTACAGCAAAAGTGCATCGAAAAAGTGATCTGCTTTTTTGAAAGATAGTGTCCACACTGAATGGATGCTATCTCGCATTTAAGCTGTGATTACTATGGATGGAGTGGCCACCAGGGCACCTATGCTTTTTCCTCTTTCCTCTTCTATCGAAGGAGCTCCCTCTTCGCCATCCACATACATCTTTTTCTGTAAGCGCTCTTTTGGAAAAAAGTTTCTTCCTCATAGAAAGAGGTTTACTAATGTCGGAGAAACCCCTCTGTTCTTTCGTGTGTGTGTGGGGGGGGAGGGGGTTGGTTTTTTGTTTTGTTTTTTTTTAACTGAAAGAATGTGATTACAGTGTGGATGTAAGAGAAGTTTTTCTGAAAAAACTCTGCAGTGTAGACATACCCATAGTGAGAGAAGACAGAAGGAAAGGGATAGGGAGTGATGCTGATAAGAAGAGAAGCTAGGCTAATCTATATTAGCAAAAAGTTCCATTGATTTAAAATTGGTTACATTGCTGTAAACCCTTAAAATATGTGAACTTCAACTTATTTAAATCTTACTTAAATTGTTTTTCTTTTAATTCAATCATTTACTGACTTAAATCAATACAGGTCAGGTTTCAGTCAGTCTATATTTTAGAGGTTTGCATCAATAACTAGATTAATTCAAAATAGTTTAGTTATACAGATGTAATTCCTTCAATGTATATCAGATCATAGGAAAGGAGCTAGGAGAAGAGTAGAAAGAAACAGAGAGAGAATGAGGCGTGATAGATAACAGTGGAAGAAATGGATGGAAAAGACAGATATTTGGAAGATATCTTCCTCCACTACTGTCAATATTAAAATTAATTTTAACAATTTTCCCTCAGTTTAGCATATCCTCAAAAATGATGCTTAAAGTGCAGAAGAGAAGGTCATTCCACTCTTCTTGCATTAGCAGTTTTCTTTGACAATTTAGTATGTACTAATATTTCATATGGGACCTGCTAAATAAACAAATACATATATTTTTGTTTATAACTATATGAAACTTAAATCACCTTCTTGGTAATTTTGTTTCTGACTAATGGTGCTAAATGAAGAACAGTTTATCCTGTCAATACACAGAATTATGTCTCTTAAAAATTAAACATGTTTTACTGTCAGTTTGTCTGAGAGGCTCTTTGTTCTTTCAAGGGCTGGATAGAAAGTGAAATTCCTTCTGTAGGCTCAGGCTTTGGGTAATTAAAAAATGTCAGAGTTGTATTCGTTAACAACTTAAGATAACAACCAAATTAACTTGATGTGGGTCACCATGGTGGAGTAAAAGGTACATAAAGTTTTAGCAATTCCATTGTAGTGTCCCTATCTCCTCAAAACTTCAATATTTTTGCATTGGGGATTAAAACTGAGCACTGAGTCTTGTTTCTCAGATATATCAACAAATTATAATCTGTGCTCAGATTATTTTGCCAAACTTGATTTTAAGGGCATTCTTGCCAGGTTTGGAGAGAGGCAAGAATACCTTACCGGGAAGTGAAGTTTCAAGCTTGCTGCGTCTTATGCCAAGATGGCAAATATTGTGAGCATTACGGAGGTAGTGTTTGCTACTCCTGAAGTCAGTTAGCTATGCTATACAAGTAGCCTCAACTAGTCATATTGGGAAATTGGTCTGGTGAGTTTCTGATAGGGATTCTGCTAAATTTCCATTAGCTCAGTATAGAAGATGTAGGGTTTCATTAATAGAATGGTCTCTAACAACATTCCTACTGCAATCAGAACAGTGCTGTACCAAAAAGGAACATTTTCCAGAGTCCAAACAAAAGTGGTAGGATTGGAGTCAAGGAGAGTCACATCTGGTAGGTTTCTTTGCCCATTTTGCAGGTCTCTTGACTCCCAGATGGTCTACTGGGATATTTCTCAGCATCTTTCCACCTATTGGTATGGTTGTGGTGGAGCTGTAATTGAATGGAGGCAACACAGTGGCTGTTGAATTTCAAAAGGTTCTTTACCTCAGTGTGAGGTACTAAGGAAAGGTTTCAAAAGGTTCTTTACCTCAGTGTGAGGTACTAAGGAAATTTGCCAAGTAAAAGCATGCTAGTTCTCTATGGAGTCTATTAACCTCAAACCAAGAAAAAGTAACTTGCATGAAAAAGTGATACATGAACGTCTAGAGAAGTAATTTTATCATTACCATGATTTCTTTGGTGTAACTTTTTTTTGTCGTTTCTCAGCTGCTTGGCATCAGTTGTGAAGACTTTTACCTCCTGTGACAGACTATTTGGTGTCCGGGAGGTGGGCAGGCGTTAGCCCGCCCAC
>JANRFK010001234.1:69616137-69630167 GCA_030068395.1 Apalone spinifera
ACCTGGAGAACTCCCTCTCCAAACTCCCTGTTAGCAGTTCCTGTTCGCAAGCTGGAAGATAGTGGACTTCACTGATGATGATGAAAATATAATTATTCACCACAATTGCAAAGCAGCCATCTTTGTATGCTGTTCAACATACAAAGCAACAAAATACACCAAGACAAGTAATGGAGATATATATTCTGTTCAAATGAAACCACAAGAAGGATTCAAGGAAGAAGAATGTAGTTCTAGAAACACGTAGGACAACATTTAGTCTGTACCTTTCTCGTTAGCTGTTCTCAGGATTTTTCATCTTGGTTATTGGGGTGGGAAGCTTTAGGGGAGAATCAAGTAAAAGGACAACTTTAAGTATGTATTTTAATATTGCAGTAGTTCCTAAATGGCATAAGAGATTCTTATAGTACTCTTACTGCATTTAGGGCAAAGCACTTGGGCTTTCAGTCCATTTCGTCTGAAAAGTACCATAGGATGTTTAAATGATTAGCATCTTTGACCACCGAAGGATATTTCTACCACTGCCTCCTAGCACCCTCTAGGTATATTAATAGCACTACAAGCTGAACTTCTGTGGTCTGGGACACTCTGGTCTGGTGACATGATGGACCACAGATGTTGCTGGATCAGAGAGCCCCAGCAGCAGAGATTGCCAGTGGTTGGAAGCAGAGTCGGTTGGCGGGACAGCAGAGCTTACAGGGCAGCAGAGCCTGCAGCTGGATGGGCAGCAAAGCTGGCGGGGCTGCCAGAGCCTACAGCAGGCAGGGCAGCAAAGCTGGTGGTTCTGCTGGAACCTTCAGAGATGGTGAGGGCACCGGAGTTGGTGGGGCTCAGGACAGCAGAGCCCATAGGTCCGGGGAAAGAAGCCCATTGGGGAGGCTGGTGCTTCTTTCCCCCTCCCCGTCATCCCACCCTCTGACTTCCCCTGGTCCAGCAAAATCACTTGTGCAGGACCTGTCAGGTCCCCAAGGTGCTGCACCAGAGATGTCCAACCCTTAACAAAAATCTGATTCAGAAAAGCATCCCTATTTAGGAAGAATACTTAGTATTTATGAATATCTTAAATCCCACTGAAGTCAACAGAATATAAGCACAAAATTAACTACCATCTAATCACAACTTCAACCTACTCCATCTTTTGTTTTGTTCACAACTGTGAACTCTTAAAAATTTTTAGTTTGAGGCTGTGTGGCTGAAGACCATTAACAGTGTGCCAGCCATATTAATAGATCTTCCATACAAGTTCTAGAAGAAATAAATTCCTTCTCAGAATTAAAAAGAATCCCTCTGCTGATTTTAAAAACTGCACCAACTTGAAGCTTTTTTTGTATCGAATGTCATTTTATCTAATATTTTATTTGTGTTGTTTTGTTGTTGACAGGTAAACACTTTATTTCTAGTCACCTTGCCAGAGTTGCTTAGGAATGCAGTTGTGAAAATCAAATTGATTTTTCATTAAGGGGTCTTTATTTTAGGCCTACGATAAGCCAGATTGACCAGAATATTCTTTAAGCATATGCAGTGGATTGCCTGAATTCCCAAGCTGTCCTCTCAGGTACTTTGCTATTATGGCATTGATCAATCTACAAATCCCAAACTGAGGGGAAGTGATAGGAATATTGGCTACAGGATTCACTACAGGCCAGAAAGATAAATTGTTTGGGTTGTCTTTTTGCAAGTTTGAGGTCACAATTCATTCATCTTGTTACTTTGCTGTATCCCTTTAGTGGCTTCAATTGCAGGATTAAATATTGAATGGTGGCAGATCATTCAATATATGGCTTTCATACTTTGGCATTAGAAGGCTTTTCATGCTTAGACTGAAACTGTGTGCGCATAGAATGTCAGAGGTAATCGCGCTGATGATCTATTATGTAAGATTAATCCCATAACAACATTATAAGGCAATTCTTAACACATTGATTCATCCCTCATATGACACTTCTGAAACAAATGGATTTACTAAGTATTTTAGGAGTGAGATTGGGAATTTAACCCCTTATAAAAGCAAGCACCATCTAAAATTAACCAATTGGGAGATTCAGAAGGAAGGTTAAATACTTTGGTTAAATTCACATTCCTTGTGCACATTCCAGGATTTAACAAGGGGAACTAACATAAGCAGTTAGAGGGAGAGAGGCTTGGATTCATCAAAGGTCTTAGGCACCTAATTCCTCACTTTAGGTGCCTAACTCCAAATTCCTGCACCATCTCATATTTTAGACAATTATTTTCTTGACACCTAAATTTTCACTCCAAAGTCCTCTTGGCACCTCTGTTTCTGCCACTAGCCATGTGCACACTGTTTCACTTTGCATGTCAGGATGCCTGTCTCCTGGCAAATGCCCAGCAAGCTTTGTGGAGTCCAGTGATTTTTTTTTTTTTATGGGCCTAAAAGTTTTAGGCATTTTGCTGCTTAGTGTTGAACTGTCTAAGTACCTGTGTAGGTCTAAGACCAACTCTTTTCCCCACATACTGAAAAGTCAGGTCAGAGTCACCACAAAAAGGTGGGCTTTGCAGGCAGTAAAATTGTTGAGACCCACTGGGTCATACCTCCACCACACTCAAAATCTTTTCTGTACTGCTATGTAGAAAAACTGTTGCTGAGCTCTGTTCCTAGACATACCAAGGATCACATAGCTCTCCGTATAAGACTCTTTGCTTTCCAGTCTTCCTGTTCATATAATGGAGCAACATTGGCTCTGCTGTGTTTTTTGGACTTCTGCCACAGAAGGGTCAGGAGGATTTAACTTTTAATTATTAATATAAATAGTAGTAGTAATTCTTTTTTATGCCATAAAGCACATTGTCTTTTTAAAGAGCAGCATAAACATGAGTTCATTAATTACTTATAAATTGACAGTCACAGTAGGCTAAAGACAAACATTGTGAGTATTTAATAAGTTAACATTAAGTCTAACATAAGCTAACAAATTAGGAAATTAGTTAACATTTAAATTAAATAGATTAGTGAATTAAATATTATTTGTACAGACAGGGAATGTGTGTGAATTTTATTTCAAAACATTAGCTGCTAAGAATCTATCTTCAAAGACTCTAGAAGATACACAGTTACCTTCAGAGAACTGACTTGAAAGGTGAATATATATTTCATTTGGTAGTTAAAGTATATTTTACATTGTGTCAGTTTAGACTTACTACTTTAATGGCAGTAGAGAGAGCCACTTGCAACTGACAGAAACCTCAGGAGATGACAGTGCTTCTGGTGGATAAGTTCCTGGTGATCATAGGTGGCTTCCCAGTGGATAAAATGTCACTGAAAGACAGAAGAGTTAAAACCACAGTTTAACAAATGGCAGGCACAAACCAGAGGGAAGGCAGTGGAAAACCAAGCTATGTATTTTCTCCCATGAGAACTATCATGGCAGAGCAATGGCCACACAATCCAACTGAGACACTTACAGTGAGACCCAGGCACAACAAATTATAATTGGGAGAAGATTCCAAATCTGAAGAGTACTAGTTGCGATTATAATGGTGCCGTACCAAATCTTTCAGGAAGCACAGTGCCTGATGTGTGCACCAAGAAAAAGAATGACCTGAACCTTCATAAACAAATCATGAGAATAAAAACCAGATATAAGGAGTATATGAAGGGCGATGTGGGGCAAAAAAAATTGTAAGGGATGGTACTTGGTCCTGCTGTGAAGGCAGGGGACTGGACTCGATGACCTTTCGAGGTCCCTTCCAGTTCTAGGAGATAGGCAATCTCCATTATTATTATTATTATTATTATTATTAATCTCATCATTGTGATTGAAGAACCAGGAAGTAACAAGATAGATTTATCGAGAATTTCAAAACTGTGATAGAGGGGTTTGTTCATGATGATGAGTATGCTGTGTACTGCAGAGTGAAAGAGGGTGGCTTGTAGACTGCAGGACACAGAAAATACAAATGTAATGCTGACTCATGAGGCATGACTCGGGCCACCAGGCACATGACCCTCCCCCCACACTGGAAAGGGCTGGGACATGGGGCACTCCCTCCCTGTGAACTTTGCTGTGAGCACGAGGTCCCCGCAAGTCCCCTCAGATTCCCCCTCCATCTGCGGGCTGGCCCCTTGCCCCTCCTACCCATGGCAACTTAGGGGTACACATACCCCCTTGTACCTCTCACATGTTGCCCCTGCTCCCAAGGGAATCAGCAGTGGGATGAAACCTGGTACTTATGGAGCTAAATGCATGAGCTGGTACTGCATGGTCTAAAAGACACAAGTCTCTTAGGCAGTAACAGGCTTATGAATCTCTTGGGTACGTCTACACTGTGGAAGTATTTTGGGATACCAGAAGTATCCCGAAATAGCTATTCTGTGCCTAGTGAAGCAGCCCATTATTTCAAAATAGATGTTGAAATAACAGGCTGTTTATTCCAATGTCCTGGTAATCCTCGTTCCAGAAGGGTTAAGGGGCATACGAAATAAGCTGTTTCAAAATACACTCAAAATAAGCTACACAATTTGCATAAAACAAATTCAGTAGCTTATTTCAAGCCAAGGGTGCTGTGTAGGCGCACTCTGAAGGGTGGGGAGGGACTAGCCACCACTAGAGTGGAACAGAGTCCCTCTCCAAGCAAGCAAAGCTTGCACGAGGAATTCAGCAGACAGATTCAAAGACAGACTTGAAGAGACTAATGTATACATCAGGGAAAAATGCAAAAAACTTGGGAATTAGAGCGAGAGAGAGAGAGAAATAATTCAAATAAAATATGTTTGCAGTGGTCAAAATTCTTACTAGTTTTCCTGTGACAAAGCATAATAAAAGATCATTAGTGTTCTTTCTTACAGAAGATATTAAAACCAATTGGAAAACATGGATGTTGCTGGACCAGAGGGTCCCAGACCACAGAGTTTCAACCTGTTGAATGAAGCTTGGGAAAGCATCAGGACTAGATCACATAGCAACAGAATTGCTGAGCGTGATTGATGGAACATTTCAATGATGGCTCGATGAAGGGAATCTTTCCTCCTTTACTGAAGAAAGGGGAGATAAACCAGTGTAGTCACCATTTCCCAGATAGCCTACATGAGTAATGTGCCGCTTTGCATAATTCAGGATCACCTAAAGCAAGTGATAGAAGAACTATCTGTACAACAAAGTAGTCTCAGAAATGGATGATGTGCATGTGATCAGATCATGATAATTAGTTGTGCAGCAAGTATAATCAGCAAAATGCAGTGAGTATAATCACACATTGATTGTCTTTCATGGACTACAAATCATTTAATACCATCTGACATGACCATCTCTGGAGTACATTGGCAAACATGGGTGATTCCATCTCATTAAAATCATGGCAAGTCTCTACTGTCAACAGCAGACAATGTGACAGAGAGTGGTTTTCTAATGGACAGGGTATGAAGCAAAGGTGCATTCTGTCCTCAATAGTTGTGTAAAATTTATTATGAAACAAGGTGGAAAGAGCTGGGATTTCCATTGGTAGATGCCTCTTCACTACTCAGATATACTTCTGATATGATGCATTTTGTTGCCACTCTTTATGCAATGCAACTAACATTTGAGTATGTAAAGCAGTGAGGAATATGGAGATGCGATGTATAAATGGTGTACAGCAGACAAGTGCAGTGTGTCTAAAGTGAACAGTGAATCAAGAAGGCTTCTGGAGAGTCTGCTGTGATAGCACCATTATTTAGACATGAACAAATGAACTTTATGTACAGTAATTCCTCGTTTAACACGTGACCGCTTAACACGTTTTCGCGATAGCACGATTTTTTTTTAAGGAATATTTTTTGAATTACATGACCATCCCCGGACTAATGACTTCCCCAGTCGGCCTGTTGCTGGTGGCTGCGCGGGGATTCCCCCGCCCCCCTGCAAAGTGGTAGAGGGTTTGCTGCTCGCCGCGCCGTTCCCCACTGACTCCCCCTTGCCGGACGCCTTGCCCCCCTCCTCTGCCTCCACTTGCAGGCTGGCGTCTGGGTTTCCCCAGCTGTCCCATCACTGGCAGCTGCGCGGGGCTTCCCCCGCCTCCCTGCAAAGCGGTGGAGGGTTCGCCGCTCACTGCACTGTTCCCTGGTGACCCCCCCTCGCCGGACGCAGTGCAGATCCCAGCAGACCCGTCACGGGGCAAACTCCCAACTCAATCCCCCTCCTCTTCCCTTCCCCAGAGCCAAACACCTCCCCTCCCTGCTGTAACCCAGTCTCCTTTTCCCCCCCAACCTTATGTCCCGGTCCCAACAGATGCCACCGCTTGAAACGCAACCCCCATCTTTTCCATTATTTTCAATTGGAAAATTGACCCCACATAACACATTTTCACTTAACACGATCATTTTCTGAAACATACCTATAGCGTTAAATGAGGAATTACTGTACATATTACTTACATAGTTTAATATGTATTTTGCTAGACAACTTAATTTTAGTATGCTTATAATTATTCATGTTAAACTTGTTTTGTAAATACACTTGAGGTCACTTAATTAAATGTGGATTATTTATTTAATTCAAGTGAGCTACTATGACTTGTCACACACAAACATTTTAAGACGTGATTAAGTAAAACATTTGAACAAGTGAATAAATTTCTCATAATTCAAGTTAATTGGAACTATTTATATGAATAGAATTATATATGTGATCAAATGTTTGCAAGAGCAAACCCTTAATGAGCAGACTCTTGACCCAATAACCTGGGATATCTTTAACCATGGGAGGAGGTGCTACACAAAAATAATTAGCATAAGAGTTTTCTCTCCCCTCCACCCCCATGTAAATACCCCCCCCCCCAGTACATATTTATGTTTATGAGCTAATGTTCTACAATGCCCAAGCCCTTGGCAAAATTATTAAAACAAATCTGGTGATTCACCTGTGCAAGAGATTAATTTGGAGAAAAGAGGTTGGTTAGTTAGTGTGCTCATGTAGATTGACACAAAATCAGGTATTTCTGTTGACTATAATAATTGTATTCTACCACTTACTTTTTCTTTGTGATCTTGATAAAGAATGAATAATATACACCGTGGTTTCATTTTTTAACCATTTTTCACTTAAATAAAACGTTTCTGCTTCAAATGCAAACATTATATTACATGAGTTGTAGCTGGCTACCTACTTGCCTGCTAGATTACCAGAAGTCTTATATGGGTATGGCTTTTGTATATTTGTAGCTATCATTCATAAACTAGTGTTTATCATCTTAACTAGACTAGTACATGTAGGAATTGAAGAGTAAAAAAGAGATTCCTTAGACTGACATTTAAATATCATCAGCTGTTCCATTATAACTCCAGTTGAGTAAAGCCTACTAGAAATTATTTTCAGTATCTTTTCTTTCCTACTGCCAAAAAAATCCTATTTTTGTTGTACATTATGTAATGTTCATTGTTTCAATTTACAGTACACATTAGCAGAGTTTTTACGTTTGTCATCTTGTTCCAATTTAATGAAAGCCTAATTGGTTATGGTTTTTATTGGAAAGCAGGTCACACACAAAGTTTTGAATAGCAGCATGTATTTTTTTTCTTTGGATATGAGCAGCCTTCTAAATATTTTAAAGTAAATTTTGGAATAGTATCTCCTTCTGTGTTTGATGAAAATGTGGTGTTCTTAATTTATTTAAACATTTGAAGTGTCTGCTTTTAAGGATCAGTTTCTAGAACTCAAAATTAATAAACTTTATCTCAGTATTTTTATTTAAATCATCTTACTAGGAATGTTTTCCATTTGTATTTAGCCAAAGTTATTTTTTGTTTATACTAAAGAAATGTGTTTATGTAATTCATTTTATCCTGTGTTAACATCATAAAACCCAGCAAATGCAAAATAAAATATTATCATAAAATTTCTTTTGGGGACCAACATACTTATCTAGCATCCTCACTGCAGATTTATTTAGTATTTTGAACACCTGCTATTATCTGAAATTCTTTTGGTATCAAGGGGAATGATACACTAGGATCAAGTACAGAATATGCAATAGTGTAGATTCAAGAGCAAATTTTTGTGTTTGGAAGTTGAAATTCATTCTTTGCAAGGCTCTCTGAGTCCCTTAAGTCCTGCATGGGGATATTTTCTCAGAAGCAGCCTTCACATCCCTGTGTATCTTCATACCCCCAGCTGTGCAGAGAATAGAAATGATGGAAAGCTCTGGGAAAGACTACAGATCATTGTCTATGCAGGTGGAGTTTGGCATTCATGCATATGTTTAGGTGTGGATTTTTTCCTCCCCATTCTCCACAAATTTCACTTGCATAAAGCCCAATTACTGAGGCTGACTTCATGTCACCTGCCTATAGCCTGAGCTGAAAGATGAAGTAACATGGACCAACATGTAGCAGTCATAAATATACAAATGAGAAAATCCCCAATTAGACTAAAACTAGATTAAATTAGTTTACTTTAAAAAATACTTTCGTGCTGATATGGATTAGAAAAGATGTTTCGTGTATATGTTTATTTTCTTTCTTTTGCTATTTTTCAGATAATAAAATTACTGGTCTCATTTACAGCTATTTATATGGAGTTGTTCCGTATTTTTGTGTGTCAGGTTAGTTTAAGACTCAGAGTGGACCTTTGGAGGTGAAAAGGAAAGCATAGTTAGCTTAGAGATTTGACTTTTGATAAATATAAATGCGAAGCATCACTCCTCAGTTGATAAGTAGTGTATGTGATCCATGACGGGCAGCTAGCTGTTGTGATGGAGAGAAATACTACAGCTGGAACATTCAGACTTCTGCTCCACTGGATTCAGAATAGATTAGCAGTGTACTCTATCAGTTTAAGTTTTTTGCTCGTGATGGATTAGAGAGAGACTCATAAGCGAGTTGTTCCAGAGTTCCTTTGAGACCGTAGCTTTTTGTGAATGGAAAGGTCATTTGTAAATGTTCAGCCATATTTAATTATTTATTTCATAGAATGAGATTGTCCTGTTGTCTGTAAGTTTAAAATCGTGTTTTGCCATCAGTGATTTTTAACGACATGCATATTATTCTGATTTCTGTAAAACTGAAGGCTGTTTGTAAAGGTTGAAGGACTAAGACTTAAATTGATCTTAAAACCAGAGTGCAGCCTGTAGTGAAACAAGAAGTTTCTCTGCACAATCAATACTAAACTTTTGATACAAGGTAAAAGTTTGTGTTGTGTGTGGGTATTTTATAATAATCAAAAGATGTGAATTCCAAACATTTTCTGTGGAGACCATTCAACATCTGTCTTTTTACCATGGCTTTCAAATCCAGTGTTTTTGGTGCTATATTTAAACATTAAGGCAGAATTTTGTCACTGAATATTGTGGCAAATTCTTATTTCCCATGTCTCTCTGTGTGTGTTTCTCTATCTCTTTGGGCATGTCTAATCTGCCCATCACCATAGAATCTTCTTTGCCACCATCAAGTTCAACAAATTAACAATAATGAGACAAATCCCTAGCTTACGAAAATTCAGCAATAAAAGATACACTGTCACAAATCACATCACAGTCAACCCAACAGAAGGAGTTATTTTGTCATAAACTAGCTCATGGTCAATTTTGAGCTCCTAAAATGGGGCAGCAAAACCATTAAATCTGATCAAGTGGAATTCAACTTCATGAACCCATAATCTTCCAAGTAGCCCTTTTCCGCCTTCAGGAACTTGATTCAGTCACACAAAAGGAAACTTAAATTTCATTAATGAAGCTCATTGGTGTAGTGAAGTATATTCTTATATTTAAAATTGTACTGCATACCATGGCCATACATCCTGACTCTGTGCTGGGGTTTCTAAAAAGCTGTGAGAACAACCGGTATATAAAAACTGCAATGGACATCTATCAAAGCCATGTCAAAATGGATTTAAGAAAAGTTGAAACACCAAGAATAACCTGTTTTGAGACAATCCAGCTCCATGAGAAGGACTGGGTCCTCCTAAAACTGATTAGCACTAGTACATGGACCCAGCGCAGGTGTGAATTTGAGTGGCTAACTATGTGAGTTACTTTCTAGGAAAATATGAATAAACCTGACCCACCAAAGAGGGGGTGAAATAATCTAATCTGGGTAATTGTCTTAAAAGCCATAAAGAGCAGTAAGTGCAATCAGTGTACCTACAGAGTTACAACAGACCATAAGGCAGTGTATTAGGGAAGAATGTCCATCATCACCCCCTGACAAGTCCATGTACCCACAGTTGTGCCTCTTAGATCTTCAGCATTGTTTGGGGAAGCTCTCATCCACTGGGTTTGTCATAGCCTGCCATTTGTTATACTGAGTAGGGGGCCTTGTCAAGAACTGACTGGTGCCAGTTGGGCCCAAACCTTACATGAGCAAAGACAACCACACACCCCTATGTAGAACAACTAATGCTGCTGCTATTTGTACGAACACTGAATGGCAGTGGGTACAAGACAGACCTTGTCAAAAGAACTCATCTTCTGTTAGATCAGCAGAGAGTCTATAAGATAATCAGAGTGACCAAGTTATGGTGGAAGGAACAATTTTCCTCAACTCTCGTGGTCCACACTGTACACAAGGTGAGGCATTTCTGTAATCATTGTTGGACATGGATTTTGAACAGCAGATGTTCCATGAAAGAAATTGACCATATCTTCATCAGAAATTGCTCCAAAATGAAAGCCCCATGGGTCTTCGGGGGTGCAGTAGCACCAGTGAACTCAGACGCAGAGACTAACTGCCACTCATCTCTCTGTATCTTCCAACTCCTCACACCGCAAGCCAGATGTCTACTAACAGTACAGAGTGTAGTGTCTTTTGGAAGATCCTTCAGAAGCCATGAAGTACACAAAGGCTGTCAAAGATACATATGTAATCCAAGTATCTTTCAGATGGATCGTCTGGCATGGTATATATTAATGCTATATCACATATTGCCAAAAGAAACCTTGGCTTTCTAAAGAGACCTTTGAAATATTAACAAAGAATGCAGAAGAATGCAATCATGGAGAAATTCAAGAATATAAACAAATGAAAGAAATTTTCCAGACATTGGCATAAAATGACTGAGATCTACATCACTTACCTGGTTGATGAAACAGAGGATATCCTAATGCAGAATAATCTCTGCCCTTCTTGTGAGCTATCATGAGCCTAGCTAGTAGCTATAAACAGCCTTCTAACACTCCTTCACAAAACCAGTCAGCTCTTCTTACTAATCAATGGATGAATCACTGAAATGATGGAAATCTGCTGGACCTGCTGGTGATTACCCACAGCTATGTGACATGGTGTAAACCATATGGATGAACACTTATCTTCTGTCACTGAAGGAATGGGTCCAAAATTTCAGGAATGAGTGTGCTTCTGGATAGCTTACTTGAGCTGCAGAAAGGTGCTTTGAAACTAGTGAGCAATGGTTTGCATCAGTTGTTTTTAAAACTGGCACATCAGGAAGAGCACCAACAGAATGTGATAGCCCCACATAGTGTCCCTGTACAAGACTGTATAAAATTATTTTATATTAAGTGTGGCAATCACAGACAAATCTTATTGTAATTGGTTCCTGGACACTTCTTCAGTCACGTTGGTAGGATGCCGCTGACATCATCCACAGCAATCAGGTTTAACTGCTGTGCAAGGACATAGTCTTTTCTGCATTCTGAATTGCACCAAGAATGTAACCATCTACTTCATGTGACCATCAGAACTACTTCTGACTAGGTTTACAGGTCAGCACATTAGCTCACACTGAAATGAGCTCTTGTCTCAAGTGTTCTGCTTAATTTGATTCATGATCACACCAATACCAATGCAGAAGTAATTATCCCTATGGTAATTGCTGCTCCTGGAAGTGGCTGGCATGTCCCCGCTACCCCTGAGAAAGGCAGAGCAGGGGGTCTCCACATGCTGTCCTTGCCTGCAGATACCATTCCTTCAGCTCCCATTGATCAATAATGGGGAACTGTGTCCAGTAGTAGAAGCTGTGGGCTTAGTGCCTGTTAATGAGGGGCAGCACACATGGTGCCATTGCTGTACATGCCAGTTGCTTTCAGGAGTGGTGCAAGGCCAGGTCAGGAGTAAGCCTACCTTAACCCACTGCTTCACCACCCAGATGCTGTCTCAGTTAAATGGTCCCCAGCCAAAGTCTGCTTTCTGAACCCCTGTCCCAGCCCTAAACCTACACCTACCCACCTTCCTCAGACATGAGTACCCCTGCAGCCAAACAACTTCCAAGAGCTTGCACCCTGAAACACCTCCTGGTCCCCAATCCCCCACTGTGGACTAAGCCCAGAGCCCCCCTCCCACACTCCAAACTCCTTTGTCCAAGACCAGCCTGAGCCTGGTGAAAGTGAGTGAGGAGGAAGGATGGAGTGAACAGGGTGAAGCCTCAGAGAAGGGGTGGAGCAGGGGCAGGGCTCAAAGAAGGAGTGGGAAAGAAGCAGAGCAAGGGTATTTGGGTTTGAGGTAGATCTTATACTAAAACTGAAAAAGTGATCTTGTAGTTAAAAAGGTTGGAGACCATTGCAGTAGACAGTGCCATGTATTGTTGCATTAGGGGCGTGTCTAGAATAGCTGGAAACTGTGGAACCATCATGGCAATTAAGTCACACATGGGCTCAAATATGTCTTGGGTGGAAGACAACACAGTGTCTTTCACCTGATGCTCTTGGCCAGGAGAGTTCTCTGGCAGTGAACTCAACAAGCCCCCTTGTGGGGACCACCCCACATCTGGACTGGTCTTTAGGATGCACTGCAGTCGTGTTGTCTGAGGTTTTGGCTCTCGGTAAGGTCAAACACTCACTGCCCATCTTCCTGTATCACTTCTTTGGCACTGGGGTTTAGGAGTGGTGCCACATGACCTTCTCCAACTTTGGTGCTGGGAAACGCTGGTGCTGAGGGTCTCTATGCCCAGAGTCTATCTTTGACACAGACTTCCTCATAGGGGCTGGAGAAGTGTGCATGGAGGACCCTGGCACCTGATCCTGGTGGCCCAAGGGTGGATGAGGACAAAGAGCCACCAGCATCAGTAGCTGTTTGAGATGAGTCGCACGTCTTCTTGATTTGGGGATAGAATCCTATGCAGATCTTGCACCATTCTATTCGGTGTGCCCCTCTAGATGCTTGAGACAAGAGTCATGAAGGTTGCCCATTGGCATGGGCTTGTAGCAAGTTCTGCCAGGTTTAATGTGTAGGGATTGAGGCATCCTTTGAACCCCAAGGGGGACCAGAAACCTGGGGTGGGGGAGAAAACTCCCACTCCTAACCTAGTAACTAATTAACTACTGTTAACCTATAAACTAAACACACACTTCTACTAGAAGAACTAGGGGGCCACTTACAAAATCAAACAACCATAATTCCAATAGCTGTCACCAGTGGTAAGAAACAACTGAGGGAGGTGCCTGATCGTCAAGGTCAAATATACACCACCATAGACATGCCACTCCATGGAGTTCCGCTGTCAATTCAGTGGGTGTTGCTAGGATAAAATCTTTCTGCCAACTGTACATGTGTCGTGCAGATACCTAACTGGAATTGACATGAACAGGCACTTAAGAAGTACCTCACTCCATGATGCCTAGTATCACGCCATTAATTGTGGTTATTGTTGCTGGTGCAACGGTTCTTGGAGGACTATATCATGACGATTTTGACTGTCACTTTGCCAGTTTACTGACTTGCATCACTAGATTTCTTATCTATGAAATGCAGTTTTTATGGATATTGTTTAACAAGGACAAATGATTAGGGTTGGAAACGTCTGAGCTGTTTTGGTGAAATCTATTTGATAGGGTAGAACAATAGCTTCTTGTTCATTTATTAGCATTCTTAAGGCTGGTTGAATCAGTGATTTGAGAGCTGCCTTGAAGGCAGATGGCTTACAGCCTAACAATATATTCAGTAGTTAGCTTTAGAAATCATCCAGTTTCAGACCAAAGAAAATAGTACTGTAGCTTATCCTCTCTAGCCCCCCACCTCCTCCCACACACTATTTCCAAATATAACTATAAATAGTGGTGGAAGCCTCTTATGCTTGCTAAATCTGATTCACATGAAGTATGATTACACTGCTCTACAGCCAAAATGCTTCTGAAATAAATGTAGTCAA
>JANRFK010001234.1:69640738-69653883 GCA_030068395.1 Apalone spinifera
GGGAGATAAGATTAACCAATAAGCCAAGGCTTATCTGTTAATCAAATAGTGGACTACATGTTGACATCCCTACTTATGACATCCAATCTTTTCTGCAAGTAAATGCATATAAAAGTACACAGTGTTTCTTAAACTGGGGTCCTGATTCAAAAGGTGGTTGCAAGCCTATGGGGGGGTTGTGGCATTATCACCCTTACTTTTGTGCTGCCTTCAGAGCTGGGCAAAAGGAGAGCAGCACCTGCTGGAGGGGAACCCAGTTCTGAAGGCAACATTGTGGTCAGCAGCAGCACAGAAGTAAGGATGGGACTAGCACACATCCCATCTCAAAATTTGCTATTTATGCAATGACTAGCCTGTGAAAAATGTGTGATTTCTCCATAATTTAAGTAGCTCCCTAAGTATAAGCAGAAGAAAACTGATAGCCATGTTTGCAATTTATAGAAATTAAATGTATTTAAAGTTTATACTTACAAATGTGTATAAATAATCACAAAGAAGCATCTTTAAATGAAAGAAAGAAAGGTGCTTGGGCACTACTGAGATTAATGCACTATAAATACCTAACATAGATCACATTGCCAATAAATGTTTTAAAAGACAAAGTAATTTAAGGTAATAGAAATAAAATTTGCATTTTGCGCTAGACATGTAGGTGTTGGAATAAATGGAGGACGAGTTCAAAGTACAGAATGAAATAAACTTGCTAATCACATTGTTCAAAAATGGTGGACACAATTGTTGCTGTTTTTACTCTAGAACATGTTTCTCGACTCCTTTGATGCCAGGAACCAGCTTGTTGCATTTCAAAACTACGTCAGGGATTTCTCAGGGAGTGGTGCAGTCCACAGACCAGTCATTTAGAAACACTGCTCTAAATGATGTGAAGTATATGTAGCAAATAATATATTGCCATTTAAAGGCTATCTTATCTTGCCAAGGTACATTCCAATAAAGTCATCTACCTTTTGCTATTACAAGCTAAATTAATTTGGGCCCAAGCCTACAAGCCTTTAAGTCAAATGCAGTTTGACATGGGGAATTGTTACAGGACCAGGTTCTAGAAAAGAAAAAATTTACTTTTCAACTATAAGAACCTATCTAACATTAAATCTGTCTTCCATGCTACAGTACTCAAAATGTCAGCTGCAATAGCCTTGCTCAAGTTTATACATTGTCAAAACCGGGGTCTAAATGTATTTATATGCCTAAAAAAGGGTGTTTTTATTCTTATTGGTGCACTAGTAAACTTTTCCATAACGCATATTTTATTTTCAACAGCTGCTTTTATGTACTCAGTTTTAAACATGGTTAAGATTCGTTATGTAAAGCCTTTTGAGACAGTAGGGAATATGATATTTCTGACCAGCTGCAAAAATGGTAACCTCACAGAAGAAAAATGAAGAAAATAAAAGAAAATATAGGCAGTTACTGTATTAATTTTTCCCCTCTATACCCTTTTTTTCTACCTGTAATAGAGCTCTAGCCTTTAAATGGTCTCTGAGTTGAGCAATTTGTCATGATTCTTAGGATTGTTTTAGTTCAGTGTAATATTTCTTTTGATTCACTGAATTCTTTTCCAAGGTATTTATGGGTTTTAATTCCTGAGCCAGGCAGGGGTAAATAAATCATGATTTAAATAATTATAAAATTATTCCAGTTGAATAATGCATATTAGCCTAGTTAGAAATACTTTTAGGGTCATATGATGCTTAAAATCTTCAAATAACTGTGCAAGATTTTATATTTTCTATACACCCTTTAAAAATGTGTTTCAAATGATATAGTATGTCTAAGTGAAACATCTTAAAAACATCTGAAGAAGTGGGTTGTGCCCACAAAAGCTCATGATACCATCTACATTTTTTGTTTCTGTAATTGAAAAAAATTAAAAAACTAATGGTCCTGCAGCACCTTAGAGACTAACACAGCTATCTCTCTGAGACTAAGTAAAACAGATTTATAAAATTGTAGGTCCAGATTGATTATGTAGCCACTAAACTCATGATAAATGTTTTTAGTGCAGGTTAAGCCTCCAAAATCTGGGATTCTCTAGTCTGGCAACATCTGTGGTCTGGTAGGACCACAGATGTTTTTGGATTAGAGAGCCTTGGTGCCTAGGAGTGCAAACCCTGTCCCTGGGGAGCTCTGGCCGGGTGGGGCAGCAGCGGCACCAGTGAGACCTGTCCCCGGAGATCTCCATTTGGGTGGGAGAGAAACAGCTCTGTCCCCAGGGAGCCCTGGACAGGTGGGGCAGCAGCAGGACTGGTGAGCTCTGTCACCAGTGTGGATCCCTGGTCAGGTGAGGGAGAAGCAGAGCCACGGAGGCTGAGGAGTTCCATCCTGGGGGACTCTAGCAGGCTGGAGCCCAAATCCAAGCCCTGCTGGCTGGAGCCCAGTAACAGTGGGGCTGGACCAGAGCCAACTGCAGGGAGGGGGAGCGTCCTGGGAGGCCAGTGGCAGGGGACCTCCCCATATCCAGCAAATTCCTTCATTCGGGATGGGTCTGCCGGACAAGAGAGAACCAACCTGTATACCCTATCCATTTGGTTACTTCCTTTTGAGCCTATCTCTTTATGGACTTTGACAGACAAGCCTGGATTTTTCTGGATCACACCATCCATAGGTGCTAACTCATGGGTGTTCCCAAGCTCAAGCACCCAATGAAAAAAATAGTGGGTGCTGAGCATCCAGGAGCCACAGCTGTTTGGTGGAGTCACACATCAGCTGTTTAACAGTTGGCAGGAGGCACTTGTGAGGGGGCAGAGTGTGGGCAGGAAGAGAAGTGAAGGCAGGGTGGTGGGGGAAGGGACAGAGAGGGTGGGGGCTTAGGGCAAAGCAGGGATGGAGCACTTGCTGGGAAAAATAAGTTGGTCGACATCTACTCTACAAGGTGTAACTTCTTTTTCTTCCTATATGAATTTATTTGGTGGTGCCTCCCTCCCCCTTGTTTCTTCTTGGTATGGCCAACAGGGAAGCTTGTGAGGAAAAGTCTAATCACAGGGTAAACCTCACTTTTTTGCCAGATAGTTGGAGACGAACCAGAAATAATACAAATACATACAATATATTTAACAGAATAGTTATATGGAACAGGAGATAAATGTCACAGAATACAGCATGATTCTCAGGGTCATGCTGATACCCATGAATTTCCCCAGTCACGTGATTTGATATTGCAAACATCAAATTAGTCTCCTGTTATTATGTATACTTTGTAGGAGCCCTTTTTACCGATAACCATGATAACCTCTGTGCAGCAGCTAGCAGTGTATCTGACTGGGTTCAGTACAGCCCAGAGACTCACAAGAGGGATAAGATAGGTCCCTCCACAGATTTAATAGGCAGCAGGTAACACAATCCCCCAATTCTTATCCCACTGTCTTGAGGACCCCATTCTGTAAGTAAGGGGTCTCCCAGACAATTTCCCAGACTAGCTAACAAAAACATAGTGATTCACAACTCTGAGACAGATCCTCGGGTTCAGAGGTGGAGCCTGGACTCTTCAATCAACGCACAGAGCTGATGATCACTGCTAGCAGGTGTCCTCTTTATGCAGGTGTCAGGATTTCCCTTCACCAACAAGGGGGGCAGAGCAGAGCTCAAGGTACCGGTTGTGAAAACTATACTAAAATCCAAACTTTAATCTCCTGTCTCAGCAATCAGACATACTCACAGTAGGTAGCAGCCAAAGCAGAGCTGGACATGTGGCGACTGATGTCACGAGGGGAGCTGAAGGGCTAACTCGGTCTGGCTGGGGGAAGTTTTCCTGACAAAGCTCTACAAACTGGGAGTCACCTTAGAGGGGAAAGGCTCTGGATAAGGGATCTTGCTTTTAGGTTCCTAGGGGCGAGTTCTCAGGGGGACTCTTCATGCAGGCCTGGGACTCACCAGCTCCCTACACAGCCACTCTTGTCATTTCCCTGGCTGGCTCTAGACTACTCCCAGATAAGGGGCACAACAAACTTGCACAACTTTTAAAAACTGATTGTGCCAATCACAATTCAAGACTTCTTTGATGATTGGCCAGTGCTTTGGAACTGGGGCAAGGCTGACAACAAGCCGACAACAAGTGGCTCACCAGAATTATAAACCAACTCCACTTGAAACAAGCCAATACTGGCTTGTTATAATCAGATATGTCAAATGCTGGCCTCTCCCTTAGCTACCAGCACACACAGAGTCCCAGGAATTTTGGTAAATTCCCTGGCGGTTACACGCTTTTATAATTATTTTAATTACTGTTACACATCATAAACATATTTCATCAAACATTGTCACTCATTCTCCTGCAAGTGTACAGTAGCAAATATTTAGCTATGTGGTTTTGTAAGTCTCTCCCCTCTCCAGTTTGCTTGGAAATAGTGCATACTGTAGCTACTTCAGGGTTACATTTGTATTTTATGGATCATGGTATCCTTATTTTTAAATTGCGTATAAAGCTGTGCAATTTTGTAGTTGTATTTAGTTGCCAACTAAGCAACACTGACAAAGATAATTTATATTTACAAAATCTCTTGATTATATTGCATTTGTAGAATAGAAGCTTGCGCTGTAAATATGAATGATATATCAGTGATATCCTTTAGTCTGTGCTACAGTTGTAAAATATCTGTTTATAGTCAAGGCCTTTTGGGAGGACTGGAGAGTGAGAGGAGGTGTGTGAGAGAGAGGGATGACTCTGGCTTCTCTGAGGAGAGGGGAAGAAAGGAGAAGAAATATTGGGGTGTTCAGAACTATGTATGTTACAGATGAGTCATTATATCTTGGCTATTCATAGTCATAGACACATAGGAGTGGAAGGGACCTTGAGAGATCATCTAGTCCAGCTCCCTGCACTTATTGCTCTTCGCTGTTTTTGAAGTGGGGATCACTTTGGCAAAAAACCTTCAATGTGAGAGACAAATCGCCGAGGCCCCACCTCTTCCCCAAAGCCCTGCCCTGCTCACTCGATCCCCCCTTTTCTCCCTCACTCACTCTCCCCAATTCTCTCTCACACACTGTGCTGGGGCAGGGGCTTGGGGTCCAGGAGAGAATGTGGCTCTGGGCTGGGGCTGAGAGGTTTGTGTGGGAGGGGGTTCCAGGCTGAGCGTAGGGCAGAGGGTTAGGGTGTAAGAGGAAGTGAGAGGTATAAGCTTTGAATGGGGGATTGGGTGCAGGATGGGGCTGTGGTCTGGGGCAGAGTATTGGGGTGCAGGGAAGAGGTATCTGGTGAAGGAAGGGGGATGACTCTGGGCGGGGGCTCAGTGCTGGGATTTGGAGACAGGAAGGGAATATGGGATGCTGGCTCTAGGAGGGGCCATGGAGTGCAGGAGGGGGGAGTACTTACTTTGGGCAGCCTCGGCCCCACTACATTCCCAGAAGGGGCCAACACACATTTCTCTGTAGATGCTCCTCTCTGTAGGCAACTATTCCTCTAGTTTGTCCAGGTCATTTTGAAATAATGAAATCTTAGAGTGGTTTTACAGTACTATGTTATCTTCACATTATATTTGCAAGTGATTTTCAGAGATGACCAAAGTTTGAGGAAATGGAAAATACAATTGAAATAGAAAGCCAAGAAAATGAGCAAGGATTATCTGGTTGTGTGTATGTGTGGCTACTTAATTTGAATAGGGGGTTGGCATGTGTCTGAGACTATTTAATTTGAATAGTGAGTTCATAAGGCATGGCAATCTGAACAAATTTTGTCTTGGACACAGATATTTTTGCTTAGTGATTGCAACTGCTGATGAATTAAAACAGGCCAAAGAAGGATGGAAAGGACTGAAGTTCAAAATCAGATTTTAAAGGTCTACGGGGATGTTTACCACAGGCATACTGCAAGTGAGAGACAGATAAGTTTTTCTAAATGAAATGGTAACTTTATTTTCAAATCCAAGTGATAAGAGTTTGAAGGTTGTCATTGTTGTTATAAACCCATTTGGCTTATGCTATATGTCCTGAGTACAAACCATCCCTATGAGGGCACTTATGGTTAAATGCAAAGTGGATGTCAGCTAGTTCCATAAGCATGCAGTCATTTTGGGGCATAACCGTATCCACTCTGAAAGTTGCCTGGTCTTATAGAAGGAAAGGGTCGTCCTACAGTACACCCAATGTACATACTACAGTAATACCCACTTCCACAGGAAAACACTGATCATCACAGGGAACCATTATTCCTTCACTTGTTTGTTTCCCCTTCCAGCTTCCTGGACTTCAAAAATGGTTTCAGTGAATGCAACAGGTAAAAATTGAATATACTGGTTCTTACCTCCCATCAGATGAACACTACTGGTCCAAAATAAACAATAGCTGTTGGAGGTCTCATGGGAAATTACTGCTCCAGGGCCAGCCGAGAGAAAATGACATCCTGGGTAAACTTGTATTTTGGTGCCCTTAATTGGAATTCAAGTACAGGTACACAGTATGGTCACACAATTTGAGTAAGTTATGGTAGGGACTGTAGCACCCAAGGCTCTGGCACCAGCGGTGAGAAGGTGGACTGGCACCTGTGAAATGCATGGGAGGTGTGTGGCAGCACTGTGAAGCACAAACTGAAATTCAGCACAGCATGCACCTGCCACGAGGTCTGTTTCTCTGACTTGCTGGGAACCTGTCTAGCGAGCCCTGCTGCCTCCATTCCACAGCACTACCCAACTTCAGACATAGCTGTGCATTCCCAGGAGCTCACGCCATTAGCTTGGACGTGTCCCATGTACCCCTGCTCCACAGATATTTGAGATCAGATGAGTAGCTATCGTGGTGGGCAAGCTGCACCAGGCAGCTTGGATTGAGCACAGGAGACATTGGGCAGAGACAGCTTTACTCTTGGCTTGTCCCCCCAAACTACTGTAGACTTTGTGCATGGCAGAGCTTTAGGGGCAATGCCAGCCTCAACCCTAACCTGCTCTGCAGGATGCTCCTTCAGGATAGGGAGATAATTTTCAGATTGTAGAGAGAAAACCAAGTAATAGAGTCCAGTCAACAGGAATGAGGTACATAACAAGAAAACATAAAACCGATCTTTTTGTAGCCTTGTAGGTTAATGCAGTAGAGACATGAAATGTACAACTGCATTACTTTGACCTGCTGTCAGTTTCACTTTTGACCCTGTTGTTCAATTCCTGTAAAGTTATAACCAGGTTCCAACTACCCCGAATATCATAAGGACTTCTTTTCACATTGAGACTGATCACAATGCTCCCCATATGTTAGAGGCTATAAATGATTGTCTAAATTAAATTAGGGTATCAGTAAAAAATAAATGTCCCAAGAAACTAAGTTAAGAAACACCCATTATGGATTTATCTAGATTCTCTAGAACTTTAACTAGTCCTTTCTGAAAGCAGGCTAATAATTGTATTACTTTTGTCAGTCAGCTCTGTACAATTCAGCTAGCAATGAATTCTCAGCTCCAGTCTGTAGTGAACAGCAAATACAGGAATAAAAATACATGTCTGAGACCTTGTTATGATTCAAAGTTAGAGGATCATTTTACATATTCCAATTCCAGTTTCCATTGTGACAAATACATATATGGTCATTACTTGAAAAATGGATTAATCTACAAATTTTGAACTTGTAGTGCCTTTTGCTAGAAAATGTATCTTCTTCAGTGGAGTACTAAGAACAGGGAGTGAAGGAGCAAAGAAAGAATAGAGATTGGGAGGGGAATGAACACCCAGGGTTGGCCTCGGAGTTAAACTCCCCTTTGGACACTGTTACTCTTACATTAAATTGTTTTTTTTTTAATTCATAGCTGGATATTTGGTGTCTTTATTGTAGCTATTTAGTTAATATGACTTAACAATAACTGTGTTTGCACTGATGCACTACAGCCTGTGTATTTGTCAGATATTGTAAGATAAGAGGTCTTCCCTAGTTTAGCACTCCTTTGTGTATTTGCAAACCTTATGAGCGGGCCAAGTTAGTGCTGGTTGTATCATGTTTCACATACACATTATATCAGCTAACAGCTATTATGGTTATTTCTCTAGAGTTTGTTTCTTTGTATGGCTTAACAGTTCTTTTTTTCCAATTTACCTTTTTGTACATTTGAAATGGTTTTATCTTGGAAGTAAGCTGAGGAACCTTTACATTGTCAGACCAAATTTAAAAAATGATCTTTCAAATGACTGTGGTTCGTTCACTCCTGTGAATTCAGTGTTAAAAGTATTGAGCTCTTAGTTCAATGTTAATCATTTAGCAGAGTGTAATTTCAAATAGGCATTAACTTTACTTCCAGGCTACAAACATATTTGGTATTTTATTCATTATCCATTGGAAGTTTAGTATGATATAAAAAAGCCTATAGACTTATCTGAGATGTTCCTTAAGTTTATATTTTGCTGACAACTATGCAACAATTTTGTTCAGGATTTCGTCAGACTGGAATCTATTAAGCAAGAAACTTAACATTGAATCAGCTACTTTATCTTGCTATAGTATATGACTCTAGGAAAAACATAGTAGGATTATCAATGAGAGAAGAAACCAATAGGTAAACAAGCTAAGAACAGTCATTCCAACATGCTCTATGTGGTTGACTGGATCCTTTTTCTTGTGTTTTCTTTGACTGCAGAACAATTGTGAATTAGAATAAAACAAAAGAAGTTTAGTTAAAACACAAAGAGGTAGGAGAGAAGATTAGAATTCGTGATTCAGCTGTGAGGTCTTTCCTAGACTGTGGTGAAATGAAAATATTTGTTACCTCATTTTTCATAAGCATTGTCTTCAAAAGATTTTGATAGTAAGGCTTGATTCTGGACTTGTTGGAGAGAGAGAGAGAGAGGGCTGTTTTTCAAGTTTGCTGAAGAACTCTTTGTGACTCCAAAACTTGTCTCTTTCACGAACTGAAGTTGGTCCAGATGTAATAATGAAAGTTGTTTTTTCAATAGAATATGACAATAAAAAATTGTGCTATCATCTTAAAACAATGACTGACAGCATTGGTATTACTTAGGATATATATATCCTAAACTCTGATCTTCCCTGATTCATATTAACATCTTCTGCAGATCACAAATCTTTGGAGGATCTCCTATATTTTAGTAATTTACTTTGTCAGACAGATAAAACAAATCTCAGTAAAACATTCCATTAAGGAGGAGGTGGAGTTGAAGTAAATTTTTCTGTCCTGCATTTTCTGTGTGTCCTGATTGAAGACAGATGTTAGTGTCATTGTTTCACATACCAATACCAGTGATTAGCCTTTATAGTATAGACTATCAGATTCTGTTACGGAACTGTAGATTAGAAATCTTTAGAGTTACATGACACAAACCAGGAGAATATTCAAGTAGCCAATTTAAAAAAAATATTTGCACTACTCTTGAAAATACTGAAGTATCTTTTATTAAGAGTTTTTGAAATTAAAAAATCGCCAAAATACTCCCACATACATTCGTACATTTATTATAGTTAGTTTCTTAATTGTTGATCCTTCTTACTTTTCCACAGTCATCCTCACTAATGCAGATTACTGAATCTTCATTGTTGTTAAGTCAGTAAGGCCCGCAAACCGGGGGTGAGAAGGGAAGGGAACAAAGAAGGCAATAGCTCTGAGGTCCAGCAATTCTAAAGGATGTGGGCATCCCGTGCTGCTGGTACTGTGGCAGTAACAGTTTCTGGAGCCCTTGGCCCTTTAAATTGCTGCTGGAGTGCCACATGGTATGCTTTGGGCAGCTCTGAGAGCTGGGGGGAAGAAGGCACGGTGCAGTGTACTCTGGGCAGTGCTGAGGACTCGCTGCCCCAACCCCGCCTCTTCTGCCTGAGGCCCCGCCCCTGCCGGGAGCACGGAGCTAGCCCCCTACCTTGCCCAGGGGCCTAGCTAAGCTGTCTGCTCCCCTGAAATCATTGTAACACTGAATTCCTCTCCTCTATTCATTCTGTGCTTTGGAATATTTTTAAAGAGTGAGCAAAAAAGGTTAGATCTTCCCATCTTATTTCTTTGTTAGATTTCCTCTTTGTTTCCTATTTCCTGATAGTAATCTTTGTTTCTTAGTAGCTGTTCTGTTATAATTTCACATTTATTTCCAATATTTTTATACCATATATAGATAGATAGATAGATAGATAGATTTTTTGCGAATGCATGTGGGTTATGTCTATATTGATATCCTTTATATACTTCTACATATCAGATTGTCATGGTGGCTTTGTCCATGGGAAAACATCATAGCTTTTCCACGTCTGCCCATAATTAAATCTTTGTTAAGCCCAATATTGTCCAATGGGGCTTGAATCTGACTTCATTTATACCAACATGAAGGAGAGTAAAAGTGACTGTAAAGCAATAATTTTTTTGAGGACTGCTTTTAGTAAATATAGTATAATATAGTACATATATGATACGCTGCTTTCTACACTAAGCAGAAAAACTTCAAAAAAATTAAAAGTTTTATGTTTAAGTGGGGAATAGGGGTGTAAAATCCCATTTAATCAGTTAACCGGTTAAACCTTAGATTTAACTGGCTAATTAATTAAACAGGATGGGGACTGCTGCTGCCTCTCCTGCCCCAACCCCATGCATGGCTCCCAGTTCCTGTGCCCCGGCCTGTGGCACAGTGGGCCTGGCGGGGGAGAGCAGCCATTTACCCCCTGGTCAACCATTCAAATTCTAGTGGGGAGCTCTTCAGCAGCAGGTGCCCCGGGCTTTTCATCTAACAAATAGCTCAGACCAAGTTAGGGTCACTTGTCCTCTCCCTCCACCCCCAATCCCTTTAGGCTAGGCTGCTTAGCCCCATGACATTTTCTCCACATGAGGTGGGTTCGGATGGATATGGGGAGCAGCCCAGAAAATAGTCCCATAGTTCAGGAATGAGGCACAGCAATGTGATGTTTTGGGAGAGGATTGCATTGTTGCAACTGTGGACAAACTCCAAGAATATGAATTTGGCATCTTTCACTAGAACTAGTTCACTATATATAAACATATTAAACCAGGCAAAGTTACATATTCTAGAAACACACACACACGTCCGTTCATATGTGTACAGTTAACAGTTGATTTATGTCATCTTTATCTGCAGTTCCAGGGGGAAAAAAACATATACCATGGAGTTCTAAAAATGGAACTAGGGAAGAGGTTTCTTGAAAGTGATTAGATTCAAAAGATAGACATTTGAAAACCATGTCAACTACACATGAAGTCAATACTACTGAATTTTCATATTTAAAAGTTTTGGCTAAAGTAACTGTAGGACATACTTAGTCTGGCCCCAGAAAGCTTGCCAAGAAAAGTTGAGTCTAAAATTCTGGGGAACCTGTCCAAGAATAGGCCTCAAACATGTTGCATTCATTACAAGCAGCTGTGTGTATGAGAAGTGATTCTTTATCCTGCCTACCAAAATCAATGTGATAAGGCACTGTCAATTTTTATGCCAATTTTCTGACCTGGCTGGAGCCACAAAAACATTTGGCAGAGACTTACTTAAAATTATTGGCAGGTGGCTATTTAAATAATATTAGTGATAAAGGAATAAATGCTAGAGAATTATGTAAAATGAATGTTTTCTGACTTAGCTGACAAAATCCAGTAAGGAAATAAAAACTTTTATTCATAATAGAGAGAGTATCTTTCATATGAGTTATGATCATACGTCTTAAAGCCTCTATTAAAAAAACCTAAAAAGTGAAGGAAAGTGAAATGACTATGCTATAATTTTGAGTTATTGAAATGTTCTCTGTGATACATTCAAATATTCCTCCATTAGGGGGAGTTACACATTCATTGCTAACTGTATCAGAGAGGTTTTCAGAACACCATTGTTATGATAGATTTTTATCTTTTGGATATTGCAGAGTCTTTTTAAAGGAACTGTGTAACTAGCGGTACCATCCTGTTCCATTACAGTGAATGGGACATTCTGAACCCATTTAATCATCATGCAAACATTTGCAGTGACAAGCAAACTCCCACTACATCAGTTTTTGAATACTGAGAAAGACAAATTTTGTCATTAAATGGGAGATGCTGTAAGATGAACTATAGATTGTGAGATGTATAGTACTTGAGGCAACTCCCTCCAGCAGCCTCTCTCCTCCCGCATTCATTGTCTGTTTGTCTTGCATTTAACTGTGTCTGGCTCCAGGTAGTTCAGGAAATCTATCCATGTCTGTTTTATTTACATTCCCGTACTAGAGTTCATATTAGCAGCACAGCCTCAGTGTTCAATGTCAGCATGCCTGTTGTCAAAAAGGCAACGAAATACCAATTGACTTAAGTCAAGTTCTTGTGGTGTGGTTTAGGATATATATTTTTTTAAATTAAGAGTTATATGTATATATTTGTATGTCTGTACACTATGTAGACATCTATGTTATGTATAAATGTGTCCTATGGGCACTTGCAAAGTATATATACACACTGAAAAAATTGTCAATTGAATTTTCAGTTATACAGTGAATACACTGCTGTCCTGTGTATAGGTCATTCACTTTTGTCTGGCAAGGTACTCAGACCAGAGTTTTGGTAATTCCACAGTATGCACTTTGCCTAGCTACCCTATATATACATTCAGGATGACCCAATAAGGCTTTCTTCATTAAGTAGGAAGCCTTTCCGATAATGCACTCCCAGGCTTGTTTAGGGATAGTAGGGTACACAGAATGGTTATAAATGTTCTAACAATGATTCCGGCACAGTTCAAGAACCCCAACATTGCAACAGCTCAGTTCTCTGAGAAACTGTCCTAGGTTCTTGGGCCAAGCTGCATAAAGGGAAGGGAAGGAAAAAGTCACATTCATGTAATCCCCTGGGGATATCCCAAATGTCCTATGATGGAAGAACACTCAGCTCCTCAAGAAGCAGATATTGAAAACTAGTCACAAAGCAACAGAGGTAGTTGTGGCAAGAATGCAGAGGATGTTCCTGAGTAGTACCTATTTAAAGCCAAAATATTGTGGCCAACAGTTCATGAATCAACAGTGGTGCACATATAATTCCCTCATTAGATATCTCTGTGCTGTTACTATATGGAAGACCACTTTTGGTCTGGATTGTGTACACAGGTGGTGGAATGTCCAGATCTGGGATGAGCAACAGTGGCTGCATAATTTCCAGGAGTGAGGAGGGCTTTGTGTGTCTTGTGTAGTGAACTAGCTCTGACATTTCAGTATCAGACATGTAGAATTTCTTTCACGGGGGGGGGGGGGGGGGGGGG
>JANRFK010001234.1:69662896-69677222 GCA_030068395.1 Apalone spinifera
GGTGAGGGAGGCTCAGGGCAGGGGGTAGAGGTGCCAGAGGCTGAAGGCAGGGGGTGGAGGGAAGGCGCAGGAGTCAAGGCTGGTGGAGGAGGAGAGGGTTGGGATGTCCTGGGGCCAAGTATCCTTACTTGTCCAGAAGGGATCTGTGGGCCATCTGTGTGGGGGCACTGCTGCAAGGAAACCGACAGCAATGTGAGAGACCCAGTGGTTTCTTTCCAGGGGCCACTGGCAAAAGCACATACCAGGGACAGCACATACACTGCCCAGCATATGGTTCCCATATAGCGTGCCCCCAGCTGGCCCCTTTAATTTGCTTGCAGTGCTGCCTCACTTGGCTGTGTGTGCCTGGTCAGCACAAGCATTCAGCAGCAGGAGCGATGCCCCAGCTGACTCGTTAAAGAGCGCTCCCCAGGCAGGCTCTTGTTGGAGTGGTGCATAGTGGGGCACCCCTAACTTTCATTTCTGGACACTTTTGAGATCATTAAAGTTAACATACTAATGCAATTTCTATGCAGGCGCTGCATTGACCGAAACCAGGAATGGGCAACCACGGATAGTGGGTGGGCCAACTGAGTGGCTTCCTGCACCTCTGTGGACTGCAGCCCATGGTCCACTGGGTTTCCCCCTACAGCTTCATGGGTCCCCTGTCTGTTCCCCTCCCCACACGTCTGTGGCCCACTGGGACACCAGAGTCTCGCACTTACCTGCTCCTCTTCTTCCCTCCCACTACTCTCAGAGCAGCTAATATCTTCATTGGACTTGAACAGTAAAATGATAAAAGAGAAAGATCATATTCACCTGTGTGAAAACACTTTTTCAAAAACCATCAGGCTATATCTGATCTTTTTTCTTCAGTGGAACCCTGCAAAAATGGGGGGAAAAAAAAGAGAGCCTGGGAGCTTAAATTCATAACTTTATTAATTCAGTCCATGATTTTTAGTAACTAGCAAAGACACTGGATTGATGGCTTATTACAACTATGTATAACTCATGTACGTCCCAACTCGGGTTTTTTCCTCAGGGCCACCTTGAATGGTCCCTAGAAATATGTTAACTACTTACGCTAAACAATGTGTTTAATCTTTTATTTGGTTGTGACATTGAGTTCGTTTCCCAGACTTGGAGAAGAGTTCTGTTTAAGCTCAATAGCTTGTCCGTCTCACTAGCAGAAATTGGTCCAATAAAAGATATTACCTCATCCACCTTGTGTCTCTTACATAAAGGAACCAATGTTGCCTAACAACATTGCATACATGATTCCATAAGTGGCAATCTGCTCTTGAAGTCAATTTACAGAACCAAATTCCTTCAGGAAGGAGGAAATATAAAACATACACCCCAAAACGCCATCGGTGGGAGAGCAAGGGGCTGGCCAGCAGCCAATGGGGCTAGAGTCCTTGGGGCTTGAGGGAGTTTGCGGTTGGGGGCAGCGCCCATAGGAAAGGTCCAGCCACCCCTGTACTCGCCACCTGGCAACGGTGGAGGAAGAGAACTAACGCAGCCCCACCTTGGTCTGCTCTCCTGTTGTGCCAGTTGGGGAGGGGCAGGACCCCCCCATACTCACTGGAGGGAAGCAGAGTGGTGCTGCTAGAGGACTGGACCCCTGCTCTAGCACCAAATCCCTGGCCCTTCTAGTCCCCTGGGCTTGATCACTTGTAGAAGGAGTTGGGAGGATGAGGTGGGGAGAGGGCAGAGCAAGGGTAGGGAGAAGCAGAGCCAGAGGCTGTCCTAGCCCTGGTCATGTGGCCAGTGCTCACCACCAGTTGCCCCTGCTTATAATTCTTGTTGGCTATTATATTTTCCACGTTCTGTCCTGAACTTGTGCATAGTATTGCTGCAATTTTCCAGTTTGTCAAGTTCTTTGTTGTCTTCAGTTGAAAGTTGTTACATGTAAGTTGAAAGTTGTTACACATGTGTCTAATCCTGCATCCAATGAAGTCATGAAAAGACCCCATTAGATTAAATAGCCATGGATTGTATTGTGGGTATTTTTGTTTTTAAATTTATTTTTAATGTGGAGGATTTGTAAAATCCTGTTATATTCTTATCTGAAGAATACATTGTAAACTTATCCCCCCCCCCCCCAGTATGCTGACCCTTTGCTTCAATTAAAACAGATATGAGAAATGATATCTAGGAATTACATTATTATATATTAGTGTTTTCTAGTGCATCTAAGCACTGCCTGTGTTTCAGTTTAAAGAGGTTCTCCTCTTTTTCAGTTGCATACCACGTTACTCTCATTAATATTATTGGCAATTATGCATGTATATCAAAAGGGACCTTGGCTTGATTTTGCATGTCTTCTGCATGTAAAACTCCTGTAGACTTCAGTGGCAATTTATGGAAGTGGAAGTGGAGGTGGTGCACTATCAGGTGAAGGGATGCATGAGACTTATTTGTATCAGTAAGCTAAACCTCTTTGTAAACTGTCCATCTTCCTCTCATAAATGGGAAACTGTTCCAGATGCACCCAGTTTTGTTTAACCGAAATGAATGTGACAAATTTCATAGCTTGTATTTAAATTATATTACATATGCGATGCATATATATTGGCAGGACTGTGTTCTTGTTTTTTATCTGGTCAGGAAAATATCTCTTTATGACAATCCCAGGAGTAGAGCTTCCTGGTTAAATCTCTTTATTCAGAGATGTAAACTTAGTTGGAAGATGAAATATTGTCTTTATCAAATGTCAAATCATTTTGTGGAATGTCTTTTATGTTGGTGTAAATAAAAGGTCATACTGCAAATCTTCAAGCATTAGGTTTTTTGAAAAATCTTTGATATGGTAAATTAACATCACAGAAGAGTATTTGTGTATTTAAAAGCAAATACTTTGTGCATTATGGTATCTGGAGACCAGAGATGACTTCAGAAGAATATTGGGAATGAACTGGATTTATTTATTTATTATTTATTTATTTTGTATTTGTATTTGTATTTGTATGTGAGGGAAGAATGATAAAAGCACTTGTGTAGTTTAGAAAGGGTTAAGGAATGCAAGCCCAACCCCCCTCGCTTGCCTGGGTGTAAACAGAGGAGCCTCAGCCTATCATGTCTGATTGCTGTTATGTGCTTGAGGAGAAAGCCAGACTCTGTAACATGATACATTACAGACTGATTCAACTTGGAAACGCCGGGGTCTGTTCTTCGCATCCAGACAGAGCGACGAATCCCCACCGAAAGGTGGGTGACTGAAAACCAACCCTTTTGACCTTTCAGCTGAGCCAGGATAAAGTGTGAGTTCTCAGATTGAGTGGAGTCAGACACACACACACACACATATATATAGATGAACCATTTATGCAGAATAGATACGTACGGAGTCTTGTTTGTATGCTTTTGCGTGGTGTGGTATTGAAATGGGAGGAGGCTCTGCTTCTCTTTGAATCCGTGCAGAGGCAGTATTAGCATTTGAAATGAGGTGGCTTTTTAACCCCTGAGGCACCAAATTCAGGATTTAGAAGAAGCAAAGGCTTAACTTTACCGGTCATTCTAAATACCAGATACTTCTGCAAGTGGCTACTATGTAACTGAGGGTTCTCCCCCCTCCCCCCGATATGTATGTATGTATATGTATATGTTATATATGTACATGTAATATTTAAACTAAAAGGTAATATATGTATTCTGAAGAGAATGTGAACTTTTCTTTTTCTAAATGTTATGACTTCGTTTCAATGTATTTAATTTAATTATAGTTTTGCATAATTTATAGTGGAGGTAGCTAAGATTATGCATATAGTTCTTCTTTATAAGCCTGTTTCATTGGTGTAGTATACTGATTAAGGAAAAAAGTATAAAATACTTCTAATTATGAAAGCACCTTTCCCTAAGAATACAATACAGAGTGTATACTTTTTGTGAACAGATTGTTTCTAGAACAAAGTCTGTGAAGAATATTTTAACTTCACAACAGAGCATATAATGCAGGCTAAAGGGTTGATTCAGAAAGAACTGTAAAATTTTTATTTTGAGTGAGATTTGAGATTTTTGTGGGTACCTTAAAATAAAGCAGGGATATGTTATGGAAATATACTACTGCTGTGTGAACCGCCACATTTTCTTGCTGGGTTTTTATTTTTCAGATATAGTATTAGCTATTTCTCTCCTATGTAACTAATGAATATGTACAGAATGCATGGCTATGCCACAAAGTCATTTTGTATTCCTAAAGCTTAATGTAATCAAATTCATTGCCTAAAGATGGTATAGTTGAAGATTTGATCCCTTTCCACTGAAGTGGAAATACTTTCTGTAATTGAAAGCAGATTCATGTCTGGAGTTGTACAAGCCAAGGTTTTCGTTTTTAAAATAAACCTTTTGTTCTCCAACTTTAAATGTTTGAGGGAGCTATCCAGAGACCTCTGTTTGCTGTTAGCCTAGTCTTTAAGAAAGGAATAAAAATTCTAAGAAAGGTATGTCATAAATCCAGTTTACTTATAGTTATATCAGTTTCAATGTGTGGTTATAATATTTCAGCATTTTTGTCCCCTGTATTTTAGTTTTCCTGTTAGATCTCATGAAACTGAATTTCAATTGTATCTATATACTGAACATTCATTTTTAAGTCTTCTTAACTAGCATTCATAATTTTTAATAGATTTACTGAACTTCAGAATTTTTTGGCTAATCTCATTTGCTAATTCTGATAAATCCATTAGATTACTTACTCCCTTCCTAAATTTTGAAGGCTTTGAGGAGTACTCATCTACTTCAGCAAACAAACCTGACACTATTCAGTGATAGCTGCTCTTTGCTAACTTTGTTTTGTTTTCTGTGTATGACTGTAAATGTCCCTTGCAGACATTTCAGCATTAGAGAGATAAATTTAGGATGTGAACTATCAAGCCCTTCAGACAAAGACTTAGCTGCCTCAGTCTGTTAGCAGCTTTGAAGATAGAGAACAATAGAATGAAACAGAGGGAAATCAATCACCTTCCCTCATCAGGCCTTGTAATCTACAGAATAAATTGACTAAAATTAGATGGAAAAAGTTACCAAAGAGACCTCTATCCAACAGTAAGTGTATAAACTGCACAAGAGATGTGAAGAATTGACTGCCTAATGATATCAGTGTTTTGTGATTTTTATGGGCTATCATTAAGATGTGAATGAACATATTTGTACTAATGTGTTAGTTTTAAAAAAAGATTTGGTGGGCCATATAATTTAATTATTGCATGGTTTTCTGCTCTCATCTTGATAGTTAAATTATTTTATATCTCCTAAATATGCAGAAATAAAGGAAATAACATTTCAGTATAATTTGAATAAAAGTGTAAACGTGAACAGAAAAAAATAGTTTAACATTCTTCTGTGCGATTAATGTTCAAAAACATCAAGCAAATCTAGTTTCTGGTTGAAATGTTACTGATTTTTTGATAAATGTGTAATATGTTTCTACATAATCAGTGTCCTAAGTTGTGCCATAGAGCAATCATATTCTCCCACAAAGATTTACAGAACAGCTATATTGCAATTTATTGCAAAATCTTGTCTAACATTTAAACGTGTTTTTGAGTTCTTGGTTTACTGTTAAGATTTTTTACTTCCTTACCTTTTTCACAGACCACTGAGGGCACGTGATCTAAAGTAATACATTCCATTCAGTATGGAATGCATTTCTTTCAGAAGGAAGCAAAATGGCATAGCTGTCTAAATACAGTGATTTTGATTATTAATGCTATGAGGAAGATTAAAATGCAGTATTCCAGGTATTCATTCCCTTTAAAAGTCCACAAGAAAAACACTGCTAAGCACTTACCATTTTTACAAGTAAGAAAACAATGGCCAAGATTTAAGAAGCTGTTCTAGAGTGTATTCTTTAATTTTTTTAAAAGTGCTTAGGAAAATATATAACAAAAGTCATGCAATTAGTGAAAAGGGTCTATTTTCAGCTTTCATGAGAACTTCACATCTTTAATAACTTGTTTCGCTTCTTGGTCTATTCCTTGAACTAAAAAAGGGTGATTAAAGATTTAGTAACTTTATAAAAAGTAGATACTTAATGCTAAATACTCAGACAGTTTTGGTTCAAACTTCCCCTGATGTGTAGAAATTTGATTGTAGGGTATACCATTATAAATACTATTATAAACTTTATTTCATATGTGATTGTAAGAGTTTGATTAGAAGTAGTTATATATAAATTAAACTATGATAGCACTGTGGACATTTATACATTTAGCTGAATGTTAGGGGCCTGATCCTGTGAAATTCAAAGTTCCCTCAACTGCCACTGAGAATTGGAGGTGCTCAAACCTTTCAGGATTGCACTTTAGAAGTTCTTTAAACAAAGCAAATCATTAGGATGAAACAGTGAAATGGTATATTATGAATATTTATAGACTTTTCAATGCTAAATTATTTTTTGTCTTGATTCCATACATTAAATGAAAACAGACGTAATAAAAATATGCCCATTGTCTTTTAGAAAACTTGCTGTGTAAAGATTGAATAGGTTTCAGAGAGATGATATAGATAAAAAACAATCCTTCTCCTTGTTTTGTGCAATAAGTTCTGTCCAAAATTGTAAATGCAACACTATAGCATAGACTTAAAGTGCACTGGAAGCAACATTAACCTCTATAGTTCTCTGCAGGGACTATCTGAAGCAACTGTTTATCTAAACTTGAAACTATTGCATCTATGTTCATGTTATAACCATTACTGAGGGATTGCTTGATGAGCCAGTTCTTTCAAAATGTTTTTAATAATAGCCACATCCCACCCCCATATAGTCATAGATACTGACTGTACAGTATCCCATGGGGAGTATATTAAAATACAGGGTATAATTTCCAATCACAGTTTATGGAAACAGGTTCATTATGACCTGTTGTGTGCTGCAAATCCAAGGACATTAAGCAAAGAAATCAGATGAATCGTTTACAAGATTTAAGATTTTACTATCTGAAAGGTTTAGCAGTAATCTGTGCATCATCTTTTTGTTTATAAAATATCTCCGTGCTATAATATTAAATAAACTTATAAAAATTGTAAATAATACATTTTCCTCTCATCCCAAAATTTAAGCTTAACAAAGATTTAAAGTATAATATGTTCAGAGTTATAGAGGTTGGTCTTCGTAACAGAGTTTCTGACAAGAAATTTCACAGGATATCTTGAACTTTTACAAAAAATGTGATCACTCAAATAACAAAGGTTAGCAGAAATAAGCAAAAGTAATTATGGTTGTAATTTGTGTAGCTCTGCATGGGGATTAAATTTAAACATATTTAACATGCTGCTACATTGTTTTCCTTGAGCTTCTGAAACTAGATTAAATCTTGAAAGTACCCCAGTAATTGCAATATAATTGTACTAGCTTTACCTTTCTAATAAGTAAGTTTTCTGCCTCTTTCCAGCTAATGCAGAAGATGCGAGCTTAATAATGTTAAGCTTAAAGAATGTTTTGATGCCTAGGAGGCCCAGGTTGCTTAATAAAAAGGGTTTGTGTGTTCCACTCTAGTTGGAAATCACATTCTTGATTTGGCATGTCCCTGCATTCTTATTGGCCAGTTTCAGTGGTCTTTAGTTATAGTCTGATTACTGTGATTGTTCATAGTAATGAGCAGCAGTGCCTTATAGACTGCTTTAAGACACCAGAGTTTATGAGTGAAAATTAAAACAAAATACAAGCATGATTGAACCTCAAAAGTATTTGTGCATTTTAAATATAATACAAACGAATTTTTAAAAAATACTTAGTTTAAGCTCTAAAGCAATTCTATCTGCCTAATTTAATGTTTATTGTAGTGGTTTTATTTGCCTCTCAAGTATAGTATTTATTTTCTAACCGTGCAAATAGAAGTAGAGCTTTTCTCTTTACTAAAACGAATTCTTCACGTTCAACCATATTTAATTAATTAATAACTTTAAAATAATTTTAACTGCTTTTGATATATTGAAATCTACAGAAATTTTGTTCAGCATTGCTGATAATTTTTGCAGAGAATATTTTTCTCTAAGCCATAAACTGTGTCTAAGGAAAAACTGTTGTCTAGGGAGCTGTGAAAGTTGTCTTGAACATTTTTTATTCTTTTTCTTTAAATCAAACAAAATCGCCTTACATAGCATTGTTAACCTTTTATAGTTATTTAACCATTATTTCATTTTACCCCCTGCTTAAATGTTGTACATTAGTGCATTAGACACCTGGCTGTGCTCTTCAAAGTTTATTTGTCTTTCAATTCGTATGATAGTAGGGGGCAGTACATCTCCTTAATTATCTTTGTTCAGGGAAATGCTGAAAGGCCAGGGTAGTTAAACAAGGCCATTTGGATTTGTGATAAGGTCGAAGTCAGATGCAAGGAAAGTGGTTAAATGCATTATCATCTTATTGAGTACATCATCAGGAAAGTGACCTTGATGGAGGTGGAAAAAGCCATTTGGCTATATTATGACAGCCACCTCTCTGCCCGCTTTATCACTGCCAGGGAATACTTCATGTATCTTTATCATGTTTTTGTTTTGAAACATTATTTCCTTTGATTGTAGATGGTCAGTGATAGACTGAACATTGAAATGGACTTTACTGATGATGGTAGATTTTAGTACTTACGGGTTTATCCCATAGCTTGAGAGATATGGAAATGTTCCTTCATTAAATATTAAGGTAACCTGGCTCGCTGACCATTCTAGATTTGCTTTTAAGGATCTTTTAATGATGATGATTAGTTTCTGTGCAAGGGAACTGCTATTCTGCTACTTTTCAAATTGTTTTAAAGCTATTAGAAGGAAAGGGTTGCCAACTTCAGTTTGAACAACAGCGATAGCATTTGTTTTAACAAGTGTGTAAGTATTTTTATATGATGGTTATTCAAGTGATATCGGTTCTATGGCTGTTCTAGTTTCATCGAACCCTCTAAGGAGAAGAAACAAAATTTTAGCAAAACAAAACCTAACCCTAAATTCTTGAACTGTAGTTAGTATTTTCTGCTTGAGATCTGCTCCTGCAAGATGCTAAATGCCCTCAATAAGCACCTCAGCTCCTGGTAGTTACAAAGGGAATTTTATCATGTATTTCACCTTGCAAGAGTGGACACTGACTGGACAATTATTCAAAGATTTAATCAGACCGATCGCAAGAATCAATCTTTTTTGAAACTGACATTATTTTACTTCAGATGTGGCATGTTGGTTTTGTTAGCATTGTGGCACTCTGTGATGGACTGTGGGTAACAAATCAATTATTTTGAAATACTGGCTTTGAAAAGAGTCCCATGCTAGTAGTAACTTGCGCAGGGACCTTTTGTAGGCATCAGACTAGCGATAAAGGAGAATTTAAAATAATTTTTAAAATTACATGAAGCAGACCCACACCAAGAAAACAGCATCCAGTTTATAGCACCCCAAGGTGTAGATTAATTAGATGCAATTGACAGACAACCATCAAAAATGATGGAGGCTGGAGAGAATGATATGTAAGAAAAGATTAAAATAATATATGTATTGCTTCACCAAATGATAGTTAAGTAGGAATAAGACAACAGTCTACAGATTTAAAGAATATCTAGACTAAAGTTATATAATTAAAAATAATAGAATGAAATTAAGGAAGGAAAATTGTAGATTAAATAGCAGGAGCAATTTTGTAACAGTAACAGCCTTGAAGCTATGGAAAAGTCTTCCAATAGAATTGATAGAAGTCTCATTGCTTGAGACATTTAAAATTACTGACTGCACTGGTTAGAAAACTGAGAATGACCAACTCAGACTTTCCCATCTCTATCTTCTACTATTCCATGATATGTAGGCTTCAGTTCCATGGTCTGTTGACAAGTGGTACAGACAAAAAGGGGAGCTTCCGCTCAGGAGAACAATTTTAAGAATAACTATCACCACATGGAGAGAGGTCTTATTCTCTCTCCTTACTCAGCAAACTGCAGGAAACCCTCGCCATTAGTGGTGGATGAGTTCATCTACTGCAAATGGCAAAATTTGCGAATAGTAGGAGCTGCAATTCCCAGCCCCTCCTCAACCCATGAGCTCCTAATGGCTCTTGAACTCACTGAGGGGACCAGGGGCCATGGGATACTCAGGACAGGACAGGAGACCCCACAAATACGCAGAACCACAAAGTGTGAGAGTCTCCTGTATCTTATCCTGCATTTTCCATCAGACTTCATAGATTCCAAGGTCAGAATGGACTACTGTGGTAATCTAGCCTGGCCTTCTATATAACACAGGTCATAGAACTTCCCAAAGTAATTCCTGTTAGAACTAGAATATATTTTTATAAAAACCTCCTGTCTTTCCTCTCCCATTCATGTTTCCTTTCCCCCACAACAAAAAGAGGCTCTTCTCCCCAGCTAAAGAGTTCGCTATGAACCCTATCTCCATTTACTTTATCTTTTGCTTGGTCTTGTCCTGCAACTTGTATGTCCCTCCCTATTCCTCTTTGGAGGACAAATCTTTTAAAAGTGGACAAGTAGAGACAGATTATGAAACTAGTTTTGCCTCCTTCCTCTTCAAACCCACTACTTCACCAGAAAATCCTAAGAGGGCCTATTTAGTGACTCTTGGCACATTGATTCTCAAACTACCCCACTGAGTGAAGGATACCTGACAAGGTGATGGTCCATGTGCTGAAGAGGCTTTCGCTATTCATCAACAAGTGGGCCAGAATCACCTTTGACGTCTGGATCTTCCCTGTAGTCAAGAAGGAATGATTCATAACTTTCTTGTCTCTTCCTCTATCATCATCTGGGTCGATCCATTATTCCTTTCACTTTGTCCCCTTAATTTCTGCTCCATTATCTAATAGACTTCATTCTCATTCCAGCAGACCAATTATAGTTAAAATATTTTATAATTATAAATATATCTGATATCTGTGCAGTCTCCTAGAGCTTAAATGGCTGTGCTGCAATGCCAAATATGAGAAATTTCAAGTGGATTCCTTTTGGTAAACAGTAGTGTCATTGTCTCACTCTCGGTGGACTTTATATCCAAATTGTGTAGTTCCACAAATTCCCTCAGGTTCACAACAAACCATCTACATTTTCAGTATCATTTTCAGGCCTGTTTTTTTTTTGGGCAAGTGTCTCTATCGATGATCATCAAATAATCATGATTGTACAGGCACTTTGGGATCTGACTGGTCCTGGATGAGGGATTTTTCAGAATGGGGGGAGGTCATTTCAGGCCCCGCCCCTCCACAGCCCAGATGAGCCACGTGCCGGCTCCAGGGCCCCCACTCCCTGCAGCATGCCAGGACACTCTGATCTTGGAACTTCCATGGTCATGCCATACCACAAATGTTGCTGGACCAGAGAATCCTAGAATTTAGAGGTGCAAGCTGTAATTGTAATGCAAGCTATAATTGTAACATGCTTGATTGTGTACCTAGACTAAATCTAGAACAATTATTAGGTTGGTGCAACTATTTTATATTCTGAGAATCATTGAGAGTAGACACATGATTTCTCTGATACTCTCATAACAGATGCCCATTGATCTCAGTCTCACAGATTGGGCAAAAAGAACATAGATTGCAGACCTACTCTGGTAATTCCAAGACCTTAATCTGTCACATCTGAAAGGTACTGCTCTCCAACAGGGTCTTTTTCTGCAACCTTCACTTCCTCCTCAGCCCGAAGGTTTGATAATAACTAAAGAAATGGATCTTTTTAAGACAAAGTCCTAACCATTCTTCCTCATTGGTATACAATAGGCTGTGGTTTTTTTTCTATACTTGATGCTAATCTGTCTGTATACCAGAAACGTCTCCCGCCTTCCATTTTTTCCAGGTCTGTTTTGATAAGAGTCTAGCAGCTGACTACCTATAGGTTCAGTCCTTCAGCCATTAATTCCCTACAGAGTTAGAGAAATAGATTTTCTCAACAAGTCTCACTTCTCAATTCTTAGATTTTGCAAAGCTGTAGGTTGCCTAAGACTCCACGCTATGTCTTACGGCTCAACTCAGAGTATCAGTTTTGTGTTTAAAAATTTTTTGTATTTAAATTCCTTTGAAACCCTGAAAATCATTCCTCTTTCTGTTTTCTCCTGGAAGATCTCCCTTTCTGCATTTACTTATTTTTCCAGGAAAAAAAAAGCAATCCTACATACCTTTCCTTTTAAAAGTAGAGTCCGACTTGCACTTCAGTCAGGAGATTTCAGTCTGTAACTTCTGTTCCTATCCCAAGGCAAGAAAGAGATTTTAAGGCAGTCCTTATACATCTGTAAGGCTATTCCAATTACTTTTGTACTCCAAGGAATTTAAGAAATCCAGTTCCTTCATCTTACTTAAAGTTCCCAAGAACCTCAGTGCTTCAGACTATATCTAAACTTCAGTTAGGTGCTCAAAAAAAAGGTAGCTCACTACTACCAAAATGGGGAACTTTGCCCTTGAGGACAGGCTTCTAGGAATTGCCAACAAGCTCCAGTAGCAAGGGGAGCTTAGTCCAGGGTAATGGTTGGCATTTCTGCTTCCTCCCCTCCCCCATCTGGTTGGGGCACAGACTAACACTGCAAGGCAGATATGGATGAGAGGGTACTGTCAACAATCAGTGGTGAAGCCTCAGGATTGCCACCAGGAGCTAGAGTTTACTGGACTCAAAAGGGAACCTTTGGAGTGAATTGAACTAGCTGGAAGCAATGAAATTATCTAGGGGCAAGCAACTGAAAGAAACTACAGCCAAGTTGGACGCTGCCTACCCTGATGGACAAAGACTGGGAGCATGCAGCCCTATACCTGATACAGTGTTCTCATACAGAAACAGGTCTGCACTGTTCCTTTGAGAGGGGGCTTCCACCAAGATAGACCTTGAGAACTAGTGTAAGTGGGCAACAACAGCAGACCAGCGATGTTGTTGCCCACAGATGTTACAAAAGTGGATGGCCCAAACAGTGCAGCTGCAGCAGCTGCTGAAAGAGATTGTGTCCTGGTAGCAAGAACACCAGTGAGACTTACTGCGGCAGTTAAGAACAATGGTCTACACGGCACTTTGCGTTAAGCATTTCTCCATGCCTGGTGCGCCAAAACTTTGATCCAGAACAAGCTCGAGACTACAGTTGGATGAATGCTACTATTTTAGATTACCAGCATGTAAATGGAGAGAAACAATGGCAGTACTTTAGAGCAGGGATGTAACCCAAGGAGACACAGACCTAGGTGGTAGTGCAACAATTGAAGGAGTATTGCTGGCAGTGGCTTCGCCCAGAGGAGTCCTCTGGCACCCAAGCTGCAGACTTGGCCCTAGTTAAACTGTCTGTATATATATTTTCGAGTAAGGGATATGCTGTGGGTTCTCCAGCATTGCCCTGAGTCACTATCAGGCATGGTGCGTCAGATGGAGAATTTTCTTGCTGTTATCTCTAGAGAAATGTCTCTCAAACTTTTTAGCAAACCTTTCTGGGGACCACCAGTTGCTAATTACATAATTATGCCCAAGCCATTTTGCTAGTGCTGCAACTAGGGACACCCATTTAATTTAAGCTGTAAGAAAGGAAATATTAAATAGATTAAGCATTTTAACTTTCTTATGTTAGCTTAGCAAACTTCATTTTAAATAAAGTACAATATTAAGCCTAACTCAAAAGACTTCAACATTTTCTTTATTTATGGCAGGGGTGGAGAATCTTTTTTGGATTGGGGGCCACTGACCCACAGAAAATCAGTCAGGGACCAAACAAGTGAGAAGCAAAAAAAAAATCCTCTAAACACCCCCCAACCCTCACTGATGTGGCCCCTAACTGTGACACCTCAATCCTCTGGCACTCTAGCCCCACAGGATGAGGGGGGGGGAGGGACAGGGAAGACTGAATGTTCAGGGCTTCCCATGGGCTGAATTTACTCTTCTGGGATTCCAGAGTTAGTGGATTTTGTGGACCCCTCCCAGGCTCTGTGGTGGGGACAAAAATGAGGGGCTCAGTGTGCAGGACAGGGCTGCCAGTGAGTGGGATAGGGATGGGTGTGCAGGATCTGGACAGGAGGTGGAGTGCAGGAGTAGGCTGGAAGTAGGATGTCTGGTCAGGGGGAAGGTTCAGGACCAGGATGGGAGTAGGGTGTCTGGTCATGGGGAGAGTGTAGGAGCAGGCTGGGAATAGGGTGTCTGGCTGGGGGATGGTGCAGGAGCAGGGTAGAGTTGCATTGTTTCCCAGGCACGGCCTCCCACTGCTCCCATTGGCCACAATTCTGGCGGGAAAGTCTCCAGGCAGCACATCTGTTTCCCCAGCCATGGGAAGGGGAGCGACAGCACATGGAGCCGCTTCTGGCTCCACTCTTGCCCATGAGCTGGATCTTGCGGGGAGGCTCAGGGCTTCTCCCCAGCTCCCACGAGGTTGGCGCGCCAGTGTGGAGTCCCTGCTGGGGGGG
>JANRFK010001234.1:69677232-69688374 GCA_030068395.1 Apalone spinifera
GGGTAGGAAGGTAGAAAGCAGGGTGGGCTGAGCTTGAGTTGTGGACCATCTGGAAAGTGGCTGTGGACCTCTAGTGCTCCTTAGACCACAGTTTGAGAACCACTGCTCTAGAGAGTGGGGACACGGAACCTCCACCCACTTGCCATCCCACTACTGACAGTGGTAGAGACTTGCCAACAGACCCTTTGATCTGAGTCACCTGGATGGAAAGTAGACGACCATGACAAGATATGGAGCCAAGTTTGGGATTAGGTATTGCCAAGTTAGCCAGCTGGTGGTAAAAACAATGGATCTGGAGCCTCTGAGCTCAGACATAAATTCCTCTCAAAGTTTAAATCTGCTTCTTATAGGGGAATTGGACCCAAAAAGGACCCCTGACGGTAAATTGAACTATTTTCCTAAACAGTGAGATTTCCCAGGGATAAGAGACTATGCCCGAGCCAAGGCTGAAGGTCCACTGACTACAGGAAGTTGGACTCTACTTGCCCTGATGGCACCATACTACTTTATCTGTATATGAGTAATCATACTATGCAAATCATTAACAGATAAGAAATTGTTGTTTGAAATGTTTACTATATCTCTACAGTATAATCTGGTTAGCAGAACTCATACCAGATTCTGCTATATGATTTTCATGCCTCCTTATGTGCAGATCTAGCTGCTCATAGAGTTTCCAGACATGTGCTTGTGCCAAGCATGAGCAGCATTAAACTCTTTAGTGTTAAACTACATATGACCCTTTACTAACAAATGTTATGGTATATCATTTGCAATAGTTGGCTGGTCAGTTTAGAACAATCATAGCTTCATAAAAATGTATTTACCAGATGCACATCTGTAAATATATTACAGTAACAGTGCTTAGCATTAATTCTGGACTAAAGTATTTTATTCCGTTGATACATCATGCAAACAGTGCATTGAACATGTATATGAGTGAAGCAAGGGCCAGTTCTCAATTTGATGACATATCTCTGTTTGTCTAGATGTAGTGTGATAACTTATGAACATCAGGTTCAATCACTTCCAAAATGTCATGGAATGTTCTAGACATGTTTAGGAAGAACATGATGGTTTGGGGGTGAAAACGAAAAATCACATGCACTTTTAAAAGTTGACACTTGCAGAGAGCCAAATTACAGCTGAGGGGTAAATGTAGGGCCAATGGGGGAAGGAAAGGGGAGAGAAGGAGGCTTCTTCCTGCCTCCCCAAAGCCTGCTGCATGCAGGGGGTAGAGGAAGATGCAGAGAGAGCACCAACCGTGTCCCCATTCCTTCCAGTCCTGGGGAAAGAAAGATATGTTGGAGGGGACAAAGCCAAGGAAGAGACACAATGGCATAGGGTGGATGGGGGAAATACATAGCCCTTGACCAGTGTTCCCTCTAAGCTGCTAAGCTGCCCCACGCAGTTGGGGACTCAGGGATCCGTGCATGGAGCTGAATGACTGGGACTGATTAATCACCTGTGAAGCTGTGCTGCTGCGCAGCTTAGAGGGAACACGGCCCTTGACATAGTCTGGGCAGAAGGAAATGAGGGGCACATAGTGCTTGTGTTATGGAAGAGATTGGGGCAGTATGGGAGGGAAGGGGGAAACTCAGCCTGGTACAGAGAAAATGGGGAGCACAAATATTTCCTGGCATGGAGGGATTTTGGGGGAGTGCTGATATGGGCTGAGTTGGAAATGGTGGGCACATCCATCCACTTTAACCAAGTCTGTGGTTGGTGCTGGTCACTATCACTTGGCTGGTGTCAGTCACTATCAGTCACTATCACTTTCAACTATAACACAAGCCTAACTATTTAGATAAGTACCTAGTTTTTTCACATGGCATCCCAGTCAGTTTTAGTCCATATATGTAATTCTTCCAGCCTCAGCTTTAACAGCTACATCGGGGTCTCGGACTCAATTTGCCTTAGGGCCATTGCCAGTCCCCAACATGCCAGCAGGTCCCCTTTCTGACAGGACTCCGGGGAAGGGAGGGATCTCCACACATACACACACCCATGACTCCTAGCCTTGGTTCAAGATCTTGGTTCAAGATCAGACAAGTGGCGTAGGGACTATTTTGTTTTTGAGCAAACCACATACGTTATTGGAGATCTACTTTCACAGTGTTTAAACAGAATGAAGGATATAAGTGTGAAATTTCACATTTTGCAGAATGACTCAATATTAACAGACACTGGCCTGATGGTCGGTCTTGGCAGCTGAAGAACTTCAGTCGGGCCGAGGAATGTTAAATTTCAACTAATCAGCGAATCAAGTAGTTGATGGGGGAGCACTCAATTAGTTCATGGGGGAGCACTCGCTATTTCTGCTTCACTGCTGCCTTTTAAATGTAGTAAGAACTGCCCGCAGGGCTCTTACTACATTTAAAAGGCAGAGGCACAGCGGGGACCCTGATTCAGTCCCTGCTCGTGCCCCCTGCTCATCTACCTCCCTGCCAAACCCTGTGGAGATGGTTCTGGGAGGGAACCGACTTGTAAGACGGCTTCTGCTTCCCCACTACCCTTGTGGTCTCTGATAGGCTTATTGGGTAGTATAGAAGACAAGTTGCTTACATCCCTAGTCGGGCCATGGTAATAGCTGCCTGGGCAACTGTGGGACGACGTGTACCTTTCCATGTCCTCGGGACGGGAGGGCCAGAACGGCAGGGGACATGGCACTTTGTTCAGGGCCCACGCACTCTGGGCGGATGTAGTGTCCATGGGTCCCCACAGCCTGGGCTCCCTGGCTGTTCTTACCTTCCTGTCTGCTTCCTGCTTCACCAAGTGGGGTTCCGTAGGGGTCTGTTTTGGGACCGGTTCTGTTCAATAACTTCATCAACGATTTAGATATTGGCATAGAAACTACGCTTATTAAGTTTGCAGATGATACCAAGCTGGGAGGGGTTGTGACTGCTCTGGAGGATAGGGACATAATTCAAAATGATCTGGACAAATTGAAGAAATGGTCTGAGGTAAACAGGATGAAGTTTAATAAAGACAAATGTAAAGTGCTCCACTTAGGAAGGAACGATCAGTTTCACCCACATAGAAGGGGAAGCGACTGTCTAGGAAGGAGTACGGCAGAAAGGGGTCTAGAGGTTATAGTGGACCACACGCTGAATATGAGTCAGCAGTGTGATGCTGTTGCAAAAAAAGCAAACATGATTCTGGGATGCATTAACAGGTGTGTTGTGAGCAAGACACGAGAAGTCATTCTTCCGCTCTACTCTGCACTGGTTAGGCCTCAGTTGGAGTATTGTGTCCAGTTCTGGGCACTGCATTTCAAGAAAGATGTGGAGAAATTGGAGAGGGTCCAGAGAAGAGCAACAAGAATGATTAAAGGTCTAGAGAACATGACCTATGAAGGAAGGCTGAAAGAATTGGGTTTGTTTAGTTTAGAAAAGAGAAGACTGAGGGGGGACATGATAGCCGTTTTCAGGTATCTAAAAGGGTGTCATGAGGAGGGAGAAAACTTGTTCATCTTGGTCTTTGATGACAGAACAAGAAGCAATGGGCTTAAACTGCAGCAAGGGAGGCTTAGGTTGGACATTAGGAAAAAGTTCCTAACTGTCAGGATAGTTAAACACTGGAATAAATTGCCCAGGGATGTTGTGGAATCTCCATCTCTGGAGATATTTAAGAGTAGGTTAGATAAATGTCTATCAGGGATGGTCTAGACAGTATTTGGTCCTGCCATGGGGGCAGGGGACTGGACTCGATGACCTCTCGAGGTCCCTTCCAGTCCTAGTATTCTATGATTCTATGAAGGGATAGGTTTGGGGCAGAGCGTTGGGCCTAGGGGAAATAGTGAGTGGGATAGGCCTGTCCACTTTCAAAAGTAGGAAGGCTGTGGCATCTTGTGGGGCCCCTCCTACTGGTCCCTCCCCTTCCGGTTACCTAACTTCCTCCCATTCCCTTTCCCATGATTCCAAAATAACAGTACTGTGTCAAATAGTGTCTTTTTTGTGTGGAGAAAAAAATCGTGCAGTTGACCCAGTTTCTACCCATAGAGTGGGATTTTTATATGTGGTTCTGGTGAAACTGCCTTTGGCGTCAATAGAAGGGAAACATTAGACCAATGCTGAATACTTACAAAAATCACACATTTTTGGAATAACGTACATCTTTCTCTGAAAACATGCATGGAGATTAACTGAATTTTGTATCATGTCCATGGTATGGTTAATAAAAGAAATAAAGAAAGATGGCTACACTACTCCACATGCTGCACTTGATAGCATTTATGTTCTTCCCTAATACATTGTGTATATACTGTTAGTTGATTTATAGATTCTTGGTTTGTAAGGCTGAAGAGACCATTTTGATCATCTAGTCTGACCTGTATAATGCAAGCTATAGAACTTCTCTGAATTAATTCTGATTTGAACAGGAGCATGTCTCTTAGGAAAACATCTTATATTGGTTTTAAAATGTTTAATGATGGAGAATCCACTGCAACCCTTTGTCAGTTGTTCCAATGGTTAATTACCATAACTGTTAAGATTTTGCACCTTATTTCTTGTCTGAATTTGTCTAGCTTCAACTTCCAGCCATTCAATCTTTTTATACCTTTGTCTTGCTACATGAAAACCTTTCAGCTGCCAAGCATCTGTTTCCCATCACTTAGACTATGATCAAGTCATCCCTTTGCCACCTTTTTAATTGGTATGCTAAATAGATTGACCTCTTTTCAGTCTGTCAATATAAAGCATGTTTTTCAATCCTTTAATCATTCCTGTGACTCTTCTCTGAACTTTCTTCCAGTTTATCTACAACCTTTTTTAATTGTGGACAACAGAACTATACATGGTTTTCAAGTAGTATTTGCACTAGTGCCAAATACACAAGTAGTATAACCTCCCTATTCCAACTTGATATTCTTTTCTTTATACACCCAGAGATCGCATTAGCCTGTTTTGTGAGCACTGCACTCAGGGCTTATGTTCAGTTGATTATCCATCAGAACCCTGATGTCCTTTGTAGAGTTAAAGCTTGCTTTTTTTTTTTTTTTTTTTTTTTTGGTAAATATAGACATTTTTGTTCCTAAATGAATGGCTTTACATGTGGCTATTTTAAACCACATATTGCTTGTATACCAGCTGAAAGAGTGATGTGAATTACTTGGTATCGGTCTTCTTTATCATTAACCACTCCCCTGCAGTTTTAGTATCACCTGCAAATTTAATTAGGAATGATTTTTGTTTTCTTCCAGGTCAATGATAAAAATGTTGAGTAGCATAGGGCCAACAGTCAGTCCCTTCAGAATCCTACAAGGCGCAGGTTGAAATCCTAAACCTATTAAGGTAAAAGGAAATTGTCAGTGGTTTTAGTGGGATCAGGATTTCACTTGTAGTATTTTGCCTAGATTAAAACCAACATATTTTATTATGTTACATAGATAGATTTGTGTTTGTGTGTGTGTGTATGAAATAATTGTAATAGATATATATAGAGAGAGACAGAGAGATGTTGCAATATAAACAAAATATTGTATTGGAAAATCATTAATACTTTGTGTTATGTGAATTGAATCATATATTTATTTTAGAGATGACATTTGTACCGTTTTTCCCTGCAACTGGGAGATAGCCTTTGTATGCTGTAGATGGAATATTTGATAGTAATTTTATATACAAAAATCTTGTAAGGTAGGAGGAGTTTCCTCCTTCATTCTGCATCTTTTATTCTAGAGAATTCCATTGCCTGTTTGGTATACAAAGAGTAGTTTGAATTAATATAAGGTGCTATATGTGCATCTAAACTTCTAAAAAAAAGTATATAATATTATTTGAGAAATGATATGCAATTTTGTAATTAAAGAATCTATCTTATTGCATGTGCAGTTGGGGACAGTTCAAGATCTTCATGCAACCTTAACTTTTGCATTTCCTAACTTTTAATTTATTTAAATGTACAAACTGAATATCATTTTAACTTAGTGAGTTTGGGTTTCATTTCATTTTGTTTTTGATAGATCAATTATTCCTATTTACAGATGAGAAGAGTAAATCAGAGAAGTTAAGAAATCTGTTCAAGGTCACAGAGGTAACTGAGCCATGATTAAACATTTAAAACCTCTAACTTCTACTCCTACAGCTTTAGAACAAAAGACTGAGTATGAAAGAGATCTATGATTAGAATAATATGGCATTTTTAAGTTGTTAATAAATCAAAATAATATTTGAGGTAACAAAAAGACCCTCTAATTTTCACATTTTTGGAGGAAAACTTGCATACAAGCTGGCTCAAGAATATCAAGTTTCAGCCAGATGTGAATTAAAACTACTAATTTATGAACGCTTGAAAAACAGAGTTCATAATGGAAATGACAACTCCAGTGTAGTACTGCCAGGAGCTGTTGTAATAAGTTAATACTGAAAATGCTATAAAAATCAGAGACTAAGCACATTTAGGCTTTCATGCTACAGAAGGAGATTATGCCAATGGGGAACATGTTTGTTTTTATAGACAAATTCTGTGTGATAAGTCACAACTCTACAGCAGTTGCAGGTTTTTACATGCCTATTAGAGTAATTTATTTTTAAAGCAATATTGCATCTAAAATCAAATACCTTTTTTTCTGGAACAGCGTTAAAGGATTTCAAAAATTTGTGTGTAGATTTGTCTAGTGAAGTAGTTACATAATCTCATGTCTGTGCTTCATAAATTTATGACTGCTACTTTTGTGCTTGCGCCTTCACTGTTCAATAACTCTTAAAACCAGAATGAAAAATGTTTTTATGGATTATGGGGATGCATTAATTACATATAGCATTTACGATATGGTCAGCTTTAAAAGTAGTTTTCCTATTCTGCCAAAGCTTTTGGAAGAAGAGGAAAAAAAACCATTTATTTAAAGAGCTCTAGGTGTTGAGCAAGGGCTTCCTCTGCCGTCTTTTGCCCACAATAATTGATTGCAAGCATTCAAACTAGGGATGTTAAATTTAGGTTATTTTAGTAATTTTGTAGTCGATAGACTTTTTATAGGGGAAGGCAGCCCACTCAATCCCGGCTCGCTCTGGGACCAAACCCCACTACACTCTGCAATTTAAAGGCAGTAGGAGCCGGGCAGCCTGCCTGCCCCCCAGCTACTACTGCCTTTTAAATTGCAGAGCTGCAGTGGGGTTTGGTCCCGGCACAAGCAAGGAGTAAGTGGAGCAGCCTGTCCACACAGAAGCAGCCCCTGTCCGTGAGGAATCCCAACTTCCCACTGGGATCCCCGTGGTCAGGGGCTGCTGCTGGAGCAGCCTCCCCTGCCCGCCCGCTTCCCGCTCAGAGGCAGTGCGGGGGTGGGAGGGGGGAGAAGGGCGGATGGAGACAGTGCTGGGGGGGGGGGGGGAACCGTCTGTTATAGAGGCAGCAAGGGGGGCAGGGAATGTGCGTAGTCAACTTAACTACCCAATAAGCTTAAGCTTAACGGATAGTCAACTAATCGACTACTCTCTTACATTGTTAATTCAAACACAATCTTTTTCTCTCATAAAACACTTTAGTTAAAAAAGCATTTTGAAAGTCATCTGTTGGAAGCAAGATGAAGAGAATACTGTATTTAAATCTTTCAATTCATATTAGCAAAGTGGTATTTTAACATCATTTTTTATCATAGTATCTGAATGATAGTGATAGATTAGACTGGAATAGACTAGACTGGAAAAAGCACAGACAATAATTTTAATGGAGGACAGTAGGCCATCCCTGTATTAACACATCAAATCATAAATAGGTATGCACAGCAATGAAGCATTAAAGCAAGAGTCCTTCTGTCCATAATAAAATCTTCACTACTTTAACCACAAGGCCAAATACACAAATATGTTTGATCATGCAGACAGCACAACACAGCTATAACCTCGTTCCATGTTCTGTTTCCCATGAAGAAACATGAACTCTGACTGGGGTTCAATACTTGTCTGTGTCTGATGAAGTTTACTTCTTCGCCAACTAAGAGAAAATACCCATTGCTAATATGAGTTGGAAAGGGGTAATTGCTTCCTTTATTCCTATCCATTTAGCTAAGTAATTAACATTATTGAAATGTATAGATCTTGCAGACCTGCCAAATGTTCTCCCTTCCCCTAATGTGAGAAAATATGTTCTGGGCAACACCAAACTTTCTGGAAGGACTGGTATGAAAAATTGATTAGCCAGAAGATTTTATTGAGTTTAACTGAAATGGAAAATCTAATGCAGTTTTTCCCCATGTTGTAAACTTGTAAAATGAACTACAGGATCCAGACTCTTGAATAAAATATAATTATAGCTCTGTAATTATTAACGAATGTATGATTTAGATGCTTCCAATGTAAACGTGTTAGTATAATGTTGCATTTGTCAAAAGGCGAAATGTCTGTTGGCATTTTTCATGGTATGCTAACCAGATATTTGTAAATTTGACATTTTATGCAAAAGACAAGAAACATGTTTGTAACTATAACATAAAATGCAGATCCTAAATAGCTAAAATGACCAGATTTCCAAAATTAGAACTTAGGACACCTGTAACAAGATGCTAAAATCTCATACGGTTTTCATAGAATCATGGAGCTGCAAGAGACCTCAGGAAACCATTGAGTCCAACACCCTGCCCAAAGCAGGATCAACCCCAACTAACTTATCCCAGCCAGGGCTTTGTCAAGCCAGGACTTAAAAACCTCTAGGGATGGAGATTCTACCACCTCCCTAGGTAACCCATTCCAGTTTTCAGAGATATATGCATGAGAATGATGGGAAATAAATGAAAGAGAAGGATGCCCGTTCCTTTTCTTTAGCTAAGCAACCCCTTGCTTCCTGTCCTACATACTTTTTATTTCATCTCTCTCCATGCCTTCCTTTTGACACGCAGTAAATATCATCTCTTCTGTCCCCAATATTCCATTTTCTTTAAAAGGATAGCATTGTATTACGCTGGTTTACTAAAAAATCTTGACCATGTCTCAGAAAGAAGGAGGGGGAGGGGAAGAAGAAAAAAGTGGAGAGACTCAGGGAATCATAGTTGTTATAGATATAAAAGATCTAATATGTTGCTTGTTCCTTTTCCATTCTAGTACAAGTTATCCCCTATGACATGTTCGTTAGTGTTTTTCTAGTGTACTTCTAAATGTCTGAGACCATAGGGCTTTTCCTACTTCCACATTCTAATTCTTCCTATTCATTTTAAACCTTTCCTTTCTTAATTTCATCCTATTACTGCTCTTATATCTCTTTGTACTAAGCTGCATTCCTCTTCCTCCTTGGTGATTAAGCATTTGAAAAGTTATAGATTGTAAACATGTCTCATTGTCTTTCTGCTTCATCGTACTGTTATCTCTTGGACAAGCTATATTTATTTATCTCTTGTATCTTGCCTTTTAAGTTTCAATTTGTCAATATCTTTCCAGTAATAAAGTGCCCAGAATTAATTCTACATGCAGTCATGCCAGAGTAATTTGGAAAGGAACTGCTACCTGCCTGGTCCGTGACACATTCTCTTCATATCTTCAGTCCAAAATGTCATTGGCCATTTTTGCAGCTCACATTTGCAAACTCAAGTCTAATCTGTTTTCTATGATTATCCGAGTTCTCTTTTAGCATTATTAAGTTCTGCGTATCTTTAGCTCAGATTACTTTTCTCCATATAGAACAGCTTGGGCTATGCCAACCTGTTAATTTTCACCCTTGTTTCTAGACTAATTGTGTTTTGTGTGATTTCTTGCCCATTACTGGTGCCTGAAACTCTTCCCTTATAGTATTGCCTACAGATGTAGTAAGTGCAGTTTGTAGAAATAGCCCCTGAGAACTTTTCCATTTAGGAGTGTGCTAAGCTGGCTTCTGAGAATTTTTCTCATCAGTAGCCTCTCAGTGGCTTGTTTACTTATTTCCCAAGAACTGAGCTTGACTCTGAACTTGTCGCTGAGTGTCTTTATTAGCATATAATCGAACTACACTTGAGTTATATAGGCTTGAAGGGTGGGTATGAGGCATACACATCCAAAGTTCTACATAAACTCCTTCCTTTATATGCATTTACACATCACATTACATTCACTATACATTGCATTACATGTTTTGGGATAAGATTGTTTACTCTGCAGGAGCCAATCCCTGTACAGCAGCGATGGGAAACCAAGACTAGTGAATAGGTCGTATGAGTGGCCCTCCGTCATCTGTGTGAGCAATATGTTTGAAATATAGTGGTGGACAACTTGAGGCCTGCAGCCCACTGGGGTTTCGCCTGCAGCCTGTGCACCCCTTCTCAGCCAGACCGGTGTCAGTTGCTCAATCAAGCTAGTGTAAATCGTTACTTCCTCTCTTAGCTTATTGAAGAACATGTTAATTAAGACTTCTGCTAACACAAATTCCTTCTTAAACTTCCTTAAATTCTTCCTTATTAAATGTGCCTTTCCAATTTAATATTTTCCATTTATTTAAAGCTCTTTGACAGCAATATTCTGAAACCTTTTGTTTACGCCATTTTCTAAACTGTGCCCTCTAGCTGATTTGAATTATATTTGAAGCAAGATTTTGTGGGAAAAAGTATCCACTACTTTTTAAAAAAAGTCCTAGGTACTATATCTTAAGCATGACCTTTTGCAAGTGCACAGGCCAAAATTTGCACAGCTAATCCACACATATGGCTGTGGAAAATTTGGATCTCATGGTCCCATGTGAGTCCCACCTACGGTCATCCACTGCTCAAAGTACTCCATCCAGTTTCCAAATTTAATAAATTCTCACCATAAGCATATCTACTTTTCAGACATTTGCTAGTTGCCAGTTGGCAATATTTAGTTTGTGGCTGTGAAGGATTTAGGGAGACTCAAATTTTTGAAAACTGATTATTACAAGTTCTGGTTTCTGATAGAAGCCTTTTAAATAGCCTATTCTACTTCTTTAATTTTAAATTTTTCATGAAAATATCCATAACCGGTTTTTTCTATTCCTGTTAATATTTATAGGGGCTTTTTAGGAAGGAGACATGGACTGATTGATTTTACGGGGGAAACAATGAAACTGACTGCAAAGCATTGTAAGCAAAGTAAACAAAGCATTGTAAGCAAAGTAAACAAAGTATAAAGATAGAGTAAAATATTGTTCCCCACTAACTTGTTTCAGCAATATTCATTTTAGAACATAAGAACATAAGAATGGCCGTACCGGGTCAGACCAAAGGTC
>JANRFK010001234.1:69689647-69735845 GCA_030068395.1 Apalone spinifera
ATACCGGACATTGCACATGTCCGGTATTTTCTGAATTTTTCTACCAGACAGACGATGCAAATACCGGACTGTCCGGTAGAAAACCGGACACCTGGCAACCCTACGTCCCCCTTGTAAATCAAAAACACCTGTTTGTATATTTAACACAATTATAAATGCTGGAGGCAAAGCAGGATTAGGGTGGAGGTTTGCAGCCTGCAATAGGGATGCTAAAATGTGTTTATTTTGGAACACGTGTAAGCACTGGAATTTTCAGCAGTTACACATTTACAAACGAGGGGAAGGAAGTAGCTCTGCCAGGGCCGGTAAGTGTGGGGAGCCAGCACTACCGCCTTTGCTGCCCTGGCTCATCTGTTAGCCATTTACACCATCACATTTCTAGCTTGCAACCCCATGTCTAATAACTGTGTGACTCCCTGAATTGCTCTAGTTTGATAACCCCTGTTCTTGGGATTGCTGATATCTGGTGCTGATTCTGTATGTCTCAACTAAATGTAATGGGAGTAAAGAAGAGGTGCTTCGGTTGCATCCATGTACAGTTTAGTTGCTTTTCTGGTTGGCTGTACTAACATGGGAGACGAGATGTAACATGATGGATGACTTGATAGGAGATTATGCCATTTTACTTTCAGCATTATTAGCAGAAGATTTTCAGTGGCTGGTAACTGCTAGATGTGGCTTCTTGTAGTTTTCCTAACTGCACTTTTGTATTCTCTACCTCACCACTCCCATACTCCTGTTGATTGCAATATCCAGTTTGGGATAAGCTGAGCCTAACACATGCTTACAAAGAATTAAAATGAGTTTATTTCCAGTCTTGGTGAGTAGAGGATGGCAAGTGTAGTTCTAAAAACAACGAATAGTCCTGCAGCACCTTAGCACAGCCCACTTCTTCATTTTAAATTCATGTGGGTTGTGCTCACAAAAGCTCATGATGCCATCTATATTTTTGTTAGTCTAAGGTGCTTCTGCGGGACTATTGGTTGTGTTTAAACTTTTTTCAACTACAGACTAACACAGCTACCCCTCTGAAACTTTTGAAAATGTAGCTCTAGGACTTGTCCTTGTGTCTAAAATTTCCAGTCTCAGAAAGAAGAAAATAGAAGAGTTGAATATTTTTTTCAAATATTAGGTACATATTAAATGTTACTCTAAAAATAAATTTGCATTTTTAAAGGAGAGCGATAAGCTATGAAATATTTTTCAATTAATAGTTTTCCGCTTGAATGTGCCTTCAGATTACCTGTGAGTATCTTTAGAGAGATATCATGCAATTTTTGGTTAATTATGAGAACTACACCATTAGCATTATAATCAGCTAACTTTTGCCTTCCTCTTTGTTCCTTCACAAAATCAATATCTGTGGATCAGATAGCGGGAACCTGAAAGAAATTTAGTTATCAAGAAATAATCATAGGTTATTGGACCATATCTGAGTAGCAATGCTTAGTGTCACAGGTGTAGAATGATTTTATTATAATTAGCTTTTTTGCTTCCATTTTTAAATGGGACTGAAAATTAACTGAATAAAATGAAATGTTCTTTTTGTTTGCATGGAAAGAGATGTGGGGTCAGTTGGACAGAGGGAAAAAATGCCACAAACATTTTGCTTGTCTCCCAAATCAAGGATATATATTTTTAAGTTTGAAGAAAGACTTTCCTCCTGTCTTTCCCCTCTTTCTCCAGCAGAGATACAGATGGCATGCTCAGGTACTGTAGCTGAAATGGATTAATCTAGGAACCAGATTCTCAAGTTCTCAATGTTTATAAGTACAGCCAGGAGTTCAAAAGGCTTCAGCCCACATATAGGTGTTGAAATAAAGGCCAGATTTTAAACATTATCCCACATCTGGGAGCTCTTATTGTGACACTTGTGGCCAAATTTTCAAAAGAGGTCGGTGCCCGTTGGGCTGATTTTTTTTTTTTTTTAAATTTTTTTGTCTAGCCTTTGATTTTGGTGTCTGAATAAGAGCTGTGCTCTTGTAAATCTAGTTCCCATTGTGGGTACAGATCCTTTTCTAAATTCCTGGTCCTCGTGCATATCAAATGACAGAGAGGTCTGCAGTTGTGACTGCAGGAAGTTTGGGGCTACTGCAGCCTGTTCCCCTCATTCTGTGTGGACGTTTTCTCTCACTTGGAGTGCCTGTAGTGCACAGTAACACTGATAAATGTACACATCGTGGTTTCAGTGTGAGCGAGAGGCAATGACTCAATACTGACCCGTATTGTATGTACCATTAATTTATTTTTGGGACTTCAAAGCTAACATGACCTACTCTGAATTGAAGTGCAGCATGCTTACTGTGCACATTTCTGTAACTGCTGTGAAGAAAAAAAATCACTACAATAGACTCTTAAACCTGAGCAGCTGTAGGGGCTTTCTCCACAAAATAGTAAAAAAGGTGTCTGTGTAGGTCTCACTGTGAATTTGTACTCTGTGGTTTGCTGCTTCTGCCCTATGGTAGCACATGAGCACAGCCCTGCCTGAGGAACGCGCTGCTGTGCAATCTGTATTTCAGTGCTTCCGCTCTTCAAAACCCTGTGGCTCAATCTTTTTATTTATTTTCTCCTTAAAACAACCTCCTGAGAAGCTGCTCAAGGGCAGCATTCAAGCAGGCCTATTGGACTACCTAGTAAAAAGCCAGGTTAGCTAATATACTGCTGCAAGCTCAGCTAAGTTCTGTTTTTCAGAGTACTGGGTGTATGCCCAGTCGCTTTTTCTCATGCACGAACACACCTCCAAATGTAAAATGGCAGCCAGCATTTAATTGATGATAGCCCAATGCAGGATAATAGCCATACTGAACGCACAATTGATTACCTAGGGTCCAAAAATAACTGCTTTTTCTGCTGTAACACCATTCTGATTTACTCATTTGTCCATTTTAAAGAATGCTATCATATCATCAACTGTCAAACTCATTGTACAATGTTGTTGATATTCATGCATAACACAGTATTAAACAGATACTTATTTACAGTAAAGGCATTGAGGATGTACTCTCTTTGAAAGAATCAAGATTGAGGCCCAAAATTTTGCCACTTTAACATAGAACATTTTATTTTTAATTCACTAATAGTTTTGTTGTTATTTGCCCTTCAGAATGAGTGCTTCAATAGTGTTAAAATCTATAAGTAAAGTTGTGTAACAAAGCACTAAATTCAGTGCTAAGCACTTGAGGTCATTGACATATAAGTTTACCTCTTCTCTTCTACTAGCTCAGTTCTTCTGAGTCTGCAGTGGGTAGTGAAATTGATGCATTTTCTTGAGAGCAGAGTTATTGTCCATTTCATTCATGGGTAAGGGAATGAACATGTGGAATGCCTACATGCTTATGACTCGTTCATTTACGGTGTTGTGATTTATTTATTTACTGATTTCCATAGCAGATGGGAGTTTGACAATTATAGCACTTGTGGGTGCGGTGGGGTAGGAATGAGTTGCTTGTGGGTTTTTTTTTTCCTGTTAAGGAAACACAAATTAGAAAATGTCATTCTAAATTTGGGGACGGGAAAAGGGAGAGGAGGGAAGGATCATATATTGGGCCTGTCAAACCTGAAAGAGGCTGTTTAAAGTAAGATTTATACGAGAAACCAATACCTTTAAAAGCTTGTTCTGTTTTTCATTTTGTTGATATACCATAGACTCTGTTAATTACTGTGAAGCTTTTCATGACCATTTCCCTTTCAGCTGTGAACTTTAGACCTGACAGTACATAGCACAACATTTCCAAGTGCTCAATACATGTACTCAAATAATTACTATTGTGAATATATTATTGACATATGTAAAAAAGTATATTGGATTGGTATGTGTAGAAAACCATCTTATTCTTTTCTTACACAGTGGTTCATTATTGGTGTTATTTTTTATTCTTGCACCTTTAAAAAAGTTACAAATGTTTGTCTCCTAAAACGTAGAAGTATCCTGAGAAGCATATTTCTTCAATTACCATCTTCAATTCACAAATTTAAATAGTTTCTGTGAAAGTACAAAAAAGAAAACCTGTTGACTGAATACTCTGATTTTTAAAGTATCTTTTCAGTGTAAAACAGGCCAGATATTAAATGTCAGGACTTGACAAAGCACTTACACATGCTTAAATCCATCCCTATTTAGCAAAGCTGTTAAGCATATGCATAAATCTGAGAACATGCTTATGCATGATTTAGGGATGGTAAAAAGTTAACTGGTAAGCATGCCCCTTACCAGTAGGCTTACTGGGTAACGGGTTAACCATCGGGAGGCTGCTCCGGCCAGGCCCAGCCAGTGTTCCTTCTAAGCTGTGCAGCAGCACAGCTTCACAGGTGATTAATCAGCCCTGCCCAGTCAGTCAGCCCTGTTCATGGAGCCCTGAGCCTCTGACTGGGCAGGGATGACTAATCACCTGTGAAGCTGTGCTGCTGCCCAGCTTAGAAGGAACACTGGGCCCAGCCAGACCACTTATTGCTGGCTTGGATGGAATGGTGTCCTACCGTGAAGGATGGAATAAGGCAGGCCTCCCTGGAAACCTTGTGAGAAGGATGAAAGAGTACATTTATCAGAGTTTTATAGAAATGTACAGTGAGGATTCCAACTCCATCTCCAGACATGTTTACAAATTGTTCCAGAGATCCCCCACTGTGTTGTCAGTGTGGTCTCCACAGATCACGCCTGATTGCCTTAACCTACTTGTAGCATGATTAAAAATGTGAACTCACCAGAAATGCCCTCTCCACCAGCTGGGTCCAGCAGCAATATGTTCTGGGAGGAGGAAATTGGCTTCAAAGTCATTAAAAAGGTCCTGGTTGTTGGTGAAATTGGACACACTGATTGCCTGCTGACCATTCTCCTCCTCCTCATTCATACTGTCCTCTACACAAGTGCCAGAAGCTGCCAGAGGAATGTTTTGGGGGGGAATCCATGGACTGGGTCAAGGTCCCTCCCTCCCCCTCAATCCCATGCAGCTGCTTATAGAAGCAGAATGTTTGCAGTGTGGACCCTGTTGGCCTCCTTTATCATCTGATATGCTTGCCTTGGCTCCTTTATTTTCATGTGGCACTGCTGGGTGTCCCTGGCATATCCTTTCTTCACCACCATGTGCTGTCTTGGCATAGATGTCAGCATTTGTATTGCTGATTCATAGTCCTCTACCCACGCAGCAGTCACCTCTAGGATCTCCTGCACACTTCATGCTGGAACTTGTTTGGTACCCTGGGCATTCGTAGCCAGGTGTGTTGCTGAGGTTTGCTGGCTGCTTGCTCTGAGGTCTGCTCACCACTCTGACCAAACAGAAAATGAAATTAGATTGTCATGGGACTTTTCCTGTGCACCTTGAGAGCAGCAGAGTTGAAAGTCCAGGTCAGGCTGGTCACATTGGGGCACTGTGGGACACAACTGGCTACGAATGCCCAGGGTCGCAAACAAGCTCCAGCAGGAAGTGTGCAGGAGATCTTAGACGTGACTGCTGCGTGGATAGAGGAATCTGTTTAGGAAGAACTACGAATCAGCAATACAAATGCAGATATCTATGCCAAGATAGCACATGGTGGTGAAGAAAGGATATGCCAAAAACAATGACTTTCACAGTGCTGCATTTGCATTACCCTAAAGTCGACCATCTGAGATCAAATTTACCATTACTCCTCAGGAAAAGCAGAAGTACCAAAATCTACTTTAATGGCCCCTAAAGTTGGCGGAATGGGCTTGGTGGTGTGAATTCTTTGTTTAGAAAATCAACCTAATGCATCTGAGTCTGACCTAATGTATATCAAGCCTGAGTTAATTGCATTTAAGAAGCATTGATTCTTACTCTATTATTTTACTTTTTATTACTGTTGTCCTAGAACTACAGGTGGGATCTCCCTGGTTTAGCACTACCCTCGGGACCTGATTGGACCTGGATGAGGGATTTTGCTGGATCAGGGGAAGTCATTTCTAGCCCTCCTGCCACCAGCCCTGGCCCAACTGCCCAGCTTTCTGGCCAGCCTCCCTTTTCCCCCCCCTCACTGGCCCCCACTACCCTGCCAGGAAGCCCCGCTGCTTCTGCATGCTGGGCTCCTGCTGCTGCGGTGGTAGCCTTGCCACATGCCAGGCTCCTGCTGTTGTGCCAGGCTTCCTGCTGCCACAACCAATTCCCATTGCTGTGCTGGGTGGCTGCTTCTGCGCACCGGGCTCCTGCTGCCCTGCTGGGAAGCCCTGCTGCTGAGCATTGCCCTTCCAGTCCATAGGCCTCTTGGGCGGTAGCACTCCACCAGGACTCTCTGGTCCTGGAATATCTGTGGTCCTGCCAGACCCTAGATGTTGCCAGACCTGAGAGTCCTGGTTTAGAAAGTTTCAGCCTGTACTGTTGTATATTTCTTTAACATTTAACATATTTTATAGGTCAAAACAATTAAACAACTGAAAACGATTTGTTTCATATCTTGTTGCTGTGGATATACATTGTTTAGAATGTATAATGTAAATAAGATGCCAAAACCCATATATTTTAAAAATCTTTTTAAAAGTAGATTGCTCCTGTTCACATACAGATGTTTTTTCTCTAATGGGTACACTAAAGCATATTAAGAGACTTAAGGTAATGGGTGTTTTTTATTTGTTTGTTTGTTGTGGGGTTGGTTGATTTTGTGTGTTTGGCTTTTGTTTTTGTTTTTGTTTTGTGTTTGTTTTATTTTACAATTGGACACCATACTATGTTGACTTATATTTTCTGTGTTCAGGAAACATTTTGCCTCCATAAAATTATAGAATGGAGTAAATAAAAACTCTAGTGACTGCTACGCTGATGTATGGAAACTCAATGTATATAGATTTTTTTTATTTTTCATAATGCCCATTAGTCTTTGAGATCAATAAGGTGTATTTGAATATCACCTACTACACATCAGTAAGGAGAAAATAGAAAAGCCTGATAGTGAAAGTTAAATACTGATTTGGAGATTTTAAAAAAGTTAGATATTTTGCATATTAGTGCTAAGGTAAGTATATTTGGGGGGCACATTTTCATAGGGGCATTCATCTGTTCTAGATCTGTTCTGTCTATATAGTTGCACACATGCAAATTGCCTGGGCAAATCACAGTGTGGATTAAATTAATGTCAATTTTCCTGAATTCACTACTTGTGTAGGAGTGAAGAACAGAAAGTGTTTCTTTTGATACCCATGGAATTTAGTGGGCTGAAGTTACCTGAGTAGCACAAAGTTGCTGCTTATGCTGTAAATGTGAAATGCACAGTTTAGGTGACCTGTATTTCTTAATTTCAGTTAGTTTGATTGTGTAAAGATAACAAAGATAAATGAAAAAAATCTTGTCTGTTGATAGTAAAAGTAATTGGGGTAGTTTGCAAAAGTGATACAGAAAGGGAAGAAGCATTAGCTCCTACCAGACTAGGCTTTTTTTGATATTTTAAATTGCCTTTAATATTTGTCATTCTTTTTTCATACTTCAAAAGCAAGTTCATTACACTTCAGAGTTATAAATGTATTCACCTATACAGCTGGAAAAAGTCTCTGACTTTTGAAATATGAATACATCATTACAGAATTTCAAAGTGTGTCTTAAGAAAGTAAGCTTTGGATATCAACTATGCAATTTTGAAGAAATGAGGAATACCATTTGTTTTTATTAAGCTGGGATTTGAGCGTTTGAAGAAAGCATTGAGGGAGGCATTTCTTTGAAATTGAGGTAATATTCCTTAACTTGCAAGTGTTGAAAATATTAGTTTGGAGTACTTTTGTTCTTTATGAATAAACATAGGAGCCTATCTCTGAAAGAAATATGTTTATTTTATGCATCTATTGATTCATAAACTGGTTTGGTTGTTTTAATGTCTGTGGAGGGTTATAGTAAGTGTATAATTAGATTGAATGTTCCGCTCTCTAAATGAGAGAACATTTGCCTGTGATAAGACATGCCAATGTATTGATTTAGGAATGTTAATGGACTGAACACTTGTTGGGGTTCTATTATAATAAATCTACTGAAAATGTAAAGAAAATCAGTGAGTGGGATTTCCAGACAAAAAACTTCATTAGCTAAGGTTGACCAGATGCACAGCTACTGTTTTAGAAAGTGGTTCAAAACAACCACTGCAGATTCCAAAATTTGGGATTTTTTTTTTTAAAGCCAGGATACCAAAGCAAAGATTTCACTTAATAAAAATTATAGCACACAACTACTCAAAAATCTAGAAATATAACAGTTAAGATCAGCCTGACCTTCACTCTTACCCTGGACTATTGAAAACATTCCATCTTATTTGTGTTGGTCCATTTGCCTGTTTTTTTTAATTTGTCATTTTTTTATAAAGAAGTTTTTCTCACAAACTGTTAAAATATACATTAATTTCCCTAAGAGGCTGCAGAACATGGACATTTTAAATTTGGAATAATCAGAATACTTGTACGGTTATACATGAAGTGACTATGGATTATAGTGCATTAGTTTATACAAACATGTCTCCAGCGCTAACTGTGATTCTTTGTCACCAGACAAATGTTTACTTTTGTCATTCAAGTTCCACAATTTAACTGTCTGAGCTCAGGAGGTTTGTATCTGTAGTGTGTGTCTCTTAATGACACTTGAAAAACTAGTGGCATTTAGCGATCCTTGTGAGAACAGTAGGGAATAATTTACATGGAAGATTGTTTATAATGTTTATATTCAGAATGTAGCCAAGTATGTCTTCTTTTAGTGGATGATAGAAAGCATAGAGAAAACTGGAATCTTTTTAATTTAGTGATGTAAAAACAGGGGGTTTCATATTATACTATAGAGGCCTATTGCTATAAAAGCTAAGAATTGTGTTCTTAGCTTTGGATCATAGATTGAATCAAATGTTAGCCTTATTTACCAAAATATATATCCATAAATTTCTTGTTGATTTTTAGGGTGGCTTTACGGGGCAGAACTAAAATTGTTTGTATAAGCCTAACATTGGGTGTCTTTGCTCTTCAGTTGTATAACTCTGTGTGTAATTTTAGTGTACTTCTTCTCACTGTTTTAGAACTTTTAGCGTTCCCAGCTTTTGTGTGGCTGTTAGTTTTTCTTTTACACCACAAGCAACTTTTTAGTGTGTTTTCGTTAAAAAGTTAGAAATATTTGCTGAGGCTAAACTTCCCATTAGCACATTTTTAGCTTGGCAACCTCAATATTTTTTAAGAAGTTGTAGAATTGTTTAGGGATTTATCTATGAGGAAAGATTACAAGAACTAAATAAATACAGTTTAGCTATGAGATTACAAAATGGGGACAGAATAAACTACAAATCTTTGCTGTTTACACCCTTCAAATAGGGGAAGGAATTATTTAATGTGGTGCACAGGGGGATATCTAACAGTGATAAGATGAAATTTAAAACAGCAAAATGTACATTGAATTTTAAAAAAACATTTCTTTGAGATTAAGACATATGAAACAGTCTGTCTAGGCAAGTTACATAAGCCCCATTTTCTAATATTTTTAAAACTAATATGAACAAAACAGTACAAAGCATATTGAGAAAAAACCTTACATTGCCATGAAGACAGACTGGCTGATCTAATAAGTTTTTTCTAGCTCTAACTTCTGTGATTATTGTAGCCAGTGATTGTCAGTTCATTTGAACATAAGACCTTTTGGCTCCCAGATGAATGCTCTGTTTACCATCCCACTTTTTTCCAAATGGTGATCCATAAACTAGCTGGTCAAATGGTGTTGGCTGTGCTCCATTTTCCTGCAGGTAGATCGCATTAAAGAAATTCCTCAATTTCTTGATTTTTAGTTTCTCACAAAGGTGTTATATGCATAACTAGAACTAGAGAGGGTGTCCTATACAATCCAGATTGGGAGAGATGGTACACAAAACAGTCTCTCAACTTCAGCATTTTACATACACAAATCGGAGCTGTGGAAATTTTGCAGCATGGTGTGTATCCTTGTAGATTTCATAAAATGTACATATTCCCAACACACACTTGTAAAGTCTTTTGCTGGGTAAAAAGCAGCACAGATAAAGGCCCTCCATTCTTGCAATAGCTGGGTGAAATTCAGAGTGAGTCCTCTCTGTGTGGCTTACTAGTATTTGCTGGTTGGATAGCCATAAACGGAGACTGTGTTGTATTTCTGAATTGTCTCTTCCCTACCAACACCATACTTCTGATAGTCCCACAGAAACATTTACTTCTGCTGCTGCTGTTAATATTAAAAATTAATATTTCAGTAATATCTTGAAATCCGAACCTCTTTGTATTAGGCACTTAGCAAACAGATAAAAAGACGCAATTTGTCTCCTGCACAGTTTGCACTCGAAAATAAAGAACTTATGTAGGATTGGAAAGAAGGACGCAATGGAAGATGTAACTTTTCTATTTGTGTGCTTTTAAAATAATTATTATCACTAAAGTGTCAGCTGTACCCACCTTCCTTCAACTCAGGCATCAATAATCAGCTAATTTCAAATAGGTATTCAGGAGGTTTTGCATTTTAGTTCCCTTTTTGTGATTCTGCACAAAAATAATCTTCCACTCTTCTTAACAATAATCAAATACAACGGTCCTCATCAAGTCCAAGAGCACACAGTTTATAGGTCAGCTATTTTGAAATTAACATAAGCTTGAAACAAATGGGATGGATATAGACAAAGGTCACCTATGTGAAATCCATAGTTTTTTGTAACAGCAGATTCCTGGCTGTGTTGAGAAATGTCAAGGAAGAAAGGCAGAATGGCCTTTGCACTCACCTATTCTGAGGTGGTCTGTGCGTGAACCTGGACATTGTGATTTAGAGCAGCCTAGATTGTGACAAAAGTCCCAAGGGATTTAATGCAGTGGCTGGTGTTTGCCAGGTTGTGAGGGTGCCCCTGCTGCAGCCAATCGTGTCCCATACTCTAGTAGCAAGAGAACACAGAGCCTTTGAACTTTTTGGAAGATACCCTATGCTGGGACCCTTATGTAGTCAGCTCTACTAGCTTAAAAGCTGCTTTGCACTAGTGGTTCAAGGAAAAATTATTTAGGGGACCCAGGTTTCTTGTTGCTTTTGATTTAGGATTTGGTTTCAGGGTATCACATATTTAATACATAAAATACACACATCACTGCTTTTTCTGTTCCATCATCTGGCCTGTCTGCACTGACTCTCTCTGTACCCTCGTCTCGTTCTGTGTCTGTGGGAAAGTTAGCTGTAACTGTGGCATTGCAGAGTATACTGCAAGAGTGTAAGGCAACATTAATCTTCTGTCTTGAGTTTCATTCTTTATAGCACAACTTCTCTCTTTCTTTTCTTCCTTTCCTTTTCTAAATTCCCTGACTGAATTAAACTCACAGCTACATTAATCTTAACAAATTCTAACCAATACAGTGATTGAACTTGGGTTCTTTCATGTTGTTATTACAGTGTCAACATGTCTCAATCCATCATCTTGGATTTTTAAGCAGTTTTGACCTACTGTAAATCAAAGTGTTTTTGCACAAGTCTGTGATTCTTGTGGTGTATTCAAACTCTTTTGTTTGGTCAGAAACAGGATCAATGCATGAGTAGTTTTGGTCTTTTCTGCAAACTGTCTTCCAAATGATTGGTTTGTAGTTCATCTGCGTTCACCAGTATTTGTACATAAGAATGGTTATACTGGGTCAGACCAAAGGTCCATCTAGCCCAGTATCCTGTCTGCCGATAGTGGCCAGTGTCAGGTGCCCCAGAGGGGGTGGACTGAAGACAATGATCAAGCGATTTGTCTCCAGCCAGCCATCTCCAGCCTTTGACAAACAGAGGCCAGGGGCACCATTCCTTACCCCCTGGCTAATAGCCTTTTATGGACCTAACCTCCATGAATTTATTTAGCTCTCTTTTTAAGTTCTGTTATAGTCCTAGCCTTCACAGCCTCCTCTGGCAAGGAGTTCCACAGGTTGACTGTGCACCGTGTGAAGAACTTCCTTTTATTTGTTTAAAACCTGCTATCTATTAATTTCATTTGGTGTCCTCTAGTTCTTATATTATGGGAACAAGTAAATAACTTTTCTTTATTTACCCTCTCCACACCACGCATGATTTTATATACCTCTATCATAAACTCCCTCGGTCTCCTCTTTTATAAACTGAGAAGTCCCAGTTTCTTTAGCCTCTCCGAATAGGGGCCCCCGTTCCAAACCCCTAATCATTTTAGTTGCCCTTTTCTGAACCTTTTCTAATGCCAAAATATCTTTTCTGTGGTGAGGAGACCACATCTGTATGCAGCATTCAAGATGTGGGCGTACTATAGTTTTATATAGGGGCAGTAAGATATTCTTTCTTATTTTCTATCCCTTTTTTAAATAATTCCTAGCATCCTATCTGCTTTTTTGACTGCCGCTGCACACTGCATGGACATTTTCAGAGAACTATCCACAATAACTCCAAGATCTCTTTCCTGATTAGTTGTAGCTAAATTAGCCCCCATCATATCGTATGTATAGCTGGAGTTATTTTTTCCAATGTGCATTACTTTACACTTATCCACATTAAATTTCATTTGCCATTTTGTTCCCCAGTCACTCAGTTTGGCGAGATCTTTTTGGTTCTTCACAGTCTGCTTTGGTCTTGGCTATCTTGAACAGTTTAGTATTGTCCACAAACTTTGCCATCTCACTGCTTACTCCTTTCTCTAGGTCGTTTATGAATAAGTTGAATAGGATTGGTTCTAGGACTGATGCTTGGGGAACACCACTAGTTATACCTCTTCATTCTGAAATTTTACCATTTATTCCTATCCTTTGTTTCCTGTCTTTTAACCAGTTCTCAATCCATGAAAGGGTCTTCCCTCTTATCCCATGACAACCTAATTTACACAAGAGCCTTTGGTGAGGGACCTTGTCAAAGGCTTTCTGGAAATCTAAGTATACTATATCTACTGGATCCCCCTGGCCCGCATGTTTAACCCCTTCCAAGAACTCTTAATAGATTAGTGAGACATGATTTCCCTTTACAGAAACCATGTTGACTTTTGCCCAACAAATTATGTTCTTCTACATGTCTGACAATTTTATTCTTTACTATTGTTTCAACTGATTTGCCCGGTACTGACGTTAGACTTACCCGTCTGTAATTGCCAGGGTCGCCTCTAGAGCCCTTTTTAAATATTGGCGTTATGTTAGCTGTCTTCCAGTCTTTGGGTACAGAAGCTGATTTGTGATTCCTTTGTTAATTTTTGCCCATTTCTGTGACCAGTGAATATGAATAAAGTGGCATTTCTTGAATGGATCTTGGTCTAACCCTGGGGTGGGCAATAATTTTAGAACCTGGGCTGCCCCGGAAGGGGTGGGACCTTGGGCAGAAAGGGCGAGGCCAGGATACTTCTCTGCTCCTCTGCCCACAGACCCTGATTGGCCCTTGCCCATAGACTCTGAACAGCTGGTAGTTCCCTCTAGGCACCCAAGCCCCTGGCGGCAGGAGGAAACTTTGCACACTTCCTCCTGCCGCCAGGAAGTCTCTCACTCCCTGTCTCCACCCTGCAAGGAGCATGTGGTGCCTAGAGTGAATCACCAGCTGAACAGCTGGCGGTTCACTCTAAGTGCTGGGCACCCCTTGCAGGGCTGGAGGAGACTGTGCTCCCCCTACCTCCAAGCCCTGATTGGCTTTGGGGCGGGGGATTGGCAGGGCATCTGCGGGACATTTCAACCAACTTGATGGGCCTGCGTGGAGACTCTCTTGCCTACCCCTGGTCTATGCACTGACTATTCCTGATATAGTCTAATATGAGCTCTGTTTTTCAATTTTGGTAAAAGATTTGTCTGTTGCAATTTTTTTCAAGTCTGCTTTGATTAATTTCTCTTCTTCAGTAAGATCCAAGTCATTATTCAGCCCATGAATTTGTACTAAATGTAGTACCAATGTTATATGAAACATTATCAGTGACTTGTATCCTGAGTGTGTTTAGCAACTTCCTTACTGCGGGCCAAGTTTAACCAGGCACTTAAGAATATGCTTAATTGTTAGCACGCGAACAATCCCACAAAATTCTCATCTACTTAAAGTTAACCATAAAATGCTTTGCAGAATTGGGGTCTGTAGATATTCCACATTCTTTTGAACTGTTTGCTGATGTTTACTTGGGACCATGATGATTTTATCATCTCTTATGTTGAAATGTATGTTTTAGCAGTGTGTCTTTCCTTGAAACTCCAGTCATCTGAAGAAGTGGGCTGTGCCCACAAAAGCTCATGATACCATCTACATGTTCTGTTAGTCTACAAAGTGCTACCAGACCATTTGTTGTTTTTTAAGTTTATCCTGTACAGACTAACTTGGCTATCCCCTGAAGCTTGAAACTCTGGTTTATTTTCTGTTATGATTCTTATGGTGCATGCCTATGGGAACATGTTCAGTCCATATCACTGTATATAGTCCCTATTTTTTAAATGTCAGTGGAAAGCTTGATCTCTTTTCAGTAGATTATAATAGCATCATTGATGACATTGTTACTATGAGTTTCAAATCCTTGTGCATGCTGTGTTCTTGCACAGATGTGAGCTTAGCTTAGTTGCTTAAAATGTGTGCTTGCTTACATCACTGATCATTCTTTGCAATAATTCTCTGAATTATTTTCTTTTTTAATTTTCTGGTCTCTGCATGTTCAGAATTGCTCAAATTTTCAGCCATTTTCTCAGTTGTGATCAGTGTCTCTCTTGAGTAGGTAATATTAGTTGTTGGCAGCTGGCATTTGGCCTTATTAACTTTAATGTTGTTACTCTTTGGACTTTCCAGTACACTCCACAGTTGTTTCTCATACTCTGATACTGGCCTGATGGCCAGTCTGTTATGTCATCAGTATGCACTTTCACTCCTGCAGTTGCATCTAGTATCTAGGTCACTGTGCAGTGAAATATTAGTAGAGCTGAACATATCCCAAAAGACACTTTCAAGAAGCTCTGTCTGCCAAATGGTGAATTGAAAGTGCAGAGTTTGGAGTTCTGGGAACCAGAGGGAGCTACTACTATCCTGCCACAGCATCTGCATTTACTGAAGAATATAGCTCAGCAAATATTTCACGATGTGTGGGCAAGCTAAACGTTACCTTTTTATGTTCCTGCTCAGGTCCTCAGTGCAAAGTCTGAGACCAGCTTCTTTTTACTATGCTGTTACAGATGCTGGCTCAAGTGATCCCACCTGATTCTGTATTTCACATCTTTTTCTGGTGTCATTTCAGGTGGGATGTATAGCAGATATGGTGTACAGCTGTATATTCATATGATGCAGGTACATGTTGTACCTCGCTGATTCGACATCATTGGACCTGACTGGTCCTGAACTACAGAATTTGCTGGAAACGGGGTTCGTCTGTGGTGGCTCCTCTGGTGCCACTGGCTATAGAGCTCTGCTCTGGTAGTAGCAGGAGAGACTGCATTGACTGAGTGGGGTCTGAAGCAACAGCACTTTGGGGAAGAGTCAGGGTGGCTGCAGAGCCCAGGAGCTGAGGGCCAAGAGCAAATCCAGGAGCACAGCCATGGCTGCCAGGCTGCACTTGTAGCCCACTCTGCTGGCCATGGGGCTCTGCAGCCACCGTGCCTCTTTCTCTGAGGCAGCATTCCAGAAGCTCTGGGAAGGCAGGGGAGGAGTTGCTGAGCAAGGGGCCCAGCTTTCCCCCGTGAGTGCTCAGTCTGGAAGCACCCATGCGGATACTGGACTACAGATAGTGCCAGACTCTGGAAGTCTGAACCATAGAGCAGTGTTTCTCAAAATGGTCCATTAAACCACTTTGAGAAATCTGCTAACTAGCTGCTTGGGTGTGTGTATTTACATGGCTTCCATTGGCTCCAGTTCGCTGTTTGCAGCCAAGGGGAGCTGGAAGAAGCAGTGTGGGCCAGGTCATTGCTGACCTTACCTGCAGGTCCCTTGGCTGCAAACAGTGAACCAGAGCTAATGGGAGCCATGAGGCTCCGTGGCCATGGAGCTGGTAAATAAACACACCAGAGCGGCCAGTTATCAGGTTTCTCAAAGTAGTTTCATGGACCACTTAGAAAAACACTACCATAGAGGATGAACCTATAACATATTTCTATCTTATTTAGGTTTATCATCTCGGTTATTGCTGTAGTTTTCTTGATGTTATATTACAAGAATCATCACCTAGGATTGCTTGCTTACCTCTTTGTACTACCTCAAATTCCTGTTTACAGCTTTCCCACCTCTGTGATATTTTGCCCTCTCCCAGGACAGGCATTTGTTCACTGCTTCAGGCTTTCCTCTTGTCACTTTTAACTTTTCTTGTAATATATTTTGTTTGAACTACTCTATTTCGGTTTCTGTTATTACATTCATCTATGCTCCTGAGTCTGTCTTGTATGTTATAAGCAGGTGATTTATTTGTGTTTTTATCAGCCATTCTTTTGAGTTTACAGCTACTGTCATGATTGTGCTTATGTGCAGCTCTGAAATCACTCATCTTTGCACATGTAATTTCCTGCTTTGTCATAGAAGCTGAACTTATATTTGGTGCATGTTTCCCAAATCCTGGAAGTTTCTGTACTCACTCCGTTGTCGTATTGCGAACATTATGGCAGAGCCACACTTCTGCTATAGTTATGGTTAAGAAGACTAGCATTCTGTTTAATGCTTAACTATGCTAAGTGCTGTAACATCTGTATGGTTAATCAGATTGCCTTGGACTATAAGTCCTTATGGGTGGATGGTTTTCTTCATGATCTAGATTTGGGGCCATTTGATCAAGTTATTCCAGGGATACGGCCCCCAGAATAAACAACTTTTCTTAAAAGTATGAGAATCGGATTCTGGGAACCTTTTTCTTTGTTCACAGATAGAGATCAAACCTGGGGCTCACATCATCACACCAGATCCCTCACACTGGAAGGTTACTCCAATAGAGTGCATGGAACCTACCATGCCTTTGGGGGAAATCAAATGAAAATGTTATTTTGGAGGAGTTTCTTTCTCCAGTTAGGCACAAGATTATCCAAGTAAGTACAAAGAGAGGGCCAGCTATCTGGGAAAACTGCTTCTGCATTACAGGCTCCAGGTGGCTGTGAGGATATTTTATAGTAATTGATGATGTGCTCCACCCCCCATCCCGCTTGTGAGTTCAAATTCTACTCAGAAATCTGAAATAAAAAAGAAAGTGGATGAATTATGACAATCTGCTCTAATAAAGGTTAATTTTTATTTTGGGGGAATGTAAACTGGGTAAAATTTGCATCAGGAAGCAAAACCTGACTTTTGACAATAGATTCTGTGGCAAGGTGAGTGAGGTAATGTCTTTTACTGGACCAGCTTGTCTGAAAGAGATAAGCTTTCGAACTTAGAGAGAGCTCCTTTTATATAGATTTTTTTAGAGAGTTAACTAGATGTAAAACATTAAAGAAAATGAATTGCTTTAAATGTCTCTGTATATCTACTTGTGCAGGTAAGCAAAAGAAATGCTTTGTAATTTGGCTTTGTTTACACTACACTTAATAAAACTTCCTACCATGGCTGTGACTGGTTCAGCTCTCTGGATGATGGCAATAGCAAGAGTATATTGTAGATCAGACCCCAGCGAACAGTGGAATTTTAACTACCTTATCACCTAGAGCAGGTCTTAGAGAGCAAAGTTCTTACAATGCTAGCAGCTGTTTCTCTCCCAGCACTGCTACTGCTGGTGGGAAATTTTAGCAAAAATATCCTGGTGTAGAAGAAACAGTCTTTAAGGCTCTGGTTAGCTGCAGGCAGTGCTAATTAGTTGCTAAAATCTCTTGGTAGCACAGCAGGTAGTATTCCACAGTGATGTAGTTCAAATTCACAATTTGCTTCCTGCTCAAATGTGAGAAAAGTGTTAGTGAAAAAGAGTTGTAAAACTCATTTGAAGGTGTTGAGAGGAGCTGCTATCAAGAAGAAGCTGCAGTTTATTTTGTATTTTTTTTCTATTTAAAAGCACATTTTAACAACAATCGCAATATTACCTCCAAATAATATTAAAACAAAAGACAGAACTATGTAGCACTTTAAAGATTAACAAGATGGTTTATAGGTGATGAGCTTTCGTGGGCCAGACCCACTTCCTCAGATCAATATGTGGAAGAAAATCGGCACGACCATATATACCAATGTGATATACAATCAAAAAAATGAACGCATGTGAAATTGACAAATCAAATTTTAGAACAGCGTGGGACAGAGGGGGAAAGGTCTGTGAGGTACACCAGACTAACACGGCTGCATCTCTATCACTATAATATTTAAAGTTATAGCTTTGTCTTCTATGACCACTATGAAGTCATCTTAACATAATTAGTGAACATGTGTGGGGCCCCTTATTTCTACTTTTGTCCTCTTGTAATTTTCCAAATTGTGTTTTCTGGGAATGATAAATGGGATTATTTTGACAAAGGTAGTATAGGGTACTCTAACTTTAGAGTCCAAAGTGAGTGGGAGTTTTCTATCAATACAGTGAGTTTCTACTCCGATGATTCTCAACAACAGTTGCTCAAGTCTTAACTGTCAATTTCAGATAATTATTCAAAATGATATTGTACAGGGAGTACAGTGGATGTGTACACAGTAACAATTTTTGGCTTTCAGGTACAAGCAAGTTCAGGAAATGTCTTTTCCAATGCAGAAAAACTATTGGCCTGTTTGATGATTAGCCAGGTTATTATTTATTAACCTTCACAAATTATCTCATCTCTCTTTCTATAGATGGTAAAGATTTGGAGCTTGTATTTTGTCTTAATGAATAATTGGATTTTTACAGACACAACCTCTAAATATTTTAATATTTTTTGTTTTCATTTAGGTATGGTCATTATGGAATTATGGTCTGGTATTGGGCACTGTCGGCAGACAAGATACTGGGTTAGATGGCCCTTTGGTCTGACCCAGTATCACCGTTCTTATGTTATGTTCTTATGTAAAATGATATTTTAAAAGTGCATTCTACTTTTCTATATCAAGGTGTGCATAATCCTGTAATTATGATGATGAAAGACTAACAGAATTGTTAGGGTAGCAAGTGCATAAAATAATAAAAAAAAAAGGTTAAAGTGCCTTTCTGGTCTTAATAGATTTTGGACATAATTTTACTTTGATTTTAAAATCTTCTATCCTGTATATCATGAAAAAGATATGAAGCTATTGAAAAAATGCTTCATGCAGAATTATTTTTTCTCCTTCAAGTGGTGATCCACTCAAATCTCGGTGCATCTTTGCACCGCTGATTAGAGGTTTTGCCTTCCCATGCCACACATGCACAGTCGCCGTCTCGCACTGTTTTCATCCGCTAGGTGCACGTGCAGTGCGATCCTCCCTTAGTTCCCCTTCTACTATCCTCGGCTGAAGACAGAGTCACAGCAGTGCTCTCCTTTCTGACAGAAAATTTAAAAATAGTATAGTTAGTTTACAAGTTGTTAATAGTTTTAGTCAGTGTATAGTTAGTTTTACCTAGTTTTTCATTAAAAACGCTTCCCCATTTTTTTTCCTCTCTATTCCGTTTCTCTCCAACTCCTGAATCCTCATGTTCGTTCATCATGCCAGGCTCTCTTGGCTTCAAGAAATGTGATTCATGTAGGATTCGATGCCGGTTTCTGACGGGCACACATCCTGTATTAAATTCAAAAGCCACATAGCACAAAAGTGCCTGCACTGTCAAAACATGACAGCCAGAGCGAGGAAAGTCTGCAAAATGTGGCTGAAGAATCTCCTGTGGGAGAAATCCTTCCAACCACCGGGAGATAAGTCCCCAGAGACACGGGCACACTCAGTGCCCTGTGAGAGGGCTAATTCATCTCCCCTCAGAGTCTCTCAAGTGCCACGGGCTTCCCCAGCACAATCACTGCCCACTACATCCCGGGCTGCTCATTCCCTGGTGCTGTCTACTTCTAACACCACGGAGAAGTGAAAACTGACCTCAGCTAAGAGAGCTGTGTCAGAACTGAAACAGCAAACTGCCCCCTCAGCAGCACCTGATAATGCAGCTTACCCATCGGCACCAACAAAACCGGGCATGCCGCCGGTGTCAGCACCCACAGGCATCCCAGAACAGATCGAACAAGCTGGTTCCCAGCAGCCAGAATTAAAGCATGATCTGGTACTGGAGCATAAGAAGGTAGCTAACAAGGTACGCCAATTACAAAAAGCGTCGCATTCAGTTGTACCATTTCCACTGGTGCAGGGAGCAGCTTCACCACACTTCAACATTACTTCACTCTAGCCCATGCAGACAAAGTGTAGACATTTTTTTCTTACTCTCCCACTCTATTGTCACCATGAACTGAACATAGCAGTGGGCAGGGGAGTAGACTTTCGTTACACCACTCATCCCCAACAGGATCAGTGGCTTCACGGCACCATCCTTTCAACAACCCCTACAACTTCTGTGGTTTAACCACCCATGGCTGTATCCACTGCGACAGCTTCAACCTCAGTGGCCTCTCTGGGAGCCATGGCACCAATATCGCCCCTGCTCCTCCCATCACCACCACTCACGAGATACACCAGCCTCTACACCAGTGCAGACAGCTACACAGTCTCCATCTACCATGATACGTTTGTCATCTTGTCCCCCTTCTTTGGTAATAACCCAGGCAGATACAACACATGATGATGAGAATTTACCTCAATCCAATTTAGAGAGCTCTTCACAGGTCCAGCAGTCTTGTGCAGCTCCCGATGAGGCAGTTTTCCAAGCATTGTCCTCTCCATGGGCAAACGACCTGGAACAATTCCAAGAATTATTCAAACAAGTAGCCCAGTCTCAGGACATTATGTTCCAAGAAGTGCAAGACAAACAATACAAATTGCTCAAAATACTCCAACCGGCTGCATCCTCAAAGATAGCATTACCCACCAATGAGGCTGTCATGGAGCCATCCAATTTACTCTGGTAGCCATCAGCCTCTGTCCCCCCCACCAACTGGAGGGTGGGTAGAAAATACTTTGTCCTGGAAAAAGGGTTGGATTTTCTTTTCTCACATCCCCACCCAAATTCATCTCAAAAGACCCTCAATACAAGTCTATACCTCAACAGAAAGAACACAAATGACTGCCTCTCTTCAGCCAGAAAGTATACTCCTCTGCCACCTTCCAGTTCAGAATATCGAATTACACTGCTCTTCTGGCTAACTATGATCACGCCATTTACTCCAGATTACAAGATCTCTTACAGGACCTTCCTGAAAACAAGAGACCTCATTTCCAATCCATCATCAAAGAGGGCCAATCGATAGCAAAAACAGCTCTCCAGGCTGCAATGGATGTGGCGGATACAGCAGCTAGGACCACAGCTATGGCAATAATGGGCATCATGGTTACAATCATTGAGAGTCCCAAAAGAATTACAGACGATGGTGGAAGACCTCCCCTTTGATTGGAACTAACTGTTTGCCACAAAAGCAGCTCAGGTGTTACTCACTGAAAGATTCTTTCACCACACTGCATACTTTAGGCATTTATACTCCGCCTAATAAGATGCAGATACCCCCCCCCCCCATACCAAAGACGAAGAGACTTGAACTATCACAGTCAACATCAGAGGCTATATGACAACAGACCCAAGCAACGTCCCAATAGAAGGAGGGCTCAACACAACCAGTCCTCCAATATTAAACCCACTTCAAACAAACAGCAGATTCAAAGTTTTGGTTGGGGGTCTGAGCGACCTCCCCAGAGATCCAGTGTATCCAAACACAACCTTCCATTACCATCTAAGTCCCTTTTGCCAACAGTTGGCCCTTATTACTATGGAGAAACAGGTTCTCGATAAATTGAGCTACATAGTTCCTTTTACATCAATATGCTGTACCTAACCCCCCATTCTGTCCCTCTTCAGGGACCCCTCTCACAAGCCAATGTTACAAGCAGAAGTGCTAAAGTTACTCATCCTAGGGGCAATAGAACTAGTTCCCACAGAATATGGGGGAAGAGGGATCTATTTCAAGTATTTTCTAACTGCCAAGAAAACAAGCGGCTGGAGGCCAGTTTTAGATCTCAGAAAGCTCAACAAGTTTATCTGCAACAGAAAATTTAGAATGACTCTTGCAACTTTTATACCGGTACTGGACAAAGGGGATTGGTTCTTAGCCCTCAACCTTCAGGACACACGTTTTCATATAACCACACATCCTGCTGACAGGAGATTTCTCAGGTTTGTGGTAGGACAAGAACACTACCAATATTGAGTCCTTCCTTTTGGTCTGTCCACAGCCCCTCGAGTATTTTCCAAGACTTTAGCCATGATCACGGAGTTCCTCAGGAGGCAGAGCATCATTATTTTTCCCTAACTCAGTGATTGCCTAATCAAGGGGCCCACATGTCAACAAACAATAGCCATAACAAACACTACTAGAGATTCCTTCTTCCAACTGGGCCGCCTTATAAATATCCCTAAATCTACTTTATAGCCTACCCAAAAGATAGAATTCATTGAAGCACTCCTAGACGCAGTGACAGCCAAAGCCTACCTCCCACTACAATGGTTCTAAACGTTTTGTGACCTTATCAGTGGAATCAAACATACTCCCTTCACCACAGCACACATATGTCTTCAAATGCTGGGATACATGGCAGCCACAGCTTTAGTCGTCTTACTCACAAGACTATGTATTCTCTGCCTACAGTTCTGGTTCACGACCATCTACGTTTCGAACTGACACAGCCTCGTAAAGTGCCTCACACTCTCACCAGTAATCCTACAATCTCTACACTGGTGGACCTCTCCAAGTTATCATATCTTTCCATCACCCAGACCCATCAGTAATGATCACCATATACGCATCACTTCTGGGCTGGGGCACCTACTGTGGCATGAGAACAGTACAGGGCAGATGATCTCAACTCGAGATGCACCTCCATATCAACATCCTGGAACTCAGGGCCATACGCAAAGCATGCGCTCGCTTCCTTTCCCTTATAAAAGGCAGAACCTTTCATGTCCTCAAGGACAGCCCACCCTCTATGTTTTACGTCAGTCAACAGGGGGGTGCCTGATCACATTCACTATGTGCAGAGGCAATCAGATTTTGGAACTGGTGCCGCAAGAACCAGATAACCCAACTGCCACTTACATACCAGGCCAACAGACACCCCATGGCTAACTAACCGAGCAGACATTTCTCTGAACAACACAAATAGGAACTCGGTCTTGGTGGTGTTCTTCCTGTTTTCTGACAATGGGATTCCCAATCATAGATCTATTTGCAAAAGCAATCAACCACAAATTCTGTTCCAAAGCAGGTCAGGGCAAGAGATTGGAAGGAGATTCCTTCACCATTCGCTGGGCTGCTCCCTTACTCTGCTTTCCCACCGATTCTCTTTCTCTCCAGAGTAATCAACAAGATCCGCTCCAACTAGGGCCACAGTAATTCTGATAGTTCCTTACTGGCCAAGACAACTTTGGTTCCCTTACCTACATCACCTGTCAATAAGACAACCCATTCTTCTCCCCAGGAGTCTCCAATTGCTAACCCAACACCAGGGCAAGATCCACCATCTGAGCATAAAAACCCTGAAACTCACAGCATGGCTTCTCCATGGTTCCAAAATGAAGAACTTACCTGCTTAGAGAGAGTTAAGCAGATCCAACTAAATAGTCGATGTTCCTCCACAAGATGCACCTACCAAAACAAATGGAAACGCTTTCAGGAGTTGTATAGCATTCGTCAATAACAACCAACGCTGCTCCCATACTTATCATACTGGAATACTTGATGGACCTCAGTGACGCAGGTGTTTCCATCAGCTCGGGTCTGTGTCCATTTCTCTGCTATCACAGCTTTTCATGAACCAGTCGGCGATTTTGTAACTCTTTGCACACCTAATGATGAAGTTCTTAACAGGCTTTGGAAAACATGTCCAAATTTTTGCCCACCTGTACTACCCTGGGACCTAAATCTCGTACTTGACACACTCACTAGGCGGCCCTTTGAACCACTAGCCAGAGCCTCACCACAATATCTGTCCATGAAAATGGCTTTCATAGTGGCAATAACATCTGAGAGACAAGTGGGTAAAATGGCAGCCCTCATGACTCACCCATTGTACACTACATTTAGTAAGGATAAGGTCACACTCAGGCCTCATTCCAAGTTCCTCCCCAAAGTTATAGTGGACTTTCACCTGAATGAACTCATATTCTTACCCCGTACTTTCCTAAACCTCACACCTCTCTGAGAGAATCCATTTTGCACACCTTAGATGGCAGACGAGCCCTCACGTTCTACTTTGAGGCTACGTCTAGATTACATCCCTTTGTCGGCAGAGGGATATAAATGAAGCACTTTGAAAGTGCAAATGAAGCCGGGATTTAAATATCCTGTGCTCCATTTGCATAATCACATAATGGCGCGCTTTCGAAAAAGCACTATTTCAAAATTGAAACCACAGTCTAGATGCGGTTCTTTCAGAAATGGGGCGCTTTTTCGAAAGATCCTGCAAACCTCAGGACAGCTGACAACCTCAAGGTTTACAGGATCTTTCGAAAAAGTGCCCTGTTTTCGAAAGAACCACGTCTAGACTGCGGTTTCGATTCAAAATAGAGCTTTTTCGAAAGAGCGCCATAACGTGATTACGCAAATGAAGTGCGGGATATTTAAATCCTGGCTTCATTTGAACTTTCGAAGTGCTTCATTTACATCCCTCTACCAACAGAGGGATGTAGTCTAGATGTAGCCAGAGAGAACCAAAGAGACAAGGAAATCAGACTGACTCTTCATCTCTTTGTTTGGTCCCCTTAAGGGATCGGCTGTCTTGGTGCAACGGGTTTCCAAGTAAATTGCAACCTGCATACACACGGCTTAACAGCTTAATGGAAAAGAACCACAACTGATTATTAGGGCACACTCCATATGTGTGATGGCTACATCAGTGGCTTTTGTACATAATGTGCCACTAGTGGACATTTGTAGAACAGAGAGATGGTCTTTCCATCACACTTCCGTACATTATGCCACACAGAAAGGACCAATACCTAACACCACTCTAGCAGATGCAGTCCTTGCTTCTTCACATAAATGACTCCAATGCCCACCTCTATATGGTGGGTACTGCTACTTAATCACCTGAGTGGAGTACCCACAGGGACACCACTAGAAGGAGTAGTAGTAGTTACTCACCCTGTGCAATAACAATAGTTCTTCGAGATGTGTGTCCCTATGAGTGCTCCACTACCCTCCCTGCCTCCTCTCTGCTTGAGTCCTTTATTGGATTTCCGGTAGAAAAGAAACAGAGAGAGGATCGTGCTGTGTGTGCACCTACTGGACGAAAGCAGCACAAGATGGCGACTGCACATGTGGCCGAAAATTTTCGATCAGTGGCATGAGGATGCACCACGACCTGAGTAGAGCACCCACAGAAGCACACATTTTGAATAACCATTGTTACTGCACAGGATGAGTAACTTCTTTTAAATTGTTATTGATAACTTGACTATATTTATAGTTTAAAGATATATATATATACTACTTTATGTTTTTACTTTAATTTTCTGCTTCTTTTGAAAATTAAATCTTTGCATTTCTGACTAATAAAGGAGGGAGGATCATTTCTGATCAAAGCACTGCTCTGGGACTCTTGACATCTGGATTAATTTCCCCACTCAGTCACAGGCTATTGTGTTTCTTTAAGCAACTTACTCAGGCCCAATTCTGTAAAGATTTAAACACACGTATACTTTTAAATAGTTTTGTTGACTTTAGTATAGCCTTTTCAAGATCAGGCTCTTAATCCCTCTGTCCCTCAATTGCCATCTAAAATGGGGGTAATTAGACTTTGCTGCCACACAGGGGTGTGAGGCTAAATCCATAAATAGCTAGGAGACTTTCAGATACCCTGGTGATAAGGGCAATGTAAATACCTAAAAATACAGAAACCTAAAATTGATGAGAAAAGTGCATTGAAAAATAATTGATAACCAACAAATTATTTCTTCATTCCTGAAGAACTGAGAATTTTAGATAGATGTATAGTTCATGTGAGCTTAATCATAGTTCTTTAATATGATAGATGGGTCTTTGTTCTGATTAGTTGAGGAGGGAAATCTGAAACTGATGAGAAATTTATCATATCAGTTGAGCAATAAATTATTAAATAAATAATTGTTTGCAGAATATGGAGATGAAATATTTTTTTCTCAACCTGAATGTCCAAAAGGTGGGATTTTTTAACATTTTTAAGCCTTACAACTGCAAATACCTCAGTAATAATGGAATCCTTTTTTTTCTGTTGCTTATCTAAAAAATAATTTGTTGTTTAAAACTTTAAATAAGCTTTATTTAGCATATATTATTCAGTTTTAGTCTAAAGGATCAATTTGGGGATAGGGAAAGCTATGTTTGGGAATTTATTCATGGGTAAATAAACCAGATCAGAAAGATTCCTCAGGATGCAGGAGACTTGTAAAAGAATAGAGGAGACTTAAGCTTGCTGCAAAGTTTATAAGAGGCTCAATGTATCCTGCCTGCCTCTTAGTGCTGGTCACAAATGGTATACACTTAAAAAAAATCCTCACAATTCCCAAACAAATAAATAATCATAATAATTATGTAGCATTGTGGTTAATGGATCAAATTGCAAATTTAAGAATAACTGAGCTCTCATAAAATATACTCCTGGAGGACTTCTGTACCAAAATATAAAGAATTCTGTGCAAATATTTTAAAATTCTTCAAAAATATGCATATTTTATTTGTCAAAATATGTCTGTTATCACTTGAGTTTCAATTATTTTGGTAATTTATTTCAAAATTCCCATCAACAGATGGTCAAAAATATAGACCACAACAAAAAGATTTCTCCAGGAGTAGAAAGTTTAAGAAGTCTCTACAGTAATCCAGTACCAGTGGAGGAGTGCAGGAGGGGGATGGTTGGGCCCTCCAGAAACCAGAACAACTCACCCTCCCCACCCTTCAGAGCTCAGCAATGAGGCAGCCCCAAGCCCAGACTTCTGTGACCCCCTTCCTCGCCCAGCCCAGCCACCAAGCATTCCCTCAGAGCCCCGATGGCTGCACCCAGATGCTTTCCCAGAGCCTTTACCTTCCACAAGCTTCTTTATTGCCAGAGAATGTGTTGTGGTATGATCCTGCCCTTCCTCACCCTCTGCCAGACTTGCGTCTCCTATGCCCTCTCCCATCCCCAAACAATCGAGCCAGCTGTCAGAGCATGCAGATCCTCTATCTCCACAGGGGCATGTGCTCTGCTCATTGCAAGCTGGAAGGATGGGCTCTACAGAATCTAGTGGATCCTAATGGTTGCCAGCAGCCCTTATTCTTCAGGAGACATGTAAAATTATTCACAGAAAATTAATTCTCTACAAATGCTGTAGTGCTCAATATCACAGTGTTCCCACAGCAGTAAAAATATAAACCCTTGTTTTTGAGAACAGAAAATAAAAGAAACCCAAGATTTCAAGGCATGGAAATGCGCAAATAAGGCTCCTACACAATCTCAATACATTGCCCAGTAGTCATGCCCTTGGGGAAAAAAACAAACTCTTTGACAACCTTATCCATCCACATAATTTATCTCTATGAAAGCTAGAATAAACTTCTCTTAATTAGAGCCAGTAAGATAAATGAATCAATGAAAAATGGCAGCAGCACTTGTTGAATAGTTAATTCAGAAGATATTCAGCTACCTTTTCTCTTGGTCATAAAGTCATTCATTATGACGATGCGTACTTTACAGAAAACAAGTGATTTAAAAATCTTGTGCAGGCTTTAAGGGACAGATCTGCAGAGACTTCGGTGTCTAAACCCTGGATTTTGATTCCTAAGTCCCAGTTTTAGGTCCCACTGTGATCTACTAAAAACCTCCACTTGGCTGCCACCTTACCCAGTAGGTGCCTAAACTCTCACTACACCCACACTTTTGCTATAAAAGTTCTTAGCATACCTAAGTTGTTTCATGTAGGCCTTTGGCTGTTGCCTCACTCTAGACATCCAAATGCCTAAACACAATGTGTGATCCCCAAACTGGAGGGAGGGTGAGAGGTGGGAAAGAGATATCTGTTCCTCTACCTATTTTACTGGCAACACAGTTTTGGATAATTAATTTAAAAGTTATTGGAGTAGGGTGAGTCTTTCTCCCTTTTTTCCCCTTCTCCCTTCAATGACTACTTAAATATATCTTAAAGTGGAACAGCTAGAAGAGAGATGAAGGGAGCTCGACTTCAGACTATCCTATCGGTCAAAGGTTAGGACACTTCCCTGAGAGATGGGAGACCTCTGTTTAAATCCTTCCTACCTCTTGATCAGGTAGAATGAGTAGCCAGTTTACCTGGTAAGTATCACTCTCGTTGAGCTAGCAAGAATTTGCATACACAAGTTGGGAAACACCACCTAGCTTATCTAGTGGAGATGTAGCCTAAAAATAGCTATGTAGCATGAGCTGCTCACTGGGACTGAGCCCACCCAAGCCTGAGCCACTCCCCTTGCTGCAATGTCCCTGCTAGTGGTGGTTATTTTTAGTGCACTAGTTTGGAACTAGAGTTTATCTGCCCATACTGTGAATTACACCTTCCAGCTGCAGTGTAGGCATCACTTAAATTAAGAGATATGCTGTGCTGAACAGGATGGATTGCTGAATACATTTTTCATTACAAATCCAAGGACTATCAATTATACAGCAGTATTAGAGGTAGCGTAAGAATTAGGGGTCACCAAATGAAATTAATAGGCAGCAGCTTTAAAACAAACAAAAGGCAGTTTTTCTTCACTCAGCACACAGTGAACCTGTGGAATTCCTTGCCAGAGGATGTGGTGAAGACTAGGACTTTAACGTGATTCAAAAAAGATCTAGATAGATTGATGGAGGCTAGGTCCATCAATGGCTATTAGCCAGGATGGGTAGGAATGGTGTCCCTAACCTCTGTCTGGAAATGGTTGACAAGAGAGGGCTCACGTGAGGATTAACTGTTGTGTTCCCTCCCTCTGGGGCATCTGGTATTGGCCACTGTCAGCAGACAGGATACTGGGCTAGATGGACCTTTGATCTGACTCTGTATGGCTGTTCTTATGTTCATTTATATTATGTGTAAACTGCATATGTATCCTGGACTCTGACCATGAAGTTATTGTACAAAGTATTTACATGAAGAACAAAATGTAGTTTGGTATTAAAGCAAAGGACACTTTGCATTGAAAGTATGAAACCAATTTTAAACTGATTTCTTTGTAATACATATTTTTGAAAGTCTTCCCATAAGCAGTACAATTATGGTTTTTTCCAAAGTTAAGGTGGCCCATAGTTGTAGCATGCCTCTTATTAAAGCTTCCATGAAAAAAAGATGCCAAAGACAAGAAGGATGACATAGGTATCAATACACTTATCAGTTGAGTGGCCTTTCAGTATTTATGATAGTCAAAACTATAGGTTTACAAGGAAGCTATGACTTCAGTCAGTGTAGAATTTTGTGCATATACAAAACTTGCCTTTATTCGATAGCATTGCAAAACTAAAGCTTATCTATGTATAAGCTTTATATTGCACCTATCACTGTAGCATCTAAGCGCTTTAAATACAGCAGCATCAAGTTAGAGGAAATGGAAAACATAAATAACTCCCATTCTTTAAATATATCACATTATTTTGCATAATCTTGCATTTTATTTGCCTCAGAGTATATTGGTTTGATGACAGTTCTCTCTGACAAGTTTGCATTATTTGAAAAGTGTACATTCATATCTGTTCCTCTGAGAAACCACAACTAGATACTGAAGTGGAAAATTGGAATTTGATCTATTTTATGAGCTTGTCCCATAGGATGTAACCATTGTAATACGTAACTGTGTGCTTAGAAGAAGTCACACTAAACTGAATTGAAAGGGGTTTGAGCAAAATTTTAACTGGCTGTTTCTTTGCAGGCATATTATAAATAGATTTGATGCTTTGTTGGGGAATTATAAATGGTTGCCATAACATAGAATTAAGAACTTTTATCTTTTGTGCTTATAATTATCAAAGTCTGTGTGTCTGCTAACCAGCATTGTGCATGCTTTCAAATACTGCTAAACAACAGGAACATTTGTAGAGCTTCTATTTTATTTGAAGGAGAGAGAGAGAAGGTATTTATTTCCACTTGAGATGTTCTCCCGTCTGAAAAGAGTGCATCACTACAATTTCATATTCAAGCTTTTAGCAGAGCCTGTCAGTGTTTGTTATGATCCACTGATCGTGCACAGCTGTTGACTTGCTTTATCTAGTGCTGGCATTGTCCGACAGGGTTGTAGCATGACTGTGGGTCATTTGATTGTGTGGCTTGAAGGCATGGTTCCATTGTAGCAGCATCAGCTTAAACTGCCAGGCATTTGAGCTACTGTAGAGCACTAAATAAATAATATAGTAGGCTAATTTATGGACAAAATTGCTTTTGAACAGCATTTTTTTTTCACTTGCGAAACATTATCTGACACTAAAAATGTTGACATACAAATACGTAAGAAGCTGCCTCTTTTAACAGTTTATAGTAGGGATGTTAAAGTGTGTTTAAGTAACCATGTAGCCACTGAAATAGTTCGTATGGTTTAAACCAGGCTGTAACTTTATTATTAGATGTTTGGGATTACCCAGCAGATAAAATATTCAGTGCAGGTAACTCCTGAGGGGCTTTTGCCAGACCTATTTTCTATCCAGTTCTCACAAGCAACCCATTTCTGGGACCCTAGTATCATCCCCCTCCAAACTAGGGTTAACATGAGCTATAAGAAAGCAACATTGGGTCGGTGCTATACCAGTCATAGGTGCCAGAAAACACTGCCCCTTCTCTGTTCCTTTCCTTTAACTCACATCTCCTTTTAAAATCCTCTACCAAGCCATTTATCCATTTAGTGAATACCTCCCCATGGACATCCACCCCACACTTACAATATTGTAGCCTAACTCCCTTCCCTACTCACCATAATGCTGCCTTCTCCACACCATGTCGCTATAGCAGAGACCCTAAAACCCCACTTCCCCATGGCCAATCTGATGGTGAGGGAAAAATTCCTTTCCACTTCCCCTAGAAAAGCGCAACTAGTGCAATGCCCACAGCAGGTCCTGACCAAACCTAATATTGGTGCTACCACAAGGGGAAGGAGAAGGTGAATGCTGCTGTCCTGGTCCAGCAAAGAAAAAAGAGATTCTTCTGCCAGGCTTATCGCTTTTGAACTCCCCAGCCCTTCTGGTCTCTGGGGATGAGTCAATATCATGATGCTGACACACTGCCCCTTTTGCAGGAGATACTGAGCCTTACTCCACTCTTCCTGTAAATTACTATTCTCGCTGTGTCAGCAAGCCAGACAGTATTCCCCCAGCTTTTCAATAATTAGGATAATCTGTTATGAATCCTAGTTTTAGAGAAAGTTGAGCAGCATTTGTTGAAGTGCTAGACCAGACCAGCTTTTGACTGGAATAGCCTCTCCTGCAGTTGTACAGAGAATATTTTTTTATTTCAGTTTCTTCAATTTGACATCAATCACAAGTTAAAATATTATAATTTAGAAAATAAGAAAAGCTTTATTTAATGTTTTCTAACTAAAATAAAAAGTAAAAATTAAAAACCAGAATAAATATATGTTAAGCTATATACTGTAATTGCTTAAGTAGATGTGTGTAGGCATAGCGTACAGCCTCAGTAGTGCTTTAAACTGAAAGTGCAGCTTTCTGTGTAAATCATCTCCACAAGAGGAGTAACTAACAGCACTGAAGCCTGGTTCACACTAGCCCATTACAGTGCTATAACTTGCTGCACTCAGGGCAGGGTGTTTTTTCACACCTTTGAGCCAGAAAGTTGCAGCACTTTAAAGTGCCAGTGTAGACTTAGGGTAAAGGCTATATTTGTTACACGTCGACATGTTTTGACTATTGTTTTTTAGTTAATTTTAAGGAGGCTGCTGAAAATGCATACATTTCTTTGACATTGGTCTGGCATCTTGTTTGTAGGTTTTTGGTTGGTTGATTTTAGAGATTTCCTTTTGGAGGGTAAAATGTATTGTAATATAGATCTTGTGAAAACAAATCTGCTCTGTTGGTGTTGTGTGTGTTGATCCGAAATAACATACTAAAGGACATGTTTAAACAATCACTTCTGCATAGCAATCTGGAGTGTAATTCAGCATGCAGCATTCCAGCATGATGTACTCTGTGTGCATCCTGCTGATGCACACTAAAAGTTCCTGAATATGCTTTGATGTGCTCAGTAGCCATATAGTTTAATAAGTGCTTTGTAAACTTTAAATTCAATATTTAGTTCAATTATTTTTAATTAAAATATTTTTGTTTATGGAGATAAGAATTAAAATGAGATTTGAAATTATTCTTTTATAAAGAACCTCTACATATGTCTATGGTATTGTTTTCCCTGGCCTTTTTAGTTTAAAAAAAACTTTTAAAACTCACAATAATATTTGCATTTAAAGTTTTCTGATTTTCATATGGCTCTATAAATAAATAAAAAATCCACACCTGAAAGTACGTTGTCTTCCTTATTTTAGAGTGTCTAAAGGTACAGTCCTCCCACTACCAAAATCATGTTGTGTAATAACTATTTTTTCCTGTAAGGTTTTGTAAATAATCCTTTTGCATTAATATCAACATTGAATATGCAGTATTTATAAACAAAATAGCTCTTAGATTCTCCTTAATAATGAGTATTGTGTCAAAATATCTTTACTGGGACTTGTCAGATTTCTCTTTTGTGTATGTTCATTAGCACACTGAAGGGTAGATCTAGATAATTAAATAATCAGTTGGATATTCTGCTCATAATCACAGAGTACAATCACCTACGTGTTGTGAGGATCTGCTTTTATTTTGAGAGGATCTTTATTTCAAATTGATTTCCCTAATTCTTTTGATCAAATTCCATAATGGTGTAACGGCTAAAAAAGAAGAATGAAGATACATATGGATGTTTTCTCGCTATAGCAGAAACATCTGAGTATACTAGACTGTCATTTAGAAAAGTGAAGTGTCTTTAGAGAAATCCCCATTTGTATCAGAAACATAAAGACAACTTCTGGGACCTGAAAACAACTTTACTCCATCTGTGGAAAAACACAGATGGATATTTTAATCTTGTGAAGCTTAAATAACACAACTCTAGTCCTGTTTTACTATTTAAAAAAAATTAATGAGCTTAACGTGAGTTTGCAACCCTTCCATAGCATCCTTAGTGATGTACAAAATTATAAATGTAAAAGTTCCAGTTAACACTAAAAAGTTCCTCCAGAATTCAAATGTTCTCTAGTTTGAAACATTTTCCAGTTTCCTAAAAATGTAGGAGTGCTCAATGCAAGTATGTTACTAAGATGGTACAAAGGAATTTGGTTGTGAGGTGGCCTCAGTCATGTCCACCTCTGAGACACACAGGGAAAAGAGGTAAAACCCGGATTAGGGATGTTCAATATTTTGACCTAAATAGTCGAGTAATTCTTATCGGTTAGTCAACTACCTATAGTCTCCAGGGGACGGGACAGAAGCCAGTGTGCTCTGGCCTCACACCCAAGGAACCCCCACTATTCCATGCTGCTGCCTCAGTATCAGAGTCAGCAGCCAGGGCCAGCCCACAACATTTTGGCACCTGAGGCAGGGAGCTCAAATGACGCTCCCATGCCCCCTCACTTGGGCCAAAACTTTGAAAGGTCTCAATTCTGCCTTCTTCCTGTTCTATTCCTCTAATGGTACTGCTCTGCAACCTACCCCAATAAAGGAAAACTAACAGCAGCATACACAATTTTCTACACTCTGGGTCCTAGTGGTGCCCCCCCCCCCAATCTGGCACCTGAGGCGGCCGCCTCAGTTCGCCTCATGGTAAGGCCAGCCCTGGCAGCAGTGCTGGGTGCCAGGCAGGAGCTGGTCTAAAAACCAGCTCCCATCGCAGACCAGCTGCCTGTAGCCGTATGCTGCTGCTTCTGAAAGAGGCAGCAGTGAGGGGTGGCAACAGCCCCAGTGTAGGGCAGGGCCTGAGCTCCCGGACGCGGCATGAGCCAGAACTCAGCTGGGCTACCTGACCACTGGCTCCTAATACACTTTAAATGAAAAGCCACAGAGAGGGTAGGTCCCAGACCCATCATGAGCCAGGACTAAGCTGGGCAGCTCACCAGCCTGCTAATATTTACTGGCGGGAAGAGGGAGGGAAATATGTGTAGTCTATAGCATTAGCCTATAAGTTTTTGCTTACCAGTTAATCGGTTAATTGACTACACTATTACATCCATACCCCAGATCACTAGGGGAGAGGCAGGCCATGGCAGTAGTTAGTCAGCCTCCATTCAGAGATATGTCCCCCCAGAATCATGCACAGCTGGCTGATGGGTGTCGGGAACTACTCCACAGGACATCCCTGCTGACCCACCATGGTGAAGATGAGATTAGCAGTGGAGGGAACACCCCAGAGGGATGAGAAAAGTTTTGCTTATCCAGGCCTAGGTACTTGTTGCACTCCAAGAACCTGATGGCCAGAGAAAGACTTGCAAATAAGAATATATCATAAAAAATGTTAACATAATTTTGACTTGTAAGACTTCAAAATTGTTTTGTTAGTTTGGGATTAGAATATCCCCTCTGTGTTACCACAAAAAGGAATAATCTACAGTTATCAGTGTTTGCTATTATCTTGGTTAACTAAGGCTCCCATCTTAAAAAGACTTCCGTGCATAGTTGGCTTTGTACAAATGGAAAGATCCAATTTACATGATTGCATAAAGTATTCATACCTTCATAGAAACTAAAAACAATCTTTATTGAATTAAGTTGTGAATGTAGACACTATGCTGCAGAAATGATAGATCACTCTCTCTCCCTATGTAACAGGCTAACAGGATTTCACAGAATTTTCTCTCACACTTATAAGTTACTAGAAATTTTCCATGAAGTAAACGAGCCCATAGTAAAACTTTAAAATTATAAATTATATTGACTTTCAGGAAAAAATCTGTTTTCCTAAATGTTTACCTATATTCATATCAAATATATGTTCCTTTATGTACATGTTTTAAAAAGGTAATTGCATATAAAACCATTTAAAAACTGATTTTTCACTGTTACATAACTCTTCTCCCTTACAAAATATTTATCAAGGGTAACAATGGAAATAAAGTTAAATTAAAACATTAAGACACATTCTGTCTTCCTAATCATGCCCTTGTTGGGATAATCTGTTAAGATTCTAAAAAATAGTCATGGGATAGAGTTGAACAGGAATTTTCCAGCAAAACAGGGCTTTGTCAGTAAAGTGATGATTCATCTAACCTAACATGTTTTGTGTAATCATTATAGGTGCGAGACATGCTAGTTGAGCCATGGTTAGGTTTCATGCTCCCTGGTTTCCTGCCAGCTCGCCTCATGGGTTTCTCGAGAGCCAGAAATTCTGGGGCCTATAGCTCTGGTACAAGCCTGCCATGAAGATGCCCCAGGGCTCTGGATCCAGGCCCTCCAGCGTCCACAGCTCTAGAACTGCACATCAGGGACCTTAGGCCTTCCAAGCTCCTTGCCACAGAGCTTTAAAACTGTGATCCTCAGCTTTCACTGGAAGCCATGAAGTACTGAGAACCCCAGCTCAAGCTAATCTCAAAGCTTCCTGTTGCAAGAGATCTCTTAAGGGTTCTAGTCTCCTTGTCTCCTTGCTATGAAGCCAGAAGCCAGGAAATCATAGGATGGACTTCCAGGATCTATGGTTCTAGGACAGCTATGCTGTGCAGACTGAACAAGAGCTTCCAGCCTCCCTAGTCAGCTGACTCCCTCACCCCAACCTGTGCGTCTGATGTGCTGCCTCAAAAGTCAGGCAGCCCAGAGAGAAAGAGGCTGTCTCCAAAGGTCGGAAGCCCAACACAGTTCCTATGGCAGGTCTGTCCTGGAGCCAAAGACCCTTGAAGCTCTGGCACCTGCTAATTGAAATCAACACGATTATTGTCTGTTATACTGCTACTACTTATATTTACCACTGCTGTTCAATAGTGGGAACCAGTGAAACAGAGAAGATGCACATCTACTTCAGTCAGCAGCTATGGGTCCCAGGAAGTATATTTCATTTTGGAAACTCCATTTATGAGTGTTTCCAAAATGAAAACGGGTTAGAATTTATGGAATGTGTGAAATTTAAAAATGTCAATTTCCCAAGAACTGTAACCAAGTTTTGGCCAGCTGTAGTTGCAGAGAATTTTAACCTTTATTATAAATCAATAAAACCTAGACAGCATTGTCTTTTGTAGGTGCTAGTACAGCTGTAAAATAGCATTTCTTGTGATGTGCACATAGCTAAAGATCTCGAGAAGGTCAAAATTGAGACTACTCATGGTTACTAGTGAACGATCCTCTACAGGAGAAGTGAATTATAGTGTATATGTGATGACTAGAGTTTCTGTTTTCATGGGATGGATTTTGATACTGCAAGGACCACAGATCCTACCTTATCTGGTATGTATGTATTTTACCCTGACAAAATTCTATATAAAGAAACTATATTCAGTGTCACATACCATCTTTCTGTATAAGTTCAAGTCAGTAACTGTATAAGCCATTTTGGTAACCTCCAATTTTTCTTCTGTTTTGTTTAGTTTTACTCCCTCCTTATTCCGAGGAGTCTTTATTCTCACCATTTGGATTATGAATGATCAGAATATTGCCATATCACCCCAATAATTGAGTACTACTGCTGTGTTCCTTGGTCTCTGTGTAACACAAAGATGGATTTTATGGAGTTCTCTGGTGGGAAAGATCAACATGTAGATCAGGCTCTGTGCCAAAATGTTTCTAATTAAACTGCTCGTACAGACAGGAAGATTATTGTTGGTGAATGCAGTTTCTATCTAGCAAATGTTTGCTTTAGTTTTGTGAATTGCTACATGGATTGTGGGCTTTTTACTTTTTTTTTTCTAAATTGTATCAGTTTCCAAGTTACAGCTTGTATTCTTTAAAGAAATATTCATATTTAAATTAGATACAAGAAATTGTGAAATAAATTCCGTGGTCCTTTCTTGCCTGATTCCCCTGTGCTCTACATCAACTCCACAACATCTGTGCTGATAAAAGTACCAAACATGGTAATCACCATTGGCCATGGTACCACACTATCATGATCTAAGTGCCTACTATACAGTCTCACAGTGTGGTACCTATTTGGCAGATATTGATAGATTGTATATCCAAAGATTGCATCTGCATAAGTGGAATTTAATGTAGTGCAGCACAGCAGGTGCACTGGGAGACCAGCAACAAAGGTGATAATTTTTTACAGATTCATTTTAGCAAGGTTCTGGGATAGATTGAGGGCTTGACTAACTGGGGACATCCAAGAAAGCTAATCTGAATTAATTAAAAGTGAGAATTTAAAGTGGATAAGATAAACTTTATTAAACACCTGTGTGAACACTCCCATTCAAAATTAAAGTTGCCTCCGTTTACTTTAATTCTGTTCCAATGTGATTTGAAGTAAACGGATTTATAATCATTTTAATTGCATTTACACAGGGATTTAATGATGTTTAATTATTCCTGGATGTTTCCATGTAAACAAGCCTTAATAATAGTATGAAAAAGAAGATAGTGACATTGCTGAATAAGGCTTTATTGCTCTTATAAGGTTGTTTACACTGTATCTTTTCATGCGTTAGTTATTATGCTCCATTAATGACCTTCAGTAAGTAATTCCTTTTCGATAATACTCAAAATGGTTAATGCTCAGTCTAGATAAATAATGTTCAGTGTCTAAAAACAAAAGTTGAATTGCTTGAGAAGTTAAAAATACAGTAGCTTGCAGTATCAAATGATATTGTGTAGTTATGATCACTGCAATGAGATGTACACAAAATTGTCACAAAATTATCTTTCAGTTGACAAAACAATCCATAATTTATAGATTACAATATAAGGTCAATTATAGGCAATTATGGAGCTATATTTACAAAGAAAGTTATCATATTCTTAGGAGAGAGTTAAGACTAAAAAATGTTTGCTTTCTTATTCTGCCCCCACAGAATTCTTATAGCTGCTTTAGGTGAGAATTGTAACTCACGTGCAACCTAGAACACCACTATTGATCTGTTCCTTCACTTTTCTTCACATGGAACATAAAAAGGATAATTTAAAAAAAATCAGAAATGGAACAAGTGTCTCAAGCAGTTAGTGCATTAATTCCCTGAGTTCAGGTTTGGTTTAATCAAAATAATCCAAATAAATGTTAAATGCCCTCTGATTTTACTCTTAAACTAAAGATATTGTATGTATTGTCTGAAATACTCATTTCCTAACACAACTTCTTTGCAACACACTAAACCTAACCAGTAGATGTTATAACAAGTTTTATCATAGTTAGTATAACACATTAGAATCAAACAGTGATGACAAAATGCAATGGTTTACTCATTCCTCCAGCTTCATAGGAAATAGTCATGAAGTGGGGTGCTGGCTTTTGGAGTAGAAAACTGACATTTTGCAGATGATAAAATGTCCATGTTCTTAAGAACTAGAAGTATGTTTAGTGACCCCGAAAGGGCATATAACTCCGAGTGTGTGTGTGTGTGTGTGTGATAACACTTTTTTTTAAATACTGAAGCATGTTATTAGTGCATTGTGCATAACGTGTTTCATATTGTGGAATTGGCTATAATGTACATTTTGAGCAGTTGCCCTTATGTAGAAAAACATGTTGTCAATAATATTAAAGATGCACTCTTGGGGGAGAGGTGCGCACACACATATACACACCCTGTATTCACTGTATTCAAAGAAGGAAGACTACAGTAAACACAAGTATTATTACAAAGTGTTATCCTTTTTTATATATTCAGAGTTTCTTTTTGCTAGAAAGCTTTCGCTAGGTGACCTAGCACGTGTGCCAATGACAAAAGCTACTTGTAACAATTCAGATCATGCTTTCTACTTTATGAAATGGGATTGTAAAAATCCTCTAAAAAATGGCAACCAAAATAGCATTAAAATACAATTTCCCTTTGATAAGGTTTTAAGGCACTCATATGAAAAGTGACACCACTTTGAGTGGCTCTGTGTCAGCATTACATAATGTTGTGTTGCTCATAAGTGACATTAATCCATTAAGGGTGTGAGGGTCATTTATTTTTCTCATGAAGTCATTAAATACTATTATCGATTTCTATTCAATCGGTCAAGCTTTGCCAGCATTGAGTGATCTTTAGACATGCTAAGAGTGCTGCTTTTAATACTGTATATGTAGCTCAAATAACAAATATTACCATATGAAATGCAAAATAAAAATTTAATGGATATTTGAAATATAAAATAGTTTAAGGAAAATATCCAGTAATGTGATGATGATCACCAGTTACCTGAGAATGCTGTATTGTAAAATATGAGTTTAAGTGAGATTGATTTTTTTTTAAATCAATATGTAGACATCTTTAACAAATTTGTTTCTTTTTGCTAAACATACTGTATAAAACAATTAGTTTTTGGACCATTTTCTACTACCTTAAGATAAACATATTTTAAAAACGTAAGTGAATGCGAACAAAAATTATAATATATCATGATTATTTAGTGCAAAATATATTTAGCAGTTAAATAGATATCATGATTATCATAGTAATTCCAGATTATTATGATTTCTTTTTATTACATGTACTTGTACTTGTTACATGCACTTCAGGTATATTATTGAATTTGGGACTTAATGATTTCATCTGACTCATTTAGAACCACACATTTTGATGGACTGCAGACAGAGCTGCATCTGTCTTTTGATTCACATATGCAATCCTATTGACCTCAGTTTGACAGCATTAGGCTGAAAATGTTTTATTGTGTAATATATGTCCTTAGTTAAAGTTGGAATAGCAACTAATAATTTAATGAGGAAATTATTCTTTTTCTCGGTAATGCATTAAAAGAACTGCACAGTTGCAGTCAGCCTTTAAGTTTTCTTCACAATATTGTAGTTACCACTTTCTACTTACCCTTTTTAGATTCCCCCCCCCCCTTTTGGTAATAAATGATTTATCAAGGTGAATTGCTAGCTTTGCCCTAGACTTAGCAAAAGCGGAACAGTGTATCTCCACTGCTAAACTGTTAGTTTTCATTATCAGCCAGTGAATTACATCCTGCAGAGGAATAACTACCTCTCTTTGCATGTATCTTTTCGGAGACTCTGTAGGGCCTCTGTCAGACCTTGTAGGACACGGTTGTCCATCCTGGTCTCAGATGGCAAATGAAGCCAAGTAGTAAGTTTATTGCAGAGTCTCTGGAGAAGCTGTTGTGCGCTCAGCATTTTTTCATAGGTCGCTTGCCTGATTCATTGAAGGAAACCCGAGCAAAACTGTGTTATTAATGAATTATGACAAGCTCTTTGCCTATAAGGCAGCAAGGTTCCAGCTATCCCTTTCTAAGACAAAAACTTAATGGAAGCTGCTCAGATGGGCAAGCTCTCTGATGATACTTCTTAAGTGCTCATCCCATTCTGATGCGAATATTCAGAGAGCCGTGAAGCTGCAAGTGGCAGCGTTTAATATCGTCTCTCTCATAATGCCTGAATAATTTTCCAGAGACTGATCGCTGCAGCTGCTGTGAACATGATTATTTGTTTATTTTTCACCTTGGTCCTGGAGGAATGCTGACCTAGCTAATCTGCAGCGCACACAGGGATATTTTTTTTTTGTATTCCTAGCTCTTTTATATTGTTTTGACTATTAAAAAAAAAAAGCAGAAGCCAAAGCTTGGGAGTAGCCACTTAAATCATAAAGAGTTAAAGGGGCTGATTCTTGTTGCATGGGGTTTTTTTGTTTTGTTTTGTTTTGTTTTGTTTTTTTGAGAGGAAACTGAACCACACTATTGAAGAATTTGGAGAAAGAGATGAGAAAGCTGCTGTCTTATGTTTTTTTTAATGGATGATTGTGAGAGGCAAGGAGATGGCATGGGCTGTCGGGGTGAGTTATCGAATGCATTTTGTGATCTCCCTGTGGTAGTACTGTTCATTATGTTAAACAGTGTAGCTGCTAAACCACTGTAGTCTTCATTTTATGTGCTTTGGCCTTCATTTGCTGAAATGCTTCAAGTTCACCATGCTAAAGTCATTTTGAAAACAGGATGTAATTACAAGGGTTTCATATGCTTACCAACAGCTTTTTTGGAACAGTGTAATTATCATTACTTGTGGATACTGTAAATTGAATATCCCTTCCCTAATTACATTAAACTAAAGGGTTAGTTGCTTAAGCATCTAAATAAGAAAAGTTCACCCTTTGCTATAAATAGTAGAATTGTTCTCTTAGTTGGGCTGACCTTTAAAGCTAAGCGTTTAACATGATATTGTCAGGTGTACATTATAAAGATAGCTTGTAATTAAATCTGTAATGAGGAACCAAGTTATAATGGCTTTTTGAGAGCGTTCATTTATTCAGCATTTTCTTACTGCATGATAGAATTAAAGTTTCAGTCTGTGCATGTTAGGCCCTTTTTCAAGGGGCTAGTCACACTGTTCTTAGTTTACCTGTTTCCTGCCAATGGCTTGAAGTGGTTTAATATTACTCCACAGCTTAATGGAAGCTACTATAAATGTAATGAATTAATCCTGCCCTTTTAAACAAGGGTAATTTATCTTGGGGCCATGAGTTTTCTTTGATTTATTTCCACCTCCCTCTCTTTTCTTTTCAATTCATAAAAAGCAACATTCTTTGTAGTTTGGCAACATAAATGTAGTTAGTTTACTTGGTCAGATAAAAATGAATGCCTATGGATACTTCTAAATAAGAAGTCTTTCGGTGCGTGTAGATGAAAAGCAGGCTTTAATTAGTTGATCTGTCTGTCTTGGTTTAGTATTTGTTATCCGTTGAGCTCTAATGATTCTGTGCATTGTTGTAAGAAAACAGAGATTGTTCCAGTGAGAAATTAGATTGATTTCCACTTTTTTACATTCATTGTAAATGTTAGTGCCGTGCATAGCTACCAGCTTATGTTTACTTTGTTTTTTTTCACTCTACTGTCATTAAAATCACCCCATTTATTTCCAGTGGAAGCTTGTTTGTTAGGTGTGACTACCTATTTTCTCAGAATACCTCCTGCTGAGTATCCTTTATGACCTATCATAACAAACGATTTAGATGGGACAAATTGAGAAGCATGCATTAGAAAGGGAGAGAAATTCCCACTATAAATAAACAGTGGAGTATTGTGATTATGTAAAAAAAAAAACAAAAAAAAACCCCAAACCCTAAAATAACGATTACATAAAAGAGCTGCATAAAACCTGAATTAAAACAAGTCTTAAATAATGTAGACTTTTTGATTAGGTATATTATATATAAGATTTCTGTTTATTCACTTTAACATAGATCCCCAAAATTGCAAATTTTCAAGGCTTTCCATTGTATATATTGTAATAAGTATGCCTATTATATATAATATATACATTACAATATATATTACACTGAATACTGTTGTAAATAGTCATGAGTAATTTATTTGTAATGTTTCCTAGCATACTTAATGTCATATTGGTCCAAACAACGCTATGTTAAAGAGCCCTAGAAAACCTGTAGTGCATAGCAGCAGGGTCCACACAGACTACATAATGTACAAATTAGTGATTTTAGAAGTCACATCCCTGTAACCTGCATTATTTCTCTGTGTAGACCAGTGGTTCTTAAACTATGGTCCACGGCCACCTTCCAGGTGGTCCACGGCTTGAGCTCAGTCTCTCGCCCTTCCACCCTCGTTCCTTCCCTCCCTCTCCCTGCAGCAGGAAGCCCACACTGGCGCGCCAATCTCATGGCATGGGGGGAGCCCTGACCCTCCCCCTTCCCCCTGCTCACGGGGAAGAAGAGGAGCCAGAAGTGACTGCATGTGCTGTTGCTCCCGCTCCCATGGCAGTGCACCGACATGCTGCGTGGAGGCTTTCCCCATTGCTCCAATTGCCCAGAGTTGCGGCCAATGGGAGCATTGGGAGGCTGTGCCTGGGACACAAATGCCTGGGAGCAGCATGGGGGCATGAAAGCAAGTAAGTACCCCCCCTCCCAGATGCCCAGACCCTGCACCCCTACCCTGCTCCTTCACTGCCCCCCGATGAAACCGCACACCCTGAGCCCACTCCTTCACCCTCTCTCCTGGCCAGACACCCAACCCCCAGCCTGCTCCTGCACTTCACCTTCCACCTAGACCTCACACACTCACCACCTCCTGTACCTCACCTCCCGCCCAGATCACGCACCCTCATCCCTATCCCACTCACTGGCAGCCCTGTCCTGTAAGATGAGCCCCTCATTTTTGTCCCCACCACAGAGCCTAGGTGGGGTTCACAAATTCCACTAACCCTGGAATCCCAGAGGAGTAAATCCAGCTAATGGGAAGCCATGAACCTCAGTCCCTCCCTGTCCTTCCCCCTAGCCCTGTGGAGCTGGAGTGTCAGAGGCATGAGATGTCACACTTGGGTCACATCAGTGAGAGTTGGTGGTTTTTGGACAGGTTTTTTTTTTTCTTCTTTTGTGGTCCCCAACTGATTTTTCTGTGGGTCAGTGGCCCCCAATGCCAAAAAGGTTCCCCTTCTCTGCCATAAATAAAGACAATGTTGAAACCTTTTGTGTTTGACATAATATTGTACTTAGTTTATAAAACTTCATTTTAAATAAACATGAGAAAGTTAAAATGCTTAATCTATTTAATAATTTAATATTTCCTTTCTTACTGCTTAAATTAAACGGTTGTCCCTAGCTGCAGCACTAACAAAATGGCTCGGGCGTAATTCTGTAATTAACAGTGAGTTTCCATTAGCAACTGGTGGTCCCTAGAAAGGTTTTCATTGAGGTAGGTGGGCCATGGGCCAAAAAGTTTGAAAACCACCGGTATAGACAAATCCTTACAAACAAGCAATCATTTCCATATATTTTCAGTGTTTGTTGGACAAGTGCATATTTCTGCTTTTATTTTTTTTTAATCTGTGTTTTGTCAGTGTTTGTCAGCTGAATCTCAAAATCAGAACTCTAATTATGAGACACTGTTGAAGGGAAAAGCCATTTTGAAGTCTCTTTGTCAATTTAAAAATTCATTTCTATATTATAAGTTTGCTAAATTTCCTGTAGCAACTCCTTAGAGCTATAGTTAACATTTTAAGCTAATGAAGAATCTTAGGCAGTCTCACATTCTTTCTTTTAGTTTGAAAATGAATTTTTCTCATGTTCATTTCCATAAATATGGTCAGCAAGAACAATGCTTTACTGGAATTCTGTTCTGTCATCCTCTGCATATTTTTCTACCTGTATCACTAATTATACAGATAAAATACATGACTGTTATACAGATGCTATACAGTCTGTTACTGGAGAGTAAAGATGGAACTGCACAAGCGAGTGTCCTTCTATGTATCTAGTTCATCATCAGTAAAAATCTGGGGTTATGTTTCTAATATCAGACGCCTAACATTAAACAACCTAAGGAAGAACAGTCACAGTTTTATAGTAGTGAGGCAACTAGACACAGGTACGATTATAATCAGTCCAACAATAGGGAAGCTTTATTCTAATTCATAAAACTAATAAGAGGCAGGCATTTTAGCAGAGATGTGTATAGATGTGCTAGAAAACTGAAGGAGTGCGATTAAACTAACTGTTTCCCTTAAGAACACCCGATTGAGTAAAATGTTCTCGTTGCAGTGGTACTTTGGACAGTTTGGCTCACTGAATTGGTGATGGAATATGAAGTCTTTCACATGTAGACTTCTGGGTCAAATCCAGCCAGATCAGTAATGACTAACACTTGTTGACCATCTGATGGCTGGTTGGTGAAATGATTTAGCATTCCCAGTCTGGTGTTGGGGTGTTAAAATGCGTTTAATTAAGGGGCTGGCATTTCTCTCCCATCTCCTGCGTTGCTGCCTAATACGGAAGCAGCAGCATGGGGGGAAGGGCAGGTTTCTCCCCAGGAGTAATGCACATGCGGAACTGGTTTTTTAGCTGGCTCCCCATGCGAACCAGGAACCTGCATGTAAACATGAAGATTAACCGATGAACCCAGGAGCATTGGTTAACTGGTTCAACCATGTTACACTGGTTCAAACATGGTTACACTTTCACATTCCTAGTCTAATTCTCACTTACTGTCTGTCATCTTTTACTTAGATCATAAGGACCTTGGGGCACAGACCAGCTTTTTTTGTGTGTGTTTATAGTGTCTAGTACAATGGGAACCCCAAGAACTGGCTGGGGCTCTAGGCACAACATAATAATAATGAACTGAAATTAATTCACTTTTTAAAAAAGAGTTAAAAGTAGTTCCAGCTATTATAATTATTCTGGCTAATTTTTGTGGGTTATCATCACTTTATTTTATTTTGTTTTATAATTTGTTTTGTTTTATAATAATGTTTGAAAAATTCATAGAAGCAACAGAGAAAATGGAATAACTCACTATATGGGGAAATGGTAAACAAGAAACAGAGAAAAACAATCTGTGTCAGTTGTAGGAATTTTAGATTTTATTTGAAACAATTAGTAGGTAAAAATGTCCAGACGTGAGTGTTATAAAGTTGACAGTTTCCTTTTAATGAAAGATATGTGTGACCTCCATTAGTAATTAACAATCTTAAATTACTTTAGCCAAGTTCCTCATTAGTGAATAATGCATGAGGGTCAGAATCATGCCTGATTGGTGAGTGAAGTTCTGTAATACTTTTGTGTCCCAGGGCATACTCAGCTGAATAAGAATGCTAAATAAGGAGGGCCAGAATAAATTTCTGTACTGAGCTCTCAGCTAGTGGAAAGCAAGGAGAAGTTTATGGGCACTCAGAGCACTAATGTGGTTAACGGTATTTGAGTGTTTGCGTTATAAATTCAGATTTTGATTAATTGATTTTAATTCATACTGGGCTGAAACTTGGCATCCATCACCTTTTCCTCTCCTGTTTTTCCAAAGACTCTTGTCATTTTCATTATAAAGACAGAAGCCCTGATGCTGAAATACTAAACCAGAACTCCAATCCTTTTTCCATAGGCAAGTCTCTGCCCTGTTAAGCAGCCAGGATCAAAAACTCTTGGCCTCCTCACAATTTTTATGCAGTCCTGGAAGCAATCTTTTCTACATGCTTTTGGGCAATCTTAGTTATGGTTTATAGCAGGGATTTCTGTTTGAAGGAAGCTCCATTTACTGAATCTTGTGGGCATGGTAGAGGACAACCTACTCTTCCCTTGTCTGAAGGCAGCTTCCACCTACCACATCCATTCTTCTCAGCATTCCTGTTCAATCATCAGTGGCAAAGATGATTGGCTCTCTACTTCATCTATTCTAGTCAGTTAATGGCTCTAAGGCTACGTCTAGACTGGCATGATTTTGCGGAAATACTTTTAACGGAA
>JANRFK010001234.1:69738834-69753090 GCA_030068395.1 Apalone spinifera
CTCAGCACTTGCATTTCACTGATCCCAATTTTTTCTAAAATAGCTTTTACTTGACTTTTCACGTAGGAAGAGTTGTGACACCCTTCAGTGTTGATTATCTCCAAGGTTTTTACCACAGCTTTATCTTTTCCTTCTTCGTAGTACTGAGCATTGATTGCAAGGAAATTTCTGTTTCCACAGGTTGCCGCATCCATTTTCAGGTAGCACAATTTTTGCTCAAAAGCTTTCTTGAGTTCTTCGTGACCAGACTCGCCTGTGCTGATAACTAAATGATAAACCGCATCGTGCCCCATCGAAACGCCAAGCTGCTGACCCATTTCACCTGCAATTTTTTGGAATCCTTTGTTCTTTAGTCTGAAGATAGTGAGCGGTGTTGATCCCAAGCAAATCATCAGCCCTTCACGGAAAGTATTGGCATCTATGGTGACTGTAACCTTTGAGGACTTCAAATATGAATCAAGTTTTGTTGCTCAATTTTGGGTTTCTTTTCCAATTTTGGGAAGCTCCGCAAAAAATCTTTTCTCCAGTAATTTTCAAAGATCCAGATGAATGTCATTTAGCCGCGTCAGCTTTCTGTTTTGTCTCATCTTCCTGGTCCTTTTTTGTAACCAGAGCCACATAGTTTTCAGTATGGTTACATTTTACATGCCGCCAAAGGTTGAAACTTTTCACGGCATTTGCTTCACTTGTCTTGAAGCTACATGGTTTGAGCTCGCCATTCACTTCCTTTTCCACCTTGCACGTTGCCGATTTCTTCTTTGCTTTTCCCAAAAGCCCAAATTTGGGCTTTTCAAATTCAAAAGTAAAGAAGTCATTGAGATCCTTTTCTGTAAATTGGCTATCAATCATGGGAGGCAGATTTTATTTTTTTGTTGAAGCCATGGCCAAATCTTCTTGTGCTGCTACCGCATCCAAATGTTTCTTGTTATGATCTTTAAAAAGCAATGAACAAAAGCATTACATTTTTTTATAATGTACCTGTTTGTGGTACCTTAACCACTTAAGGTACTTTGAATTTATTTTAGATTTTCTGGACAAAAATGATCGCATTTTCTTTTTACACAAAATTATTATTAAAGTATATTTTACTATTTTAACATGTTCTTGCAGTTTTAATGAAGAAGTATTTTTAATATACATAATTAATATACATTTTTATTTATAAATTGCAAGTTAGTTTTTCTTATGAAATTTTGCAGTAAAAATATTTGAAATATTTTCCAAGTTTTTAATTAATATTTCAAAAACGCTTTCATATAGATATATCAATGAAATTTGGTATGTGCCGTAGCGTTAGTATGTGCTATCACTGTTCTACAACATTAATTATTGGGAATTAACGAGGCTTCATGTTACAAGGTTGAAAATAAACATATCCTAATCTAACTATATAACTAATCTACGCGAGTACGTACTGGCCTACCCTTGGCACAAGAGTGGGAGCAGTCTGCAGTGTTGCGGGATGTCTGATAATTATCTGATTCTTTAATAAAACATATCTCCAAAAAACTTTGTAATTTTGTACCTGTACATTAAATATTGATTTCGGCCGACGTGAGAATAACTGTGACATATTACCTAAAGTGATAAAGTAAATGTTAATATCAATTGTTATACAATCTGAAACTTTTTGGCACCTTTAGGACTTTCTTGCTAAAATATCATTCATTTTGGATTGAAAATGAAAAAAAAAACTGGAGGAGTGCAGCAGTCAAGATTTTCTGTTTTCCGGCTCCGCTCCAGCTCCGGGCAAAAACCTGCTGCTCCACGCTCCAGCTCTAGGCTCCGCTCCGCTCCAAACCTGGTTACAAGAGGAGGCATGACGTGAAAAGTAACCAATTAATGTGATGTCTGAGATACAATCCTGAAGAAGGTGGAAATAAATTTGAATAGGTTTCTCTGTATAGTGAGGATTTAGCAAAGTAATTTAAATATGGGGCAGCGGGAGGGGTAACATGGTTAAAATGATGGCTGAAAAGGATGATTTTTAAGGCAATACAACAGAGAGGAGACGGGGAGACAGGGAGAGGAGGAAACTGAGAATTTAAAAACAGAGTCAGGAATGGGATTCAAGTAGCCAAGATGGAAGGTAGGGTGAAGCCATTGGGAGAAAAAGAAGGAACAGATTTTGACATCATTTGGTCATGACCTGCATGTGTGAGGACAAGAAAAGGCAAAGAGATGGATTTCCTAGGTTATGGGATTAGGGTGGTGGAGAGTTTGGTGGTAGTGATCAATACAGATAATGAAGAAATGTGGAGGAGATGTTTTAATTCGTGTTACTTTACCTAATAATAAATCATGACTGTTTCCAACCATTACATCACACAGCTTGAAGAGACTGATATTGCAAAGATTCTCTTGAGTCTCTCCGGAACTAGTGTGTAGACTTGGTTATTCTGTGCATGCTTCTTTTTATTAGCTATATTAGCCTCTTTCCATACAGTATCCATTCTTACCTTATTAATTATAATTGCTATGGAATAACCTCTTAGCTAGAAGTACTACTGCAATAGAAAGCGATAAAGAGAAAGGGATATTTCCATATTATCTCAAGCCTGTGTTGGGGAAGCGTTGTTACAGACTTCTATGAGCAGGTACAACCTGGAATTGAGCATAAAAACAATAGTCCATAGCATTATTTTAATACTGAACAATATACCAGATATCACTGGAACAGATGCAACTTCATCTGTTTACTATAGGTCATCTGACTTAACTGTTACAAAACTTAAGGCACTTACATCTTCATTGACGATCTAGACCAGTGTTTCTCAATCTTTTTTTATAAAGTACCCGATTTAAAAAAGAATTATAAGTACCCCCCGTACCTACAGTTTTCAGACACACACATTTTTTTCCCCCTACCATTGTAATACATTTGTTTAAACAACTTAATCATAGCTGCGCAGGTGATGAAATTTTTGTGTGTAAAAAATACAAAAATAATCAAGCGCTATAAAACTTAAAACAAAAATTCAGTTTTCTCCAAATTTCAGTTGTGTTGACGTACCCCCCAGACTTCTCTCGAGTACCCCTAAGGGTACTTGTACCACTGGTTCAGAAACTCTGATCTAGACATAGTTTGATACCCAGGTTTTAAAGGAGAGCATCAGTATAGTGACCTATGCAATGCAGTCAGCCTCTGCAAAAAGAAAGAAAAAGAATATATAGAAACAGACAATACTCACAATGCTCAATAAGTGTCACGTCACATATTATTGTTCATGATCAATAATTATCTTGTATCTCTGCTAATCACCTAGTTTCTTTTGCTTTTCTAAATGAATTGGTTATTTCATTTGCAAATGTGTGTTATCTGCATTTTAGTTTTATTCTTTCTAATGGTGTTCTATACTAAGTACTTAAATTAGATTTTTCAAATAATTAAAAAAATTAATCACAATCACTGTTATTTGTGCTGTAGCAGGCTATGGACACCTTTTCACTCACTCCCAGTCAGGATCTCTGGTGTGATGCTGTGAACCACAGTGAGTGCCAGTGACAGCCAGGGCTTGCCTCCAAAAACAAGGAGGCTAAAGTGCTAGATCTGTTTGGTGTGTTCCACCAGGGGCCTCTAGCTTAAGATCCCAAACCAATAGGCACTTCTTAGCCAATATGTCTTGAACTCCTGGAACGCTCTTTCAAAATTCCAGGAGCTCCTGCCCTCAGAGGAGAGACAGGAATTCGCAGCAGTGGTTCAAGAGAGCAGACTCAGAGGCCTGTATGATGGCTACAGGGATTGCCATGAGGCACAATTCATGGTTGCAGGTGTCTGATCTCCTACCAGAAGGCCAACACACTGTTCAGGACCTACCCTTTTGAAGACTTGTGCCTTTTTTGCAGCGAAAACGGACTCCTGTCTCCATAGTGTGAAGGACTCCAAGGTCTGCACTCTGTGCTGGATCTTAGGAGCTTAAACGCATTCATACAAAAATTGCAGTTCCACAGAGTCTCCCTGGCTTTTACCCTTCCCTGGATCTGAGGGACTGGTAGATGTGTATTTTCACGTGGCCATTATCCTGGCACACAGACGGTTCCTGCATTTTCTCATGGCAGACCAATATTACCAGTTCACATTCACTGGTGCCTTGAGTTTTAACAAAGTGCATAGCAGTGGTGGTGGCATTTCTATATCATCAGTGGGTGCCAGTCTTCCCAAACCTGGATGACTGGTTAATCAAGACGAGGTTCTTAGGCACGTGGAGCTTGTCAAAGACATGTTCACTCTCCTGGGCTTTATCCTCCACATGCCAAAACCCACCCTCATGTCTACATAGAGAATTGAGTTAATTGGGGCCCTTCTCCATTCTACCTGAGCAAAACTGTCCCTGCCTGAGTCCCATTTTAAGATCGTGGTGGGCCACATCCCAGAACTACAGAGAGACCCTCTCACGAGAGTATGGAAACTTCATGAGGCTGCAAGGGCACATGGTCTAGTGCACCTATTTCCTCAGGCATGCCCATCTCTGTCTGTGGCAGCTCCAGACGTGGCTGACATCAAAGTGCTCCACTTAGGAAGGAACAGTCAGTTTCACACATACAGAATGGGAAGCGACTGTCTAGGAAGGAGTACAGCAGAAAGGGGTCTAGGGGTTATAGTGGACCACAAGCTAAATATGAGTCAACAGTATGACACTGTTGCAAAAAAAGCCAGCATGATTCTAGGAGGCATTAACATGTGTGTTGTGAGCAAGATACGAGAAGTCATTCTTCCGCTCTACTCTGCGCTAATTAGGCCTCAGTTGGAGTATTGTGTCCAGTACTGGGCGCCACATTTCAAGAAAGATGTGGAGAAATTGGAGAGGGTCCAGAGAAGAGCAACAAGAATGATTAAAGGTCTAGAGAATATGATCTATGAAGAAAGACTAAAAGAATTGGGCTTGTTTAGTTTGGAAAAGAGAAGCTTGAGAGGGGACATGATAGCGGTTTTCAGGTATCTAAAAGAGTGTCACAAGGAGGAGGGAGAAAACTTGTTCTTCCTCACCTTTGAAGATAGAACAAGAAGCTATGGGCTTACACTTCAGCAAGGGAGGTTTAAGTTGGACATTAGGAAAAAGTTCCTAATTGTCAGGATGGTTAAACACTGGAATAAATTGCCTAGGGTGGTTGTGGAATCTCCATCTCTGGAAATATTTAAGAGTAGGTTAGATAAATGTCTATCAGGGATGGTCTAGACAGTACTGGGTCCTGCCATGAGGGCAGGGGACTGGACTTGATGACTTTTCGAGGTCCCTTCCAGTCCTAGTATTCTATGATTCTATGATCAGTATTCATGTTGTCCAGGGACTCAATCAACTGAGTGGTCACCGTGCTGCTAGCAACCCTATACTCTCTCAAGTGGTGGATACAGCCCCAGATAGTATCTGCAGGAGTCTTGTTTGTGCGGCTGTGGCCAGAAGTCCTCCTGGTGACAGAAGCTTCAGAGTTGGGATGGGTGGCACATTTGAATGAGTCAACACAAGGTTTATGATCACTTCTGGATATGGAATTGCATATCAATGTCAGTGAACTCACGATGGCCTGCAAGCTTGCAAGAAGTTCCTGCCTCGATTGAGGTGCAGGTGCATGATGGTTATAAGAGACAACACTCAAGCAATGTTTTATATGAATAGACAGGACAGTGCTTCCTAGTCTCACCTTTGTTAGGAGGTCATTGCCCTCTGGGTCCTGTGCATCTCCCACAACATCCACTTGCTAGGCTCATACCTTCCAGGAAAACAGAATGATCTCATGGATCACTTCAGTTGGTCGTTTCAGCCACACATGGTCCCTTCGAGCAGATGTCGCGCTCTCCATCTTCTGCAAGTGGGGTCGTCTCCAAATGGACCTGTCTGTGACCCGTCTCAACAAGAAGTGCCAACTTTCAAATACCTAAGGGAGTTACAAGGAGGAGGGAGAAAAAATTATTCTTCTTGATCTCTGATGATAGGACAAGAAGTAATGGGCTTAAATTGCAGCAAACGAGGGTGTTAGATAGGAAGTTTTTCTTAATGTCCAAACTGTCAGAGTGGTTAAACATTGGAATAAATTGCCTAGGGACGTTGTGGAATCTCCATCAATGGAGATATTTAAGAGCAGGTTAGACAGAACTCTATTAGGGATGTTCTGGATGGTGCTTGGTCCTGCCATGGGGGCAAGGGAGTGGACTTGATGATGTCTCAAGGTCCCTTCCAGTTCTAGTATTCTATGATTCAATTCTTCTCCTTCCACGGGCAAAGCAGGAAGTCAGTGTTGAATGTTTTCCACCTGGCATGGATGGAGAGATTGCTCTATGTATTGCCCCACGTTCTGCTGATACCCATGGTCCTCCTCAGAATTTGACAGGACGAAGCGGTGGTCATTCTGGTTGCACTAGGCTGGCCAAGACAGCAATGGTTCACCATGCTGCTGTCCCTGTCACTGGACAGGCCATAACGCTCTCCATGGTGCCAGCCCTGCTGACCCAAGAGCTGGGCAGGCTTATGCCACCTGAATTTAGTGTTGCTCCATCTCATGGCAAGGATGCTCAATGGCTGAACCACCTCAAACTCAGTGTTCAGACTTGGTCAGGAAGGTTCTAATGGGGTAGTTGCAAGTCTTCCACTAGGGTGACACATCTAGTTAAATGGAAGAGGTTCTCCCTGTGGTGCCTTGCCAGGGATACACTTCCTCCAGAAGGTCTCAGATCCACTGGTCCTAGGCTGTCTACTTTCCTCAAAGAAGCAGGGTTTGGCCATCTCACCCAGGAAGGTGCATCTGACAGCTATTTCCCTTCATCTGGTTGTGGGTCATTTCTTTAAGGAGTTGGACTGGCACTTCGTTTGTCCCCTTGTGACCTGAATTTGGTGCTCTCTTGGCTTATGGCCCCTCTATTTGAATCTCTGACCCACCTGTTCTTTAGCTACCTCTTGAACAAAGTCATCTTTCTGGTAGTGATTACTTCAGCCAGATGGGTATCGGAGCTACGAGCCCTCACCTCCAAGCCCTCCTTATACTGCTTTTTTTTTATAAGGACAAGGTGTGACTGTGTCCCCATCCTGCTTTTTTACCCAAGGTAGTGTCACCTTCCCATGTCAATCAGGACATTTTTCTCCCTGTGTTCTTTCCAAAGCTGCATACCAGGGGAAAGGGTAACTCCCTAGATGTTAGACGTGCCCTTGCTTTTTATTTGGAGAGTATTAAACTGTCCAGGCAGACGATGCAGCTTTTTATTTCCATTGCAGACTGCATGAAGGGCTTCCCGATTACATCACAACTTTTCTCATCCTGGATCACTACATGCATCAAACTGTGCTATGACTTGGTCACGGTACTGGCTCCACCTATCACAGCCCACTCCACCTGGGCGCAAGTTATGGTGGCAGCCTTTCTAGAACAAGTCCTGATTCAAGATAGCCCCCCTATAGATATGTGGTCTTCAGTAGACACTTTTATAACTCATTATGCCCTCACCCAGCAGCCTGCGGTGATGTGACATTTGGCAGAGCTGTACACTAAGCAACGAGTTGAGGTCTGACACCACTTCCTTTATAAAATGTAGGTAAGTGACATATTGGAATGCATATGAGCAATCACTCTAAGAAAAATGTAGAGTTGCAACTCTTACAACTCGAGATGTGTTGCTCATATCCATTCCAGATGCAACCATCTTCCCTCTGTCAGATTGTTCCAGCAGGAAGGACTGAAGAGCGTGCCAGATTGGCAGGTGAGGCATGAGGTGTCACCACAGGGGGCGCTATAGGCAACCTGACAGGTACAGCTAGGGAAAAGTCTTCCAACAGTTCTGTATGTGGCATGTGTGCACACACATTGGAATGGACATGAGCAACAGTCTTGAAGAACAACTGCTACAAAGGTAAGTAACTTCTATTTTTAATCAAGATAAAAAGTTAATCATGAACATGATTTTTTTAGTTAATCATGAGTTAACTGCAATTAATTAGTAGCTTTAATTAATATACTTAAAACATAGCTGATTTCATGAACAGTATGACGGCAATATATATGGCTTGAAATGGAACAATTCAAGGCTATTTGATTTAGACTTTGTTAACATCGTTCTGATAAATGAAGATACCAAGAGACTACAAAAATGCACATACCAAATAAAAGAAATAATGGGTAAGACTGGTCTGAGATTCAATGCAAATAAACATATCTTGGAAATACCATCAGCAAAAATGGTACCAGTTCTTAGGAAATAAGAATCAGGAAGGCAAATGCTCTATTTGGAAGACTGAAAAACATCTGGAAACTCAAAATCATCTCTCTCAAGACAAAACTGAATGTGTACAAAGCGATTGCTATTGCCTTTACATCATACAGCAGAGAGACGTGGCAACTTATCAGGAAAGCTGCACAAAATCTGAATGCATTTCATCACCAATATCCGAGAAGACTATTGGGAATAATATATAGAGATAGGAAGATGAATACAGAAATTAGAAAAATTACTGAATGCAGCACCTTTTCACAGATAATCTACAAAAGGAGACATCAGTAGTTGGGGCATGAGCTAAGAATCAAAAAAGAACACTTACCAAATACTACCCTTGATTGGAAGCTAGAAAATGCAAGAAGAAAGAAAAGAAGACAGTGAAAAACATGTAAATGAACAGTTCTGAGTGAATTCAACACCTCAATGTGAAATGGGAAGATTTGGAGAGAATGGTGGTTGACAGGCGAGGATGTCAAATGTGGGTAGCCCAATTTGCAGCAAAGCACGGAATGAACTAAGGTCTGAGGATTTCATAAGAATTTGAATATTATCATTTGTATCATGATTTTTGAAATTATATCTGATTCAAAAGAGCAGTTGCAGTGTTTAACTTTTCCTGAGACTTTGTATAGCAAGAATGATAGCTGATTCATCATTTTAAATCAGAAGAATTTGGTATATTGTTCTTTTTACTCTCTTCCTGTTCAGTTTCAAGCAACAGTCAAAGGTTTTCATATTAAAACTTTGATTGACAACCTGTTCCATTTTTCAGGTTTTCACATAAAATTAGTGAGTTGTTTCTAATGTGATATACAATATTCTGAATAAAAATCGACATACTTAGTCATAGCCACTTGAAAATGGTATCTTTGAAAAGATTTTGTTTTGAAGTTTGTAACAATTATGTAGGCAACCATTCCAACAGATATGATAAATACGCAAACAAAGAAAAATAATTGTCACATATAACCAGACAAAAACAAGGAAATCTTTCTCTCCTTTTTGATATTACAGACTTTACAATACATAAGATTAGATCAAACATTCATGACAGTGATGGGAAGATTGAGAGATGATTTAAGATCCATGAAATACCAGGGCACAAAAGACTGATTTAAAGATTGTAATCTTCAGAGCAGCATTATCGTCCTACTGTTAGTCTGTGTCATAATTTTGTGTAGTCTGTTTCTTTAGAAGCTAAATAGATTCTTCCTCTAAGTGTTCCTGCTTAATCCTATGTAGTAGCATAGCAAAAAGAAACTGAGTGTATCTCATAAAGTTGATTCTTATGTGCTTGCATCCATGTGGGTGATATCAGGCCTTTAGCTAGCTTTCCTAAGGGTCACTGTCTCATAATTCATTGCATGAGATCCTTGTGCAGATCATATGGGTATTAATGTATTGTAATCTTGTCTAAAAAGCTGTTAAAATTGAGAGTATATTTTACAGAAAAGGGGAACAGAACAAAAAGTTTGCTTCTGGTTTCTTATCAGTGTGCGGTTGTGGTAGACCCGTTGTCCATAGAGATTTATGAAGAATATTTTGTGGAAGGGGATGATCTTGGAGAATATATGTAATAAAGTATTTAAGGAATTTATACTTCTATAGGCTAGTGTTTACAGACCTTCTTGTGCAATTGTTTTTATAAGGCAGTTTTTAACAAGTATTTAGAGCTGTATCTTGAAAGTATAATGTTACAATATAATTTTTTTAAAGAAACTCACAGGCTTATATAAAATGGCTTCAACCATTTAGATTCAGAGTGGTTGCATTCAAATTGGGACAATAATCAGATTGGATAGTGCTTTCATAGTTGTTTAAACAAATAGAAAACCTCTGTTCAGAGATTTGGATGGCCTAGTTGGCATTTCTCTCGTTTCTGGACATACGCTCAAGTATTTTGGAAGTTGCAGTATAATAAGGTTAAATTACCCTGGGTTAATCAGCACCTGGCCTTGCTGTAGTAGCCCCTCCCTCTCTCTTCTCCACCCTCCCCGCCCCCTGGCAGTCAGCATGGTGCAGCTGGCTGGAATTTTATTTATTTGTTTATGCATGCTTATAGGCTAACATTTATTCTGATTCCAGCCTCCTGTGCATCTTGCTTTTAAAAAAGTCAAATCTAAAGAGTAGTGTGGCTTATTTATTTATTTTTTTAGTACTGAAAAGTGGTCAGGTTGGCAAAAAATTAAAGATGACATTTTATTGTTACTGGGGTTTGTACTTAACATTCCAAGGAACTTTTGTTATGACCCTCTTTGTTCTCTAGCTCATAACTTTCTGAAAAAACTCTTTTGGACTGAAATTTTTCATGTGTGGTCTAGAGCTAACGCAATTTTTTTGAAACTCCATTTAGCCTTTGAGTTGGGTAAGCAAGTGTATGGTCAGAGGGAAAGGAGAGGGTGTTCCTCGGTTTTTATTATGTCTACATTCTTATTCTTTTTTCATGTAAGTAGATAGCTCAAAATGAGTTGTACTTTAAAACTACAAATTTTGCGTGTTGTTAGATCTTACAAATAAGGTACTGTGAGGTCTAAGTTTGAATAAAAATGGTTTATTATAATAAAATAATAGGTTTTGTACACAGTCAAAATGTTTTCAGTTTGAAGTTGAGTAATTGCCTACAGTGGAATGGAGTTTTTTAAAAAATGTAACTGTATAGTTCATTAGAAGTACAGCAGGAATTTCCTCATAACTTAAAACAGTCTATTGACTTAGAAAACTTAGTGTTCAAAGGGAAAATAGAAAACCAGATTTTAAAAATATGAAGCGTCTAACTGCTAAATGAAGGGGCCAGATTTTCAGAGATACTCAGCAACCACAAGCTTCCATTGGTCTGAGTTAGCTTAATGATGCCTCAAGAGGACTATATTTAAAAAAAAAATCTGACTGTTAAAGATCACCTCCAGTCTGCTTAACCATTGCTGCATTCTCTGCTGATTCAATGGTAAGACTACCTTTGGTGATCATGTTGTGGACTTTCATTAACATATTTAAGCTTCCGACCCGAGGTGCTGTATTTTGTTTCATTGATAGGAGCATTTTCCCTACACGAGGAAAGCTGATAAGGTTGTGTTCCAGCAGAGAGATAAATTACATGCTAGATATAATGAGACGACAGTATCCAGAAAATGTTCCCTTGCTCATAAGGGCCCTGCTATGTGAGAGAACAGTTAATAATTTTCTGTTAATTCTTTAATCCTCCCTCAATTTCATTACTATAATGTTATGATTGGAAATATATTATACCATTAAAGAAAGGAGCGCTCATAAGAACACTTGTTGGTTTGTTGTTAATGTCCATTAATTTGTAATTACTGGGAGTTTTCAGTTATTATTTGTGGGTCATGGTATAGAGATGTTTTTGACCAAGCTAGCTCTCTGGTTCATAGCATAAGAATGGGATGTGAGAGGGTCAGGTCTATGAACAGTATATGCTTGCCAAATGGATAAAGGTTAATAAACCATTTGTGGTCATTAAAGATCCCATGGCATTTTTCATAAGAGGAATGGAGTTATCTTTAGGATTCTTGCCACAATTTAGTTTGGTTAACTACAGTTTGCCTATCATAATTCCACCTACAATTTCAGTGTTTCTGACAGCCGTGTAAATCTCTTGGGGGAGAAACTAAGACATGTAAAGAGCCAAGCGTAATGTCAGCGCTTATAAATCAAATAATGATAAAAACTGGAGATTTTATTCTTCACTACCTCTGGTAAACTGGCTGTATACTTTTGCTGTCTATTGTTTAGTTGCTGCAACCCAAAGGTATAAGTTAGTCGTAATCAGACAATGACCCTCAGGGAGAGGGTGAGATCTTTATCTGTGCTCTGGTCCCTTTGCGCTAACTAAATGGCTGTAAATCTCTAACTAGGGGAAACTACTCTAGTACAGGCATTGTGGGAAAGGCCAGCAGCCTGTCTCTCAGAGATCAAGAGGTAGGGAACTTGCTTGAAGGTATTAGGGGGATGTCTGAGTGGGGCAATAGCAGTGGTGCAGCCAGTAAAACAGTCCAGAGAAGCTGCCATAACTTAGGCTTTGTCTACATTACTGTTTGTCCCAGAGTTGTGAATAAGCTTAGAAGAGCTACATTAGAGCCTTTAAAACAACACAGCTCCATCTGTTGAAGTGCAAATTTAGATATCCCAGAGGCCTGTATAATTTACATAGGTGCAGTAGCTCCTGGAGCAGCAGAGAACTGTGTGGATGCAAAAGTGGTTTGAAATCTCTCTTATCCTTCCTCCTTCCTGGGCTGGATATTCTGTTTTGTTTCACAAAAAGGGGGAGTCTAGGTATTGAAAGTGAACAGTAAAATTTTTAAAATACTTGAAAAGGATTTTCCTGTCAGCTTCCAGACCAGAATTATTTGCTTAACTTTAGCTTTAGATATCTTGGAACTCCTCAGGTACATAGGTTAATATAGGGTTAAACCTGAAACTTATGAACCAGATATGACATAGGAACACTCCCCATCCTAAATTTGCAATAATAAAAAGTAGTTTTTCATGGCTCTAGAGATTAGAGAAGCATTTCCTCCATCAGGTCTCTTTTTTGAGACTTTAGCCAATGTGAATTATCCTGAAAAAAAAAATGGCAGAGCCCAAATGGTTTACAGACCTCAGGACTACCACAGGTCAAGATGGAAAGTGGTAACACTTAACCAACTTACCCGTCACATCACAAAGGGACTGTCTCTAATCTATTTAGAAAATCCGTATATAAATATCTTCATAACCCTATCTCCAGTGTACTTGTCAGTCAGTTCTACTTCCAGGATGGTATTTTTTTTCTTTGCTGTATAAACAGTAGCATGGGTATTTAGCAAGGGCTGGATTGTAATGTTATAGTCTTGTCTGAGTCAAATAGCTGGGCAGCTCTAAGAGAAAAAACAGGATCCAAATTATTATTCGAAAGTAAGATGAATCCACTAAAGTTGCAAGGTCACTGCTATGTTTTGAACTCATAACTATACCAGTATGCCCCCTAATGTAGACACAGCATTCACTTGGGAGGATTTTTTCTGTCCATGTGGGAGCACCACCTCCCCCAAATGACATCAGCTACATCAAGATACATCCTCCTCAGCTGACATAGCTGTATCTATACTGTGGGTAGTGCCTGCAGAAGAGTCTGCTTTCTACTACTTCTGCTCTCGTAGGGGGGCTGGATGGTGCATTAGGAGTAAGCAAGAGCTCTGTCTGCTGCCCACTCACCTGCAGCCCTCCTGTGCAGGCTCCAGTGATGTCAGTAGCTTGTCCAAAAGAGCAAAGGGTCTCTTTACATGCCTTCCTTCCTGTCTAGCTGTGTTCATGACTGAGCCTCAAGCAGTTATTAGCAAACATATGCGTTTCACACCCCTGAGATATGCACTCGTATATGCACCTAGATGTCCAGTAGAATTCTGGTTTTAGTAGAATTACTGCCCATGTCCATGGATCAGAAATGTATTGTGAATGGTATTTGAATTGAATGGAGCTGGATGTGTCTGATTAAAGGGATAAGTCCGTTGGTGCCCATGAAGGCTGTCTACAGATGTGATTCACTCACTCCACTTGTACTCCTAGGAGGAACTTCTGACAAACTAGACAGTGATGTTGGGGTGTAAATCCCAGCAGGAGTTGTGAATGAGTTTTTCTGACATCAGGACCTCCCTGAGGGTAACTGAGGGATGCTCTTGTTCATTCCTTTTGCTGGGGTTAATGAAGAGCAGCTGAGCATAATTAGTCTGGGAGCCTTAAAAAGGAGCTGGGCTTCTTTTCAACAAAGAAACAGTGGGGGGTGACTTGTTTAGAAGAATCCAGGGCAGGGAGTTCCAAAGACACAAGAGCTGCTCTATTAATATTATTATAGTTCTTAAAGATAATTCAGATGCATGAAGGGATGTGGCCAGAGATTTTGCTAATCTATTTTCTTTTGGTTGCACCAGAAAATAAAATCTGTCTATAAATCTCAAGACCCACAGATATTTTTCTCTGTTTAACTTGGGACTCATGCTGAGTTTCTCTCCAGCTGTGCAGGCCTTAAAGGCCACAGAGTGATACCCATACCAGCTTTCTCT
>JANRFK010001234.1:69753100-69813509 GCA_030068395.1 Apalone spinifera
CCCAAATGTGGCAAGAGAGAATGGTGCATTAAATTATTCTGACTAACTCTATCAGTTAGGGCTCAAATTCTGCAAACTCTTTACAGGCAAGATTCCCATTTAAGGCAGGAAAAAAGTTTGTCTGAATAAAAACTGCAGGATTGTGCCTTTAGCAGTCTGCAGAGCAGCAGCTGTTAACATTTAAAAAAACAACAACCAAAAATACCCCAGAACACAAAGCCTTTATTTCCAAAATGAGTGCACCTTTGTGTGCATAATTTTTTCTTCATAAATTTCTCATTTTTAACAAGTCAATATTGGTTGTAGAGTTTGTGATTATTATGAAAAACTTGAGAGAGAGAGAGAAATACACTAAAAAAAATAGGTCAGCATTTCTCTCCCATTCTGGGGACTCCTTGTTCTTTGTTTTCAGATGAATCCACTCCATTAGAATTTTTACAAAGATTCAGCTTCCATTTTCTACATAAGAAACTGCAACTTTGTGAGTTCAAATACATGTCAAAGTAATACACCTCTTTTGTTTAGAAATAATAGTCTTGCATAGAAAGAAGCCTGTTAAAGTTAGATGTCATATTTATTTCAGATTTGCATCTGAGTTGTAGTGACAGTTCATTAACACTGAGAAAAGGATCTGAAACTTGGAAAATTCACTTCCTAATTCAAGGGTCACCATAAGTTACATTTATAAAAAAATGTGGTACTTGTTATAGACAGTCTTACATATTTGAAAGTATTTGCTGATAAAGGGACATGTGGCACACCATTATTTTTAGCAGGATGAGATGACTCTTGGAAGATCCGTACTATTTTATCTTTCTTTTATAAGGGATTGACTCTGCCTGTTTTACCTTAGGGAAATTCTTCCCACTAACTGTAATGGCTATCTCCAGTATTCAAACCATAGATAAAAAAGGACTATGCAGTTATAAATACTCATTCTTTGTATGTGCTTTTTAGTAGTGCTATTTTCATGTAGAGTTTTAATTAAGAGATAACTGTCTCCACAGGTTGACTGCAGAAAGCTGAAGTATCCAGCAGAGATATAAATGCCAATGCCAAATCATATGGGCTGGATAGCATACAGGGGGTCTATAATATAAATGGATTTATAATTAAAAATCACTTATTACAAACTTAGTATGTTATATGAAGTAATTAAAACATCTAAAATCTGGTAATTTTGTGTTGTAACATACTACCTACCAGTTTTCATTAAGTTAAGCTGCATATAATACAGCTACAATAGGAAACTGGAATGTTGGGAGTATAGTCAATAATTTTTTTATGTACACTATAGATGCTTTATTAGTAGAAATGTATTTACATGCTGGGAAGTTATGGAATAAATTGCATTCAGTAATGCTGAAGCCTCTCTTCTGTGTAAGTGAAAATATTCTTGTTTCTGATTTAATTTATCTAAAAGAAACATGAATTCCAATTTTCGCAAACCAGTGACTGTCTGATCTTGGCTTTAAAAGATCCCATTACCTTTAAAAAAAAATCATATCTGGCCTCTCTGTTGTGATGAGCAGCATATGTGTAGTTCACTGTATTTGCCTATAGTAACAATACAACTCTGTGTGTGTGTGTGTGTGTGTGTGTGTGTGTGTGTGTGCGCGCGCGCACATGTGTGCATAAAAATATGAGGGAGGACGAGTGCTAATGAGGCCAATTCAATCAGGGTGTATGTGGTCCACTTCCAACAGTTCGTGAGAAGGTGAAAATACCAGATGGGGAAAATTATTTTTGTAGTGAACTAGCCACTGCCAGTCTCTATTCAGACCTACTGTTATGGTGTCAAATTTGCAAGTGAGTTCTAGCTGCAATTTCATGCTGCAGTCTGTTTTGGAAGTTGTTTTGCTCACGTACTGTTCAAGTCCATTACTCAATGTCCCAGGAGATTAAAGTGCTCTCCTACTGGTTTATGAATGTTACCATTCTTGATATCTGGTTTGTGTCCATTTATTCTTTTGCTTGGAGACTGTCTGGTTTGACCAAAGTACATGAAAGAGGGACATTGCTGACATATGATGGCATATATCACATTAGTAGATGTTCAAGGGAAGGAGCCCCTGGTGGTATACCTGATGTGGTTAGGTCTGTGATAGGGATTTTAAATGGCGTTTAATCAGCTAATCGACTAGTTGATGTAATTTCCATTGACTGGTCAATAAGTCGATGAAGGAGGGAACTGCAGAATCGCAGAGGGATTAGCTCCTGGGCCTGGGAGCTAACCCCACTGCGGCTCTGCCTTTTAAATGTATTAAAAGCTGCCAGGCTCTTAATACATTTAAAAGGCTGAAGCTCAGCAGGGGGCGGGGATCGGGTGCAAGCCGGGAATCAGTTGATTTCCAGCTCATCGCCCGCTACTCCCTGCCTCCCCTGCCCCACCATGAAGATGGTGCTAGGGGGGATGGGAAACGGGCTTTTAAGCAGCAAGAAGTGGGGGAGGTGATTAGTTGAGTCACTAGTTGACTAGTCACTTACATCCCTAGTCTATGATAGTATTGTTTGGTATGGTAATGGGGCTTGTTGCAGGGATTGGTTCATGGGATGGTATTTTTATTATGTTGTGCAGTGTTTCTCAATCTTTCTTTTTATCAAGTACCCCTTTTAAAAATATATATATGTTATCCCCAGTACCTACAGTTTCCAGACACACACAATTTTTTTTTACCACTGCAACACATTTGTTTAAACAACTTAATCGTAGGCAGGCGGATGATGAAATTTTGGGTGTAAAAAGTACAAAAATAATAAAGTTCTGTAAAACTTAAAACAAAAATTCAGTTTTCTTTCAATTTCAGTTGTGTTGATGTACCCCCCCAGACTTCTCTCAAGAACCCCTAAGAGTACTCGTACCACTGGTTGAGAAACACTAGTGTAGTGTGTATTTGCTTCAGGTTAGAGAAACAAACTAACACAGATAACCCTCTGAAAATTTACTTCAGTGGGGACACAAGAATTCTCTCTCTCTCTCTCTCTCCTTATGCAGGTCATATTTCAGTGGCCCAATCCTGCTGTCCTTGAAGTCAAAAGGTAGCTTGCCATTGACTTCAACCTGAGTAGGGTTGACCTGTAGCAATAAGCCTATACAGTACAAGAAACCAAAACAAAAATCCCAGACTAGTGTCAGCAATTTTCAGCAGTTGGGTCAATGGACTCAACTTCACTTGGCTTGTGCTGTGTGACTAAGAGAAGCTGTGTAGATGTTACAGTTCAAGCTGTAGACTAAACTCTGAGATTCTCCCCCCTCAAATAATGTTCTTCGTATCAGCAGTTGTATATGTGCGTTATGCATGGCAGGGGTCAGCAACATTTAGCATGCACCCCATCCAGGTAATCTTCTGGTGGGCTGAAAGACTGTTTGTTTACATTGAGCATCTGTAGTCACGACCTCCTGCAGCTTCCAGTTTTTCAGTCTTAGCTATTGGGAGCTGTGGGAAGTGGCACAGGCTGCAGTGACATGCTGGCCACTGCTTCTTGTTAGGAATGGTCTCTGCAGACGCTCAACATAAACAAACTGTCGCGTGGCCCACTAGGGGATTACCCTGATGGGCTGCATGCTAGAGGTTACCAATCCCTGATGTATGGGATTTGTGCATGGTAAGTGAAATCTAAATAATAGCCATTCGTTTTTATATAACAATGAAAAAACTATAAATAATCATGGATCTTGAGTGAATAATTAAGAAAGTTTCACTTCACATGAATTACTAATAGAAGTATTTGTTTCATAAGTTTTATTCAGCCCTTTTCTTATATACACGACAAATGATCTTTTTATTGTGACAGCAGGGATTTAGTAAATTTAGGACATTTACTGCAGCAAGGAGATTTAGGTTAGATAATAAGATAGTCTTTTTAACGATAAGGAAAGTTAAGCATTGGTATAGCCTTCCAAGGGAGGTTGTAGATTCTCTGTCATTTGAAGTCTTTAAAAATCGGTTAGGCAAATGGGGATAGTCAAGGTATAATTGGTCCTGCATCAAGGGGATGCGGGAGAGAGGGAAAGAGATTAAATTTTATCCCTACTTTTCTATGATTCTGTGATTTAGTTGCTAGATTGCATATACCTGACATTTTTTTCCCAAAATAAAAGAAATAATGAAATCTATGATTTATGGAATATAATTAAAATGTAAAATAAAATGAGAGTTTTATGTACTTTCTGGTGTTACTTTTTAGCACAGTGTATCGTAGCAGTCATTTACAATTCAAAATTTTAATAGATATATAGATTTTAGGGCCAAATAGGGAACTTCTAATGTAATCCTTCATACACACACAACAGCAGGAATGTGCCTCTCCTACTTTTTTTATCAATTTTATTTTCTCTTAAACATAGTGTTCCTTATATGTTCAATGCTGTTTTCTCTGAAATAAATCTTGTGATCATACAGTTGGTAATTCAGGTGTGCACTGTTCCAACTTGAAACAAAGTGCTTTGCTAGCATGTGATTGATAACAAATCGAAGATGAAAGATGAGTAGTTACTTGGAATCAGTGTTTTCTTTGTCATAATAAAAGTTTATTGGTAAAATAAATGCAACAGTCTAATTGATTCTCTGTGTTGGGGTAGCCCATGGAATTTTTCACTGTCATCTGGTGATTTGGTTCAAGATGGAGCATTGCAGGTCTGGGATATGGAGTCTTCATGGGCTGAACTTCCATGTTAAATATTAAAGTAAGTCAGTTCAATTTTATGTTAGTTGGTTGTGACCCTGGGCTCCTTGAAAGGTGCTAGTTCTGGGGGTGGGGAGGTGAGGACACACTTATCCAGATAGTTGTTCTATTGTGTGAGCTACAAGTTTAGGATGTTCGCTCAATACCGTAGATAGCATTTATTTTACTTGTCAAGTTGTGGTGAAACATTTTAAAAAGCTAATGCCTTAGGAGCCCAAGTCCTATTTTCAAAAGTGTTGTAGGTATTTAGCAGCCTATGCCTCATTGAAATACAACGGGACTTAGGATCCTTAGTGCCTACACCACTTTTGAAAATGGGACTTGGGCTCCTAAATTATGTAGATGCTTTTGAAAATGTTACCTGCAGTCACTGCTTTTGCACTATGACCAGTACTACTTTATCTTTTCCATTACTGTGTGTCAAATGATTATAGACAATTACGCTCTCTTCCCTTTGCTACCTCTTCAATAGGTTGCTCTTATCCTATTCATTTCTTTTTAGTTTTTCTATCTGGGAGATAGCCTCTACTGCCACTTTGATTACATATCATTAATTAGGACTGCAGATTTTTGCAGAGCTTTGCAGTCTCTTAAGTTTACCAAAGTCCCTTTTCTATTGGGGGCCCAAAACTGAACACAGCACTATTTTTTGCAACAGAAGTACATTATGTGTGTGCATTTTATTTATTCTTTATTGCCTCCAGATATATTTCTGCATTAATGCACTTCATCTAGTCAGCTTTCTTCTGAGTTTTATTTCTTTCTGGGCCAGTTGGAAGAGGGAAGGGGCATATGTTATTTTCATTCCAAGTTTCTTTTTCTTTTTGCTATTTTGACTCACTCCCCACTGGACTTAGCTCAGTTTTTCAAACGCTGCAGATTTTCCGTGCTTTTGCTTAAACTGTTTGAAAGTATCTAAGTCATTTAAACGTCTAAGTACCATATATCTCCAGATATAGAATTATGTCTGTCAGGTTATTCCTACACATGAAACAATATTAGCCTTATACAGAGGCCTACACAAATCATAAAATCATAGACAATAAGGGTTAAAGATGTAAAAAATGAAAAAAAGATATTAACCATGTAACCAGGTACTGCGGCTTCAGGCCCCGTACTCCAAACAAGACCATTGTTTAATGCTTATTTTCATTTGTTGATGTGAATGTTTGATTCCTTGTCAGTAGGAAAGTTGAAGAACAAAATAGTTTTATTAGCTTCTGGGAAATCTATAGGAATATCATCAGACTTTCCACAGGCCAGTCATAACTCATCAAAAGGTCAGATGACCAGTCTAAAGTTGAGGTGTGACTGGGAGAGGAAAGGTGGTGAAAAAATACGATTTCCTTATTAGCACAAAAGGTTGGATTCACTTGCAGTCAGTACTTGTTAGGAACTGTTGGACAAAAATAATTGTTTTGAGTAGGTAGGTGGGTTTTTTTCTACTTTTAATCTCAGTGATTCTGTGTTTCTTCTTTGTTGCCTGAATAAGACCATGTGGGTGCCGTATTGTGTCATTATACTACCATAGTGTACTGCTTACAGTACTCAAAACTTGTTCTGTTACACAGATAATTCATCTAGGTTGATAGAAGCATTCTTCCATTGACCTAGCCATATGAACTTCAGGGGTTACTATGGCATTTTGCTGCAGCACTATTGAATACATTTGAATAATTGAGGAAATTTTCAGTAAACTTGATAGACGTAACCCTTTTTCAGATACCAGTATTTTAGATAATTAAAGTTTGCATAATCAAGCCTGTGTTGTGCATAAAGAGGGATGAAACGAGAAGAGAGGGAAAGCAAGAGCATCTTGAAAACTATAAATGCATAGTTTCATTACAAATCTATGACAAGTTCATTTGCTCTAAAGCTGGTAAACACCTTTAACTTATTGAGGTTGGGCTGGTCTGCAGTGTGAGATGTTCAAAATCAGCCTTAAATATTTGTTCTAACATGTTAGGTTTTTATAGCTCTCTTCCTTTCCCTTCCCCTATCTTTGAAATAGCTGGGTAGGTATTTCTGTGATTATTTAATGAATGAAATATAATGGTTCTTTACATCTGTTTTTATATATGCTAAATAACATAAGTCCACTGTCAAAAAATAAGCTGTGAAAGTCAGCCATAAATGCACTGCAAAAAAATTGGATCACGCTGCTGGTTTAATAGCTTTTCAGCTGGGTTCTGTGCCTTGTTTCCTACTCTTCCTATGAGCCTCCTTTTGGAGTCTTGAAAATTTCCATTCTTCCCCCCACATTACTTTTCAGCTTAATAACCCTGCATTTGGCTGACCATTCTGAGTTGGGCATGGAGTTACTAGATCATTTGAAGGTGTTCTTTGTCCCTTGAGCCAAGTTCTAATCTCAAAATTCAGTTCCTTACATAGTAATGTATTGTGCTTTTGACTAGAGAGTTAAGCCAGAGAGGGAAATATGGCATGTGGAAAAGCTAAGCAAACAGTTCTGTGGGTAGAACAGAGCAGTTTTACTTCCATGGAAACCACCCAATTACATCTTAGAGTCTGGTTAAAACTAAATTTGAGAAATCTGATATACCGTGGGACCTGCTATATTCAGTCTGGAAACAAAAACAAAGGAGTGAAAAAGGCAACACAATAGTGGGAACATGTAAAATGGAAGCAGAAAGAGGAGGTAATTCAAGATATTAATATTGACAATATATTATTAATCTGAAATGCAACATGAGTCACTAGCGCGTTTACCCAGTGTAATTGTACTACTGAATACCATTAGATTAAAAAAATTCTCTTAATTTTTCCCATTATTTTACTGCTGTGTTTTCAGTTTATATATGATAGTGGAGGTGAAGCTAATTTTCTAATTAAATAAAGCATGTGATACAGCTACTTGGTTTCCAGACAGAGTGCTCCATCTACAGGCAGGATAATATTTTATTCAGAAACTTGTCAGTATCTCATTTCATGTACAGAATCAACTGTGTTTTAAATTACTTAGAATACTAACAGAATGTTGCTTTTATAAATGAAGAGTTTTCAAAACTGATTCTATTCTTTGACCATGTATCAATGTAAATTTCACTGTAGGTAATCATCTTATGGGCATGAGATCAGACTTTTTTTTGAATAGTAGTGTATATTGGGACCATACATTTGCTTTATGCTTCTCATGCTGCCTTGTCAGGGTATAAAGGGAGAAGTGTCCATGACCCTCACAGTTCAATCTTCCTGACCATGGCAGTGCTATTTTTTGTTTCTAGCTTAAAAATATACCTTTTCAGTGAAGACTTGACTCCTCCTCAGATGTGGACACTCCTCAGATGTAGCCACTCTACCAGAAAAAATTATGGAGGAAAAGAAACATGCATCTATGTATACCTTCCAATATAGCAGCGTAAAGTACCTCACGCTGACCAACGTGAAGGACTTTGAACTTTCTGAATAGGGTTTAAACCCAATCTTCAATACACTTATTGGTCTGGTCAGTAGACACAGTTGCAGCCTGTTCTTTCTGACGGACAGCCATGTGATGTCCTGAATAAATGTTTGGTGCATAAAACCTTTTTGCTCAAGAACTCAATTCTAGTAATGTATGACCGAAACTGCATCTACTAGAGCAATATGTGTACACCATCTCAGACCCAGAGGAAGTTAATGCTTCCAAAGAATGGTTAAAAGGATTCCTCAGTCACATCCTACAACCCAGCAAAAGGAAGGCAGGAAAGAAAAGACACCATCAAAATTGGTGCAGGCTACACTGAGGGCAACTGCCTCTGCCTTTAGCACCAGTTGCCTCTTTACTGATATTAACACTCTCAGTCACCACATTGGCATTTAGCTCAATGCCATCTCTTCCATTGTCAACAATATCTTCATTTATAGCCTGCACTGCACCTGATGTAAGGGTGACACTGAAGGACAGCCAAGTGAAGCCTGAGTTTGTCAGGAGATATGACTCAAAGGAGGACGAGAAATTTCACTTTTTAAGAGGCAAGACATCCAAATCCACTACTCTGGCAGGTATGATGCACAGAAAGTTGGTACTAGCATTCACGAAGACACTAGTATTGACAACTACACTGATTTACAGGCCAAAGATATGCTCTCTGTCATCACTCTCCCTCCAAGAACATTGTTGGTATTGGAGCACTGTCTGGCACCAGGATTTGAGCAGAGGCATTGCTCCATGGTACCACTGTTCAAAAAGTCTTACCCTTCTTCACCATCACTGTATTAAACTTTCTCTCTAGGATTGAGCAGGGATGCAGAACACATATGACATGCCAATTTGGCCATACTAGAGACCATGAATGTGAGTATCTTGCTGTGGATCACTGTCAAATATGTCTAGGAAGAAAAGGGCGATCAGGCTGCCCATAAACTCCTAGGAGCTGGAAGAAGTAGATGGACAACAGTATCCCCAGTGACCATTGAAAGAATTGTTGTTTTTGCCTTTTGAGACTGTTACAATAGCCCCAGTCCCACAAGGGATGAATTTAAGACTTTTCAGATTTTTCTATATTGTGTCTCAGAGATCTAAAGATAAATTAGTAGTTATACAACAGAAATTCCAGAATCTCTTAGACATTTTGATGGCATCAGGCCTAGCTAGGGTTGCTTTCCCCATTAATGACGATAGACTTGAGCCAGCCAATGGGCATTTCTACCCATCTTTCAGAACTCACAGGTAATACAATGGCCATCCATTACATAAACATGCTTTTCGCCCCTCTGCCTGGAGACCCCCAAGTTCTTGGAACGCAGTGACTCCAATGAGCCTTCATCCCTTGGAAGTTTGCAACAGTCTATCAAATTTCCTGAGCAGGTAATCTGTAACCTTTCATGAAAGGCCCTTATACAGGTTTAGCATGAGATCACTATTCTGCCACTGCAGTCTCCCATATTAGACTTCTTTGATATGACACACAATGTCAAATGTCAGAATTTTGGCTTCAGAGGAGTTCTCAGTTTAGAATAATTGTCAGATGCATTCCTTCGTCAGTGAAATAGAGGCATGCTCTGTGTCTTTCCTCAGATTATCCCGATCCCAAGTGTGATCAACAAGATTGAAAGAACAAAGCCAATCATTTTCATAGATGCCTATTGACCAAGACAGTTTTGGATGACAGACTTACTGCAGATGTCCATTCATCCCCCAAACCAGCTCTCAGACCATCTGGATTTGATCTCCATTTCAAGGCCAGACACTCCATTTAGACTCCAAGACACTGCATTTGATACCATGTTTAGAGTCTGGTTAAGTCCTCAGACAGAGACTGCTGGAAATAATATACAGAAATGGATATCAGAAGTCGGTGCTCTCCTAATGGAAGAAGTTCTCAATATGTGACCTCATTGTAAGTTCATTCCTAAACTGATCTCAGACGTGTATCAAAACCAGTTGGTCAATCTCTCTCTTCCTGAAGCCATGTTCTATACTGAAAGAAAAGTTACACACATTAGTTGTATCCATGAGTTTGCTTTACTATAATGACAGGATTACATTATTAACCTTCTATTTTCAGTTGTAGTTGGCCATTGTAAAGGTCAAGCCATCTCTTCACCAAGAATATTGAAATGGATCACACAATGTTACCATTAACTGGTGCATGAATCCCTCCAAGCATCAAGGATCACTCCACCTGAGCACAGGCTATCTGGTGTAGGTACTTCAAGCAAGTGCCACTATCAGAAATTAGCAATGTAGAGTAAACTTTTGATATTTGCCAAACACAATACCTTAGACATAGTTGCTAAATCAGGTACCAAGTTTGGAGAAGTCCATGTTTATTTGAAACTCCTCATTCCTACCATACCATTGCTTTGCTTTGGGATCTATCTCAACCTATATTTGAGGAAGAAAGTATGGCTTCTTAATCTATAAGAACAGTGGTCTTCAAGCTGTTGTCAGAGTGGATCCCTCATCCCACTTTTTTTCAACTGCAATGAGCTTTGAATTGCGAAAGAACATATGTAGGGATCCTCCTCCCTTTCTGCTCTCCCATGGAGCACAAAGAGAGACAGGTACATGTGCAACCCCAACAGACATTGCAATCAAAGGACTCCGTGCATAAGATACATACATAGCGACACTAGCCTGCACATAATTACTACATATCAAAGACCCACAATTATTCTTTACTAGCTGTGGATTTTTATTTCAAATACCAAAAGTATCAATATCAGTCTCTAGCCTTTAGCTAGATGTGTGTGGTTTTATGCTTAAATAGGAAATATTTTTCATTGCGTATGGGCTCATCTAGACTACGCTGAAGTGCCAAAACAGGATATGAACCCTCCCCTTTTTCAAAAAGCTGCGTAAACCAAAGTTTTTGAGGAAAAGCAGTTTTTCGAAAAAAGGGAGGTTTGCCGAAAAAAGCCGTGTCCAAACTACTTTCAAAAGCGAGATTGGCACTTTGGCATAGTCTAGAGGAGCCCTATAGAACAGCTGAGGAATATGTGTACATTAGTTTTTTAACAAGGTTACTAGTCTAACAGACATTATATATCTTGCTTTTAGTAAGGCTTTTGCTACAGTCCCAAATGACATTCTTAAAACCAAACTAGGACATTGTGGTCTAAATGAAATTTCTATAAGATGGGTGTGCAACTGGTTGAGAGACTGTTCTCAAAGAGTAGCTCTCAGTTGTTCACTGTGAAACTTGAGTGTATATAAAAGGGTCCTGTGGGGCTCAGTCGGTGTTTTGCTAACTGAATATGAGCCAACCATGTGATGCATTAATGACTTCAAGAATGGAGTGTGAAATATAATTATAAAATTTGTCTAATTGGTCCAGCACATGGAACTGGAATCATTTCTGAGAATGCTACATGAAATCTCTGGACTTCAATCTCTTACCTCGCAGCTTAAATGTGGCCTCTAGGACTTCTCTCCTATCCTTACCTGTCATTGGTACTTATTTGCACTATGACCACTAGCTCCTTCCTAGCTCTACACAAACGTCTGTCCAGATGTCTAGAGTGATCTGCAACCTTTGCAACAGACTGGCAAATTTTCCATGCAGTTTTGCTGGTCATTGGAATCCCAGCTATCTGGGTTTCTGATGATCAAGTCCAGTATAACTGTGATGTGTTTGTTCCTAATAACTGGAGTTCCCACCCCTAAAAGTGGAGTTAAGCTCTGAAGTGAGCTTCCTTGGGAGATTGTGGAATCCCCTTTATTGAAGGTTAAAAAAACCCCATAAGTGAGACAAATAACTGTTATGGATAGTCTAAGTTTATTTGGTCCTGCCTCAGTACAGGGGATTTGACTTTAACTTCTTGAGGTCCCATTTCAGCCCTAAGTTTCTCTGATTTTCTTTTAAAATAATTTAATTTCAGTCTTTTGGTTAGGTGGATACAAAGCTTGATATGCCAACATTTCACTGATTTTAAAAGTTAATGTTTGCTTTTCTCTTAATGGATATCCATAGTTTGAAATAATCTATAATCCCTCACTTCTACGTTGCTAACATCCTAGCTTCTCATCAGAGGCAGTTATTGCAAACCCTGATTTCTATATATCTTTGATTTCAAGCATAACATTTCATGCTGTCTTTTCACTCTTGTCTGCCTCTTCTATCAAAATGAGGAGGTGGGACTTTTCATAGGTAGGATTCTTGCTCTGAAATATATAGGAATCTTGATTTCTGAATGCTTTTATTATGCCTCCCTGCCTACAAAATAGAGCAGATATGCAAAGTGGAAGGATGGTGCAACATATGTATGTTTGTCTGACACGTTTCCTCAAGCCAAAAAGAAGCATTAGGTTTTACTTTATTAATGCCTCTGGGCCTTACAGTGCTTTTTAAAACAAAGTCAGATTTAAAAGAGTAGAAAATAATTTATTTTACAAATGCTGGAAAAGCAAACATTTTTATTCATAAGTTACTTACTTGGGACCATCTACTACGCAGCATAATCTAGAGGATTCCTTTTGTTACTACTCCCTGCAGTAGTTGGTGACCACAAGATTAAACCCTTATATTGTGAAATTTAAGCCTTTAAAACCATTTGTATTGTGTGCTACAATCAAGTATTTTTGCCCACCCTGTTTTTTTTGTTTTAATACATGAATATCCTTTCAGTGATATAGAAAGGACTTCATTTATCTCTTGTGATATCCTGACCCATATTTTAAAATATTTTATTTTTATTTTTTCCATAGGTCCTCCCATGCCATCCTCTTCATCTAGTCCATCTGTCATTGAACATTTACATTCCCTTCCTCCATCACCCAGTCTCCATGACAACCAGAGGTGGTTGCTAAGTACTAATGCCATCCAGCCAGTTCAGGACTCTGATACAGATGAGGACTATACCACCAGCACTTACCTAGTACAGACCGGTACTGTTTCAGTTTGTGTCCCAGATCATGGTAAGAAGAGGACAACTTGTCCATAGTTTGAATACGCCTTCTTATTTTCCATCCTGGTACAGAGCAGTCAGATACGAGTGAAGAAATTAAAATCACTCAATATGTTAAATGTATCTTCTTTTAATTTTCGCGAGTGCATGTGTACTTTCTGGAATGAATGCAAATAAGCAAGAGTAGAGATTGACCTTATGTAATATATAAGATGAAAGTAGTTTGTTATTTTAGAAGTAGTAGTTACATACCAGTGGTGACCACTACATGATAACTCATAGTGATGGTCTGACTACTCTACATTTGTGTTTCTTTTCAAATGGTAAACTAAAGTTTCTTAAACTGATGTGATACTTAGCTTCAACATTATAGGGGTATGTCCTATTAGCTAACTTCCAAAAAAGCAAAGGTCACAAACACATTGGGGCTGATACTGCCTAAAAGATATTGCTGCGGATAGTGCAGCAGAGAGAAACTCTCTGTGTGGTCAAGATGTAATCCTGTATCCAATATGTAAGAACGGTTGTGTGATGAGAATGGGGGTCAGTCACTCCAAAGCAAATAATTCCATATCTCCCATTTTTCAAACCTGCCAATGTGTAACATAAGAAGCCAAAATATGTGACAAGTGACCAAAATGGCACTTGTACTTGATTGTTCATCATGCCATAATAAACTGCAAATAGTAGATTTAAGCTATAAAACTGAGTATTAAGGATTCTTTTAGCATATGAATTAAACTGATGGTTAAAATCAGCAAAATGGAAAAAACAAATTTATCATGCACAACGAGGTTTTGATACCCAAACCCAGGGCTCGACAATTAGAGTAGATTATAGCCTGGCATGGCGCCACAGCGTGATCAGCGCATTCGCAGCGCGGTCTGCACATGCGCAGCATGCTGAACCGCGTGGCTGGTGAGCAGGGCTCGCCGTGGCTTGGTGAGCCCTGCCCAAACCTATAGTGACTCAGCTTGACTTTGACCATTTGAGCTCAAAGAATAACTGTTCTCTACGTGGGCTAGAGGGGGACTTCACACATGTTTCCCAGTTGGTTATAAATCTATCTGCTAAAACAGCAGCAGAATGTCAGGCTATGTCTACACAGAAGAGTTATTTCAGAATAACATAGTGGGTATCTACGCTACAAGCCTTTATTTCGAAATAAAGTTGAGATGGAGGACTTCTTACTCCAATTCATGGTAATCCTCATTTCACGAGGAGTAAGGGAAGTTGAAAGAAGAATGCTCTTTCCTCAACTTCCTGCTGTGTAAGCAGCGTTAGAAGCCAAATTAAGCTATTTCTACTTCAGCTGTGCAATTGACATAGCTGAAGTTGCGTAGCTTAATTCCACTTTAGCCCTGCTGTGTAGACCAGTGTTTCTTAACCGGTGGTACGAGTACCTTTAGGGGTACTTGAGAGAAGTCTGGGGAGGTACATCAACACAACTGAAACTTGGAGAAAACTGAAGTTTTGTTTTAAGTTTTACAGCGCTTTATTATTTTTTTACTTTTTACATCCAAAAATTTAAGTGCCAGCCAAGGTACGATTAAATTGTTTAAAGAGGTGTGTTGCAATAATAGAAAAAAAAAAGTCTGAAAATTGTAGGTACTGGGGTTACTTACTATTTTTTAAAAGGGGGTACTTTGTTAAAAAAAAAAAAAAAAAAAAAAAAGGTCGAGAAACACTAGTGTAGATGTACCCTTCCAGAGCAGAGATACTAAGTTCTGTTCCAGGTTCTGAGGGAATTGTGCTGAAGTGCAGTGGTTCCCAGCCAGGGTCCAGCACACCCTGGGGAGCCAAAAGCAGAAAGTCCATCAAGCAGCATCAGCATTACACTTTCTGGGGCCCAAAGCAGAAAGATGAAGCCCCCACAGCATGGGGCTGAAGTTTGGGGACCTGAGCCCTGCAACCTCAGGCTAAAGCCAAAACCTCAGCAATGTAGCTTTGCAGGGGTTTCTGTGGCATGGGACCACAGGCATTTGCCTTGCTTGCTCCCCCTACTTTTAGGTTCAGAAAAATCATTGTTGTGACACAAGTGAGCAGTTGAGCTTTTATAGCATGGGCCTCAGAAAGAAAAAGTTTGAGAACTTCTGGTATAATATTTAGAGCAGTAATTGGTTAGAGACAGGATACCCAAGCATATAGATCTTGTACCTTCACATGAAAAGGCTCTGTGCCTGAGTAGATAAGATCTAGAAGTGCTTGGATAAAGATTTTTAAAAGTAACAGTAATTTTGGGTGCTGTAATTTTTGGTTGCTCAACTTGAGACATTTTAGAGAGGTCTGATTTTTCAGAATTTGGAAACTAAATGCTTTCTGAAAATTAGTCCCTTTAAAACTATCTCAAATTGACCAACCAGAAGTTTAGGAATTGATATATGAATTGGGCTTCACGGCCTAAATGTTAACATAATCCAGTCCTGTGCAAAGTTAATTATTGTTAAATAAGATTCAGGGTTTGCTATACATAGATCTCAGCCTCCTTAGTACCATGGCAAATATACCATTTAACGGCCTTTTAACCTTTTTAAATTAAAGGTACAGAAAAGAAAGAAAAACAATTAAAGCATTTGAAAGGTAAAGGACTAAGTAAAGCTTTCATTTTAACAACATTTCGTATTCCCTTTCCCTTTAACCGACAATCGTTCTAGAAGGAAAAAAATTGTTGTTTTGACAGTCCCTTAGGTGGTATCAAAGCTGGACATAACTGTCCTTTTTGGGGGAAAAGAAGTTACCTGAAGATACAGTAGAAGCAAGAGGAAGACAAAGGACATAGTAGGCCAGTTACCTAATGGGGAGGGAGAAACAATAGCAGAAATTACAGAAGTGCAAAATGATGTTTTTGTTTTTCACTAAAAAGGAGAGTAGTAGCAATTAGATGCCTAACATAGTGAATGCCAGTGAAAATGAGGTAGGATCAGAAGATAAAATAGGCAAAAAAAAAGTTAAAAATAACTTAGACCAGTCAGATGTCTTCAAGTCAGAAGAGCCTGATGAAGTACTTCCTAGAATACTCAAGGAGATGGTTGAGGAGATGTCGGAGACATTATTGATTATCTTCAAAAACTCAGGGAAGAAGGGAGAAATTCCAGAGGACTAGTAAAGGGTGAATAAAGTGCCTATCTATAAAGGGGGAAATAAGGACAAGCCAGGAAATTCAGACCAATGAGCTTCACTTCAGTGCCCAAAAAGACAATGGAGCAAATAATTTGGCAATCAATTTGCACACACCTAGAAGATAATAAGGTGATAAGTAACAGCCAGCGTGGATTTGTCAAGAATAAATCATGTGAAATCAACCTGAAAACTTTCTCTGACAGGGTAACAAGCCTCGTTGGGAGGGGTAGGGGAGCATGACATATGCTATAAAGCTTGACTTCAGTAAGGCTTTTGATACTGTCTTGCATGAATTTACAAAGAGAGTACATTTACAAAGTTTGCAGGTGATACCAAGCTGGGAGGAGTTGCTAGTGCTTTGGCAGATAGGATTATAAATCAAAATGATATAGACAAACTGGAGAAATGGCCTAAAGTAAATAGGATAAAATTCAGTAAGGACAAGTGCAAAATACTTCACTTAGGAAGGATTAGTCAGTTACATGGGTATAAAATGAGAAATGATTGCCTAGGAAGAATCACAAGCTAAATATGAGTCAACAGAATAACGCTATTGCAATAAAAGCAAACATCATTCTGGAATGTATTAGGAAGAATGTTGTAAGCAAGACATGAAAAGTAATTTTTCCACTCTACTGTGATTGGCCTCAACTGAAATATTTTCTCCAGTTTCGGGTGCCATGTTTCTGGAAAGAAGTGGACACAGAAAGTCCACAGAAGAACAACAAAAATTATTTAAGTTCTAGAAAACATATACCTATGGGGGGAGATTGAAACAACTGGGTTTGTTTAGTCTGGAGAATAGAAGATTAAGGGGGGATACAATAAAAGCTTTCAAATACATAAAAGGTTGTTAGAAGGAGGAGCGTGAAAAATTGTTCTCCTTACCTTCTGAGGATAGGACAAGAAGCAATGGGCTTAAATTGCATCAATGGCAGTTTAGTTTGGATAGTAGGAAAAACCTGCCATTAGGCTGGTTAAACACTGTAATAAATTGCCTAGGGAGGTTGTGGAATTTCCATCACAGGAAATTTTTAAGAGCAGATTAGATCATCGCTGAAAGGTGTTTGAATAGTTAGTGCTTGGTCCCTCCATGAGTGTGGCACACTGGACTAAATGACCCTTCCAGTCCTATGATTCTATGAGCTGCTGCTGTAAATCTAATCTCATTCCATCTCATGTGGTATATGGGATTCTCCTGGCGCTGATAAGGGTGGTTAATGACATTTAGATTCCTCTCTTGGCCTGGTCTGATCAGGACATCTCTAAGTCATCATGACAAAGGCCTGGGATCCCAGGAAATGAGGCAAGATGTAGTAACCATGATAGGGATGCTCACACCAATAACCTCCATTTGTTCTTCTGTCAATTCTTTTGTATTCTTCCCCCCAAAGTCTCTTTCTTGAAGGACCAAAAGAGGTAAATGACAGATCATACAGTTCATCCCTTCATTGTGTTTTCTACCAAGTAGGCCTAATATCTAATACATCAATTTTGGTTCATTAATTTCTAGTTCCATATCTTCTGCTTTTAACCAAGCATTATTTCAGTATAGTCCTTGAACTGCATCAATAAATCTTTTAGTTTAGGTTAATTTACTTTGTTTCCTTTTCATATTTTTCCCTATCAATATTTGTCACTATCAGTTATTGTGACATTTTATTAACTTTTACATCCTTTTTTACAGTTGAGTTTACCATTTGGGAAAAATGTGTCTGCCAAGTCACTACAACAAAATCCAAAATAACTAGTCACTTGGCTCTGAGTTCAGATGTCAGCTCTAAATGAAGTAAACTGCGCAACTTCTTAATGAATTTATTTGCTGTATGGGAAAATGATATTTGGCTTCTGTCCAGGGAAAAGAAACTTAGAATAAAGAGCTCTAAAGGGCACAAAAATGTGAAAGGATTGTGATGTCTTGTCCAGGCAACAGGGTATTCTGAGAAGGTTTTTTTACTCACTCGCTTTCATGTCTGCAGAACATTGCCTGACATGCCAATGCAGCAAAACATAAAGCCAGTACAAAATGAGTAGGGCTGCAGGTTTCTCTCAGTGCAGAAAAATGCAGGATACTCATTTTCTCTGTGACTTCTCTGTATGTGTCCATGGTTTACCACATGGGAAGGATCTCAGTGAACTGCCTCACTGACCTGATGCAGAAAGCAGGGCCTGTGGAGGAAGGTGTTGAAACACAAGCCCATCCTGTACTCACCCTGCAGCAGTGACTCCTGTGTCCCATGACACTGAGCCCAGCAAACATTGTAACCTGACAAACAAAGTTTCAGTGCCACTCGCTGCATTCCTGCCCCAGGTTTCATGACAGAGGGGAAGCATAACCAAACCTGAATTGTGCTTTGCGCTGTGTGCTACGTAACAAACACCCTTAGCAGGTAGCCATGTGGAACACAGGAAATTCCTATGCCCAACATGAATGTGGGGAGGGATTGTTCTGTGCCTTTCCCCCCTCCCCAGGGACGTAAAATCCCATTTAATTGGTTAACTGGTTTAGAATATTGTTTACTCAGTTAACTGATTAAAGAGGAAGTGAGTGGAGGGCGGGCGTGCTCCAGCCCAGCCAGAGAAGCCTGTGGGGTGCCTGGGTCCACCATGGACAGAGGCTGCTCCAGACGCCAGAGCAGCCCCTGTCTACAATGGGCTCCGCATGGCTGGAGCAACTTCCTTTCCACACAGCAGGCGTGGAACTGCGCCTACTAGGTAAATGGAACCAGTAAGCATCACCTTTACAGGTGATGCTCACCGGTTAACCTTTCACATCCCTACTTTCCACCTCTTCCAGGGTGTCCCCTCCTCACCAGATTAGGGCTGTGGTGCAAGGGCAAAGGGGGCTGCTGCAGGTTGTCATTGGCCAAAGCATTTTTATCAAAAATTACAGAACATTCACTACATGAGTCATGACTTCTCTGGTGATATTTGATTACAAAACAATGCTGTGACATATCTGCCGCCTTAACAATGAAAGAGCTAAGCAAACCATCAATCCTTCCTCCACCCACCAAAGGGGAGTGCAGTAGCAAGGGGTGACTGCTCTAATGCTGAGTTGCTCAGTTGTTGCTATCTACCTTTGTGAGGAAAGATTTTTTCCCCCCTAGTTTCTTGCAAATCTCCCCAGCATACAGCCACATTGGTCAGGACAGACACCACCCACTAGATTTAGCAAAGACTATTCTTTGCTTTGTAGTAGAGCTGTTATGGAATAGCTTAGTATCTTCAAAGTACTTTTAAAAGGAGAGCTGTGGCCGGCAGTCCAATATTTAATTCTTTTCTCCTATGTTTACATATCCCCGGGGACAGTTGAATTTGGGTTTTCAAATGTTAAATTGATTATAGTTTAAGAAAATAAAAATTAGACACATTTAAAACTTAGGGTTTAATTTACGAGTGATGACAAGGTCTGTGAACATTCAATACTTACAGTTAACAACAAATGGAGAAAAAATGGAAATAGAATCAATGTGATTTGTCCTGCACATAGCAACTATGCAGCTGTCATGATAGTAGAATTCATGGTACGTGCACTGCAAAGTACTATAGAGTATTTAAGCTATTAATTCTAGTTGTCTTATGTATGAGTTACAAAGATTAAAAATTGACTCAAGGAGAAAACAAAGGAAAATTAAAAACCGCAATGTGTTCAGTCCAGGAAAGGAGTGTAATGGGGAACTGCAGGCATTAGTCTAAAAATACAAGTCTTGTTCCTAGACCATAAGCAGGAGGAGGAGGTTAAACAGTATTCAGATGAAATTTGCATATGGTACAAAATTGAAAGGAAAGAACAGAGGAAATTAAATTGCTAAGGGCATGTTCAAAATACAGGAGGCCCCAATTTAACAAACCATTCCCGGTCAGCAAAGCACATTTAAACTCATGCTTAACTTCATGCATATATTTAAGTCCTGTTGGTTCTAAAGTTAAATTCATATTTCTTCTTTGAGAGATGGGAGGCCAAAATAAAGTTGTCTGGCCTCCCAGCAGACCTACGTAAAAAATCAATAGAGGATCATAGAGCCTAACGTTTAGTAGCCATAGCATGTTCTTAGATGAACTTTGAAAGATTTGAGAGGATCTGAGCCTGTCTCTTTCTTCTTACTGCAGCTAACTAAAGAGGCCATTCTACCTGCTCAACTCTTTTCCCCCACCCCATTCCATGCCTTCTCATTGCTTCTATGCGCAGACCTCCTTAGATCCACTCCTGTGTGTAATAGGTCAACTAAAAATGGTTACCCAGTTTAGCAGGGCTTGGGGACAAGGAGGAAGACTTTTCTGTCCCTCACCCTTGAACAGATTGATCCAGTGAATTTTATTTCAATAATCCTTGGCACACAAGGAATACAAGCAGTAAATAGTAATCTATCTGATCTCAAGCTATAAAGTGGCAAAACTGAAAAATGTTAAACTTTTTAATGAGAATATAATCCATTTTTTATATTTCTCTTGATTTGCAAGTACTTTGTTTACTTATCTTAATGTTTATCCTTTGGGAATTTTTGAGGGAGGAAAAAAAATGAACCTATTAATTAGTGTCCATTCACACATAGCATCAATTAGAGGATCGCAGATCCTACTATTGTCAGACTAGGATACATTAATTTGTCATCTATTTGTCAAGTGCTTAGAGAGAGAAAAGTAGCTGTAGTGGTTTCTTTGTTCTCCCTTGATTTCTCGTGTTTTAAGTTATTAATCCAAATTAAGAAAATATTCTTCCTACAGCCACAAAACAAGTTATAGTGGGAATTTACCCATTCAGTCAACTAATTGTTATCTATAATAGATTCAACCCGTTAATTGGTTTAGGTCCTTTTTATAACTTTTGCAGACAGTATACTAGGTTTGGAATGGTTAAGATCCAGTCCTGATAGCGATTCTTACTGGCAGCATCCATGTTTTTAGCCATATATCAGCTTGAGCTTCTAGACACATTCCAATCTGAATAATCCATTCTTCTTAATTAATATATCCCTTCTACTTTTAGCTGGGTGAATTTATTCTTCACTACACTTCCTCTAAACTCGCACATGCTCACAAAAAAAAGAGAAAACCCTCTGTTATGTAATGTTGCTGGTGCAGAACAGCTGCCACATTCCATATGTGAGTGAGTTTATCCCTAAATGTATACTGTCTGCAAAAGCATTTGGGATGGAAGGTGGTGAATGAATAGGCTTTTATTATTTGATTGCATTCAGTTATATTTAATTTTATACATACCATTGAAAGTAAAATACTTTTATTTATTTTTACTGAAAACATACTGTTGGTTTTAATGTTTTTTGTCCAATTTAATTTTACTAGCATAGCAATTCAAAAGATAGAGAGTCTGATTAAATGTTCAGTAATGGATTAAGCCACCTATTTGGCCTTGATTAGACTGTATTATCAACCAGTGGGAATTAGATTTTATTTAGGAAATTAGGTTAAAAAAAAGAGATGGAAAATTTTACTAAAATATATTATTTAAATCAGTCTTACCGTTGATTTAAATACAGTTTTAGTTTCAGAGTTCCATTTTATCTTGTGTTCACCTGTTGTAGAAAAGAAATTTTCCTCTGTGGGATTGCTCATACTTTCAGAACTCCAGATCAGCTAAGATTTTAACACTGTTGAAGACCTATTCTACTAAGTTTACTTTTTTGCTATAAAAGGGGCATGATGATAGATGTAAATTTCAAGAAGGATGCAGCTTTTATGCCAATCACTTCTGATGATGACCCTTAATTCCTCAATTTAATTCCAACTTCTATTGTTCTACTCATCCATAGCTCAGCTCACTTCATTGACTCTGTTCTACTGTTAAACAAGCAACTTTCTGTTATTTTTAAAAGCAGTTGTTCTTCTTTAGAGCACCATAAAACTCTTCCTTTAAATAATTATTTTTAAAAAAACAACTTCTAGTCCATGAGATACAGAGAAATTCTGGATATGTCTGTCAAGAAGAAGAGGGAAAAGTTTAAAATGAGAGGATGAACAGACACACATGAGAAAGGAGGTTAAGATTGCCTGTGGGTTTTCCCCCCATTTTAAAGCAGGTCACACAAAGCAAATAATGTAACAACTATTTTACATAAAAGACTTGTATCTTGGTTGTATCACTTGAGTAGCAAATTAAGGAGATATAGTTCTTCATGTTTGATGGCTCATATCCCAAATGATTTGCCAAAAATGCATTTTATCAGCTGATAGCAAGATTTGAAGCAAATGTTTACCTGCTATATATTTGAGAGAGTTTGTCTGTGAGGGAGTGTGTCTGTCAACCTGTTTGTTCAAGAACTTCTCCTAAACAGTAAGAGCTGGGACCACCACATTTGGTACAGGTTGGACTTCCATGGTCCCGCAGCCTTGGGACGTGGCCAGTCCCGAATAAGATAATATGCAGGACCTGGGGAGGTCCCCCATCACTGGCCTCTGAGGTTCCTGCTGGCTCCACTTCTGGCCCCAGCCGGGCCCCTCTGACTTTAGCCAGCTGTGCTGCCAGCCCTGGTTGGACCCCTCATCCCTGGGTCTCCCAGTTGTGCTGCTGGACCCCTTGCCGTGGCACTTACCACACCTCCTGAGCCTCCTGCCACAGGGCTTATAGCCATGCTGCAGAGCTCCATTTGTGCTGTGTTGCCTGAGTCCCCAGCCCCAAGGCTCCCTACTCTTGGGCTCAAGATGTTGCCAGACCAGAGAATCCTACTTTAAGGAGGCACACCCTGTATACAGCTGCTTCTTATCATAACTTAAAGCAAAGTAAGGGTTTGGTTCTGCCAGAAAAATGGGACGTACCTGGAATGGAATTGCTTCTCATAAAACTACACAGAAAAGAGACAGAGTGACTAGGCAGGTAAAAGGAACTGGCTGAGGGTGTGCTCAGCGCACGCACGCACGCGTGCCCTGCCCTGCCCCGCCCCGCCCCAGGTCTGCCCCAGCCCCAAAGCTCCCACCTCTGCAGTTCTTACGGGAACGTTGCTAGTTGTTTCCCCAGGGGGAAAGGGCACTATTTACTGCACTCCTTACTCTGGCTGGGGAGCACAGGGGCCACACAAACCTGGTCCTGCCTCAGCCAGAGAACATTCATCCCTCCCTCAGCTATGCCTGCTGGAGCTGCAGCAACCATGGAGAGGTGCTTCTCACCTGGCCCCGGTTTGCTGTGGTGAGAGAAGGCTGGGGTAGTCCTCCCTCCCCAGAGCAGTCTGCATACTACATGGCTCATCCGTAACCCCACCCGCACCCCCAAAGTAATGATTTAAATGAAGAAAAACAAAAAGTGGGAATGGGTAACAGGTGATGGATCACTTGATGATTGCCTGTTTTGTTCATTTCCTCTGAGCCAGGCTACTGAGCTGGATAGACGTATGGTCTGACCCGGTATGTCCATTCTTTTATTCCTATGTACAGATCCATCTGTAGTAATTTCAGTCGCACCCTTAGCTCCTTTAAGTCACGTCCCAGTTCCAACTCTCTCCTTGTACTCTGCAGGCTTCCTTTAGCAGTTATCCACAGGAAGCCTCAGCTTACACCAAGAGATGCTATGTTAACACATGGGGTGTGTCTAGACTACATGGCTCCGTCGACAGAGCCATGTACATGAGGAAGGACGACAAAGGGAAATGAAGCTGGGATTTAAATAGCCATTTAGATTTAAATGAAGCGGTGATTATTTAAATCTAAATGGCCGCTGCGCTATGCCGATCAGCTGTTTGTCGGCACAGCGCAGCAGTCTAGATGGGGATCTGCCGACCTCAGAACCCTTTGTCGTCAGATCCTTTATGCCTCGTGAAATCAGCCTTACAGGATCTGCCAACAAAGGGTTCTGGGGTCGGCAGATCCCCGTCTAGACTGCCACGCTGTGCCAACAAACAGCTGATCAGCACAGAGCGGCAGCCATTTAGATTTAAATGAAGCGGTGATTATTTAAATCGAAGCTTCATTTCCCTTTGTCAAGTAAACTAATCTACATGGTTCTGTCAACAGAGCCAGGTAGTCTAGACGTATCCTTTGAATGGGTCAGGCATCTACACGCTGTGTGGGCAAAAAGAAGACAAATTCTGGTTATGGGGGACAAAAAATGAGAATAGAGAATTATGGGAGAAAAGCAAAGCATAAAAGTAGGAAACAGAAGGAGCTAGAGAATAAGAAAGGAGAGAGAACTTAACAGAGGGCAGTATTTGCATTCGGGTTACATGATTTTCTCTCCCATTTTTCTCACTGTTCTAGGAAGGTACTTTATACTTCACCTGAATGCATGGAAAACCCATGTGCTCTTGACCTACTTGAAAAATTATCGCTTGACTTTAAAAAAAAAAAAAAGGCAACTTCCCTTGATAAATGAGGACATGTCATCCCTTTGACAAAACACAACTTTATTTTGCTTTCACACCTCATACATACTGTGTCTTAGAATATCTTACTTAAAATATTAATTCAAATTAACTGGGTCCAAAAAATGGTCATGTGGATTGAAAACCAGCTCTGAGACCATAAACTAAAAGGTAATGTGTCCAATTAAGAGGAGAACATCACAGGGATCACTTATTGAACTGGTTTTATTTAGCATCACCATTAATGATCTGGACAAGAGAGTGAAGAAGACTACTCCAGAGCAGAAAACTTAGTGAGCTAAACTACACCCCAGAATCTTGACTGTGTCTATGCTTGGCAGCATGTAGAGGAAAGAAATTGCATCCACAACTAACGCAGGCAGAAATAGCAGTTTAGAATAGATGGTGAAACATGGTTTAGGCAGGTACAGAAGTTTGCCTGTGTGCCTGATCCTCCAGGGTAGGATACCCTACATGGCTCCTTACTGGCTCAAAACCAAGCAGTGCTGGTTTTGATGTAGTGCGGTGATCCTTCATCACCCTTCCCTTACTGCAGTAAGCATTTCTCTCTACTGCTAGAGCCTTTCGCTGTGCATTGTAGCTGTCTGCTGCTATCACAGGTATGGCTATAGCCCACCTTTCACTACAGCTTGTAGCTATATGTGTCTTGCCTGTATTCTGCCTGCTGCCTTAAATGTAGATGTAGCCTTTAAATGCACTTTAACATGTCCACAAAGGATATTACCGCACAGCAAGTGATGTACCATAGATTCACACTCTGATTTGTGTGGTAACTTGACATGTAGACAAAGCCTTACTGGCAAATTGAAGAGTATTCCGAAAAGCATGAGAAAAATGATCAGGAAGGTAGAGGAACTGGCTTATGGGGAAAGATTGAAAGAGCTAAACTGTATTACTGTATTCATAAGCTAAGCATGGACTAAGTGGGGACAAAGATAGACACATTTTTAAAAGATGGGAGAGAGATACCTAGGAATGTAATTAGTAGTAATAGGATGAAACTAAGGAAGGGGGAATTTAGGCTGAATAGCAGAAGCCATGTCTGACAGTGATTCCATTAGGATGCATAATAGTCTCCCAAAGGGATTGATAGAACCTCTGTTGCTTACAACATTTAAAACTAGAAAAACAACAAAACCCAGAAATGTACTGTTGGGAACAATGCTGCATTGGCTGAGGAGGAATGGACTAGATAACTTTAGTTGGTCTTTTGAATCGCTGTGTATAAATTTTCCAAATGAAGTATACATGGCCAGGTATTTTATCACCTTGATTATTATTTCAGAGTGTTATAACAGTGAAACAGACTAACTGCATATGCAGTATTATATATTGCCAATTCAGCATTTCCAACTTCAGTGTTCAGAAACGGAGTCTGCTCCCTTTCCCCAAAACATGCAGTTTGCTCATATGCCATGAGATTTTAATAATATAAGATGTTGGTTTCTTTATATTTGCCTTTAGATTCTGAGCCTTTAGGATGTGCTCAGATCTTGTTTGCAGCTTTTTAAATACATTGAGAGAGGAGGAATTCTAAACAACTATAATTGCAATATAGCATAGAACAGTGGTGGCCAACCAGTTAGACACGAAGAGCCAAAAGAGCTGTGGATAGTAGTGCAAAAAACCACACATCCCTCCCCCGGAGCCAGGCACCCTCAACCCAATGCCCTCCCCCTCCCCCAGACCCAGGCCTCCCCAGCTCCCCCCACTCTAATCCAATGCCCTCCCCCTCACCCAGAGCCAGGCACCTTCAGGCCCCTCCCATTCTAACCCAATGCCTGGGTCTCACTGGAGCTGCCACTTCCTCTGCCACACACTTCTCCTTCCAGGAGCTGGGGCATGTGCACAAAGCTGGCATGAGGCTCCGAACGAGAGCCACATTTCTGTGAGCAAAGAGCCACGTGGCTCAAGAGGAACAGGTTGGCCATCCCTGGCATAGAAAGTCTTCTTCTTGCAGTTACAAAGTAATTAATCCACATGCAGTAGCAATAATACAGTGTGGGATCACTAAGTACAGGTTGAACTTCTTCAGTCCAGAGCATTCTGATCTGGCCACATTTGTGATCTGCCATGATTTTAGTTAGCCAGATGTTCGCTTATCATGGGTGTAGCCAAGTTTCCCAAGGTCCCATAAAGTTTGTTTACAGCCACCAGTCTTGGCTCTCAGTGTTCTGTTATTTAGCTCTAATTTACCCCTAAATGTCTTGTGAGATTTCAGTAAGCAGTGAGTGTTGGTAATGCTGCTGTTGACTTCCTGTGGTTCAGCAAATTCTCTGGTTTGAGACCAGACAGGCCCAGAGGGTGCCGGACTAAGAAGTTTAGCTTGTAATAATTTTTCACCCTGTAAACTTCTAGGGAAAATGTTCCTAACACAAGTCACAATTGTTCCAGAGGTTTGCAAATAGAAAACTAGAATGAAGCTGGAGTGAAAATGAACAAAATATATGTATACCAAATGTAGGGAAAATAATACAGTAAAGACACCCGACTTCATTTTCTACACAGAAGCAAACATTTTAGACTGGCTATGTGAAAACTAACACGGTCAAAGAGAGAGCCACAAGTAAAAACCAAAACTCATTCTCTTACAATAATATTTTTGATGAATAAGTTATCTTGCCACAGCAAGACAAAGACGCGTCCTTGTTTTAATTTTTGGCAATCTCTTTAAAAGGGGAAAACTGATTTTGTTTCCTTAAAGAATCGCTTAAATTATTAACAAAGCTCGCACTTTTTAAAACCTAATATAGACTGATCATGACTGAGATCAAGAGCTAAACTACTAAAGCATTTGGAAAATCAGGGCTTATTTGTTTTGTAAATTAAACTTATTGAAGCTTATGATTTATATTGCAACCTAACCATCTGAAGTTGTCCACATCTTCTCTTTCTTCCCAGAATAAGCCCTCCATAATCCAGTCTCTGCTCCTAACTGCCAAACCATTCTCTAGCTACTTTTCCTAACTGAAACCAAGCATTCCAAGGCACATGTAGCAATATTTAGAGAGATAAATAATCTAATATTCCTACTGTATACATGTTAATCCAAAAGAGAGAGATGTGACAAGCTCTCAGTGAATGTGGTACAAATTCATTCTTGACAGGAACATTTTGTAAAAATTCATGATGAATTCATCTGGACCCAGAGGTTTGTTATGTTTCAGTCACTGTGTAGCAATGCTTGCAGCACTTCCTCAGTAGTTAAGGAGGCATTTCTTCTCATCCATACAAAATAAGACAATGCAGTAAGGTCAGTATTTTTAGCTCTGAATTAACTATTTTTTTCTGTTCTGGCTATTTGGGGAAAATGGAGTGGCTTTTAAAATGTAACAAATGTTCCTGAATACTTGCCAATTTATTTTATATTCCTTTTTGATATTCAATATGATTAGTCCATCCTTTTATTCTTTTTTCTTTTGCTTGCTGTGCCAAAATTCTGTTGGCATTGTTCTCCTAACTTCCAAAATGTACATGTGTTCACTTTAATTAAACATTCAGTCTTTTTGCCAACAGCAAATTAAAATTCTTCCATCTCCCAATGCCTCCCCAAAATCAAATTTTGCAAAGTGGTGGGCAATTAGTTCTAATATGCGATTTCTGTAACTCAATGTGCCTTTCAAGAATTTTTATAAATCTCAATCTTTGTTGTTTAATAGATGAGCCAAAACTAATTATTTCTTCTCTGATTGTGGTCTTCACAGCTTTCAAAGAACAGTCTCCCCCACACCTCCTGTGTCACTAACTGCAAAATATCTTTCCAGGAGAATTTTGACCTACTCCTGAATTGGGGGATTTAAAACGACAAATTATACTTCATATATTGGAATGCTTGCCAGACGGGACAACCTGCCAAAAGTGTAACACACTTTGGATATAATCTGATACAGAGACCGCCCCCCACACTGTATCACATTTAAAGAAATCATGCACAGTAAGGGAATCTAAGGATATAATTGATTCTTCAGTAGAAATGATGTCTACTCTAATAAATAAATTCTTTTCCACAGGATAGAATTGCCTCCAAATGTCAGATGGATTAAGATCAAGAAACTTGTGCCTGAGCAGTTTGGCTATGTGAACATTATATGACATACATACATCCATTTTCCCTTTGCCTATGCCTATACATGCATGGCTTGTAGGCTGTATTACAAAGATGAAATTCCTTATTGCCACATAAAGGATAATGTGATTGTTGTTCAATATTTGCATAGTTGCAGTGTCTGGAGGCCCCAATCAGGATTCAGGCTTCACTGTGCAGTAGGAAGTCTGAGAAAATACCTGTTCCAACAAGTTTATAGTAGAGGAAAGTCAATGCCGAACAGAGTTTGAGAGGAGAGAAAAGTAATCAAATATGTACATTAGGGTTTACATTTTTATTATAAGTTTATAAAGCTAGAGCCAGTTGACACAACTGCTACTTAATCATGACCTTGTCAGTTGTCTGATTCCTGATCTCACTAGGGGTGTAATAGTGTAGTCGATTAATCAATTAACCAATAAGCAAAAGATTATCCGTTAAGGCTATACACTACACGCATTCCCTCCCCCCTCCAGGAAATTTTTATCAGGCTGGCCAGCAGCCTGGGTCAGGCCGGATCCAAGACCTTCCACCTGCTGTGGCTATGCATTTAATGTATATTAGGAGCCAAGCAGGCAGGCAGCCCGGCTTAGTTCCAGTTCACGCTGAGTCTGGGAGCTCAGCTCCACCGCTGGACAGGGGCTGTTGCCACCCTGCACTGTATCAGAGGCAGCAGCATGGGGCGACAAGCAGCTGGTCTCTGAGTGGAATTAGTTTTTAAACTAGCAGCTGGTCTCTGAGTGGCTCCCCTCCCAGACCAGCTCCTGCCTGGAATCCTGAACTGCTGCCTCTGATACAGAGGCAGCAGCGCAGAGTGGCAGGGGGCTCCTTGGGACTGGGGCTGGAGACCACTGGCTGCCAGCCCCACCTCTGGGGACTATAGAATAGTCGAGAAACCAGTAATTCATGAGGTTAATCGACTATTCAATTACATGATATTTAACATCCCTAGATCTTACATTGAGGTATATAAAGGGTAGCTTTGTTTCAGCTGAGCATAAGCTATGTGAGATCATAAGACTCAAGGGCCACACAAAATAATAGCTAAACTTTTGCTTACCATTTTCTTTTGGAAATGAGGTCTAGTATGCTAACTCTGTACTCGAATTGGCGTAAACATTTTCATAGCTTTTCCCAACTATGTTATTTAGTAAGACAATATTGAGGCTTTAAATTTAACTTGTACTGCATTTTGTAATTTAATAAAATAGTTATAACTTGCAACAGCCAAAATTCATGATTATACAAATAGTTTACTATCTGGTATAATACTTATTTAATATTTCCAACTGTAAATGTTTAGAAATTGTGAGTCTGCTGCCTTCTTCCCAAAATCATTCAGTTGGCTCAAATATAATGAGATTTTAATAAAAGAATATGTTTGGTTCTTTATATTTGCCTTTTGTTTCTGAGCCTTTAGAAGGTGCTCAGATCATGTTTTTAATGTATTTTTTTCTGCAGTCACAAGGGCTAGAAACTTGTTTTTTTTAAATGCAAAGTGAGTCTCATGTAATCACATAACTCTAGGAGCGGGGGCTTTAAGAAAAAAATCAAACATCTCAAGATTTATGGTAAAATCACAATAGCTGGCATATTTCTTACTGCCATGCCTAGTCAATCCCACTCACTGTGGAGGTGTCCATAGGATGCCTTTGAAGACAATTGAAGTTGCAAACACTTATTGCTGAACAGAATTTGGTCCGTGATGCAGTTTAATTTTTTTGCTATTTAAGGCCCAGTGCTGCATTCCTTGTAAATCCAAAACTATCATTAATTTCAATGGGAGCTGTTTTCTGAGTACATCAGTTTCACAGCATGAGGTCAGAACTATAGCCACATTTCTTAATCTACAGTGATGGAAAAGGCAGTTCTGCAAAAAGCGTAAATTAGTCCATTTGGAAAAAGCAATGTATTTTAATATTATGTATTTTTTTTTACTGTGTATCTTTGGCAAATATTTCAGCTTACAGGTGTGTTTGAGGGAAAATGTTGGGCTAAATTTTCTGGTGGTGGTAATTTATGCTATGCCAAATATAGCAGTGCCCATTTATACTTGTAGCAAATTAGTCCCATTTGCATGCAAGAGCAAGAAATATAAATGTAAAAGATGATGTGTGTTAATATTTTAGCATATAAAAATGTAAAGATTTAAATCAGTTTCAGTGAAAAAGAAAAAGAATCATGCTGCTGATTTTGATGCAGTCTTAAGAACAGAATATTTTTGAAGTTGGTTTGCCAACTTTCAAGTTATCTAGCTAAAGATTGTAAAGCCATTAGTCCAGTATTCATCACCTTGCTCTTTGCATATAAAAGCTGCAAGGCTACACTTAAAGAATAATGTCTCTGTTGTTCTCTACCTCATACTAAAAAAAAGCTTCTCCATTTAATATCTTTCTCTGTCTCTATGCAGCATTGACATGAATCTCGCTGTTGCTAACCCATTAAGAGCACACTGAAGTAGTAACCCTATTTTTAAGGAATTCAGAGATCTGACTAGAAGGCACATGAGCCTCCCTCCCTCATACTAGACCCAAGGATTCCTATTGTCAGATGCATTGGGCATGAAAGCAGCAATTTTACAGCACAAAAACTCCAATAACATTTACTGCGGTTGGCTGAGATTGAAATGCACACAGGCACTGCTCAGTCTTGGTTGCTTAAGCACCAGCTTCTCTTGGCTTCCAGCCAATTTGTGCATTTCAAAGAGACAAGTCCTTTAAGGGGAAAGAGTTTTCCTTGTAACTTGCTGTGGGGTAAACAGACCATTCAGGCATAGTTTATTGCATTACATACTTGACTATGCATAGTAGAATGCAACAAAGTAATTGGTAGAATTATCTTGATCATTAGAATCATAAGTATGAAATATCTTGTCTAAGCCAGAAAAATATGCTACTAAAGAGTTGATAATTTATTATATTATAGAGGATTAAAATCTATTCTTTTTGTGGAAAATATTCTACATTAATTTTTTAGCTGAACTAGTATCCCTGGTTCTGCTTCTGAAAATTGAATTAGTCTTTCTTTTCTCCATTCTTAATTTGAATACAAATTTTGCAGGGTTTTTTCCGCGCATGGTTGCTATTTTGTTTTATAGAACAATTCTCTCTGTATGTAAAAGGTCATTTTGTTAGAATATTAAATCTTCCAAATTGAGTAGTCACAACATTACAAATGCAGAGGTAATTATAAATGAAAGGAAGGTCAGTTTTTATATATCCTTCTGTCATAATTTTAACTAATTTTAGTATGATATAAAGTCTGTCTTGCCAGGAAAATAATAATTGAGTAATCTTGCTACATTTTTATATCCACAACTTCAAACCCCACCTATGAAATATGTCTTCCAATCTTAGTTTGTATGTGCTGCTCAAAACATTAATTTTAACGGAGTAAAACTATTCAAATTATGCATAACTGAATTTATTGCTATAAAGAGAAATGTTATGATGTCTGAATATCAACTAGAATAATAACTTGCATATTATTGAACAAGAATACCAGCAACTACCGTTTGAATCTTTTAATTGTTTCAGAAAGCTGCCAAAGTGGTTTCTTATAAATTGCATAAGTAGGCTTTTTATTAGCTCATAATTCATTCAAAAGACTTAGGGTTTGTTTTTTCCTCCTAAGTATTCAGGAGGGGTTTAAAATAATATCTGGTAATCTTGGGTTTCTGGGTTTCCAGTAGTTTGCTCTCTGTTGAATCGGGAAAAGGCAAGAATACAAACGACCTTGCACCCCTCAGTCAGTATATGCTTGTAGCAAAAATGCTTCAGAAAGCAAGTGAAGCACTTCTAATGAATTGTGCTTTTGATTCTTGAATCTGCACAGCATCTCCATCAGGTTTTTACGGCTGGACTTTTGCTGTAATTGCTGCTGGGATGAGATGCGCAACATGGGGTATTGGAGCTAAGTAGTCATATTGTTTTACTACCCACAAACTATATGGCATAGAAGAAGCAACAGACTTCACGAAATTCACACTTGTGTATGTTCACGTTCTTCACCCATTTCTGACATGCTGCTGATTTGCCAGCAGGCATTCTAGATGGAGGTGATAAAAATGGAAAAACTGAAAGACAATGTTTCTTAAAACTACTTTACAGGAGTAAAACAAGGAGCTGATAACAATTGTAACTGTGCAAAAAAGTCTTCCAATTTGTGTTTAATTAATTAGATTTGTAGAGCCTAGAAAGATTAAAAATAACAATTTCCAATTTTAGTCTCTCTTAAATATAGCATTAAATGGCAGACAGAAAGTGTTTGGCTAATATAAATCTAACTGGTCTTTCTTCATCATTATCTCCCAAACTCCTGTTTGCCATGGTACTTAATTAGGTATAAATCATTTTTAACATGTTTACCAGGGTGACTTTCAAGGCTAATATATCTGGGTGGATTCCTTATAATGTATTTTTCAAGAGATAAAATTACAAAGTTGATGCTTTTACCCTGTTAAGTATTGAATCCAAATTCAATATCTATACCTTATTCCAATTGGCCTTGCTGATCTATGCCTTTAAGGCTGTTAATCAGGTGACTTATAATAAGGAATATTTTTAGGTTTGGTTTTCGTTTTTTCAGTGAGTAATACAAATTAATTGGCTTCAGAATCCTTAAAAACATCAGTCATGACTTTTTAATTCACGGTCGTCTTTGTTTATTTCTGGTTTTAATTGCACCTCCTACTGAAAAAAAAATCTTTTATATGCTGTGTATTTTGGGATATATTCAGGCTATCATGCACATAGACACAAGCTAGGAAACCCTAAAGCACAGACGAAAACATGGACATATTTGTAACTTACAGCTTCTCTCAAAGCCTTTAAAATAAGTTGCTTTGCCACCTATCTCAAGCAAGAGGTCTAGAGGGGTATTTCTGGGCAGGGCCCAATAATCTAATTGCACATATTTACCATTTTAGAAATTGTTACACACCCAAATACAGATTACTTGTGCCATTAGCATAGGAATTTATGTGCATCCTAATCTAGCTATTACCCTGACTTGGTGCTGTCAGAGATAGATTGGTAGAATAATATCTTGGCTGAAATAGAAATCAAAGCAATCTTAGATTTGTCTTGGGTTAAATAGTTAATAGTACTCATGTATACATTACATTCCTTTCAGGGGGCAACAACCTTATAAAGGTCTTGCTGCTTAGAATTTGTCCTGAAGTATGGCAAGAGAATAGTTATTAAAGAAGCTGAAGTTATAGAGGAAATCTCTGTTTACTTCATGCTTGAATTAACAATGGCTATTTTATTTTATGATGTCCCACACCAAATTTAATCTGTGCCATCCTATATATATAGAGCTCAGTCTATGACTATATGCTTAGAATTACCATAATATTCAAGCTTAAAGCAGGAACTATTTGCACTACGTACATTTTGAACAAATGAAATGTAAACATTTAGATTGTACTACTGTCCACTCCAAGAAGTTTAAATAATCAGAAGGCAGACAAAAGTCGAGAGTGGTTAAAATACGCAATTTGTTTCCAAGCTGAAGTGCACGCAAGCTTCTCTCATAAATGTAAGCAACACATGCTAGACAAGTAATAGCTTTCCATAGATACTTTGAAAAGTGTCTCAGTAATTAAATGGCTTATTTTTAATCCTTAGTGTTTTATTTAGGCTTCTGAAGTAAAAGACAGATGCTTAGAAATTTGGGTGCTTATCTTTCTTCTCCCTCTCCTTGGGTCTAATATCCTGCACAGTGGACACACAGGTGACTACACAGATGTTCCCATGTGATAGAGAAATATTGATTACCTTTTAACAACAGCCTATGACATCTACATTTGCATTAGTCAGAGGAAAATGTTAGATGTTGAGGTCCTAAACATATGGATTTGTAATTTCTCATGAATATTCTGTACAAGAGACACATCGGTTTCTTTTGTGCGCAAATGACCATGTGTCATATTCAACTTCCATGACTGTAAATTTCTTCCATGTTTGTTTTACGTATTTTGAGCCATGATTAAAGTTCTGATTTCATTATGACTCGGATGTCATGCATTGGAAGTCACAGATTTCCAAGTAATTTGAATTTATAGCTGTTAGTGACAGAACCTATGTCTGGGGCAAAAATGATCCCAGGTTAAATTAACATGTGATGCAGTCCAACCTTGCTTTTTGGTTAATCTTTGTTAACATAATATTTCTGATAAACGGAGCAATGTTTTAGACATGAGTTTTATCCACCTATTGTTTTTGTCTTTGAATCAGAGACCATCTTCTATTTCTGTGTTTGTATGGTCCCAGTTCTTGATAAGGCACCTGAGTGCTTTGGTAAAGTGCAAATAATAAATGTGTAGTCATTTGCACCTGTACTACCATTCTGGTTTGTTAGCATTCCCTCTTTTCCACAGGTGCAAATGACTACACGAGTCATTTGTGAATTAAGTTTAGGTGCCTTGGGTCCCAGGTCCTGGAATCATAATGATTCTCTCAAAATCTCATCAGCTTTAATTTTTGTAAAAAGTAAAGCTTCTAGTCCCCATGGTTATGAAGAAGCTTGAAAAGAGAACTCCTGCTGTTCCTGAGGTGAGTTGTGGCCCTACCACCACTCCCAGGAAATTAAAGGGGGCATCATGCTGCTGCCTCTGTGTCTGTGCAAGGGGAATGGGTTATCACTCTTGCCATCATTACTCCAAGTGTGTGGGAATAGGGCCATAATGGACCTGTACAATGTTCCTAGGGGCCTGGATTGCCTTGTTCTGACCCTGCACAAAATGACAGGCAACTGAGACACAGACCATTGTTCCCTCTAAACTGCGGGGCTGCACAGATTCACAAGTTATTAATCAGTCTCGCCCAGATCCCTGTACTGGGTCCTTATGAGGAAACTCTCCCTCAGGGCCTCCTGGATGTGCACAACCCCTTGATAGGCCTGCCAGATGGCAGCCACGTGCGGCTGTTCAAAGGCTCTGCCAAATCCGGTTAGCCTCTGCCCCCTATCCTGGGAGGAACATCTCCCCCTTGCTTTCACAAATATTGTGAAGGACACAATATGCCACCACCACTTGGGGGATGTTCTGCTCCCCAACATCCAGGTGGCTGAGGCGGCAACGGAACCTCCCCTACAGATACCCGAAGGCGCCCTCAACAACAATATGGGCCCTGCTGAGCCTGGCATTGAAGCATCCCTTGCTCTGGCCCAGGTGTCCTGTGTAGTGCTTCATTAGCCGGGGAGCAGAGGGTAGGCTGCGTCCCCTACAGTATGGACTGGCATGTCCATGTCCCCAACCCTGATGGTGTGGTCGGGGAAAAAAGTGCAGGTGTGCAGCTTCTAGTAGAAGCTGGAGTTGTGGAAGACACGTGCATCACGTGCCTTCCCCGACCACCCAACATAGATGCCTTTGCAGTTGATGTATTCAGCTGCCTGGTGGTTGGGGGCCCAGATGGGGGTGTGGATGCCGTCAATAACCGCTCCCTCCCCCTGCTGTTGGGGAAGCCCATGGTGGCAAATCCAGCAATGATGGGGTCCACGTCACCCAGGTTGATGATTCTGCACAGCAGGATGGTGTTGATAGCCCACACCAGCTGTGGGAGGAGACAAATAAACAGAATCACAGGGTTGCCAGAGGAGGTCCCCTTCCTCTTCACACACCAGGAGCAACCTTCTACTGACCCCATCTCCCATCAGGGCATTGTGAAGGAAGGACTGAGAAACCTCCAAGGGAGGGGGCTTCCACCACCACCACCACCCCCTTCCCTAAGGAGCCCCATTCCAGCAGTTCTCCCTGCTCCTAGGACAATAGCACAAGGACACCATACCTGCATGAGCACAGCCCCAATGGTCGATCTCCCCACACTGAACTGGTTCCTGATGGATTGGTAGCTGTCTGGCATGGCGAACTTCTAGATGGCAATGGCGACACACTTCTGGAAGGGGAGAGTCTTGTGAGTGTCCCATCACCTGAGGGCAGCGATGAGCCACTTACACAGCTTCAGAAACGTGCCCTTCTGCATGCAGAAATTCTGGAGCTACTACTGGTCACCCAACTGCTCCATAATGATCCAGTCGGAACTGGTTTCCAGATGCCAGAAGGAGGCGGTGCATGGTGTACAGGGTAGTGCAGGTAGGGTTGTACTGCATGAACAGTGTCCACAGAGAAATGAGAAAATTCTCTGCAATGAGCTGGGGGTTGTGTTCCTGCAGGGCCTGGAAAGTATCCTGCAGAAAGAACTGCAGGAGATGCAGCACAACCTGTAAGAGCCATCGACTGCTGGGAGGCAAGTGCAGCTCCTTGGTTAGAGAGCTGAGGTGTCTGCAAGGGCAACCACAGCAGGCAGAGAAAAGGCTTTGCTGTCCCTCAGTGAGGTAGGCAAAGGAGACGAGCCTGAGACACAACTGTACATGATCCTCAGCTAGCCTTAGGCAGCAGCTCCAGGAATTAACTGTTGTCCTGTTGCCCTTTCTGAAGTGCTTCTTGGTGGCCTTAAATGTGATTCAGCATCCAATGATTGAGACCACTCTATTTCGAAATAGCTCAGTGCTATTTCTTTAGGCATTTGCTGTATAGACTTGTTATTTCAAAATAAGCTATTTCAGAGCATTTCTTCCAGAATAGCTTATTCCAAAATAAGCATGCAGTGTAGACATGCCCTCAGAGAGCTGCCTGAGGCCCACCACGCCTCTGACATCCATTTTAGTGCGTCAGATGTCAGCAAGCCATCCTCTGCAATGCTAGTGCTGGTCAGGTGATCTTTGTAGCTCTCCCTTCTCTTCCTCTTAGATCGCAGCACCATTGTGATCGGTAGTAAGAAAGTAGAGCACTGAGGAGGCAGCAGCAGAACGGAGACTCTTCTCTTCAGCTGTCCCTACATGTGTAACACCAAAGGTGGAACCAAACTTGGGACCTCTGGAGCTTAGTGCATAAGCCTTTCCAGTTTGAGCGATAAATCCAGCTGGCTCTCAGCTAAGGCTGGGGAGGAAACTCATTCTTTCTCTCTGTAAGTGGTCTCAGTGCCACTGCATGGGATAGTACACCCCACCTGCTAGGTGTGTGGGTTACACATGCATCCCAGATACCACCTCCAGCTGAGAAATCACACTCAGGTGTGGTATATTGTGTATCATGTATGGCTTAGGGATTTGTTCACTTGGTTCCATTCTTTTTCATTTTCTTTCCTTTTATCTTTCTCCTTCTCTTAGCCTATTGTTTTCATTTCATCCTCTCTTTCTTCCACCTTTTCTTTTGAGGAAGCCCTTTTTTTTCCAATTCCCTGGATAACCAATCTTTTTCAGGTCCATTCATCTTACTTCCAGCATTTTCGCCTTTTCTGGTTGTCTCCCTTATCTTCTTGTTCAAGCTTTCTGCCTCCCGCTCCTCAGTCCCTTTGTTCTCTGTGGGACAGGTGTATTTCATGAATAGATCCTTTGCTAAAAATGTACCTACCTTAGAGCAGCTATTTAATGGTGACCTGTGTGTGTTTCAGCTTTCCATCCCATGCTTCCATCTCTCACATGCCCTATGCGAAGAATTTTATATAATTAAAATAGCTGTGCATTTTTTCTTCTTTTAGCATTAGAATTGCCACACTGAAGATATAAAATAGTGTGCAGCATAGTCTATGCTTGTACATATTTTTCAAAACCCAAAAAAGTAGAAATCCAATCCAACTTTCAGTTCTCATTAACCAGAAATTTCTAAATCTTTCTATTCAACTGCTGAGTGAATACCTACCATCTTTTGCCATGGCCAGCAAAACAAAAAGCCAACACAAATAAAAATCAGCATATTTAATATTCAAGGGATAGGAAGTGCCAAACAAAATCCTGCCTAGCTCTGATCCCTGTTCTCCTCTCTCACAGAAAAACCTATGGGAGGAATGGAAAGTGATCTGAAAAACTGACAGACTTCTCTCTAGGAGACAGGTAGGAAGGGGAAATTTGCATCTACCTAGAAGGAGCAATAAGACATGTCCCTGAAACCTCTTGGTATTTGGTGATTTTGGCATGGAAACGTGGACCTGACCCCTTGGATATGGGACTTTTTATATTACCCCTAGGACCCAACCTGTCCTTGACTTCTACCATGCCTTTAAGAGAAATAACAGATGAAGAAAGGAAGCTGCCGTGACAGGAAGTAGCATTAACTTCTAGGTGGAATTCCTGAAGTTTGATAGTTTTTCCACATAACACAGCTGCTCCATAATTTCTCCAGAGATGTCAGTCCTGCACAATCCAGCAATCTACAGAGTTTCAACTGGTCATATGAAGGGGCTTATTTCTACTCACTGTTCAGAGGAGTTATACTATGTATATATTGCCTTTCCCCATCCATTGTTTTCCATCTTTTTTAATATCCATTTGCTTCTCTCAACGTAGTCAAAAAGTGAGCATGTGGTCACATGCATATTGACTTATCGTGTTTTTTCTACTCTTCATAAATATCCTTCCCAAAGCTACTATTGGTCAAAAATATGGAGAAAAAACTGAGAGAAACTTTGTGTCAGAACAAAACTATTAAAATAACTATGATGATAATTACTTTTGAAGATCCTAAATTATTTATCTGAGTTCTTTTGCAGCCTAAAAATGATTGATAAATACAGTTTAAAACTCAGATATATTTTTAATCAGCCAAGACTAAAGTTCAGAATTTGAGATTTCTTCTACAAGAGCCAATAGCACTAGAAATATTTAAAATAGTTTGAGGAACTGCATTATTTACACCATTTCAATTACAAATTCTGTTTGTTCCAAGACTTGACAGGCAGGCATCAAAAGTAGGACCTCAGTGACTTTATTGTATATCAAAAGACTGCTCTTTATGTAAGTGGAATGATTCCAGTGTTGTTGTAGCATCTTGATACACTAAATTGGTAACATGGATATGTCCAACATTTGTAATAAATGATTAATAGACTAGAGGTTCACATAGGCATAGCTGACACCAATTCTCAGGGAAGACAGCTGGCACTTATCTGGTAGGTTGAAGCTATGCAGAAGTTTCTATGTACTGAGATAGAAGTTCCGCTTGATGGCCAGGGGAAGTTATTGGACTGGCGTTTACCATTGTTATTACTTGTTCTCTTTTTTCCTCACGCCTTCCCATTTTCCCTTATACTCACTGGTGGTGCATGTCTTGGCATTGTCTTGTATGTTAGTAGAAACCTTTTCAACCTGTCTGAGTTTCTATAATTCCATGTCTAGACATTAGCTGCTTATATTAATGGTTGTTTATGTCCCCTCTAGTGGTTTGAATTTTAAAGAGACTTCAGTGCTTATAAAATAGGAAAGTAAAACTTCATCTGAGTTATAAATATAAAAGCAGAATATAATTTACGACTTGTAAAGAATATAATTTGTTCCTTTTTCTAAATCATGTTTTGGAAGAAACTCAAGTATTTTCTTCTGATTATGTTATTAGTTTATCTTGGGAATTCTCAATTGTATATTCAGTAAGTCACAATTACATGCATTTTACAATAGTCACTATATAACAGACCCATGTGGCATATCTAGGTTAAGTAAAACTTATAAACAAGGAGTAAAACAAGCAGTTTGAAAAGGGGTTAAAAAGCCCACGCTAGATTGTACCACAGAACAATAATCTCCTAAGTCTCTACAAAGAATGAAGAAAAAACTGGTAGTTTTTAATCACAGATAGTTGTTTTTGTTGTTGTTCGTTTTTAATTGCCAATATCTAGAAAGAAAATACATACATTTTGCTATATTTTGAAATAAATCTGTAATTTTCTAAAGAAATAATATTAATCTCTTATTAAAATGATCCCACCTACTTTAGGCACATATTAATGAGAAAAATAGTTTCATATTTTGAAAACGGTCATAGAAGCTTAGAAACGTGAAATAGCAGGGACTTCAAGAGGTCATCAACTCCATCCGCATGTGCAGTAGAACAAGGTAAACCTAGATTGTCTTTGACAGGTATTTGGATAGCCTGTTCTGGAAAACCCCAAGGATAAGGATTCTACAACCTACCTTGGTAATCTATTTCAGAGTTTAAGGGCTCTTCCAATTAGAATTTTTTCCTACTATATCTGAAATTAGATAGTAGGTGATGCAGATTAAGCCCATTGGTGCAAATAAAACATATTACTTCTTGTCCTGTGTTCAGTAAGCATGGAGAACAATTGATCACCATTTTCTTTATAACAGCTCTTCACATATTTTAATACTGTTATCATTATTATTCTTAGTCTTTTTTCTCAAGACCTAGCATGCTCAGTTTTAATTTACCTTTCCTCACCAGTCAAGTTTTCTAAACCTTACATTATTTTTGTTGCTTTCTTCTGAACTCTTTGCACTTATCCATATTTCTCCTAAAATTTTACAGCCAGAACTGGATACACTACTTCAGTAGGGGCCTCACTACTGCCAAGTAGAGTGAATCAATTGCCCTTTTTTAAATTTAATTGTGTTACTTCCAACTAATGCTCTTGTTTGTCAAGATCATTTTGAATGCTAATCATGTCCTTCAAAGTACTTGCAACTCTCCCAATTTAGTATCATAATCAGATTTTATAAGCATGCTCTCTGTTCTGTTATCCCAAGCCCTTCAGGGACCCCAGTTTGACAGTGAATTATTAACTACTACTCTTTGATGGTTTTAATATATTTGTTTGAGAACTACTATAACCATTGTGGAACTCTCATAATAAAAATAATTTTTATTGGATCAAAAATAGTATTTTAAATACGTAAACTTTGTGTCAGACTCTTAAAAATAATTTGAGTCTGCTAAAAGGGAATTAATATGGGAATTAAAAGATTATAGAAAATGTCTAGTGATAGAACATCCACTTGATAAGCAATCCTTGTTATGTTGTTCCACTGGTTAGTTACCCTCGTTGTTAAAAAAGTATGGTTTTCTTCTATTCTGAATTTATCTGGTTTCAACTTCTGGCCTTTGAATTGTGTTATACGTTTCACTGCTAGACTGACAAGCAATGTTCCATTTAATTTTTTCTACTTGAGTGGAATGAATTTTCTTATGTGCACCAATGTGGAAGTGATGTACAACACATACCCTTCATATTGGCGTGCATAATAAAATTGATGTGATGGAGTGGGGCCAAGGGGTACTGAATGTGGAAAGGATCTCAGGCCAGGACAGAGGGCTGGGGTGCAGGAATGCGAGGGCTCCAGCTGGGTGTGAGGCCTGAATTGAGGGGCTCATGCAGGAGGGATTCTCCAGGTTTAGGGAGGGACTCATGGCTATGGGTGAGGGTACAGGCTCTGGGCTGGAGTGAGGGCTTTGGGGTGCAGGGAAGTACTCAGGACTGGGTGGGCTCAAGGTGAGGCAGGGGGTTGGGGCTCAGGTTTACCCAGGCAGCTCTGTGCTGGGGTCAGTAGGAAGGGTCATCTCTTCCCACTGCAGCCATGAGCCCCTGCACAGGTTAAATAGCTCCTGTGTAGAGCTCAATGGGAAGCTGTGCGGCCGTACAGCTTAGAGGGAACTGTCTTGACAAGCCCTTTGTTATCCCCATGTAGGTACTAGCAGACTGTACTTCAGTAGCCCCTTAACCGTCTCTTTGTTAAGCTAACCAGACTGAGTTCCTTCAGTCTTTTATTATAAGGCATGTTTTCCAGTCCATTAATTATTATGGATGCTCTCCAGTTTATCAACATTGTTCTTGAATTGTGAATAACAGAAACAGACACAGTATTCCAGTAGTGGTCACCCCAGTGCCAAATACAGAAGTAATATAATCCCTATGCTTGTATTTGATGTTACCCTAGTAGTACATCCAAATAGTGCATTAACCCTTGTTAGCATTGCATCACACAGGAATTCTTAGCACCATATGACCTGAATCCTTTTCAGAGTCATTACTTTACAGGTTAGAGCCCCCCGTTCATGCAAATATAGACTATGTTCTTTGGTCTTCAATGTCTGACTTTTACTTTTGGCCATATTGAAATGCAGATTGTTTGTTTGCCCCTAGCTTACTAAGCTATCCAAATCACTTTATACCAGTCCTCTTTATTATTTGCATTCCCCCACAATTCATGTCATCTGCCCAGTTTATTAAAGATGTTATACTTCCAGACTTCCAGATTATATTAAATATAGTAAGGCAAAGAACAGGCCCTTGGGGGCCCCTGTTCCATGATAATTCCTTCTGTACAGTTATATTTGAGTTCCGTTTGTTAACCATTTTTAAATCAATTTAATTTGTGCCATGTAGATTTTGTATTTTCTTAATCAGAATGTTTCGTGGTACCAAGTCAGACGCCTTACAGAAATCTGTTACATCAACACTATTACTTTATCATCCAAACTAGTATTAGGCTGGTTTGAAAAGATCTATTTTCTGTATACCCATGTTGATTGACATTAATTATATTACCCTCCTCTAATTTTTTATTAATCAAGCCTCATCTGTGGCATTTCATTGTTTTGCCTGGGATCCGTGTCAGGCTACCAGGCCTGTAATTACCCAGGTCATCCCACTTACCCTTTTTAAATAACAAAGTAAAGCATGGATGATTTGATGTGTACTCTGCAATTCTAAAAAGTAGCAGCATTAAAATTAGAAAAGTTAAATAATATGTGTACAGCTCAAGGGCCTAATCCATCTTCTATTAAATTCAATAAAAAGATTTCAGTGGAAGTTGGCTCACATCTCTAGTGTCTCTTTGCTGTGTCAAGGCATTAAGTTATAATGTACAAAGGTTTCTGACCAAAGTTCTTTTGACCTCAAAAGTTTTTGTTTGTCTTTTGTAAAACATAGGAGACACAGAGTAGATCAGGTCAAATAAAAGATACCACATCACCTGCCTTGTTAACTTCTTACAGTTACAAAGTGTGAACACAATCATTCATATAAGTGGTATTTAAAAACCTGCTGTAAGCTATTGAAAAAGCTGTGATGCCATTGGACAAAAATGGTATTTTACCTATGTTGATAGAGAACCTCACAGATAACATCGGCAGAGATATGAAATATGAAGTGGCTTGGGCTTGGATACTGCAAACACTTATACACACATTTAATTGGACTCCCCATGTGCTTAAACATGTGGGTTTCCAGAATCAAGATATAATAAAAGCATTCCCATTTTAGGCTTGCACTTTACAACATTAAGCTGTTTTTCTGTATCTTTTTATGAGTCTGCGAAAAGCTCTCATTTGGCACTTTTGTGGACTTGAGAGTCATGATGTGTGACTATACCTATTATAGTTCTTACATATTTAAAAGTTTGAGTAGAAGAAGTTTTTTTTCTTTTGCAAAAGCATGATTTTTATATTTTGGAAAATTTGCCATTGACAGCCTTTGCTGCCTCTATCCTGCTGGAAGGGAGAAAGAAACTTCTTTTTTGCTTTGGACTTTTGTGAAAGGCACTATATAAAACCTTAAGGTAGATAAATAGAGTCCTGAATAGAAGGAAGTCCCCATTTGTAATCTTTTACTACTTTTTTGCCAGAACCCAGTGATTTTAAAATACCGCTGTGGGGAATTTCTCCTCCCTTGGACTGTAAACATGCAATAGACTTACAACCCAAAGAGTGAGACAGTGCTGTAATTGGTGAGTTTCGGCGCCAAGAACCATGATTTTTTTTAACCAAAAAATCTTGGGAGCACTGGTTTGAAGGAAGCTTAACACTCTTGTCTCCCAAGAGAAATGTTAATTATCTGAGTTTTAGAAGTGGTCAAAGATGTGGGTCTGATTAATGCAAGATGTATTAATCAGACAATATTAAAATTTACTGTTTTCCAGCTCATTGAAGATTTTATACTATAACTCAGGGTATAAATATCTAGACAGGTTAACTATATCTGCTGTGAATAAACTGAATGTATTAGTTTCCAATTTTTTGGTTCTTAAAGTATAGTGTAACAGTCTCTAGTGAAAACTCAGGTTTTGTCATCAAAGCTCTGATACTGCAAAGAGGGGTTGAACAATGCTTGTAGTGTTACATTAGGACCTATCGAGTCAAGCCATGTTGTAATTCTTTTGAAAGGTTTAGAGTGCTTTCTCATTGGGATCCATAACATTCTTTGCAAGCAGGGCCCTGAAGTCTTGCAACAACTTCATATGCCATGATTCCATGGAATAATATTCTGGGCCAGCCATCTATTTTCATTACTATCATAGAAATCTCTGAAACAGTTTTTTATCCAAAAGTGTATTACAATAACACTGACACTTCAGTATGCAGGCATTTGAAAAGCCTTTGATAGTGTGTAGCATAGATTAAAAGTATGGCTAGATTTCATTTCTTTATTTCAAAAATAATAAATTGATTTGAGCTTATTTATTGAATTGCAACAATTATGCAAACACATACCTAGCAGGTGATAAACTAGGGGACTCCAAACACTTTCGTGAATTAAAAAATACGTATTCCTACATACAGATGTCTTATACTCTGTTACAAATTTAGAAACAGGTTGCATAATTCATCTGTCCTCCTGCTATGTTCGTGTACTGTGTAAGTCTTCTTGTAAATAACTTAAACATGTTAGTGGCATTGGAGACAGTTATTTAAACAAATTTTAGACACATTGCTAATTGCCCATGTTAGTGGTTTCTAGCAGAACTTACTGTGCTATGAGGTAATTTTAAACTGATGTACTTTAAAGTCTTTTTTTTTTTTTGTTCTTTTAAAATATATTTCCAAATCGTGACCCTATTTAACAGATTTAATTCACCTGATATTATACAGTAATGAAGTAAATTGTTTTGCAGTTTTTTTGCTGGAAAAGGTGGTGATTGTTGTTGGGTTTTTTTGTCTGTGCTTGGGATAGACATGATATCCTGAGGTAACAATAGACCTCTTGTGAGGCACCTCAAGGGTGAAATTTACAGACACCTGCAAAAGCCAAAGAAGTTAGACAATGTGTGGGAGTTCCAAATGGATTCAGAGTACAGGGGAAGTGGATTAAATACGTATCCCAACCCCCAGGCAGCCTCTGCATGTGTGGCCAAGAGATCTACATAAGAATGAATCCAGTAGCTTCAATATCCTTGTGGTCTCTTTCATAGAAGCCTGCTTGGCATAATTGAGGAGATGCTCTTCCACAATATGCATAGGTTGTAAAGAGGGTTGCCAGGTGTCCGGTATTGGCCCGGACAGTTGGGTATTTGCGGGCTCTATCTGGTAGGAAAAAAAAAAACACTGGACATGTGAAATGTCCAGTATTTCCTGTTTCCCTTGGACAGAAGCCCGACGGGGACAATTTTCCCCTGCCACATCTGGTGGGGAGCAGGGGAGTGAGGAGCACGGCAGAGGCGTAGCAAAGCGGGGGCAAGAGGAGGTACTTGCCCCTGGGCGCCATGTTAGGGGGGCGCCAGCCTGGGGTGGGAGCGTAGTGCACGCTGGTCTGGCCCACGTGACTCTTTGAGCAGAGACCTGAGAGCTGGCCACGTGATGCCTCTCTCTACATACTGTGAGCCAAGGCAGCCCAGCCAGGCGGCAGGAGTGGCAACTTTAAAAGTAAGATTTCCTTACCCGGCCATCACATTCCTCTGGTGCCTGGCTCTGCGGGTTGAGGGGGGAGGATTTGATTGGGACGGGGTGCTCCCGCCACTGGGCATGCCTGGCTCAGGGGGAGGGGTGAGTGCACTGGGATGGGGGATGCTGTGGGGGGCCTGGCTCTGAGGCAGGGGTGAGTGCATCGGGATGAGAGACAATGGGGCGCCTGGCTCTGGGGAAGGGCACTGGGATGGGGGGCGCAGAGCACGGGGCCATTTAAAGGTGCAGCACCCTTTGCTCAACAACTTTGGTCTCCCCTTTTTTTCTCTCAACAGAATTTTTTCCCGATGTTTTTTCGGGGGTGGGAGTGGGGAGAAGTGTTTGGTATTTTTTGTTAAATCATCTGGCAACTTTAATTGTAAAGTCCCCCAGGATTCCTAATCACTCTGTGTATTCCTCCTCCTCCCCACCGCCATGGAGAGGCAGTTAAGGGTTTAAATCAGGAGTGGGCAATCATTTTTCATAGGGGGCCACTCCAAGATTTTGGAAAGTGGTCAAAGACCTCACTCTTCCATGATATTAATGGAGATGTGGGGTCTGGAATGGAGGTTGGGTGAAGAAGGGAGCTTGGGGTAAGGGACTAGGGTGCAGGAGGGAGAGTGGAGTCTGGGATGGAGTTTGAGTGAAGGAGTCAGTTGTGACCTAGGGGAAGGGACTGGAGTGCAGGAGTTTGGGATGTGACCTAGGGCAAGAGGGTATTGTGATCTGAGGCAGGAGATTGCAGTGTAAGAGGGGGACAGAGGGTTTGGGTATGTTGAGTGGGGGGAGGGGCAGAGAGTTGGGGCAGGAAAGGGCTGGGATGCCAGAAGCAATCTGTGGCCAAGAGTCTTTCTTGCCAGATGCCAAACTAGCCAGCCTGCCTGTGGAACTTAAAATGTTTCCCAGACAGCCTGCCTGGACATGTGCTTCATGAATCACTGAGCTGAGGACAGGGGGAGTGATTCTTCTTAGCTGCTTGTTATTCTAACAAGCAGCTCATATTGGCTGGTTTCTACCAGAAACCAGCCAATGGGAATGTGCTGGGGGTGGGGCGGCTCCTAACACTTCCCCTCTCCCCTCCAGTTTCAAAACAGAACCGGAGCCCTGCAGCTGCATTTCTGCACAGCACATGGGGCCGCGCAGCAAGCTGGGGAGCCTGACTGGGACTCTCTGCTGCCTCCATGGGCCGGATCCGGTGGCTTGGTGGACCAGATCCGGCCCTCAGGGAGTGTTTTGCCCAGGCCTGGTTTAAATGGTGCAGAAGTCATTTATGCAGATCTTCCATACCTGTTGTGAAGAAGCTCCTAATTTCACACTGGGTTCTGCGCTTCTGTAGGCTGAATATTATTTCTCCCCATCTGGGAAAAGGCAACACCCAGTCTACTTGCTCATCTCAGTGGCTTACTTTATCTCTCAGTCTAATCCTTTTCTTTTAGGGGTAAGATATAGTCTGATTTAGCCACACTCATCATTGGCAGAGCAGTGGGGAAAATCTAGTCTCTAGTGGTCTCTCCAGACACGGTGGCAACAGACTAGATTTCTTAACTCAGTCTCTCCTCCTTCAACAGCAGTTTACCTTTCTCGGAGTTCTGCGGATCAAATTGGCTGTTCTCCTTGCCCCTTACTTCTGTACTGTCAGGGTTCCCTCCCTTTTAACCAGTTCCAGGAAGTATGGCAAAAGACCACCCTGGTTTAACCAGGAGATCTTGAATTATCTACAAATTAAAAGAGTCCTACATACTTCCTGTCTTTCGCCTGGTCAAATAGTTTGCTTTTATGGCCTTAATTATTAAGACACTTGCGCTGTGTATAGACTGGCACGATCTTGCGCCAGAGCTATGCAAATGAGGCTCAGCGTGGAATATCACCGAGCTCATTTGCATAGCTAATGAGCCGCCATTTTCGCAGAAGAGGCTTTTGCGCAAGTTGGAGCTGTCTACACTGCCCCTTCTTGCGCAAGAAAAGCCCTCTTGCACAAAGCCGTTATGCTGATTATTTTCAGGCATAACGGCTTTGCGCAAGAGGGTTTTTCTTGCGCAAGAAGGGGCAGTGTAGACAGCTCCAACTTGCGCAAGAGCCTTTTCCGCAAAAATGGCGGCTCATTTGCAAAGCTCTGGCGCAAGATCGCTCCAGTCTAGACATAGCCCTGGAGGCAATCAAGAATCTGCTAGAACCAGCTGAGACCATTAGGTTTGATTGGGACATCTGGAGCTGTTCAAATACTGGCTAGAACTGTTAAAAGCCTCCCCTTTCGCCAGCTGAGTGGCACACCAGAAATGGTGGAAAGAGGATACGCTGTTGGAGAGCAGGAACTATAGAGATGCTGTCAGGTAACTAGATCAAATTACAAAGGATATACATACATAACACAAGTATTTTGGGGCAAAATTAGGCTAAGACACAAAATGAGTTCAAACTAGCTAGAGACATAAAGGATAAGAAGAAAATATTCTGCAAATATATTAGAATTAAGTGGAAGCCCAGGACAAGGTATGCCTGATACTAAATGAAGAAGGAAAAAATAAGAAAATGTGAAAATGGCGCAGAGGTGCTTAATGACTTTTTTTTTTGTCATCAACAAGAAGATTGGTGTTAATTGGATTCTTAATATGTGAATGTCAGTGAAAATATAGAACCTAAAGAAGGGAAAGAACAAATTAAAAATTACTTAAACAAGTTAGATGTCTTCAGGTTACCAGGACCTGATTAAATGCATTCTAGAATACTCAAGGAATTGACTGAAGAGAGATCTGCTCCATTAGCTATCAACTTTGAAAAGTCACATATGGACTGTGAGGAGTAAGGGAAGCCTACAGGAGTGTTTGCTTCCATCAACCTCCCGCTGTGTGGACGCCACCTACCTTGGCTTAAGGTACGCCTACTCCAGCTACATATGTTACATAACTGGGACTCTAGCTGTGTATTTTAAGTAGCTGGAGTTGCATACCTTAAGCTGACCTTTCAGGTCTAGTGTAGACCTGGCCAAAAAAAGAAGACTAAAAGGGAACATGAGAACAGTTTTCAAGTATCAAAAGGTTAGGAGGTGGAGGGAGGAAAAATTTTCTTCTTAACCTCTGATGATGGGACAAGAAGCAATAGGCTTAAAGAAGGTGTAGTTTGGACATTAGGAAAAAAATTCCTAACTGTCAGGGTGGTTAACCACTGGAATAAATTTCCTAGGGAGGTTGTAGAATTTTTATAATTTGGAGATTGAGAAAGTTGGACAAACACCTTTCAGGGATGGTCTAAATAGTGCTTGCTCCTGCCATGAGTTCAGGGAACTGGACTTGATGACCTTTCAAGGTTTGTTCCAGTCTATTATTCTATGCTTCATTGATTAACTGTCCCCGCTGGTTAATGTATGTCTTGATTGACTCCAGGTGTGTTAATTGACCTGGGGTATACCATATTTGTTTACCAGTGAAACAGGGACTTTTTTTAACCTGGGTCTAATATACCTACTTTCTGTCCTGACCCTGTCATACCATGTGAATTCTGCCCATAGTATACCTTTTATTTGAGGTTAAGAGTTTCCCATTATTTAATTGATTTCCCCAACACCTTGCAAGTTAGAAAAGTGTATTCACCAGATCCCTCAACAAGGTGGGGTGGGTGGCTCCATGCTCCCAGAATGGGTCAGGCTTCAGGTAGAAGGGGCAGGTCCTTAGCACCACCTGGAATACTCCACACTACCCAGAGTGCACCACACAGGGCTCTCGTGGTGATTTAAAAGGTTTGGGGCTCCTGGCCACTGCCACTACTCTTTTGAATTGCCAGGGCCCCTTTCTCCTCCCTTACTTCCTCCTCTCAGTGGGCCTATCTTAATCTATTTCGTGGATAGGGATAATACAACACAAAACACAGAAAAGTTATGACATTCAACCCCCTGGCAGAGCCAAGAATGAAAAACTAGATCTCCTGATTTCCTATGTAATCAGGGCTTAAATTCAGCTGGAGTGTCCAGAGTGGAGCTCTAGTAAATATTTTAAAACTCAGGGGAGCCTTGGTGCTTCCCCATGGGGCTGAAACCCCTGCACACTCTGCCTCTCCTCCCGCTGATCTCTGGTCCCTAACATGCAGCTGTCCCATGGGCTAAAATTCTGAGACCTGCCTCCCCCCCCCCCCCCCCCCCCCCCCCCCCACACACACACACTGCAACTGAAGCCCAGAGCCCTGTAAGGGATGGAGGGAGGGCTTCAGGAAATTACCTCAGAGAATTTAAGCCTGGTCTCCATTGCATCTCCTTAGACAGTTTTCCCTTTATAAAATTTTATTTTTAGCCACTGGTAGTAGTTACAAAAGCATATTAAATACCAGACTTCTCAATCTGAGACCATCTGTTTCCTCCCAAACAATATCCCTCCCACATGTTGGTTGTTTGTCATCACCATTAAGGTTTGGAATAGACAACAAAAGGAAAGGATTTTTCCTTTATGGCATGTTGGCTAGAACCTGTGGAGTGGGAATGATAGCTGGAACACTGAGCAGAGGCTGTTTGATGGGTGGTTCCCATGCTGTTGATTCCCTTGGTGATTGCAGAGGGTGACTTTGTTATACCTCAGTTCTTATTTTCCATTTCTATGTTTGTGTGTATGGCCTTGACACTTTTGGCTGCTGTTGTTCATTTACAAAAAGTGAAGTACTAAGGGCAGCATAATTGCTGTGCACTGAATTAGCCTCTCCTTGTAAAGTGCTGTATATTTACTAATCAAGGAAGCTATTGTCCAAATTTGTCGCTAACATGACAAATTTAATGTTCAGGGGAATCCTCACACTAGATGAAAATTGAAATGACTTGTGAATTCAGATTCTGTTTCTATAGAAAGGACATAGCATTTGAAAAGTAATATATGTTTCATTTCAATCAGAATTATTTTATTTTCTTGTAGTATACTATGTGGAATTTGTCAGTCTACCTTTGAGAATGGAATGACGGCAAATCAGTTTATTTAACTTTTACTTATTTTGGGGGTGGGGGAGAAGCAAGCCCATCTTTGCCCAAGAGTAATTGTCTGGAAGTCAAGAATGCCATGGAATTCAGGCTGCTGTCCTTTGTCCTGGCAGTTCTAGTGACATTGCAAACGAGGCTTAGTTTATTTACATTGTATCATGAAGAGGATTACATTGTGCCTATTTAGAGTATTTTTAAGAGCTATTCTGGCTTCCATGCAGTTGGGTTTCTACTCATGTCTCATCCAGCTGGATGCTTAAATCAGAGTATGGTCAGGAACTGCAATATCTCTGTCTTTTATGCCTTTTGATAGTCTCTGCCCTAGAACTAGAAGAGTTTCAGTAAAAGAAAAGTCTTAATATTACATGGAGCAACTACACTAGTTCATAGTTCAGCTCAACCTCAAACTAACCTTAAAAATTCACTGCCTGGAGATAACTTGAGATCAATAATGAAACTAAAACCTGGCCAGACTAATAAAAATATAAACAGGAAAAGGCAAAGAACACCCTCATTTATTGCATAGGTTGATGCTATAAACATAAGTAACGAGTTTTTTGTCACAAACTTGTGTATTCCCAAACTTTTTAAAGGAAATAGTTTGTGAGATGTCCCCTCACCACTGCCCCCAAAATTTTCATGCTTACTGTACAATAGCTATATTTATTACAATATATTTAAGATAAAACAATTCTCTGTGTTATTGTCCATCCTCTCTCATAGAACATGGAATGAGCGGATACAGCATTAACTTAAATCAATTCTCTTGGTTTCCAGATGCTAGACTTCACACTGATTGCCTTTGAGTTGCAGCTGGTTTAGGTAAATTGCTAGGTGATGGTAGTTTCACTATTAAATGTGCTAAGTTATATGAGCTGAAACAAATCCAAGATGGAAAATGGTATTTGTTTTAATTGGTTAGCAATTTAAAGTTTAGGTCTGATTTGAAAATTACTGCCTGTATGATGCACCAAAACTGTAAGGCAGATTTCTTGGAAACCCAGATTACATCTTTTGAGAAATCAAAAGATAGTTTGTTCTTTGGATTAATATCTGACTGTCATGATTGTCATTCAAAAAGAGAAGATTTGACTGAGACCGAGATTGCTTCTTTTTCTTATGTTTAAAAAAAAAGTTTTGCCTGTAAGTCTGGGAAGCTTACTTATTCATTAGAGAACATTAGCTCTTTGGAGTGCTGCAGTGGGGGCCTCCCCCTCTTTTCCTTTTTTTCTGACACTTTTAGGAGGAAGAAAGTACTTAAGAGCTATTTTGGAGGCTCAATGCCTTCTTTGTCTCTCCCCCTCTCACGTTTTTTTTCTCTCTCTGCTGTTTTATTAAGGCACTTGAAAGTGCTGTTACAGATAAATCTGTTTTCTCTTTGGTTTATTTAAGCACCATTATCTCCATTTTTGAACCCAAACTTACTCCCAGTGAAGTTAATAAGAGTTCTGTCTTTAATTTCAATGGACTAGGGTGAGGCTTTTCATTAGGAATAAGAGCCATAAAAAGTAGTGTTAATATCCCTAGATTTCCCCCCCCCCCCCAAAAAAAAGGTTGGTTGGTCCAAAAGGGTCCTCATTTTTATTGGATTTTTAATTTCAACCAGTCAGGGTTTTTTTCACATTTTCTCTGAATATTTTACACTTTATGTCATTTTACCCTGGTTTTTTCCCCATGTTTTTCATCTCCCCTGCTCCTTTTTCATTTTGTCTGAAATCGAACATAAATGCCAGATATTTGAGTGAGTTCAAATGAGCTAAAATGAGTTCACCCATCTCTGCTTGAAAGTTTTATGCTGTATTACATTTCCCGTTTTCTTTCTGGCTTTGTCTTCCCATAGATGCACACCCAAAACCCTGTTCCTGAACTTGCTCACAACACAGTGAACTAATTCCAAAGTCTTTCAGTAGCTCCACTGGATCTGTACTCTTACAAAATGTTATGGGTGAACTCCTGGCCTCATTAAAGTCAATGACAAAACTCCCATTGACTTCAATAGGTTAGGATTTCACCCTATATTTCTCATGAACTTGGAGGCCTCCATGTCAATTTATCTTCTGCTTCTCCTTTATGAACAGTTAGCCTCTACCAGCAAAAGGCAGGTACAATAGTTCAAGATCTTTAAAAAACCAATTTGCCATTGCTCACTGGCAGGCAGAACAATTTTCTGCATCCCTGTTTGTATCAGCTGTGATTATTGATTAATCATTGGTTACGTACGTTGCACATTTGTGTTAAGGAGGTTTTCAGAGCTTATTATTTATGTGTGTATATAGCAGTAAGTGCCATTCTAGGGTAAAATCCTGTTCACCTTATAAAGGCTGAGTAAGTGATATTAGTGTGTGCTTCTGGGAATAGAGAGGGTGGTGGGGTATCCACCTGTCACAGAGATTCTGTAATTACTACTGAGTATCTTCTGTGATCTATGATCTGTCAAAATAAAGGATGATCATCTCTGGATTTCCATAATTAGGATCCACTGACGTCTATCCCAAATCTCCTTGGAGCACAAGAGCACAGTGACTTCCGATATAGGATCCAAGCATCTTTACCGTCTCTGTACAATGATCTAGCATCAACATTTCTACACAAATATCTTCTCTTTTTCCAAAGAACCCTGTCTCTATTTGTCCATCTTGTCTATCCTCCAGCCCTCTCCCATGAGAAGCTGATGGATAGTCTGTGGCAACATTCGCTTTTAAGTCAGTGGTGTCCGAATATGCACTTATGTATTTATTTGATATTTTGCATGAGTTGGGACCGCAGTAAACGGTCTTATGTTGTAAATTAAAGTAAGATATTTATTTAAATAATACATAAGTCACAAAATTTGCAGACAAATTATATATCTTCATTTAAAATAGAGATAAGGTGATGGACAGTTAGAGCATGCAACGTGACCATTACAAATATTGAACTAGTGCAGTTTCTAATTATGCTCTCAGATACATGTGAGGTAAAATCAGGATTGACTTAGGCCAGCTGTCAGTTTTTCTGGAGCTTGTCACTTGGTGCTCCAGAATCTATGCTGCTGTTATAAAGCACATGATGGCTCTTGTTCTGTGGTTCTGAAGTTAGCCTTCAAAATATGAGTCATATGTAACTTATGCGATAATGTCTGCTGGCCACTGAAACAATGGCTCTGAGAAGTATAAGCTGTCTCTTCCCTTCTCAGTTGAGTGCCAACACTGAAGTTTAACAGTTATTTAATTCTCACTGCTGATATAAGCATGTAAGAAAGAAGAGCAATGGTCTAATCATGACTATTTGTATAATCTACTGTTAATGGCAACCAACCATGGCTTCTGGCTTCGTTTAAGGGGAGCAGAGCCCAATGGTGTATCTGTTTCTCTGCTGATGGGGTGCCCAGCCAAGAAGACTACTAAGGGATATAAAATCCCACTGAGAATGAGCTGGCTCTGGAGCCCTGCTGGACGTCCAAGGCTTCCCATGAAGGAGACAGGTCAAAGGATAGGTGCAGACCCTGCGTTATTATTTTGAACACTTGAATAATGTGAGTTGCATCTAATTTTGGTGTCTTAACTAGACAGTTCTGAAAAGTATCACTATGTTTATTATTTTAGCCAATTTAATACCTGGGCAAATTACCGTTATAATCAGAGATAACCTGATTATTTTTTACTCTTTGATTTCATGATTAGTTATTAATACTAACTATTGTGTGGGTTAGTTGGTTAGTGACCGTATGTGCAATATGACAGCAAGAATGTAACCTGGAGCACACATTAATCCTCTATTAAGGGTCTCTGTGAAAAGTTGTTATATGATTTTGATTACCCGTATAAAAGAAAGTCACAGTCAATATTACACATGGCACATTAGTGTTTTGGTTTATTTAGTAGAATCCCTATTTACTACGCCCAACAGATTGTATTTCCATTTATATTAGTTGCTGTTCCATACCTTTCTTATTTTATCCTTCTGCTTAAATTCTTGATGGGCTATAGAAACCATTTCTAGGAAGACTGTCTGCTGAATTAATGTTGCCATAGCTCCTAATAAGCTCAGTCCTAAATGTGGAAGATATCTGTTTATTTTTCCACTTCACATGTCTGCCCCAGGAATGGGAAGGGCATTGTCTGTTTTTCTTTGGGTCAGCTGAGTTTGTACTGGCCTTAGCTCTATCACCCCTTCCATGCTTTATGGATGATTTATCTTCAGCCAGTAAATTAGCTTTTGTATGGTCCTATGGACAAGAGAGTATATATCATCCCATTCCATTTAAATAAATAGCATTGCATTTTACTGACATTACCCTGAGTGCACGCTACATTTGGATACAAGGGGTTAAAGGAGCTGTTGCTGGCTAGATGTGGATGTGTTGGAATATTTCAAGAATCGATTCTAGCTAATGGAAAAAATGTTTTACAAGTGAGCTGGTTCAGTTCCCACAGTGAACAACACAAAGTAGAAACAACATTTTATGAAACTTAAGTAGTAAATCTTCCCTTTTCCATTCCCTACCATTTGTGAAATAAATACTTGCCCTCATTACAGTGAGCAGCATTTCCCCGTGCAATGTGTTTGCCTTGTGGCTTGTAGTTTTAAGGAAAGTTCTGTGTGCCCAGGAACAAGAACATATTTAAACAATTTGTTGTGTATCACTTGTCCCCTGTAGCTTAATGCTACATTATATGGCTTCAGTTAAGCAGCAAGAGTAACCAAGAAATTGCCAATTTGAAGGCCCTGTTTGTAGCTTGCCCCATTGGTGCCTAGTTTATATCAATAGTGGCCATTTCAGCCGTCTTCATCTTGTTTTACAGAGATTGGGCCACAGATTGCAGATTCCATCACACTAAAATTAATGTGAAATATTGTATGCCGAGGTTTATCTGTGTGTGCATCAAATTAGGATAATTCCAAGGCACATTATAATGTTTGGTGAGCAACTGGTATCACATGATTCTGTACCAAAGATCCAGGCTTTTTTCCCTCGAAGACATAGTTCTGAAACACAATTTTGATGATTAATATGATGTATTAAAATGAGATTCAACTCAGTCACATTAGGGAGTGGCTTGTTTTACGAATAAGCACAGGTAAACTTCATTGTAGATCTGAGAATTAGCATGATTCTAAACTATAGGCCATGTTTGTTATGAACCCCGAACAGTCTTTCTGAAACCTGAAAAAGATTTGTGAAAACAGCCTGTAATAAAAAATCACCCATGCTTCATAAAACACTACTTGATAGATATCACTTGCACCATTAAGAACTAAATGACAAAGGATGTAATTTCAGTTCTGGCATGCAATATTAATAAAAAAATCTTTAAAACATCTTGGTGATGGGAACTACGACAACATGACATTGAAGAATTATGAAATAAAGTAATTTATCTTAATCAGATGTTCAAAGAAATGCCATAAAATATAAAGTTTTCATCGGTCTTTACATAGTCACATTTTGGATGGTATGTAACTTTCTAGCTTGTTTCTTTTTAAAATGGTATAGATCCATCCAACTTGCTATTGACAAGTCAATTCCTTCTTCCAATCAGACAATAACATCTGCTTCTTTTATTAAAAAAAAAAAGATTATGCTTTCTCCCTTGCTGGCCTTCATGTTTGGAAGAAACTCCCTGGAAATAATCCACAAAGCACACTTATTATCCTCTTTCAAAACTTTCCCCCAAATTATCCTTTGCCATGATGCCTACAAAATACTTTCAATTAGTAGACTGGCTAGTGGTATGCTGAAACAACAGTCTGTGCTGGCCAAGGCCATGTCTATACTTAACTATGGATCAGTGCTCCGGAGATTGACCTTTTGGCATTGAATTTAGCAAGTCTTGTAAGGACCCACTAAATCGAACACTGAGGGCTCGCGTATCGGTGCCAGCACTCCTCCTCTTCCTCCTCATGAGGAATAAGGGAAGTTGACAGGAGAATTTCTCCTGTTGACCTCACATTGTGCAGTCAGCACCAAAGTTTGAAGGTATGTCGACTGTTAACTATGTGGTACCTTGATTCGAACGTCTGGGTAAGTATAGACTTGGCCTAATATTGTCTCATTGTTTCTTGTACTCACCTGAACATCTGTCTGTTGCCTTTTATCTTATTCTTAGGTAATAAGCTCTTTGGGGGCAGGGACCAACTTTCTGTTCATTGTTTGTTTGTACAGCTCCAAGCACAATCACAGGCACAGGAAATAGGGGTTCAGGGAGTGCTGCAGCACCCTCAGGATTTTGCTGGAGCTGCACAGCTGGCCCTATGTCCCGTTCCATGCCCAGGGTCTCAAGTGTTGCTACCCTCTGTTTCTCCCCCTCCCCCCAGTCTCATTGCCCCTGCCCACTTCCAGGGTCTCTGTTCCTGACCCCATGCCAGGCGAGGAGAAGCGAACAGGGTTAGTGGATTGGATTTCACCATGCCGCACCACTAAAAGGCCTGGTTTATAACTAGTATTTCTGAGTGGTATGGTAATATAAATAATAATGGACTGTATAAAACTTTAGTGCAAAAATATTAGAACCACTTTTCCAAAGATAATTAGATTTATAGTTTTCCTTGTGAACTGTAAAATGCAATTATAAGACAGTTAGGCCATTATTGGTGGCTGGAGTATTATGTTTATCTACGCACATGAAGAAGCAATCACCATATGTATTTTGGGGAGAAAAAACCTATTGAATAAATGGACAAAGTCCAAGAAATTCAAAAATTAAAGGGGTACCTCAACTTAAAAATGGCACTTTAGAATTTTACCATATGCTGTTGTCATACATATCCAATTTGTTCGGCAAAAAAAGAGTTAGAGACAAAATATTTTCTCTCTTTTTAAAGTTTTTCTTTCTATATTAGATAGCACTTTGTATACAGTCAGTGTTTCTTTGTATAAGTAAATTGTTCATTAGTTTCTTCTGCTGTTTTTGTGAATTGTTCACACAAGTTACAGAGGAAAGAAACATTTTATATGATAAGAAAATGTAACTGTAACCACAGAAGTCAGTGACTCAAAGGCAGGTGGCTTATTTGAAGCCTCTTTAAACTTTTTATAGGGGAAGGGAATTAACTGGTTGTAATAGATTTCAGGCCAGAAGAGACCATTAGATCATCTGATATCTCGCAATTGATGGGACCTTAAACTTCACCAAAATATTGTGTCCAGAACAATTATTTAATCCAACTAAAGTCATCCCTAAGAGATCTACATTGTGTGCCATAGGCAGAGAACATGAAAGACTGAAGTGGCATCTGTGCCCAAGGCTCTGCAATGGGAGTGAATTCATTAGGTGGAATATACCCAGATGATATTGGCAGGTGATCCATACCTCTTGCTACAGAGGAGGACAAATTCCCAAGATTCCTGCTAATCTAATCTGGGGAAAAATAAAGGCCAGACATGAATCTGGCAATCATTTTGACCCTGAGCATATGGACAAGACCTTCCAACCAGGCATCTAAGGAGGATTCTCTGATCCATCTTGGAGCACTAGACTACTTTGTGTGGTGTTCTGCCTCTAGCTGTGGCCAATTTCTGATGCTATAGAGCAGTGTTTCTTAAACTATGTTCTGCAGAACACTGGTGTTTCGTGAACAGCTCACAGTTTGTGCCGCGAACTCTTCTTTGATTTTGTTACTTCTTTGTTTTTGTCTTTTTTTGTTTGACAATTTTTTTTGAAGAAAATTTTCATAGGTGTGCCGCATAAAAAAAATTGTTTGGTGTTCTGTGGCCTCAAAAAGTTTAAGAAACACTGCTATGGAGCTTGTTGTCTTTACTGTAATAGTTATCTTCAATTATTAGTCTTGAGTCATTACACTTGGAGCTGTCTGCAGAAAAGCAGCAGATTTGCACAGGGACTTGATGGGCAACACTGAATGTTTGGATTAGCTGCTGAAGAGTTGTTGTAATCTGACATGTTGCATTACCACTGCATTACCAGCTGGAACACCAGCCTGGATCAAATTTCAGCCCACCCAGTCCACCTAACCTGACAGGAGAGCTTGCTCCTGTTTAAAGCACCACTTCAACATAAATTAGAGATTTTTGTGTGTGCATAGGAGTTGGGTCATAGGTAACACTCAAGTTATAATTTAGGATATCTGCTGTGGAGGCAAAAAAAACCCCACACAAAAACAAGAATATATCCAGCCTGTTGTGTTTTGGGGAGGAGTGAGGATTTCTTCATTACCCTCTTAGACAACTATTCAGAACTCTGGAACTTGAGATTTGATTGCATTCATGATCTTAATGCATAGGTGCAAGCATTATGAGCATGTCGAGGAAATACAGATTATCATGTTATTTCAATGACATAGTAAGAAGGGATGAGCAGCCCAAGACCCTGTACACAAAGGTTCATAATTTCTCTGAGAACCTGGATTAAAACATAAATTTTAGAAACATTTAATCTAATTTTAAAGACTACAAGCTATAATGAGTCCACGGGCTCCCCTGACAGACTGTTCCAATGTTTAATTATACTCACAGTTAGGAAATTATGTCTTATTTCAATGTTGAATTTGTTTGACTTCAGTCTGCAGCCACAGGATCTCGTTATGCTCTTGTCAGCAAAATTGAGAAGGTTTCCACTGTCTGATATTTGTTTTATGTCTAAGTATCTATTCACAGTGCTCAAGTGAACTACTCTCAGTGTTTTCTTTGAAAACATGAATAAGTTGAGCTCTTTAAACATCGCAGTATCCCACATTTCTATGTACCCCATGCTTGGTACAGAGGGAGGATCACTTGCCTATTTTTACCTGATATTTCCCTTTATAATATTATAGCTTATTATTAATTGTGTAACTGTAGTACTTCAGAGCTACATTCAAGGTCAGGAACCATTGTGCTAGATGTTGTGTGCAGAACAACAAGTAATCTGTCCTCATTATATACTGCTCCTACCAATTTTTGTATTATCTGTAAATGTTGTCAACAATTATTATCATTGTCTTAGTCATTGTAAAAATATTAAATAGCGAAGAACCATTTCCTAGAGGAGCTGAATACAAATTTCCCTTCCTTTATACATATAAATAAGATGGTAACATATTGCAGTGTGTAGTCTGCAGATAAATTCACATCTTGTTACTCAGTCCCAAGTGGTTTGATGGCATGTGCCATTGAACAGACAAATATTGGCACACAAAAATACATGTATGACTTTTTCCCTTTTTATATTACTATTAAGTAGAGAGAAAAAAAGAAATGTACAGTAAAGCTCCATTGGTCTGGCATCTGATAGTCCGGCACTCCTGATGGTCCGGCACCATCAGGAACCCAGAAGTGCTCCGGGCAGCCAGACTATTAGAGCTGCTCTGTCTCCGGCTTCCCCTATTCAGCCACTGCTGAAACTGACCAGCGGCTGAAGCGGAGAAGCTGGGGGCAGAGCAGCTGGAGTGCTGCCGGTAGGTCCCAGCAGCTTGCGAACAGGCACTGCTAACAGGGAGTTTGAAGAGGGAGTTCTCCAGGT
>JANRFK010001234.1:69813609-69864157 GCA_030068395.1 Apalone spinifera
CGGCACCCCCTGGGTCCTAAAGGTGCCGGATTATCGGAAGTTTACTGTACTGTGATCAAAGTTCACTTGTCTGCTTTTCCATGAGCACATCACTAGCACAACAGCAAGTTCCCCAAGAAGAGAGCAGCAGCCATTGGTTTAATTCAGTTACAGTCTATATATCCAGCAATGGTATAATAAATTGTTTTATATCCACTAACTCATTGAGTGCATTATCAGGAATGTTGAGATGCGATAAACCCATTTTAGAATGTGTAGATAAGGAGAAAAGGGTTGTGCAGACTGACAATTTTGTCTGTGTGCATTTCAAAAGACTATACTTAAAAGTAGAAGGTATAGCAAAGCTATACAATTAACAAAAAATAATCCAATGTATATCTACACAAGCAAAGTTTAACATATTATAAGATATTTTGAATTGCTGCTCTTGATAGTAGCAGCTAACTAGTAAAGGAATGAAAACCAGGGTGATCTCAACAAAATCCCACCAAATAGTTCACAGAATCAACAGTTAATTTAAAGAATAGGTCTTATTGATGTGAAAGAACATTTAGATAGATTTTTTTTCCTATAAAGCGCATTCAAAAAATCAAACCTATGATTTTTTTTCTTTTTGGTTTAATTAACTAAATGCATTTAATGCTTGTGAAAGGTGCTGCCAAATCAATATCTCTGTAGACCAACTTGTTTTACTTATCTGGAGAACAAATTAACTACAGTAGTATGCTGGGAGCATGTTTCAACCCTGACTTGGAGGGACTAGGCTGCCTCTTCAGTTCTGTGAGTAGTTGAGACAATACTCTCATTCAGTCTTGTTTTCCGAGACTGCCAACCTGGCTGCCAGTTATGGGGACAGTGGGTTTGCTTTGTGTCACCGTTAGTCAGCTAAGTTTTATGTTTTGAATCCATCAACTTATTTTGCATAAACAATCAAACAAGTTCACATGGAAATGACTTTTGATCAGTTGCAGCTTGGAACAGGATTCCAAGCTAGACCTGAATTCTGTTGCACAGTATCAGTTCTCTTTAGCATAATCCATCCTAATTTTTTACTTCTAATGGATACTGATAATCATCTTATGCTATCACCATGTCAAAGTTTCCTGGCAACACTTCCTCCTGGTGGAGAATCCATTGCAGTCTATTCCTAAGTTGAGAGAAAAGGCAAATGAGTAAGTATCTTTTATTGGCCCATTTCTGAGACACAGAAGTTGGTCCTCCCCTTCTCTAATATCCTGAGATGAATATCATTATGCTGCCTACACCTCAGTTGTTGATTCTGACAAATATTTTTCTTTTAATGATATCAATCTAAAATGATACCATCTAATACCTTTCATATTCTTAACACTTGTGTTTGTGTTTTCATGATTGCCATGTTAGCTTTATTTGTGTTACATTAATCAAATAAGCCTAATCCTTATCAAATGACAACTACAGTCTTTTTCCTCAGATGAGTGGCTAGCAGTTGAGTTTCAGATGTTTAACTGTTTTGGAAAGGATATCAGATGACATGTGTAACAAATTCTTTTGTTGATATTTCATCTACTTTTCTCATTCTTACTGCATTAAAACTAAGAATGTTAAATTTAAATTTATCAACTAATCCATTAATCAATAAGGGCACCTCCACCTTTGAAATGTAGCAAGAACCCTGCCGGCTCTTGCAACATTTCAAAGGCAGAAGTGCCACAGGGAGTGCAGAGCCTGAGGGAACTGCTTGAGTCCTCTGCTGGCTCCATGCTTCCCCTGCACACTTTGCTTTTGAAATGTACAAGAGCACTTGTCCCTTGCTCCCAAGGCACTTCTGCTTTTGAAATGAAGCATGAGCCCCATTCATGCTACATTTCAAAGGCCTCCAGTTTTCCTCTGAGCCCCTGCCCCATCCCACGGAGACGGTGCTGGGGAAAACCGGCATTTTAGCCAACTCCACCCAGCACCAGCTCCTACTCCCCCGCTTGCTGCCTCTGTCTGATAGAGGGAGCAAAAGGGGGTAGGGGGAAGTGACTAGTCGAGTCAACTATGCTTATCGAACTAGTCGACTAGTCGCTTACATCCATAATTAAAACCCAATATTATAACAGTGTTAAATAATTATACACGTTATGTAATTTATTTTTATCTTTGTGTCTCTGCCTAGCTCCTCCTTTTTCACTTTCACATGCATTTTATTGCATCATATTCTATTGAAATTCAGTAATAATTAAATGATAAAATTAGGTTTTGTGGTAAGCTACGGAATATGTATAATTTACCTCCAGGATTGAAATGGCAGATTTACTTTGTTGCTAGAGTCTAAGATAAACAACTATTGAAATGGTTTTTGAAAAACACGTAAAATTGTTTTTACACAATTTTCTATGCCATTACATAGGAATTGATTGGTTTCATACATAAGCTGATATGCATTTATCTGACAGTGATTTATGCAGTCTATGTAGCCTGAGGGTTAAAATCTTTGTGACACTTAAGTGATGCTACTACTACAGTGTGTGTTGTTTGGCCTGTTTGCATTAGCTGCATAAAACATCTCCACAATATAACTAGTAGTGGAGTTGCTCTGGTTTAACTAAGGCCTAGTCTACACAAGATAGTTGAACAGTTTGTGATGTTTAAATAGATTGAGTTAAACCTTATGGAGACATCCTACTTGTGTAAGCTTATTTTGGTTTAGCTTAAGCAGATTCCTAACTGACTAAAGATCAATTGAAATAAACACAAAATAGACTATTTTTAAACTCGAATGTATATATTCAGACAGATTTGTACAGGTGTAACTAAATCAGTGTAAAAGACACTATGGTTAAATTTTTGCAATTTTACAGTGTCGATAAGGTCCAGGAACATAAATGAGGCCCATTCATCTCTAGTGGAATCTCCATCTTTAAACATTTTTAAGGCCGGGTTTGATATAGTTCTGGCTGGGGTGATTTAGTTAGAATTGATCTTCCTTTGAGCCAGGGGTTCAAGCAAATGACTTCCTGAAGTCTCCCAGCTTTGAAGGGAGAAGCTTCAGAGTATCTATTCTGGCATTTGTGGCTTGTGCAGTGAAAGTAATTTCTTTACATTCTCCAGAACGAGGAGTTATCTTCAAGGCTGCAGAGCTCAAGAAGTTCATATCCATGTGGGTCTCATAATTAGCACAGAGTCTCCCTATGCCTGTCTTAGGCCCATAAATATGGAAAAGAAAGGGTTGTGGAAGGGTGGTCTGCTGTGATGCAAATTTCGCATGGAATATTTAGTCAGTCACTTAGTCTCTGTGTTTCTGTGTTCCCATGTATATTATTGGACTCTAATATGGCACTATTTAACAGTGATGTTGGGAAGCTTAGTTGTTCATAAAGTACTTTGATATTGTGTGGAAGATGCTACTAAAAGGAAACTATTGTTTAATTATTTAGTCATGAAAACGGGTTGAAACAGGCTGATACAACCCTAACTCTGGCATCATAATCACCACTTTAGTAATGTTGACATCTTTCTCACAAATCAGTGAAATGAAATAAAATAAAATGTCTGCTACAGATTTTATGGCAGTTTCAAGAGTTGTGGGTTCAAGGATTTGGCAAGCTAAACCTAGGAGAAAAAAAGATCATCCTTCAGGTGCTGTATATTCCTAACACCCAACTCTCCTCTGTACAGGAGATCTACATCACTTGTATTACACTTGGGCTTTCTGTAGTCATGGAGGGAAGGAGCTGGATCTGCTTTCTGTGGCATGAAAATAAAATACCAGACAAAAAGAAAATGGCTTTCACCTGAAATTTTAAATGAGAAGACAAATGGAAGAGATGGAGAAGGTCCAGAATGTTTAAATTGATAGGAACTTCAGAGGAAAATGCACTTGCATCAATCATAAATTTGTACAAAAGGGCTATGTCTAGACTTGCGGCTTCTTGCGTGAGTAATATGCAAATGAGGATAAGTGTGGAATATTGCCGAGCCTCATTTGCATACCTAATGAGCCACCTTTTTTTCAGAAGAGGCTCTTCCACAATAAGGAGCATCTACACTGCCCCTTCTTGCGCAAGGAAACCCTCTTGCTCAATGCCGTTCTTCCTGAAAAGTAATAGGTGTAACGGCATTGCGCAAGAGGGTTTTCCTTGCGCAAGAAGGGGCAGTGTAGATGCTCCTTCTTGCGCAAGAGCATTTTTTGAAAAAAAATGGTGGCTCTTTAGGTATGCAAATGAGGCTCGGCGATATTCCACACTTAGCCTCATTTGCATATTACTCGTGCAAGACATAGCCAAGGAGAGTGATAATGCTAATCAAGAAGAGCAACTGAAGGGAGTAGAGAGAAAGAAATCTAGCTTATGAAACAAACATTAATTTAGATTATCCAGTAAAGATATTGGGTATATTTCAGTATACTTCTGATATGGAACCCTGTTGTGTTAGTAATTATATATCTAATATGGACCATAAGTAATTCTGTGACAGTTGATAATTGGCTCCTAATCTAAATCAGATAAAATTTTAAGTAGACTTGAAAACACAATCTTTCCCAGCTTTAGTCTGTTAAATTATCCTGTAGCTGACTTGTTTAAAAAGTGCCTTAAAGCCTTCCATAACTATTTTCATTGTATGCGATGACACCTATTGGTATTGTTAAAGACTAATATCATTAATTGTATATTACCTGATTTCTAAATTCACAGAAAAATTTACAAAAGTTTTTATTTTGGTTTTTTTTTACTCAACAAAACAGCATGGATTGTTTTAACACTGCTATTCTCTAAAAGGCACGTTCATAATTACATAATTTAGAGTCTCCATTTAACATGGAAAGCTAAGTAATTAACCAAACATCTTCATTGGGAATGAGAATGGGATCTTCCAAGAGAAGATGCAAAAGTATAGAGCTATGTTTTCCTGTGTTAGGCTAACAGCTCATGAGGGTGAGAAATTATTAGTTTGTAAATTACAATGATATAGATTATTAGGGACTATCAGAAACATTCAGCAGTAATTGGGTTTTATCTTCAATAGAAGGTTTTTCAGTTCTGTACCCCTGTATTATGGATTTTACAGTACTGTTTTCAAGTTATTGCAAATTGTATATTCAGTTCCAGCAAATCCCATCTGAAGGCCGTATTACTCATCTTAAGAATCACTGCTTGTGTTCAGTGCTAAGGACACGTAACCACAGTCCTCTTACTCTGTTTAATACATACATTTATTTTAATCACATGCCAATACATTACTTTAAAAAGTTGAACTACATACAGAGATTGATAGCTTATATGTGTTGAGGCCAAATTTTGCATCTAATTAGATTGTACCTGAGTCTGACACCTTTTTATGTAAATGTTGTCAGGCAGTTCTTTAGCCTCAGGTCATTAAAAATAAAACAGCTTACTTTTTGACCTCTGACTTATTACCTATGGCTATTGTGTGCTTTTAGTTTAGGAACAAAATATCTCCACCACTGTCTTGGTGGCACAACTCTCTGATCACCTGTGACTTACACCAAAATGTAGTTATACCACATAGTGTGAAATTGGAAAATCTGTTCTGTGTGTGTTCTAATGGATGTAACGGTCATTAAGTATATGAGTCTTCTGACGTTGTAATCAGATGTGATTCAGTCTGTTAAATATCCATGAAGCAACATCTGCTTCACAGAGTGACCTTCTGCTAAAGAATACTTAGCATCTATTAGCAGATCATAGTGCAGATCTGCCTTATTTGAAATGCACTAAACTAGAGTAGTCTACTGCTGTTTAGCAGCTAGCTTGTAATAATTTATTGCAGTTAAATAAAGCTTAAAAAATTCCATTAAATAATTATAGGGATTATATGCATTTTGAAAACCTTTGTGTTCTTCTGAAATTACCCATTTAATTTCAGGGTTGGTTTGTTAAAAAAAGCTGAAATCTAAAGGCACATTAGGGGATCTGTCAGATGCTGTTTTCTGTAGGTGTTAATAAAATCAGATAAAAAAAACTGAAACAAATTAAAACCAAAAGCTATTTTCCCATCTGTTGTATATTAATTAGAACTTTGTGTATCAAGGGTAAACTTGCTCTTAGAGAATGTCACTGAATGCCTTCTAATAGAATAATATGCAAATATATTAGATGATAGAATTATATTCAGTTTCTCATTCTGCTTTGGTTGTAATAAAAGCCAGGGTGATGTATAACACACTTCAATTTTCTTTCTTCTCAGAGCAATCGCCAAATAACCAAGGCCAGTCGACCCTGCAACCTTTGCCACCTTCTCACAAGCAGCATTCAGCACAGCATCATCCATCTATCACCTCCCTTAACAGAAACTCATTGACAAATAGAAGGAATCAGAGTCCGGCCCCGCCGGCTGCTTTGCCCGCCGAGCTGCAAACCACACCTGAGTCGGTCCAGCTGCAGGACAGCTGGGTCCTTGGCAGTAATGTGCCACTGGAAAGCAGGTAATCACTTAGGGACCTATAAAAGTGTAGAAATTATAATGAAAACATTTAACTAAAATAGAAATAACCAACAATTTGTATTACCACTTATTTAATCAGCAAAATTAAAAGCTGTGAAATATAAAACAAAGTTTAGTTATTTTTGTTACAGCCCTCCTCTCCAAACCCACACTGAGAGTGGCTTTTCAGGATTGCCATGTTTATCACCTTATAGTTGGACTTCGGAGATCTCCCGTTTTCATAATCCTTTTGGTTTTACTTACTGTGAACATGTTGCTCACCCTTGTTTGCCAGACATAGATAAGCCAAACCAATGTTGCTGTACAAATGAACTCATCAGGGAAGGGGCTCTCATCGTGTTTTTCCAGCTCTGTAGTCCTTGCTCCTTTGACAAGAGCTTAAGCAGGTAGGGTGACTCCAAGGTTTATGATGTGGTAGGCTAAGAAATCTTATTTTCTCATTATATACTGCATGTACTTTAACATTTTGCAAGAGCAAATAAAATGCTCCTTTTTAGTTCAGATTTATGTAGGAAGATTTTTGTAGTGTTTAACATGGAGCTAAATTTGCGTACCATAACTAATTAACACTCACTGAGTAGTCAATCAACAGTAATTCACTATTGTCACTTAGAAATTTTTTATTAAAGAGAAAAGAAATTTTCCAGTTGAGTCACCAACTGAATATGCATAATTGCATAAGAGATGGCAATAATTGTTTTGACAAATATTTATGAAATCTATGTCAAGTCATTCTTTGAAGCCTGGTGGACCAAACAATAGTCATATCTGATTTTGACTCATGTAAAGCATGTGACTTGCAGCTAGACACTACAGTAGGCACTTTTGTCATTCCAGGGGGTTCAGACAATAGGTTTACATCTCCCTTTCCAATGGAAATAAATAAAATTTGGCTACTCCATTTTTTACCTTTCTTGAAAACTACTGGTGTATTTTTTTTATGATATGCAGTCACTGTGGTACAGGAGTACACTGTGTTTTACCCTGTTCCCATTATTAACCATATTCAGAAACAGTCCATTTACAGAATGAGTGAATGGGATCTGGGGAAGAGCTCACTGCTAAGATAAAGTCTTTTCAGGACAGCCTGTGAATCTACAGTATATTCATGTTTTTCTTGATGCTTGCTTTTATTGCTAGGGGTTGGCACAGGAGAAAAGCAGGCATCTATTTTTCAGTATGTGTATAAAAAGGAAGATATATATTTTAAATTAGAATGCCCTTTGCAAACTGGATTGGAATATTTTTGCAAAGTACACTTGTCATATCTTTTAAATGTTGTTAATCTAAACATCCAATGTTGTTTGAACATTCAGTTCCTGAAACCTTATACCCTTATATTTTTGAAAATCTCACACTATAACCAGCACAGCCCTACTGTAGTTTCTTTAATAGTCTCACTTGCTCTTGAGGTGAAGAACAAGTCTTATTTGTCATTGATTTTTCCTTTTTTAGTTAAGATCCCCTATAGAGTGTGATTCTCAGGCTCAATTTCAACAATATTAACAACTTTATCTGGGTTAAGTCTCTGCCTTTATCTCTTTTTCTATATAGTGATTTGTTTCAACTCTAGCAATTATTTTAGCTTATACCCATACTCAGCTTTTTTCCTAACCTAACTTAGATATCCTGCAATTTTTCCACACCTCTCATTTAAAGACAGAAAATGCAAAAGTCAATTGTATGTAGATAACCACTCTTCTGTGTCTTTAGGCACAAGTTGGTGATGACAGATCAGTGAATGACACACGTCTCACTACTGTGAATAGCTCAGTATTGTGTAGGCTGCATTCTTGTATACTGTATGTATGTGAGAAAGCAATGTGTGTGAAAAGAGGTTTTTTAATTGATCCTTTTGGAGGAATTCTCATTTTGATTTCAGAGCTGGATTTCTAGATATATATTTTATAAGTTGGAATCAGTTTTCTATTTAGTAGAATATTTGTGGTTTTGCTATTCTATCTTCTGTGAATATTTGTAGTGTGATTTACTGTTGTTACTGATTAAATGTTTAGATTGTGAGGTAGCTGGTCAATAACATCCATCAGGGATTCCTGGCCTTTTTATATAAAGGATTCTCTTTCCTTAAAGTTTTATGAGAACCTAAACCCAAACCTTCCATAATTCGAGTATTTCCTTTCATTTCGCCATACCCCCTTGATATATTACAGAGAGTAATCAACAAATAACTGTTTTGATGGGAGTAAATAAAAAAAAATTATTTTAATCTCTGATTTCCTACCCCTTGTATGATTTTTTGAGGTCATTTGATGGCATGGACTATTTGCCTCTTCCCCATCTTCTACTGTATGGTCAGCTGTAGGAGCAATATCTGTGCTGGGAAAATCAAAATAAGATCAATCTAATAACTTTTGAAAGAGTTTAGAAGCAAGGCTGTACAAAATAACTCCATCTTTGTTGTTTAAAATCCTTTTTGGAAAAGCCTAGTTCTAAAGATGTAGCAGAGATAATTAAGTTCATGTCTCTCATTATAAATATGGGTTAAATCGTTTAGTTACTTATTAGGTGTTAATAAAAGGGCTCATTTGTAGTCATTTAATAAAAGATTTATTAGTATACTACTCTAGTTATTTAAACATCTTTTTGAGCATTGCGATCTCATTAGTTATATTTCCATAGCTTTTTCCTTGTAGTGTGCTAAATGCATTGCAAATTATTAATGTATGAAATTGCATATTGAAATTGCATAATTCTTACTTAATACTCCTTGTCTTTTAAGTATCTAAATGTACTAAGCCTCTTTAAAACAAGGTGACTTGATTATGTGTTTTACGGGAGTATACAAGGCAGAATAAGTTTAAATGCTTACATCTCTCAAGAAAGCAAAATTAACTCTTGTTTCAGTAATTTTTTGCAACAGTACTTAGAAATTTTAAACAGCAAGCTGAATTTATGTTCATGGAAATATTCCCAGGCTCCACTTTTGAAATGTAGCTTTTAGAATATTATAATTTTATCCAACATCTTTATTAAAGTATGCATGAGTCAAAGAACCTTTTTGACTCATGATTAATTGAATTGGCAATATGAGATGTATTTAATTGTCAGAGAAGGTGGAATTGTGTTTTGTTTAATGGAGTGTGAACTTTGTTTTCATCATTCAGGCAGACTAAACAACTAAACACAATTTTTATATTTGTATGTTAATGCTGTATTATTTTTCCTCAATTGTAAATAAAAAGAAAATAAGTGGGAACATTAAACTGTATTAAATTATCTAATAATTTTATTGTGAAACAGAAAATTGTTGAAGAAATAATTAATGCCTGGCAAATATTTCAACACCATTGAAGCACTTAGTTAAAGCACTAACAGTCTAAAATGTGGAATTGCAAAACATTGCATAGATTTATTATTTCCAAAGCAGTCAGCAAAGTAGACCTAAACTTCTTTTAAGTATATGAAGGTTTTAGGAACTGTTGAGGCATGATGAAGCATTTCTACTGCTGCAAAAGAATGTGTTTTTATTGGAGTGATTTCCAGTGAAACTAGTGCCTTTAATATTGATTAAGACACTGAGAAATGGTGTATTGATCATTTGTAGGGAAGTCTTAAATCAATTATATAAAGGCTGACTGACTCAAAAAATGTAATGTGCTTAAGGGAAAGGGAGTTAAGTCTCCAGTAGTTTTTGTGGTTGATCCAATAATACAATGTCCAGTTCAGTCATATTCCAAATTCATGATCTTTTCAGTCAGCTTCCCAGTTCTTATCATGTGATAAGCTGCATTCATGATTTACTCCTATTGACATAATTTTAATAAGCAAAATTGCTAGTATTGCATTCAGTGATTTTTAAGAAGTACAGTCTACTCAAATTTGAAAAACTTCAATCTAATTTACTGTTTTTGTATCTTATCTCTGTATGTAGAAAATTAGGAAATCAAGCAGTTCTTGCAAATGGTCATGACAGCCTTATAGAGATGGATGTGTTTACTCCAACATGCCACGATAGCAGTTATGGGGATGGGTACGTGACTCTAAGTGTTCATATGATGCTAGCTGCTGACACAGAATGAAAGATGTGACTTTAAAAGCTGATTCAATTGCCCAGAAACATTTGGGATGATGTCTCCTATCCTCTGGTTCAGTTTTAAAACTTATATTACATTACAAGCTATTCCATATTTTATTATTGTAAATATAAAAGTACATCAAAGTTTGAAATGCCATATTTTGAGTTTATTTTAAGGAATATTCGTATCTGATGGAAACTGTGATTATGCAGCTTCCAGAATCAGGCCTTTATCCATAAAGATATTTACTATGCAGCTGTTTTCACTAAATAAATATTATGAAATTTATTACAGTAAAACAACAGATCAAAGTGGAAGAACCACCAATATTAAAAGTTACATTTTTAAATTTTTGCATTAAGTTTTTTAAGCATCCAGCATAAAATTGGAGCTGCTAATCCATATTAGTGTGGTAACAGAGAATTTTGAAGTAAATTTCTCAATACATTTCTAAATATTTTTCTCTATGTGACTTTTCCATATGTGCTTAATTTTTCTGTTAATGTATATATTCTATTTGGACTACATTTCTGCAGTGCTGACAATTTATTGCCACATCATGCAGTATATTTAGATTCAGACCCCATAAAGGAATACCTGACAAAGGAACACAGCTTCTAATGAATACAGCGCTTCTTAATGCAAAATGGTGAATTTTAGAAATATACTGTACATCATAAATCTTTTCTGTTGTCCTTTTTTAAATTATATGCTTAAAAGAAAAACCTCATCGTAATTTTGACACCCTAACTCATGTTGCGTATCTTAATCTCAGAACAGTCCCACTGTAATCAGTGATGCTACAAAACATAAGGCCTGAGTAAGGGGATCAGTATCTTATCCTAAATCAGGCCTGTCAATGGCATGGCACTAAGGGAACAACTGCCCCAGGGCCCAGTGATTGAAAAGGGCATGGGACTGCCCGCTGGCACTGTTGCTACTGCTGCAGCAGCGGTGGCTGGAGTTCCAAACCCTTTAATCACTGCTGGAGCCCTAGGCGTCATGCTCCAGGAAGTGCTGAGGGCTGCCTAGAGTAGGCACAGCATGCTCTGGGTGGTGCTGAGGCTGCCTGGGGGATGATAGCCCCAGCCATCCCACTTCTTCCCAAAGCCCCACCTGAGCCACCACCACCCCTCCCCTGCCAAGAGTTCTTGTGAGTCTGTCGGCCCCTCTGTCCTCAGTAACCAATTGTTGTAGAATATTTTAGTATTGACTAAGTGAATTTACTTCAACTTCCAACAACCCTTTTAATTCCCAATTAGTTGAAGATTAACATCAGTATGATAGTTGTATATTAAATTTATCTAATTTTAATCAAATTTGAAGCGCGCATGAAAAGCCACCATTAATTTGTAAAATGTTCCTGTTTTTTAAAACTAAATACGTAGTATACTGGAAGAAATAAATGCTTTTTCCTCTAGATTATTTACCACAATGCTCATTTGGATGTATAACTGCTAACAAGCAGACTTAATAGAAACATGCATATTTATATTATATGTGTTTGTAATGGACCCCCTCCCCCAAATGTAGTGCATTTTGGCAATGGGACTACATTATGTGAAATTACTGTGAGCTGATACATTTTATTGCTGTGTTACCTGAATTAGTATCTTGTTTGTAAGCTTTTCATTTTTAAAATTACTCTAGCAGGGATCACCTCCTGGTGTGAAAGTTGTCCAAAGATAATAACACGTCAGTTCAAAAGCATAATAGATTTGAGAATACAGTATGCTATCAGCATGAAGATGCAGTTTATCAACAACACTAACACACTGTGTCTCAGCTAGAATCATTATGTATTTGTTCTTTTGTTTTCATGTTGTGTGTATTATTTACATTATAATATGCTATTTCTTGGAGATTGCTTACCTTTGCTATTTTTTATTTTCCCAGTAAAGTGCATATTAATATAACAAATTTGAAATAATATAATAATTAATAATGACACTTTAAAATAAGTTGTAAGGATTCATATGCATAGTTCTAGTGCCTTATTTGGTTTCCAGAATATGCACTATAGATTAATTATTGAAAAACAGTTTCACATCTCACAGTGCATCTTATGTTTTTATTCAGTTTGCTTTATCTTAGGGCACTCTTCTAATCTCATGTATGTTAATCTGTGAATCACTATATATTTAGTAAAATAAGATACCTTAATTTTATATGAAAGGCCTGTTTATCTTTAACCTGATCTAATCTGATACCCTCACCACAAATTATATAAATCCCAAAATTTGAGTACCAAAGGAAGATTCAGCATCAGTGAAATTAAGTTGAGGTTCTATGACAGTTTCCATTTGAATTAACCTGTTTTTTATATAGTGTCTCCTAATTTTCTGACACCTGCACCTTTTGAGTTAGTATCCCTGTTCTACCTAAAGATTATTTAATTTCTTTATTTTGTCATATAAAGGCAATTAAGGTAATACTTTACCATTATTATAGGTTGGGCTGGTAGCACTGCCTATTATTGAGGTTGCCTGACACTTCTTGTGATAAGACCCTGTTTTCACTTGGTTGTAATTTTGCCCAAGTTTATTGATTTGGACTGAAATCTTCCATGTTGGGTGTATACTTCAGGCTGATTTTATTTTAATTTCAACTAAAACGATTCAGCCATTTCCAAGAATGGGACTAGAGGGAAAATATGTTGTTTTTAATGTGCTCATGTTAAATTCTGGAAACCTTTTATTTGAGACATCTTAATAGTCTCATACTTTGGAGCAGGACTTGGAAATTTGGAGTTGTAAGGCAGTCTTTAATCATTCCCCTCAAAGTCTACCCACATATGGCCAAGTGGTATGCATCTGGGGGAAACAATCATAGTTTTTCCGTGCTCAGTAGGGACTTGCTAGAGCTTTGTAGCTTAATTCCCCAAAGATTCTACCAGTGCTGAGCATGGGCAACTGTGGGCTGAGCAGCACTTTACCTATTGTTGCCATTCCCAGCTATTCTATTCCGTGCAGAGACCAGATCAGATCTAAGGAGGAACCAGAAGGGAAGACTTGGATTGGCTGGGCAAGGGTGGGATCTTGTGGGCAGAGGAAGGAAGTGAGGAAGAACTAGGACAGGCCTGGCAAAGAGACTGAGAAAAGAAGTTCAGTTGAGAGGGGAGGGAGGTAGACACTGGGAGTGGACAAAGACCATAATGGGGATAGCTGATGCAAATACCCAGGGTGATACAGGTTTTTTTAGTGTCTTGGATTTCTGATAAAGACATTTGTTAGAGTGTAGACTCTCTCATGCTACTATGTGGCAATCTAGCAAATGGTGGTCATTTAAAAAAAGATAATGAGTAATGAAATCATGAACCACAAACATTTTTGTATGGAAGTAGTAGTCATTCATATATTTAGTAAACATTGGATAGATGATGACCTAAATAGATATCACAGATATAGATAGTATACACTTTTCACTCTTTTTATAATGAAGTGAAACAAAATCAGTATCTAATAAAAGAAGAAAAAATCGTATTGTAAAACTTGAAGTATAACACACAAGCTCATGAGTACTTTTAGTAAATAAATACCATTATCCAAAATTAATATCAGGATTCACTTTGTTTGGCTGGTTAGCTTGAAGGGAATATAGGAGAAATTATAAAAATTATACTTCTGCAACGGATAATGTTGTTGCATTTTATTCACCAATTTTACAACTTTATTGCTACAGGATAAAGAGCCACAGTATACCGCACTGTTAACGTGTTGCAGATTGTTGTTGTATGGAAGAATATTGTATTAAGTATATTGAACATCTTTCCCTTGTAGGGAAGGCAGAAAGGATTTGTGTTAACAAAAGGCAGGTTGTTATGATATACACAGTGAAACCCTTTTCCATCTTTATTTTCTTTGTGATAGCCTTTGCCTTGAGCAGTATCTTAGATAGTGTTAAATGATCTTGCTGCTGCTATCTGATCCTAGAACACATACTATTTCCCATCAAAAGTAGCTTTGAGTTTTGCCTGATAGGAAGCAGAAGCTTTAGCTTCTTTGCTCACAATTCTTTCGTTATTATTATTTTGTTAGAATAGTTCCTTGTCCTAGCCTAATTAGCTAGCCCCAGATATTGGAAAAAGAATTTCAAAGGGTAAATTGCTCTGTTTCTTTCATAGTAAGTACAGCAAGCAGAATTCTGTGACAATCCTCCAAATTAGATAATATTAGAAAGAAACATTTTAATGTTTCTCCTAATACTATAATACAGACATGAGTAATATTGGACTCATATGAATGCAGTAGGTTTTACATAGTGGATAGGATTTTCTTCATTATCTAGGTTAAGAGTTTTTGGTACAAGATTTCAATAAAAGAAAGGAATTCTGTATTACCTTCCCTTTGAACACCTACCACTTACTTTTCTGGATCTTACTTGGTTTGTTAAGTATTCCCATTGATGGTCTGCACCATACTGTTCTTGAATGGTTTTGTAATCTGTTCCCATGTTCAGAAGACACAATTTTCAGTTAATTTGATATTTGCTATACAACTCCTGCACTTTTGTATCTTTTTTTTCCCCCTCCCATCCTGACTTCCAAATTGGTATGGTTAGTCAGGGTTCCCTCGATTTTGTTTTTCACAGAGGAAATGACACCACAGAGAAATCTTGTTGGGAGTGAAATCACACCAGTATTCCTTGGATACAAAACAGTCTAAATGTCAGCAAGTACAGCCAATCACATGGTGAGAGATGCCTCAGGCTCAAACAAATATTAATTATTTATATTACTATTAATCTTATATTCATATCTCCAAATTCACCATCTCTGAGGATTTTGATTACTATTTCTTTTTTCATTCTTTCATTCACTGAAAGAAATTAAAAAATAGTGGTCGCTATTGGTAAAATAAGCAGTAGTGCCTACCTGTTTCTCAGCTGCCAACTAAGTCTTTGTCCCCAAAAGGTTTTTATACAGTAACAAAATATTTTAAGTGCAGTAGAACTATCGCAAATCTGTGTTTTGGAATTGCTGGATACTAAAACCTTGGTCCCCTTAAATGACCAAATATCAGCTAAATTTTTGCATAGAAAAATATATAATAAGATGTTTAAAAATAAGGTGTTTATTTGAAAAAAATAAATGGACTTATTAAATAAAACACTGGATAGCATTACTTTGAGAAGTGCCATGTTTTTTAGAATTTTGCAGTCTAAAAGATTTAATAAAATATTAAAATTGTCACTTCCATGCAAATCAAGTAAGTACTTGTAAGATAATCAATTTTTAAATGAAGATCTGCAATTATAGATGATATATAAGCTTTCTGTGAGATGAGACAGAACATAATTTGCCTTTTTAAGTCAATGCCTGGACATGTACTGCAAATGCAGTTTAGTCTTTATCAATTAATTACTCTGATACATTTCTAATTAACATGTTATAAAACATAGGCAGGGTGGATAAAATCAATTGTGGACAGAGTATATTCTGAGAGCACAAGGCTTTCCATGCTATCAGGAAACAGCTTGGATTTGTTGTCTGACAAAGCATCCTTCTGAACATCTCATAGAAAACACTAGTTAGCAGGATTCAGAGAAAAGAAACAGGTGTACTACATATGTAAGTCTGATAGGATCATACTTTCAATATTTAACATTTTGAGCTAATACACCTGGAGAGACTGCAATGACATTTATATAGTAACTCTACTCACTGGAGAGATCCACATTTTTTTTTCCTCTAAATTGATGAGGTTTTTTTAGTCTTTATTTCACTCATTTTGATTTTTCCTTGATATTCTTCAGCCAGCCCTGCATATGTGGCCGCTCTGGTATTGTACTGCTGTAACTTAGAGCAGAAGGGGGAAGAGCTTAAAGTGAGAAGCCACACTGTGTGCTACCTCTGACTGTCAAATACAAAAGACACCATTTTCTCTCATTGCCTTGGTGCCCAGAATGTCAGAGCCTTGACAGCTTGCACTACCAGAAATATGCTGGCATCTTCCAAATTTATCTGTGAGATTATCTCCTCTAAAGGTCTCTGCTGGGCTCTGCTGTAGCAATGCCAGTACCTCACCTAAGGAGTGATCAGAGCCTGATTGTTCTCAACCAAGTTTTTGTAGTATAGAACATGTGAAGCCCAATTTGAAAGCTTGTTAAGACCCATTTCCATTTGCAGCCTTGGGAAACTAGAAACAGCATCAGAAGAATGCTTAAATGGCAGATCAGTCTCCATGCAATCCAATGCATGTTTTGCATTGAAATTTGTTTTAAAAACAGCAGTATTAGTATAATTATGTTGAGTGTACTTTGGCCACCCAAAATGGTACACATTCACATAAAAATATCTTTCACTATGTTATTTCATTAAGAACAGAAGAATGACCATACTGGGTCAGACTAATGGTCCATCTGCCCTGGTATCCTGTCTTCTGACAGTGGTCAGAGCCAGATACTTCAGAGGGAATGAACAGAACAGGCAATCATCAAGGGATCCATCTCTTGTCATCAAGTCCTAGCTTCTGGCAGTCATAGACTAGGGACACTCAGAGCATGTTGTTACATCCCTGACCATCCTGGTGAATAGCAATTGTTGCATCTATCTTCTTTGAACTTAATCTAGTTCTTTTTTGAACCCTGATATAATTTTGGCCTTCAAACATCAGCTGGCAGTAAGTTGCTGTGTGTGTTGTGTGAAGAAATACTTCCTTTAGTTTGTTTTTAACCTGGTGCCTGTTAATTTAATTGGCTGATCTTAGTTCTTGTTTTATGAAAAGGACCAAATAAAATTTTCTTATTCATTTTCTCCACACCAGTCAATATTTTATAGACTTCTAATGTATCCCTTCTTCCTAGCTTCTTTTCCAAACTGAAAAGTCCCAGTGATTTTAATCTCTTCTCATATGGAAGCCATTTCATACCCTTTAATCATTTGTTGCCCCCCTTCTCTTATCTTTTCCAATTTTAATGCATCTTCACTGAGAGAGGGTGACAACATCTGCACATGCTATTCAAGATGTTGGTATACCATGAACGTATATATAGAGGCATTATATTTTCTTTTTATCTATCCCTTCACTAATGGTTCCTACTATTGTTCACTTTTTCACTGTCATTGCACATTAACCAGATGTTTTCAGAAAACTATCCATGATTACTTCAAGATCCCTTTCCTGAGTGGTAGTAGCTAATTGAAATCTCACCATGTTGTATGGATAGGTGGGATTATGTTTTCCAATGTGCATTACTTAGCATTTATCAAAAATGAATTTCATTTCCCATTTTGTTACCCAATCGTTTTGTGAGATAGTTTTGTAACTTTTCAGTCTGTTTGGGACTTAACTATCTTTGTATCATCTGCAAACTTTGCCGCCTCACTGTTCATCCCTATTTCCAGATTATTTATGAATATTTTGAACAGCAGTGGTTCCAGAACAGACCCCTGAAGAATCACTGCTTCCCCCAACTCTCCATTCTGAAAACTGACCATTTATTCCTATGCTTTTTTTCCTATAATTTAACCAGTTACAGATCCACGATTACTTTAGTTTGCTTAAAAGCTTTTGATGAGAGACCTTATCAAAGATTTTCTGAAAGTCCTATGTATACTGTCTACACTGAATCACCCATATCCACATGACCCCCCTCAAATAATTATAATGGTTTGGTGAGGCAATATTTCCTTTAAAAAAACTACATTGAATTTTAACAAATTATGTTCATCTATATGTTTGACAATATTGTTCTTTACTATTGTTTTAATCAGTTTGCCTGTATGGAAATTAGGCTTACTACCCAGTAATTGCCAGGGTCGACTCTGTAGCCTTTAAAAAAAAAAAGGCATTGCAATAGTTGCCCTCCAGCCATCTGATACAGAAGCTAATTTAAATGAGTAACATACCACAGTTAGTAGTTCTGCTGTTTCATGTTTGAGTTCCTTCAGAACTATTGAGTGAATAATATATTGTCCTGGAGACTTACTCTTTAATATATCGGTTCGTTCCAAAATCTCTTGTAATGAGACCTGAATTTGGGATAGTTCTTCAGATTTGTCAGCAGAAAAGAACGACTCAGTTGTGAAGAATAGTGTAAAAATTCATTTACTTTCTCTGCAATGGCTTATCTTCCTTGGGTGCTCTTTTTGCATCTCCGTTGACCAGAGGCCTCACTGATTGTTTAGCAGGCTTTCTGCTTCTGATGTACTTAAAAACAATAAAAAATGTTGTTAGTTTTTGAATCTTTGGCTAGTTTCTCTTCATATCTCTTTTGGTTTTGGCTAGTTTCTCTTCATATCTCTTTTGGTTTGCCTGCCTTTGCTTTTACACATGACTTGTCAAGTTTGTGTCCTTTCTATTTTCCTCAGTAGGATTTCACTTCCAATTTTTAAAGGATGTCTGTTTGTCTCTAACCATTTCTTTCTTGTTTGTTTGTTTTGTTTAGTTATGGTATCACTTTTTAGTCATCTTATTATGTTTCTAAAATTGGAGTATATAGTTAATTTGAGGTTCAAGTATGGAAACCTTTAAAAATACCATTCAGCTTGAAGCCATTTCAGTTTTGGGACTGTACCTTTTATTTTCTGGTTAACTATCTTCTTCATTTTTGTATAGTTCCCCTTTTGGAAGTTAAATGCTATGAAGTGGGCTTCTTCAGCGTTCTCATATCTGATGTTATTAACAATAGCCTTAATATTGCTTACAAATGAAATTCCTTATGCTGTATATTACCAGGAATCTTTGAGGGGAGGGGGGAGAATATTTCAAAGGACAGCTGATGCTTATGTTCTAATGGCCTATGGGTTTCCCACAACACAAATATTTGTCAAAGCACACATTTTCCTGGTTATCAACTGTCATTATTTCTCCCAGGCAATAACGGGACAGATTAAATCCTGATAGAACTCCAATATATTGTACTAAAATAATTATAACATATTTATTCTAAGTAAATATATGGCTTGGCCGCCTTCTGTTGCTACCTCTGGTATACACACACCTATAAACTTCTGTCTCACTGGTGGTGTTTCTGGCAACAACCAAATTCTACATAGTGCTCCTTCTTAACCTGGTCGGTGAGGTTATACAAGCATCTAGTAAGCCTCATCCGAACATGTTACCTCCAAGCTCATGTGGAGCGGTATTCACCACAGAAATGTCAGCTAAAAATGTCGTCATGTTAGTATGGTGATTGACTCGTTGAGAGAATCCCAAACTTTGCTTTAATTTTTTCCTATAATTCTGCCTACAGTCTTTTTGGGCAGGCTCACGAAGAGGTGTGGTGTCTTTGTTTGTTTGTTTGTTTGTTTGTATACATACATAATCCCCAAAATGAAACCAGCTCCCACGTCCATGATCACACATTAGTAGGTTGATAGCCACAAATATAAACTGAGGATTATGAAAATATTCTTCAGGATATATCAAAACCAAAACAGCGTACATTTTCCGAAAGTTACCATTCAGTTATAGTTGAGATGCTGCTGTTTTCCCTGTATCATAGTTCCAGGGTAATTGGACTGTTTTCCTCCTCCTCCCTGGTCCGCTCTTGGAGTGCCCAATCAGGTCTTAGGTCTCCAGCCATTGCCTGTCTCTGGGAAGAGAGCTTTGTCCCACTCCCATCTGACTAGAGTTATTTTGAAAGGTACAGCTCCCTGCATTACCCTATCATATCCCCATCAAGCCAGTCTGTCTAAAGACCAGCACCCGTGCATTGCTTTTTCTCCAGCACCTATGAACTATATTGCCAGCACTTCCAAATTACCACACAGCTTTTTCTAATCAAGCACATTTGTTCTTAAGGTAAAAGCATTATAAAGTAAGGTTAATAAATATACCAGGAGTCACTCTTCAGTATTATTGGGACCCTCACAGGCCAAAGCATTCCCAGCCTTTTACAAAGATTGGGAGGGGCCTCCTTGGACAGGAGGCACTGTTCATTTGCTGCAACAGGAAGAAGGCCCTGGATCAGTTCAAGCTCACCCTTTTATACCAAAAGTCCTGTCTTTGCTACTCTCTGAAAACCCAAGTTAAACCACTATATTTCACCACCCCCGCTGATGCTTCTCTAATATTGTTGACAATCCCCAATGTAATCACCCTCATTGTTTTTGCTTCCCGGAAGAGCTGCAGTTATTCTCACCCATATAGCACAACAGTCGTATGTGAAATCATTTAGAAATTTAACACGGGGGTATCAAAAGATACTGCATGGGGTTGCAATATCTGCCTTTTATTTAGACTAAGAAACAATTGTGTTAAAGGTGTGATATCTGAAAACATTATTTTTTTTTAACTCCATCACTTCAGTATTTGACATTGTTTTGTAACACAGAACTCAGGTGAAAGAATGCCTGTCCACATTTGTCAGAAAATTTGTCAAGAACTCTGCTAGCATGCTGCCTACATAATTGTAGTTAGTATGGTTCTGGCCCCACTATCAACGAAGTTTGTATAATAAATATTTTCACTTTAAAAAATACTGCTTTTTGTACATACGTTTTGTGCAACATGTTGGTTTCAAGAATCTATGTAAGTTTAAAAAGTAAGATATTAAGAAAGACAAGGCAAAACGCTATAAGGAGAACCAAAATTTTCACTTCCTGTTCCATTCATTTATTATTGTGTTTTAATATAATCTTTTTCTTCCACAGGCATTTCTTATTCAAAACAGGAACAGGGACAACACCACTGTTCAGTACTGCAACACCAGGTTACACAATGGCATCTGGCTCTGTTTATTCCCCCCCTACTCGGCCACTACCTAGAAATACACTATCAAGAAGTGCTTTTAAATTCAAGAAGTCTTCGAAGTATTGTAGCTGGAAATGTACTGCACTCTGTGCTGTAGGAGTCTCAGTACTACTGGCAATACTGCTATCCTACTTTATAGGTAAGTTCTAGTTCATATGCTTATCATCATCATAAATCTGGAGGTCTGTTTTCTTAGTTATATATGGACTATGCCCAACTATACAATATCAAGCTTTATTTTTATTAGTGGTTTCTAGTAACAGCTTAAAGCATCAGAGCAATTTAATTGAAACTCTCATTCTTTAGATAGGATCTAAAAAAAAAATTAACTACTTTTCAAGTATTTTTCAGTGGAATAGCCATTGAAATGTCTTTTTAAAAAAGACCATAAATCAGAAATGTCATGTTTTGTCCTTTTCAGATATATAAAATATGAGCTATAAAATCCTCTAATTCACACATGATTTCCAACATTTGTATTGTATATTCTAGATTGTCTCTCTTTCTCCCCATCAAGCATAACTTACTTTATTTAGCATGTACAATGTTTGTTGTTACTTTTTATGATTATATTATGTATTTGTATTTACATAGTGATCAAAAGATTACTAAACACTTTAAACAGAAACAGATATTATCTGTTTAAACAGATGTCATATGGACAGAGTGGGAAAAGAATTTTCCTTTGTCCTGTTTTTAAATTATTTTATATGTTGCATCATTATCTGTTAAATTATCAGGTAAGTTGTTTCTTCTTCCTTCTTGCCACTTCTCTGTTTGGATTCAGTTAGTTTTATAGCCTTCTTGCAAGACTCATGCTTGTATACCTGGCTGTGATGTAAATCTGTCTTCCTAATGTCCACTAATATCTAGTTAATTTACTGAGTCTTTGGCCTCACCCTTGATCATTTTCCATACACAGTAAGGGCCATCCAACCAATACCATTGTAGCCCTGCCTCCCTTAACTTATCTTCAGTTGAAACAATCTGCATTAGGTACCTCACATCCTCATTTCATTTCCTGTCACAGTGTTGAATCATCTTAGCATCTTCATTTTTGTAATGGAGAGCATATTGATTTCTTTTCTTGTGGTGAGCCAAGTCTCTGTTCCATACATCAGGATGGGTTGAATGATAGTTCTATACATTCTCCTTTTAACTTTATCAAGATAACATCATTTCCTGTCACCTTGCACCAATCAGCCTTGGTATGATCCCAGGCATTACTCTGGAAGGTAACATTTTTCGGTAACCACTGATTTTAAGTATTTAAATTATTTTTCCCTTCTAAGCTGTCTGTCTCTAATATCTTTTATGATAAGTCCTCCTCCCTTAAGTTATCAAAACCTCAGTGTTACTGATGCTCATTCTAAGTCCTTCCTCCCCAAACTCTCTTGCGCTCTCTCAGTCATCAGCACATATTTCTAAATGTGGCTCTATACCACAAAACCAAAACCCTGAACAGCAGTGGACCTAAAAGTAGCAGGATTGATGTTCCCTCTGAAGCTGGACAGTAAGCTCTGAGCTTCAGAGCATGGGCTCCAGCCCACTGTCGTTTTCAGTTGCATAGTGCAGGTTAGGGATGTAAAATCCTGGTTAATCAGATAACCATTAAACCTTAGTGTTAACCGATTAAGCAAGATCCCATGGGGGAGGGAAGGGGCGATAATGGAGCCAGCAGCCCCAAGCCCAGGGAAGGCGAGAGCAGCTTCACTTCTCTAGTGCAGGTTCAGTGATCTAGAATTAGTTGACCCAGACTTTGAGACATGCTGCCACACTTTTTTAATTTTTGTGGTATAGCCATGCCAAGTCATCAATGAACCACACATTCCAAGGTGGCTCCCTTTGTATCATCTCACTTACTATACACATAAGTACTGCAAACAAAACAGGGCAGTCCTGAGACTCAAAAGTCTTTGTTGTAGCCCCCTTTGGTTTTGACTATGGTATTGGTTCCCTCAGACACGTCTTGGATAAGACAGCCACATCCTTCTGGCATATCTCTCCTTCACAAACTCCACCAAACTTATATTTGGTAAACAATTGTACAGCATCTCCAAATCCAGAAGAACAATACCCAGTTACCTTCTCTTTTCTCTGAATTTTTCCATGAGGATTCAGTGAACAAATATGACATTAATTGTACCCCTTTTCGACAAATCAATGCTGACCCTTCCAAATTTCAGCTGTTCTATACAGATGTTTTTCAATAATCTTCTCCTGTATTTTCATAAGATCTGATATCAGCTGACTTGAGCAATAATTACCATACAGTGCAGTGTCTTGTTTAAAAATGGCAACCACTAAGGTTTTATCCCATTCATGACACATTTTCTCCTTTTTTAAGAATATCATTGAACAGACTTGTAAAATACTTGATGCCTTTGTTTCCCAGTAACTTCAGCACATCCTCCAATACTTCATCCAGATACATGCTTCCCTTTTTTTCATTTTCCTAAATGCCTCTACAATCTCTTCCTCTTTTATACAATCTATTTCAACCCTGTTCATTTAAGTTTTTTAACTTCATAAATATTGAACATTTAAGCATTATGTAACTTTAGGTTTACCTAATTATGGGAGAGTGCTTTTTCCACTGGTGTAAGTGAGGAAACTAATTGACTTCAAAGCAAGTTGGATCATTACCTATATAATATATTTTCTGCTACTTCTGTGTCTGTGACCAGTTTGTGACTATTGGCACCTCTGAGCCCACAAATAGCTTTATGAGCTCTTTCAGGCTCTGTAATAAAAACTAACTTAGATATGTTATCAAACTAATACACAAATAGTCTTTTTATCTGCAATATGAAGATTGGTAGAATTGAAATTAGTGTCTTGTTTGATTAATAAGAAGTTTAAGCTCACTATGATTATGGAACGATAAGCGTACAAGTCTAACTTTTGAAAACCACATTTGTTACACTCAGATCTATATGCCCAGACAAGGGAGGAAAATAGCAAGGGGAAAGCTTTTCTTTTTTTATCAATGTAAATTAATAATAGAACCCTGAGGGGCTTAAGATCCTTAAATCTTCATTGCCTTTGTTGAAACAGGCTTGTTAAATTTCATTCCAAGTCACAGCATAAGCTGAATAAAGCCTTTGAAGTAGCTCTTATTTGGACTGAAGCCACTGTGAACAGTTCAAGAAATTGGGCTGCTGAGTAATAGGAGAAATTCCTTTCCCCTGTGGAAGAATACAACTCTCACAGCAGCATTTTCAATCTCTCTTTCAGCCTGGAGACCTGCATAGGAATTGTGTCCAAGTCTCATGCATGGCAGTCCAATCTGTTTTCTAGCTGAATTTTGTTTTTTCTTCATTGGTCATATACCCTGGTTGGCTTATATAAATAGGTGATTCAGAGCTAGGCTTCTGACATAGCATTTTTAAAATTCTAATTACATTTATAATATACTCCGAAGACTAAAAATGCTCAATCACAGACTTTGGGTCAGCATTTCTGGTTATTCCAATCAAACGTATCTTTTATATATCAATGTCTGTTTGGGATCTGTGGGAGGGTTAGTGCAATAATTTGAAGGCAATGGCGTAATTACAAACTTAATATATGCTAAAATTTTAAGTGGCAGTATTAGGTGTTAGACATCTCTGAGAAGGAGAGACTGTAGAAGAGAAGTAAACACAAGTAAAATAACAAGAGCTTGATTCCAAGTCCCCAAAGAGGCTAAAACACTTATGAGTATGAATGTCACAAAAGTAACTTTACTGGACTATTTCTGACAAAGGCACATTCAGAAATATGAGGGCTCATCTATCTGCACATCCACTAACATGATATATGCCATCAAGTGCCAGACAGTCTCTACGCTAAAGGATAAATGGACGCAAATCAGACCTCAGGAATGGTAACACACACAAATCTGTAGGGGAACACCTTAACTTCCCTGAACATTGAGTGATGGATTTGAAAGTAACCATCCTTCTACAAAAGAATTTTAAAACCCAATTACAGAAGGAGACAGTTGAACTGGAATTCATTTGCAAATTCAGCATTATCAGTTTAGGACTGAATAAGGATCTTAATTGGTTAATGCACTAGAAAGGCAATTTCTCCTCTCTAGATATTCACATCTCCAGACCAAGTGCAGTAAATGACCCACTTCCACCCTTACTTGCTTAGCTTCATTAACATAAGAAACTTCTTCCTTATCTATACCCTGCTTCTGTAACTTCCACTCCAGTTCTTCTCATGAAGTGGGATTTTTCTCTCACAAAAGCTTGTTCCCTATTAAATCTGTAAGTCTCTAAAGTCACAGGCCTCGTTGTTGTTGTTGTTTTTTTCAAATACAGACTAACACAGCTACCCCTCTGAGACTTTTCAGAAATATAAGTGTGTCTAATTTGCCAGTGTTCATATACATTCTTTTTTGGGGTAACTTTCCAAGAAGAGACCGAGTTTTCAGCCCTACACATTTATTCACATACTTTTGAAAACAAGTGAAGCTGTTCTACATTTCATGGGCCTAAGCTAGTTCATATGCTTACTGAAATAAACAATGCACAGGAGCCTCTTTCTATGTATAGTCAATAGGGAGCTCTTTGCCTACTGGTGATATTACACACATTTCAGCTAGCTCAGCAACCTGAATGTAAAATGCAGCATCCAGGAACACTCACTAGAGGATTTTGGCTCTATAAAGCTATGAATAGATTATACTTATTCATATATGTGGTTTTCCTATCTCTGCAGATATAATATCAAAAATAGTGCATTAAATAAACCATCCATGTATTATTCCATGTAAGTAATATACATGGAAATAGTCTTCATTTTATTTAACTGTTTCACAACACCAGGTGCGAGAGAAAAGACTCAATGGGAAATGGCTTGCAAAAAGTTCGATAGGATGGCAGCATTGTGTGACATGTTTCTCAGCAAATCAAGGGGAACACATCATGTTCTGACTTGTCCAGTGTGGTGACATGGTATCCATAAAGCCAATTTGTGACTTTTTTTTTAACTTCATGGAGAGGCATTGTCACAATCTATGACATGCTGCAGCCCAGGCTCCAAAATAAGCCAGTACATATCGATGAGGTCGGTAGTATTGCAGACATAAATAGTCTAATTTGTGGTTGTGGCAATAAAAAATGGACTTAAGCAAGGAAGGAAGTAATGGATCCCACCTTTAGCAACTGTAATGTAGCCTCTCAAACAGCTACTTCCCAGACAAGAAATGAGATGAACATACCACATCTATGCTTATTTTTAGTCACTGAAGATCTCAGGTGAAGGAAGTTGCTTCAGATTCTGCTGTCCCTTAAAAAAACACCACAATGCATAAGAGACTGTTGCTAGACCTCAACTCTACCCCTGCTTAACTGTTCAGTCAGTTAGTTGAGCCGAGGAGGGATGCTACATTAAAGGCCTTAGCTGTCTTATTGTTCCTCCAAAACGTGACAGCAATGGCTTTGGCGGCTATAGTGTTACTGAAGGGGGAGGCAGGAAACAGAGGAGGCTAACATGGGATAGAGAAGTATTTTCATCCAGTGGGTTATGACCATAAAGAGAGTCGTCAAAAAAAAAATCAACTCTCAACTGAATTACAGTCTAAAGCAGTGATTTTCAAGCTATTTTTCTCATGATCCAGTTGAAGAAAATTGTTCATGCCTCTGACCCAACACAATTATAACTTTGGACTAGAGTGTGGGTTCTGGGGTGGAGCTGGAAATTAGGGGCTTGGGATGTAGGGGGGCTCAGGGCTGGGGCAGTGGATTGGAGTGCCAAGTTGGGCATAGGCTTGCCTGAAGTGACTCTCAGTCAACAGAGCAGTGGGGATCCTAAGGATGGCTTCCCTCCAGTCCTGGAACCTCAGACCACACTGTGTCCCAGAAGAAGCCAGTAGTAGGTCTGAGTGCAAGGCAGAGGTGCACAAGTAGCAGGCACTGCCCTCCCCAAGAGGGAGAAACAGCCTGATGCTGCATCCTGAGCTTGCACAGTTTCTTGTACACCACCTCCTCCCTTCAGTGAGTGCTGGGAACATCTGCTGCTCAGAATCCTCCAGCTCAGTCCCAGCAATGTCGATGTGTGAACTAGAGAGTTGGAGTCTGCTGAGTCCAACATCTTCTAGTGGCAGCCAGTAGCTCTTCAGTGCCAATAATGAGTTTGCGGGGGGGGGGGGGGGGGGGGGGGGGGGGGGGGGGGCAGTTCTACATAGATCATACATTCTACACAAATTTTGCATTGTGCAGTGACACAGAATTCCTTCTGCAGAAACTCACCTTTATAGAAGGTTTCTTAGTTTTGACAATAACTGGTATTCTCCAAATCAGTGGTCCCTACCAGTGTTCCACGACATGTCATCCTTCCTCTCTTCTGTGGAGCTTTGTTCTAGGACTTCACATGGTAGTAAGGTAACAGGAGAGGGGATTAGTCCATACCACTCCTTATGTTTCCAGTTCAGAGCACTAGAAGGGAAGGGTGCTGATGTAGACTGATAGCCCTGATATGTGCTCCATGCACTTCTGAGCTCAAGTGCATGGAGCACATATGCATACCTTTTCAAGAATTCCACTTGCTCTATAAAGTAAATAACTTTCTATTCCTTTCAAGAAAATGTTTGTGTTCCCTTACCCTTTTTGAAAGAGTAGGAGGAAGTATACTCAAGCCATGAAAAAGGAAGTAAATTTAAATATTGTCCAAGTAATCTTAATTTGGCCTCCTTGCCCAAATGGATTGGTATAGTCTTTCCTGTCTTTACAGAGGAAGTTTATGAAGTAGAACCTAGAAGTAGAACCTAGCTCTCCTGGGTTGCAGGACAGTGCCTTAAACACAAAATTAATACTTGTTTTCTTCTTCTCGTGATGCTCTGCCTCATTCCCAGTCCATTGTGTACTAAACGTGTGATGCAGTGAAAATTGTGTATCTCATGGCAAATGTACGGGGGGGAGGGGTCAATTTAAAATTGTATGCATAACTTTAATTTAGGAATTTAATAATTTTTGGCTGTTCATGTTTAATCTTCATTAATTAATTTTTAGTTTGCTTACTTAAAAAACACATCAGAGCCTTACTGACAACAGTCACCATCAGCATTTGAATTCGGGACCTTTAGTTATACAGCACCAGTCTCTACCATTTGAACTGAAAGAATAACTGATAGCAGTGGCAGCATGCCAGTCTTTGAGACAACTTTGTCCACTGACGAGGCTAACTTGTGTGGATCGCGAAGCCTCATTGCCTCTCATGGTAGATACAAACTCTCTTTAGAAAGTCATTTTCCAGAGTCAGTGTTGCTAATTCCTTGGCGCTGTCTCTCTCCAGATGGATCCAAGAATATTGCACCAGACATGAAAGCACTTTGGTAAGCAGATCTCCTAAATTAGTGCTGGACTTCCACCATACTAGATGTAGTCAACTTGGACTGAAGGATTATAGAATAAAAGACTGCATATTGCAGTCATGAATGTTGTCCTGTGTCTGTTAAATAGGTTTCTATTAGCAAAAATGTTATTTGACAATAGTGGAATATTTGTCAGTGCCCTGTTCATTCCACCATCTCTGCAGTTCTGATTGCTTAGCAGTTATCTGTCATACTTTCAGGTCAATTTGCATTTTATGAACATTTTACCCTCTGTGTACCTTGAAATTGATTATTGCATTAGCCTTAGCTCTGCAGCCAAGGGTCAGAAGAAAAATATATGCCAGCCAGTCGTCTTCATGATAGAGCAAATATTTAAATATCAATGGCAACATAAAATGCATTTTGTCATTTAATTTTTTGCTTTATCTTTGTAATATAAATGCTATTTTATTAAATTAAAAAGCTCACTAATACATTAGACCATTTTTCATTACTACTTTCTTATGAACTCTTAGGTAAATCCATTCTATACAGTACAGATTTAGACCTAAGAACTGAAACTTGTAATGGAAAAATACATATTGTAGTTTATATTCCACTGTATTAAATATAGTGACATTTATATTTCGGACTGATCAACATGACTTGTAGCAAAAAGGTCACAGGGATGTTATGGACAAAAGTGCATATGACACAATCAGGGCAAAAGTCAAGGAAATAGTCTTGTTTTTAAAAAGTCATCTCATAGGCATTGTTTGATAATTTCATATAATTTACACTTTCCTCATTTTAGTGTAAATATTTAGAACTGTACTTGTGCTGTGATTACTTGGTTCATATCTTCACTGCTGTTGCCAGTTCAGGAATGTACCTATTTTATTATCATTATTACAAAATATGTATATGCACTGTATATGCTTTATGAATAAAGCATGAATGTATATGCTTTAAAAACAAACTCTCCTTCTCTTGAAGAAGTTTAAAAAGTACAAGACAGATTGAAAACTTCTTGCAGCACTTTTAGGACTGAGGAGATTGACTGTGAGAGTAAGAGAGAACCTTAGGGGATGGGTTTTAAGAGAGAGAGAGTGGGTACTTGTCCAACAAAGATGGGAAGTAGTTCCTTCATGGGTCAACCTGTGCTGAAGAGAGAAAACCAGGGATGAGGAAAATATTAAAACAAATTAACTCTTTTTATAGATATTTTAAATTAAACTTGGGAAACAAGAAACTTCATCAGTCCTCTGAGTTGAGTAGTTGGCTTTGTCTCTATGGTATTGTCGCTGAGTTTCTTTTCTCTATTATTCTACCATCCAGCCAAGCATTTAATGACAGCCGCTGTTATCATATCCACCCACAAATCCCAAAGGGATGGCTTCTGTTCCAGGTGGACTTAGTGGCAAAACTCTCACTGATTTCAGTAGGGCAGAAGATGTCAAGATTAATAGATTTATTTTTAATCCTAAAAATCACACAGTACATGTCTTGTGACAGCAGCTATAGAAGTACATAAGAAGCATAAGAAGTACAATATGCTTCCCTGCATTGCTAAGTTACTATTATTCTGCCACTCCTAAAGCTCAATTACTGTCAGTAGCAAGAAAGACATAATTTAATTAATAATGCCATTTAAACTGAATTTTTGCAATACCTGTTAGCAGGCATAGGAGAAAATATAACTTAGTTCTATCAATCACCTTTACTTTCATTATGTGGTAATTTATCTATGTTTATTTTAAATACACTAGTGTCATTTTTGTTAATAGATGTATTCTAAACTTTTATATGTATGGTGCTTAGGCCAAATTCTGCCCACAAATGCTTCTGTGTGCCTCCCATTAGATTAGATCTTTGGTCATGAGCAATAGCCACATTCACTTGTATGGGGTCAGAAGACTGCTTCTCTTCTGTCTAGCTCTGGAATATGTAACTGATCGTTTCAGTACCATGTTCCTGCTCTCTCTATTATTTTGGCATTCCAAACATTTCAGATGTGTTGCTATGTACCAAAACATATCTTTCATTATTAATTCTAAAATTACTGCCTCCTTTTCCTCACCTACTCCCATGTTCTTTAGAAAGCGTGATGTGTTACAGAGTGCGCCCGACTACCGACTCAACTACAGTGCCCCAATGCACCACTCCAAACATAGTTTTACACTCATTAAAGATTTGCTATAGTGAGGCTTCCCTTCAGTCAGTCTTCTGAGTTCAGCATCCCAGGCACCAAAGGGAGTTTGAGCATTAGTTTCTTGGTTGAACAAGAGCATGGGCACCTTTAGAGCCTTAAGAGGCTCAGAAGCTGGAGATGCTGACAAAGTACATCACTCCTTGGAGTGCCTTAGTATACTTATAGGTGCCTCAGAGAGTAGATCTTCCCCTAGAGCTCCTTAGGACAATGGTTTCCACACGTCTTTTGGTAAGGTAACCCACTGACTGAATTTTAGCTTCCTTTGAAAACAACTCAGAGTCTAAATCTTTGAGCAGGCCCCAAAAGCCTAGGCCAGCTCCTTTTCTTTCATCTTCTCTGCTTAATCCTCCTACTCATTGTGTCAAAGAGGGCACTGACCGCTCATAGCAACCCTCTCCATCTTGGCACCACAATCTTAATCCTGGCCAAGCGTGCAAGGGCAGAAGGGGTTGGAAAGCAAACCTACCCCATGCTCACCCTACAAAGGTGGCTCCTGCCATGAGTCTAGACCTGGCTCCCCATTTGCACTTGGAGCACTTGGTTGCTGCACCGCTCAGGTTTGTTCTAGCACCCCTCGCCATGGCCTGAGTTGCTCAATAAGTCCATGCACCTAATTGCAACACCCACAAAAAGGAGCCTGGGGTGCAGGAACTGTCCCTACAGGGTGACTGTGGCATGAGTTTGCCCTCTAATACTCCCTTCTCTCAAAGCTTCTGTCTATACTAAGCCCACCACCCATGTAGAATTTCCCTGCAACCCTAGTGGCTTGGGACTCCCAGTTTGGGAAACTCTGTCTTGGGAGGTTTGTTGGTGCCTTAGAAAGTCTGAAAGACTTTCCCTCCGCATGTATCTCTGCATGTGTCTAGTGCATGCTCTGAAAGAAAGTAAAGTAAATGAGCCCTTGGTGGTGATGATCAGCACTTAAGGATTGTAGTCTTGAATGAACCTTACAAAGGTTACCAAAGCCTGGCATGCCATCCTAATGTTCCTATTTCAGCACCTTTAATAACCTTTTGAAATGTAACTGTATAGGTCAGGAATTTGATCCTGTGCCCAATAGCTCAGCCAGATCAATCAACTCAAGTTTAATCATCTCAGAGATGCTATTTTTAAGTGGTGAGATTCACCCTTGGACAAAGCTGTCCACACCACTTAAATAATTAATGTGAAGCTTAACAGGTGTGGATGGCACTGCATGGACCTTCCACACAGGGTCATTATCAGACAATGGAGAAAATCTTCCTCTGAAGTTGATGCAATATATATGTTTTCAATTTACCATGATGGCAATTTTTACTTATATTTTAAAACATGTTTTAAAATTCTCTATATTATGATTTGTTCAGTGTGATGGGACAGGTGTCCATCCCATTCAGAAAAGGGTTAAAGAGTTCCTCTGGGCACAATCAGCTCCCTCCTGGCCCATCTATGAAGCTTAGTAAGGCTAGAGATGGGCAGGTTCTCCAAAGGGAGGGTCCCTGCTCACTGGAAGGTGGCATTCTGTAAGAGCAGAACTCTACAATTCACAGCTCCCCAATCTCTGGAAAAAAGGGGGGGTTGCTGACCAGCAAAATGGCTTGAGAGTGCTGGCTTCCTGAATCATCTCTGAAAAGACAGAAGTGGATGCTTTTCTCTCCTCTCCCTTTGCACCCCACTTTTGGGCTTCCTGATGTCAGCTTATTGTGGGCTGTGGAAATCTATTGCTCTTTTGGGTTAGGACTACTTTAGCTCTCTCCACGTGGAAGCAGACAACCTACTGATTGTAGTGAAAAGATCTTCTGACTATGCTTCATATAAAATGTAGAGCATAATACAATATTACCATTTCAGCACAGCACAGTGTTAATATTTGATATGTGTTGCATACATCACATGCTGTGGTCAGTGGCACTGAAAGTAAAATTATCAGTGTAATATACAGTCCTTCCTCAAAAGGATGGAAGAAAACATAATTGGCAGTAAGAAGGTTAAAAGACTGAAGATTTCAAGGAACTAAAGTTTCTGTCAAGGAGCACACCCACTTACTACTTGAGGAAGGCTTGTATTCAAATTAAGATTTATCACAAGGGATGAAGGGAGATTGAAGGGAGGGAGGAGCACAAATAATACTGCTATGAATCTGTGTTTTACCAGTGTAGCAAATTGATTTTTCACAGTCCTGGACCATGCTTTCAGGAACAGTGAATGTCCTGCTTGTGGATAGTGGGTTCTCCCCAACAAGTCTTTTCAGTCCCCATTGATAGTACTATTTAGATAAATATGGTGATCAATACTCTAGCAATAAAATTAAATTAGCTAGATAGGAAAAGTAGCAACTCAGTAGTATGTCAGGTATTTAGGTCTCAAATCAACAAAGTACTTAAGGCATATGCTTAACTTAAGTCAGAAGGACTTAAGCATATTTAAGTTATGGAAATGCTAAAATGCTTTAACAAACAGGGATGACAGCAATCGCACATTAACCTTCTTTGCTGTTTTGGGGCCCTAGTTTCCTCTCTATTTGCTTACAACTTTCATTAACTTGTGAGTTGTATCTGTGCATATGCATCCATGTGTGTATAGGGACATACATGGCCACATTTCGGAGCAGGCAACCCAGACAACTGTCTAGGGTAGTGGGCTTGGGAGGCTGCTGGGCTTGAGGTGCTGGTTTTTGTTGTTAGTGATTGAAGGGAAAATAGAATGGTCCTGTATGTTTGGAGTAAAAAGTTTCAGGTATTTTTATACATGTATTCACCTAGAATATTCTGGACCTTTGTAGAATCTTGTGGACCCTTCCAGACTTTCTGGGAGCTACATTTTCCTAGAAATTCCTAGGATATTGTCAGCCATGCCCTTTAGAGCATATAAGGGGTGGGACATTGCTAGTCAGTTAATGAGATATAAGAAGGAAGTGAAGTGAGAGCCCAGCTGCAACCTTGTTTTATTGTGTAATTAAAGTGTACTTGTGCTTTAAAACTTGAAGAGTGCAAGTATCGATTAATAGAGGACATATTTAATGAGACAGCAAAGAAATGTCAAACCTCCATCTATGTAACAGTATAAAAGAAATACTGTTACTTATTTGCCATGCTTAACACATAATGTGTGATAACTAAGTCTGTGGACTTTTTTTTTGCTATTTTGTCTCTTGAAAGTGCCATTGGCCAGTCTTTGGATCTCTCTGGCACTGTGCTTCAGTTTGAGAAGGCAAAGGTGAGAAAAGCGCCCTTCTGCACTGAAGGACTAGGATTAATATTCAAAGGTTGTCACCCACTATAACACTATTTACTACTGGTCCACCCTATATTGGTTCATAGTTCAATTTCTAAATCTTAATATATTTCAGTTACCTTTAAAATTAAAAAAGTTTCTAGAGGAAATACTGATTAAATTTGCTTATACAGGTTGAACTCTCTAAACTGGCACTCCCTGGTCTGGCAACATCTGTGGCCTAGCAGGACCACAGATTAGGGATATAATAGTGTAGTTGATTAACATATTAACCGATAAGCAAAAGCTATAGACTACACATTTTCCCCCTTCCCTGCCTGTAAATTTTTTAGCATGCTGTCCAACAGCCCAGCTCAGTCCTGGCTCGCACCAGGTCCAGGACCTACCCCTACTTCGGCTCTGCATTTAAAGTGTATTAGGCAGCCCAGCTCAGTTCCAGCTCACACCAGGTCAGGGAGCTCAGGCCCCCCTGGACCGGGGCTGCTGCCACCCCACACTGCTGCCTCTTTGTCAGAGGCACCAGCATGGAGTGACAGGCAGCCAGACTGCCCAGGGAGCTGGTTTTTAAACTGGCTCCCTTTGCAGACGAGCTCCCACCTGGCACCTCGCGCTGCTGCCTTTAATACAGAGGTAGCAGCATGGAGTGGCAGGGGGCTCCTCGGGAGTGGACTATTCAGTTAATAGACTATTTAGTTAACCGATATTTCACATCCCTACCACAGATGTTCCAGGACCAGAGTGTCCCAGTGGAAGGATGATTGCTGGGAGTCCTGCAGGCCAGCATGGCAGCAAGCTGCTAGGGGAGCCAGGAGTGGGGCAGCAGGGCTGCCCAATAGGACAGACAGGGAGCCGTTGGGAGGCTGTCAGCCAGGCTAGGACTGGAGGGGCCAGAAATGACCTTCTGTGTTCCAGCAAAATCCCTCATCTGGGACTGCTCAGGTTCTGAGGACGCAGACCAGGGAGAGCCAATATGTATATGACATGTGTAAATACAGATTTACAGATCCTAATATGGAAATTCATCCTCTTATATGGCCAAGGTAAATCAAGTATGCAAATCTTGCATCAAAGCCATGAAATATGCTACAAATACAATGCAAAATAAAGTATTCAAAAATTTTAACAAATGGAAAGCGGGATATCAAAGACCCTTCTCGCCTGGGGCAACTTTTGGTTTCTGGCCAGCCCTGAAGCCATACTATACCTCATAGCGTGTCAATTAAACTATGCACACTAAAAAGTTAATTATCTATATAAATAATTATATTTTACTAATGTAGCTGCTTGTTCAGTTTTTATATGCTCTGAATATTACTGATGTTAAAAATGTCTGTCTCAGATTAGATCTTCATAAACATCCCTGTAAATAGTAAATAAGCACAACCAAAATGTCTTTATGTATCATGTACCCAAAGTTGTTGATGCATACTTATAAGCTAAGGATGCATGGGGAGACAGCTTCTGTATGTGTTTGCAAATCCCTTGAGAGCTGCATCAGAAACTGTGACTGCAGGTTAGATATTCTCAAACCTTTAAAAATGTGGTCCCATATTTTCTCATGAAGACACCATTTTCAAAACTTTTTATACGTGAAAAGAAAAAATTCAAAAGTCCCTTAGGAATCATCTCTCATAATATCACTTGTAATCTGGTGTTTTGGGAGAAGAAAATGTGTTGTAAGTGTACAGATGATGTGAACATTTGCATTTTCTGTTTGCATTCAAAATGTTCATTTTTCCAAATATTAAAACCAACCAAGCAAGTAAAACGATTGTGCCTAAATGTGATGAAATAGTTCATACAAAACAATCTGATATAATGGTATGGGAGAGCAGTTTTTGAGGTATTGTGAAAGAAAGGCAGCCATGTGGAAAGTTAGCTACTCACCCATTTTTTAAGTAAACCGAGAGATCCCTAGGGTTTCACTGACTGATCTTGCTAATAGATTATACTAATCAGTTCTGTTATTGTACTTAGATGGCATGATGTCTAAAATGTGTAAAGGGCCATATTTCAGCAGCAACTCTGATATAAACTCAAAACTATTAGTGATCTGTACAAACTGACGCCTTTAGCAAACCATTGAACTCAGTTAGGTTGCACAGAGTATAAATTTGATACAGTGCCTTTGGAACAGTGCCAGGTTGCTCAGAATTTGGTACAGTGCCTTTGTCCTTTAATTGTGGATGTCACTAACTTACCTGCATTCCATCTACTCTTTCAACTTTAGAAATTACAAATCTCTTTGGCCCAGATCCTCAAAGATATTTAGTTGCTTATCATTGACTTCAGTGGGGCATGATGCCCAAATACCTTTGAGAATCTGGTCCTCAGAAGTTACTAGCAAGATAACAGAAGGGTAGCCGAGTTAGTCTGTAACAGGAAAAACTTAAAAAACAACAAAACATGTAGATGTACTACTCCTGTCATCTGAAGAAAGCTCATGATGTTTTGTTAGTCTTTAAGGTCTGTTGTTATTTTTTAGCAAAATAACATTACTGGAGAATATCCATAGGCAGTTCCCTCCAATCGTTTCTAGCTGCTAGATGACAGATCTCTGCACTGTTACCCTGCTACTATCCAGGCTGAGAGTCCCCATCTGCTTCCTCTTTCTTTCTCTCGCTGGCAAGTCAGGGAGCAGAGCCCTAAACTGTCATTCCAGAAGGATGGCAGGGTTGACAGGCAGGCCCCCAAAAGTTTGGAAAAAGAGATGGATCTGAATTTGCTATTTTGATTCAGTGGGAGCAGGGCCATCCCTAGACGTTTTGGTCCCCTATGCAGCCCCTCTCCTTGCAGGGCTGACACCTTTCTGGAAGAGAGCTGGGGGGCTGTGCTCACAGCTGCAAAAGCTGTAGTGGACAGGCCCAGAACTGCAGCGGACAAATAGCCAGAAGAGGTTGCGTTACATTCACCAGTGACAAAAGTGGAACAAACTGACCCCAGGCTACTCTGCTCCTCCAGCTCCCAGACACATCACTCAGAGAGGCAGGGTAGAAGGCTTGGGGGAAGTGGAGTGATGCACTAGGAGCCAGCAGAGTGGACTGGGGCCTAGTTGCTCCACTCCCCCCGCTTGCCCCCCATGGCCGCCAGTGAGTACCGAGGGCAGGCCCAATCACCCCACTGCTAGCGCCAGGCCCCTTGACAATCCCCTAGGCTACATGGATTAGGAGAAGGAGCAGAATGGCGGGACAGGGGCGTGGGGAAGAAATGGAATGTAGGAGGAATAGAGGTGGAGCAAGGGCTGTCCTGGGCTTCGCACCCTTGTAGGAACAGCCCTCTGGACACTGGCCATAGGGGAGCAGGCTAGGGAATGGCCTGGCTGCCAGAGCCAATGCCATCCCACAGACAGCACACAGTTGCCTAGAACTCCATGGAGTTTGGAGAAATTTGGTGCCCCAAATGTCATTTCAGCTACATATTTTGTGCATTGGCAGGGACAGCCTTGAGCTGGAGCCAGAACAGGGTAGTAATTTTCAAGCACTGTGTGCTCCTCCAACATCCAGTCACATGTGATGGTACTCTGAGTGGCAGCCAGCCTCTCAGTTGGTAGCACTTTCCCATCAATTCCTGCTGCGGTTGCTAGCCTAGAACTAATTGTTTTGTTCTTAACATCCCCTGCAGATTTTTAGAACCCAGTGTTGTTGCTTATTTTTACTTTGGAAAAAATACTAAATATGAAATTGTAAACTATTTTGCCTGTTTTGAAAGCCTCTAGGAGGTCCAGCTCTTTGCTTGTGCCACTTCCATCTAATCTAGTAGACAACACTGAGGCAGTGCCATTTCTGTTCCCATTCTGATGATCAGGCTTTTTAAGGATAAAATTCAAAAAGGTTTCTTAAAACCAAGCATAGAAAATGCCTGATTTCTTTGCAGCCTTTAACCTTGTTTAGCACATACAAGTAAGAGGGAACGAGGTTTCATCTTCATTCTACCCATCCACAAACAGGTTCATAGCACAACTATTGTAACTCATAAACTTAATGAGCAAAACCAAATGAAGTCAACAAACAAATCCACCTTCCCCTTTCTTCCATATCCTTACTCAGCCCACTATGGCTCCCCACGTGGTGTCTCATCCATTAGTTGGGCCCCAGGCAACTGGAGAGCCCCTGGAAAAAATCTGCCATCAGGCAGGAGCCCAGAGACCCAGCTGCTGGCTGGGTAGGGCTGGGAAAGCTTTCATACACCAACCCTGCTCCACGCAGCAGCACCAAGCAGAGGAAGTCCTCACCCCTAAGAGTCCCCTCCCCAGCAGAAACCCAGGATGTGAAGAGAGAGCTTCCCAGCAGCTCCCTTCTCTGGCAGAAGCCTATGGACAGAGGAAGCCCCGGCACTTGCCATCCATCCCTGAAAGAAGCTGTGGAGTGACCGGGGAAAACCCCATGCCTGACTCAGGTCTCTTGTAGAAGTGCCAAACCCCCACTGCAGCCCTGCAACTGGAGAAGCTATTGCTCCCTACTGTACCCTGGGTCCTTGGCACTGGGACAGAGCTTCTCCATACTTGGGGACTCAATGGAGGGAGGGGAGCAGAAAGGACTAATAGGGGTTGCAGGGTTGTGAGGAGGACCTTAGGTGGAACAGGCGTGGTCCCCAGAGAAGAGGCAGAAAATGTGGGGCTCTGGACAGGGCTCCAGGAGGAACAGGTGAAATGGGGCTGGGGCCCCAGGAGGAAGGGGCAGTAACAGGCCCACCACTTCCTCAGGCCCAGAGCCCCAGGAAACCTTAATTCAACCTCTGTTCTGTGTGTTGCTGCAGGGTAAATGATTAAGGAAAGAGTTGAGCTAGGTTGTAAAATGGCAGAGGGGTGTGTCAGAGGAAGTTTGAAGGGAAAGGAGATGAAGCTGCATGTTGCTCCTTAGGTTGGGTTGTATTATAGGGACAAGGTGGTTGAGGTAATGTCTTTTCTTGGCCAACTTCTGCTGGAGAGAGAAACACTCTTTCAAGCTACATAGAGTTCTTCTTCAAGTGTGTGTGGCTTGGAAACTTGCCTATATTACCAACATAAGTTGGCCCAGTAAAAAATATTATTTCACTCACCTTGTCATTCTAATATCCTGGGGCCAACATTGCTATAATAACAATACAAATAACATTATAAGTGTTATTAAACAAACTGTAGTTTTGTGGGTAAAACTGATTCAGGTGTTTGCCTTGTTATACAGCTAAGCAAATATGTATTGAGACTATGTAAGTGATTAGATGACTAGGTAATTATTTAGCATAGGGATAACCACTTTGAAAATCTTTCCAAGGGGGCCTCAGATTATTTTTATGAACCTTAGTGACCTACATTTGATCTAGGTGTAGGTGGTTGTAATAGCATAAAATGTAACAAACAGCAATGGATTAGAAAACCTATATGTTGACTTGTACATTCAATCAACTTTCATGTGAACTCAGCAGGAAATTCAAAACAAAAGCTAATTTATGGAAAAATATGTAGTTCTAATCACAGTTTAGCCCTGTGGGTGTCCAAATAACAAACTACAATCTTTACATGCAGATGCTTTCATCTTACATTGCTGAGCTGGTGACATTCCAAAAGTTCTTATCAAACCTTATCATCCTTTATTAAAGCTTATTACATTTCTCCTTATTGCATGTTTGCTTCAAATTTCTGTCACTCTTAATATAGAACATAACAAGCTTTTGATGGTTTATCCATTCATGAGATTAAAATACATAGCACAAGTGTTTCACTATAAACTATAAAACCCCAGCTCAGTGTGTCATTTGAACATTATATTAATTTGACCTTGCTTTCACCCTGTTCTGTTTGGTTTCTTAAATCTTTTCATTAGATTTCACATTTCTCTACCATTAACATGCAAGTAGATTATCAGTTTATCATACAGAACCTTTCAGTGTACTGAATCATTTCATTCTTCTTCTTATAGTCTAGATACTTAAATTTGAAGTTTTTCTATTCCTTAAGAATTTTTTGAAGTTTCAACTTTAAAGCTCTTGGACCATACAATGCCAAATTTGTACCCTTTTTGTGATGCGCTCACATAAATGAGACAATGTAATGGCAGTGTAATTTACTTAGTCTTTTCTACACAAATTGCGCTTTGTAAGTGCTACAATGCTTGATGTGGCTTTGGGAAAGATTTTTAATAGAGTTGGGAGGAATGGCATACAAAAAATAAGAATGAACTTGAGCCTCATCCTTGCCCCTGAAGAGAGCTGCCAGGAGTTTCAGGGAAGGGAGAAAGATGATTCTGGAGGAAGATGTGAAAGGTTTAGGAGTGAACAGGGAGAACTGAAAAGTTGTGTAAGCAAGCAGCCAACAGTCAATTCAGCCTTGTAAAAACTGTTATGAACATTTGCCAAACTATATACCTAATATACTTGTCCCCCATTTAACATAATGTTGACAACTAATTTCTCATCTTCTGTAAAATAACAGTAATAATTGTAAGTAAAAACAATATAAATAAATAAATAATTTGAGGACCAATATAATTTTACAAGACTGGCTTAACTGACTGAAACGCTATACTTTTTAAGTTTCATTCATCACAAGGGTAAATAATCAATATTCAGCTGAAATTCCAGAATCTGGAAAGCTAGGGTAGCAGCTGACCTTGATTCATTTTCAGATATTGCTATTAACACTTGATAAGATGATCGTTGTTGTTGCAAGAAAATAGTAGACTGGTAAAATAGAATGTGATATCAGCCATATGTGTATGTTTTGAGAAATACACATTGCGCATTCTATTTTTAGTGAACAAAAAGTAGTACAGGGACTGTCATCTGCCCATAACAACTGTGGAAATAGAAAATGTAGAATGTGTTAAAATATAATATAATCATATCTGGTTAGAGGCCAAAATAAAGAAACTTCATCCATAAAATCTACCTGACATATCTTTGTTGCCACATTCTCTCTAAGCAATATTCTTTGAGAGATGTTTCTCACAGATTGTTTTATGAACACATTTTAGAGAAAATGGAGACTCTGGGATCAAGATTAGATTTTTTTTCCACAGATAAAACTGCAAAATTAATGGATGGGTCAAATCCATTCAAACATATAAGGACAGAGAACATCATTTTTCCAGCTATTATGTGAAGAGATCTCAGTAGGTATTGGTAAGTTTCCATGTGTCTAGGTGTGAGGACCAAAAGAAAGGTCTCAGTTGAATATGACATCCGGGTTATGAGTAGGGCCTTAATTAGGGATGTAAGCCACTAGTCAACTTTCTGATAAGTAAATGCTTCTCAGATAGTTGAGTAGCGACTCAACTAGTTGCTTCCCCTCCCACCCCACTCGCTGCCTCTATTATAGAGAAGCAGCGAGGCGGGGATAGGAGCATACTGGCGATCAAAATAGGCCTGGGAAATGGTTTGAGAACGGTCCTCCCCATTACGTCACCCCTGTGTGCCCCTCAAGCCCCGCCCCCTGCATCATGTCCAGCATGCGGCGCAGGCAGCAGGTCAGGCTCTGCGTGCCACATACAGCGCAGATGTGGAGCCATTCTGAATGAGGGGCAACGGTGTCTGGACACGACGGACCATCGGACGATGGCCCACCGGACGATGGCCCACCGGGAACTTCCCGGTATCCTGCCGGGCCAGTCCACCCCTGGCTGGGGGGAACCAGCTTTAAGCCAGTTTAAACCATCTCCATGGAGAGTAGGGGAAGCAGAGGCGCAGTGGGGAAACGGCGTGAGCGGGAACTGCTTCAGTCCCCGCTCTCACTGGTTCCCACTGCGGGCACATCTGCTTTTGAAATGTACAAGAGACCTGCAAGTCTCTCCTCCCACCCCCCGCTGCATCTGAGAGTCGGGCAAACAGAGGCTACTCCGGCATCTGCCCATTTGTGGCGTACAGGGCTATTCTCTGCGAACAAAGGCTGCTGGACTTAGCACTAGCTAGGACCAAACAGTCCCAGCTCTCACAGATTGCTGCACCTCTGCATTTTAAATGAAGTAAGAATCCATGGCTCTTACTACATTTAAAATGAAGAGCCACAGCGCAGATTTTAAAAGCACACTGCTCAGTCCTGGCTTGAGTCAGCTCCTAGTGTTCCCCCTGCTTTGGCTCGGCAGAGCAGCACTTATCAATTAATCGTATAGTTGATACAAATGGTATCAACTATATGATTAGCTACATAATCGTATTTTAACATCCTTAGCCTTAATACATTCACCGCTATGAAAAACATGTAACAGATAATGAAATCTGGTCTTTGGTACACTTCTGTACCTCTAGCAGCATTTTATAAGCTGGGGGCCCTGATCCAGACGTGTGTTGCAACACTATTTTGGGAAGGGTTGCAGTATTGCCAGCCTCACTTCTGTGCTGCCTTCAAAGCTAGGCAGCTGGAGAGAAGTTGCTGCTAGCCCAACAACCAGCTCAGAAAACAGTGCCTTCTCCAGCAGCACTGCAGAAGTAAGGGTTGCATAATATGGTATTGCCATCATTACTTCTGTGCTGCTGCTGATAGATGTGGTGCCTTGAGACCTGGGCAGCCAGAGAGCGGTGGCCAGAGCCCCACCTTTGAAGGCAGCACCTCACAAGTAGCACAGAAGGGTGGCATGGCATAGCATGGCATGGTGGGGTCGCACCATTTTATGGGGGGAGTCATCATGGGCTATACATATTAATATTGTTTTAAAAGACACATTTATGCTTTGTAACGACACTGAGCTATATAAGAGCTGAATATCTGAAAAAATGAAATTCATAGATTTAATTTTTTTTGTAAATGCTGTGACTGAAATTTAAGAAAATGGGCTGTGAATTTGGTAAGTGACCAGCATAGTGGCGTCCACAGTAATTGAAAAAGGAGGTAGGGACAGAATTTGGGAGCAAAGATTAGGAGTACTGTTTTACTCACATTGAGTGTGTGTCTAACAACTAGACACCCACAAGGAGACAGGCAGAGATTTTTAGATTGAACAGAATTAAACAGTTTTGAGTAGAAAGAAAGATTTGTGAGTCATCAGCATAAAGCTTATAGCTGAATTTGTGTTTACAGATAAAATTATCTAGCGACAAAAGAAGGGAGTCTAAAATCTACTGCATCTATTGTGGACATTTGTAATGACCATAGTGACTTTGGTGCATATAGTGGATCATAGCATTGTGGAATGTAAACTTAAGGCAGCCACTGACTTATTTCCCAAAGTTCATGTTTGTGTTAAATAGGGTTTACGCAATTTAGGGCTGCTTTGCATCATTGAGGTTTTAGCTACCAGAAGGGCTCCAGCTGGGGTTTTAAGCACTGAATGAATTAAAGTAGAAGCCAAAAATTAGAATCCATATTTTTACTACACAAAGTACTGTACCACTGAATTAGGATGCCTCATGAGTGCCCACAAGCCATAACATAAAAATGTTGAACATTTCCATTTATATAGTCTCAGTGTATTCCCCAAGTCAGATAGCCAAGAATTGAGTAATTGCACTGCATTTCAGTTCTTTTCACAGAGTTGACTCTCTTCTGCTGTTCCCCCACCAGGGAAGGCATTCTTTTTTCCCTCCCCCTATCTCCTTTTGACAAGACATGTCTGTTTACTACCCACTCTTGCTGACTTGCATATTACTCTATTGCTCTGCATGGCCAGCATGTGCCTCATTTCACTGGGGGACTATTGTTTTTGTGTGTGTAAGTGGTGGGTTTTTTTAAGCTTGCCAGCTGTTCTCTGTCCCTTCACTGCTGCCACCCCTAACATTCCTACATAGCCACCTATCTAAAATGGTGCCCCAAATAGCTTTGTATTAGGCTACGCTCATGAGTCAGATGATTGTTATGCAATGTGTTTGTGTTGGACAGATTGGTCATAATGGTTGTTTGGAATGTTATAAAGAAGATATGCAAATGAAAATATAATTGTAAAATTAAAATGTTGTTCTTATTTAGTTTGTGGTTTTACCTACCAGCTACAAACTTTTTTTAAACACATAAAAATATACTTCCTGACCCCAAAGAGCTCACAATCTAAAAGGGAAAAAAATGGTGGGGGGAAGGCGAAAGGAGAAACACCATACGAACAGAATGATCAGGGAGACGATTTACACTCACATTTCTAGTTCCGCAGAGTGGGCTTAGGTAGAGAAGCATTTGCAAAAAGTATCCTTTGCTATCTTACAATCTAGGAGTTATAAACTGACTAATTTCATGTTGGTTTCATGACAGAAATGAATTCTGAGGAGGGATCTGAATTTATGAATATAGTGTTAGTTGCAGGCATGAGGGCTATAAAAAGGCAGTCCCAGAGGTGGTTGTGGGAAAAGTGGGCAAATCAAGCAGTGAGGCTGGCATTGTTAGAAGAACGGAGGGGCAAGAGGCAGCAATTATACTCATGACCATAAAACGCTTTCCAGAGAGAGTCAATCATAACTTTACAAGTATGGGCTTGTGGTGAAATGTAATCACCTCTTTAATTATTGGGGGGAAGGGAGAGAGTTCCAGATGGATGAAGAAAAGTGCCAAGACCCTTCATTGGGGAGACTCAAAGGGTGGAATCAGCTAAAATTGGTACAGAGGATTAAAGGGGAATCAGAGAAACTGAAGTGGTTATGCACTGTCTTTTACTCAGGGCAGCTTGTAATATTGCATCCTAGCCCACAGTAAATTATAGTCTCTTCCCCAAACAGAAAATTAGATTGAGAGAATGACAAGAAGCCAGTAAAGGTAGCAGAGGTTGGAGATGATTTAATCCTGCTAACTGGAGTAGGGGAGTAGTCTAGTTGAAGCATTTTGGATCATGAAGTATTTTAGTTCCCCTCCCTTAAATTGTTTTGTTACACTACTGTAATGCCATCGAAGCCAGTGAAATGAACTAGGATAACTGCCAGTATAATTGCCCTAGAAATTTAGGAAGACCATATTTAAAAGAGGTACAAAAGTAAAAAAGGAACCATAGTTAAGACATGAAGAATTTCAGCTCAGGGTCAAAATAAGGGCTAATTCTGGCAATTTTCTGGCAAAGATGATAGGCAGATTTTTAAACAAAAGAAAGGTAGGAAAAAAAGGAAATAAGGTTTGTGGGGTCAAGGAGCATTACAGTTTCAGCCTCAACAGCCAATTTAAGGTCTGAGAAAGGAGAGAAATAGTGGAGTCAGGACTTGGAACAAAGAGAATATTTTATCTGGAGGGAAGACTTTAATCTTTGGAACAGTCTAATAAAAGCCCTTTTTTCACGCAAAGAACTGATGGAAGGTGTAGCCCTGTAAAAAGCCTAATCGTGAGTAAGGGCTACGTAATCAGACCCAGGATCAGTACAGACAGGAATCAAAAACTGTACCAAATGGGGTGAAGTTGTGTGCTCTAAGTGCAGAAGTGATACATGAGATTGATTTTAACAATGATGCGTATGGGGAGGACGGGAAGAAGTGAAGAAATGAGACCCAATGATTTAGCTTTTTAATATTTTTGTATTAATCGTTTTAAAAAAAATTAAGCCTACATTATTACAATGTATTTTACAAAAACACTTTTGTGCAGCAGCATCATTGACAATCTCTGCTCTGGGAATAGTGCTTTATAGATAACATCTGCTGCAGAACTATGGGCTACAAAGCTAGAGCACGGTGCTTAAAATAAAAGCAAGCTTGGATTGTGTGGAAGATTCTTGGGGGAAAAACAAACCATAAATATTAAGAAGCTTGAGAACATTTCATATGGCATTAAAACAATTTTAGTGTAAATCAGTTTTTCTCCTTTGAAGCTCCAGACAATGGGATTAATTAATAAAGCCCAGTAATAGCAGAGATAAATTTGACTAATTGCTCTGTAAATAGTTATATAGTTTAACTATATCTTGCAATTTTTACAAAGTGTGTGTGAGGGGGAAGAATAGAGTACCCCCAATTTACTGTGTCAGGTACTATATTGCCTTCATTACTATGGTAGCAAAGCATCTCACAATATTTAAAACTACCCAACATTGCTTGAGTCCATAACTAAATTAATTTTTGTTTTTCTTCATTTAAATCATTGCTGTGAGGTGGAAGTGGAGATGACGGATTCATTATGCAGGCTGCCTCAGGGAGAGAGGCTATCCCAACCCTCTCTCACCATAGCAACTTGGGGCTGAGTGAGGAGTGACTCTCCATTGCTGCGTCCGCTCCAGTGGGCAGTCTGGGAAGGGGTGCATGTCCATCCGACTGGGGCAGGTCCAGATTCGTCTTGCCCTCTGCAGTCCTCAACCAGAGTGAAGAATGCAGAAAATTGTGCATTTTCGCCTTGCTCCCTGATGAAGGGGAATTCCCAATGATGTTCCTGTATGAATTGGGGGAGGGGGAGTTTCAGGCCACCCTGCCCTCCCTTAGAACACCAGAGGGGTGAGAAGCTTAGGGTAGGGCAGTCTTGACAGGCTGGGGCCACCTCCTGCTAGCCCCTTTCAGTTGCCTAGTGATTCTGTCCCTTTTCTGTAGAGTTTTCTGAGACACAAACCCATTCTAGGCAGGTCTTATTTTCCTGCCACAACCAAACCCTCACCACACTTTTAAGTTAGGATAAGAAGCTGCATATTGCATTTGGTAGCCCTAGGTCTTACAGTTTAAGAGGAGTTCTTGAAGAGACAGACACACAGATTACTTCCTCCCATTGAGATAGAGAAATAGAATAGCCTCATTTGATAGATGAAGGTGGGGACAAACTAAGCAATTTGCTGAAAGTCACACAGGAAGTCTATGCAAGATCAGGAAAGTAAATTTAGATACTGAGAATCCCCAGGCTGGTACCCTAATGTCTGGACCATGAGTCCTCTCTGCTGCTAGTTATTTTCAGCTCCTCTTGCTGTTGAGAACAGAATTATTTATTTCAGGATATTGTCTGGGAAGCCTAATTTTTAAAATGAAGTGGTTTATCTACACGGAAGTGTGGCAAGGGTGCCATTTCAGAAGGATGGGGGGGGCACGGCTAGTTTTTCATCCCATTCCCTGGACGCTAAAGGAGCAAGGGGAAAGTGCTTGCATTCCATGTATGCCTCTCACACCTGGCTGATGATAAAGCTGAAGCTCATCAGCCAGGTGTGAGGCATGCCTGGACTGCAAGTACTTTCCCCTCACTCCTTTAATGTCCGGGAAACGGGATGAAAAGCAAGCCTCATCTCAGAATGCAGAGCTACTACCCCCACTACCCTCCCAAAATGCCGCCCTTGAGTTTGAAATGGAAAGGTGAAGATGCACAATTACAAACCTTGTTGACATAGTAGTGCAAGAGTCAGGATGAGAATGTGAGAGCATTAAGTGCATGATTAGACCTAGTGTAATTGACAGAGGTATGGTATTGTTATTTAATGGAGCTTATTGCCAGTTGCATTCACCGATACTGCTATATTACTAAACTGTACCTTCTGTAATTGCTTGGTTCTACGGCATGAACTGTAGTTGCATAATTAGACTGTAAAAACTTTTCCCCTCTCATTGTATATGTGACAACTTGCTATTATCCCAAAAACCTGGAAATATCATTATTAGAGTGAGTTGTTGTAAATGTATTTATTACTTGACATTACAGTTAGGAGCACCACGTTCCTTAAAAATATGTTCTTTATCACCAGCAATGCATCTCTTTGGCCTCAATTGGCAGTTACAACAGACAGAAAATGACACATTTGAGAATGGAAAAGTTAATTCTGATACTATGCCAACAAACACTGTATCGTTACCTTCTGGCGAAAATGGTAAGTGAGACACTAACTTTATTCAATTTCTTTTTTAACATTTCCTTTCCTTGAATTTGTATTCTACTTATATCATTTCCTCCCAATCTTTTCCTACTAAGATCATGTCAATCTAATGAATTTACAAACCTGTTAAAAAACCCCCACAGTATTTAAAAAATATGCAGTAGATGTAAACAATCAAAGCTTTATTGTAATGGACATCATCTCTTCCATCACCTGGGTGGAGGGAATAGGAAGCTTGGATCCTGATTTACAGATGCAAAAAGGGGGATTCCACCATAGTGGCAGTTCTTGTAGGCTAAACTTGTAGGCTTTCAGGGTTTGGCCTGCACAGTGAGGGAAGAGAGGGAATTTTACAGGGATGGATGGAAGAGATGCACATATAGTCATTGCATCCCATCAACCCTTTGGATCTCTTATAGATAAATTAATATTGACACTATCAGTACTAAGTTACCTGTGTCCCACCTCCAAAGTTTGCAAGCCCGACTCAAGGGAGCTAGGATTGTGGGTAGACAGGGATTCTATGGAACCGTGGCTACTGCTAAAACTGCAATGTCAGGGAGTCCGAGATGATAGAGTAACTAGTTTAGAGGAATAGGCCCTCCATATACTTGCTCTAATCTTGATGGTCTCCATTAGATGTAGATGGTTTCGGGTCCAAACCTCCTCTTTGTTCTGCAGGATAGCAAACTGTACCCATGAGCCAAATGGAGACAAAACTCTGTGAAGAGGAATTTGCTGATTTTTAAATCCCTCTCTGTGTAATTTCTGTGTAGGAGACCGTTTAGCAAAAGTGAATGCATTAATGTATATGTTGCAGATGGTTTGATGATGTTTCCATCAAATGCCTGATTTTTTTTTCCCCTCTATATAATGCAGATTTGATATTTACTTCTGGCTGAAGTTTAGTGGATCACATGTGGTTCATTCTTTTGTTTTTCCAATGCATATAGGGTATGTTATTGAGTCTTTTTCAATCAGCTAATTTATAAAGTCAAACAACTATATTGATTTTGTTGTGGAAGCTTTTAAAATACAAACTACATACAGGCATTATATTTTATCAGTCTTTATTTCATGTTGTCCTTTAAGAGTCTCTAAACCTTTAAAATTCTACCTACGTTTTGCTAACAGAAGCTTTAAAATCCATAGTTTTTAAATTAGATTTGCAAATTTTGGTTGCACATGCTCATGGAGGTTTCTCTGCATGACATAATCTTTAATTAAAGATTAATCTTTAATTCCTGGAGACTCCAGGCCAATCCTAGAAGACTGGCAACCTTATTTTGAATGGAAAACTTGATTTAATTGGTATTTGCTTCATTACCAAAAAAAAATCCATTTTCCCCTTCACATGGTGCAACTGATCTCCTCATCAGCTCTGCCAGTATTTAACATCCTGGAGTTTTTCAGAATATCACAACTCCAAATTACAAAAGTGACAGAACTCTATTCCCTCTTGTGTCATCCTTTAAGCCTGTGAAATCTGTCTAGCAGGGCTCACTGTACTTCTTTCTTTTCTCCTTTCTTTTTGCCTAGTGTCTTTGACTTGTGTTTAGGTATCCATTATCTCTGTCTTTAGGTTGTCACAAGGAATAGAAATAAGCTATTGTTAATGGATATATGTGCTGTGGCAATGGTTTTGGCTGCTGCATTTTTCAGCTGGTTCTAGCCAATGTTCTTTTTTATATAAAACATTTTTCTCACTTACGCACAAAAATGAAAACAACAATCATGTAAGTAAGGACTTAGAGCACAACTCCTTTCCTTTAGCGATTACTAGGAGGCTGCGCCCCTGCTCGCTAGTCTCACCAACCCCCCTCTCTCTGGGGGTCAGTGTCTGGCCAGGATGGAGGGGGCAGGTGCAGGCTGGGTTGTGGGGGCTCCGTGGGTCAGGCTTGGATGGCGGAGGGGACCTGGCAAGGCCCAGAGGGAGTCAGACTTGGAGGGGACCCAGCCCACAGTCCTCCCCGGCAACACAGCCCCCTTGGGCATGAAGCTGGAGCAGCCCGTGCCTAGAGAGTACAGCACAAAGGCTGGCCACAGCAAGCGACTGAAGATGGAGGCAGGCGGCAGCAGCATGAGGATGAGGATGACATGATTAAAAAATGTTATGTGTATAGAGAAATAGGGAGTTTCATGAGCTATCAAAAACTCACATTCTTGTTTCCTCTAGAGCAGTGGTCTCCAACCTTTTTACACCCAAGATCACTTTTTAAATGACAGAACAAGCCAAGCTCTACCGCCCCGCCCCTTCCTTGCCCAACCCTCTCTATTCTCCTCCTCTCCATCACTTGCTATTCCCAACCCTTATACTACTGGTTTTTATTTTTTTCAATTCTTCTGTAGGATTTTTCCAACATTTGGCCTGTCTAGACTGGACCAAATGTCAGAAAAACCCCTTCTTTTGGAAGCCCCCTTATTCCTCGTGGAAAGAGGAATATAGGAGTGACCGAAAGATCATGTTTGCTCTTCCACTAAAAAAGGCGGAAGAACAAATGCATCCCTGGATGCAGAAGAGTTTTTCTGGGATATCTCTAGAATCCTGGAAAGCTCCTGCAGTCTAGCCATACCCTTGCTGGGTTGAGACAGGATGTGTAGGCTCTGGGGTGGGAATGAGGGATTTGGGTGTGGGGAGAGGTGCAAGCTCTGGGAGGAAATCTGGATGCAGGAAGAGGTGGAGAAGGGGATGCTGGCTCGGGGAGGGGGCTCCAGGCCAGGCAGTGTTGGGGTCAGATGTAGGGTAGGGGTACTAAGCAAGCCACAGGCCTATGGATGTGAGGGTTCAGGCTCCACTGGCGCAAGGCCTGTTACCAAAATCCTGTTCTGAAGTTGGGGTAGAGGACACGGTACCCACCCCTCAACCTCTTTCTCCAGCAGCAGCTGAGCCTTCAGCATCTCTACCAGCAGTCAAGTCTTCATCTTCCCTGGATAAGATGGTCATGGGACCCTCTGTTGTACCAATAAAAGCAAGCAGGATCTTATGAGGGGGATAAGGCAAA
>JANRFK010001234.1:69864257-69877257 GCA_030068395.1 Apalone spinifera
TCACTTCCACTTGGGGAATCATTTTTAATAGTTTAATATGTTATCCCTACACCTCCAGGGCTAGCCATCCATTTGATTTTTAGGGAGGGTGGCCAAGGACTTGGGGCTTGAGGTGCAGGAGATGGGGAGCAGAAAGACTCCCCTTTTCAGTGTCGTCTTGGCCTCCATATCCACCCAGTTTGCCCTGCCTATACATGATGGAATCCTCAAGATTCGAAGTCACTCTGGCGGACCCCATCCTCCATCCCACCCCTCTTGAAATGAGCCAAGAAAAAACACTTTATGCCAGCCAAAGGTTTCAGATACTTTTATACCCATCTACCTACCCTCCGGGCTTGCTAGTTGTGTCTGCAGACAACAAAAAGCACAAGCAGGTTCCCACCACCTCTACTCCCAAAAATAAAGAAGCCAAAAAAGCTCACTTTATTTGGCAAAAAAAATTATTCAGCAGAAAGCCTACAATTCTGGGTGGCAAACCATCAACCCCTGCTGGGCTGATATAATTTTAATATTTGGTACAGTCTAAGAAAGTTCCGGGAATCCCTTTCTCATCAGGCTGAATAGTTTGGCACTCTGATGGAGGAAGATACTGCAGCAGTCAGATGTTACCTGCAATGGGACCCAACCAACTTGGCATTGAAGGTAGTCACATCAATTGTGGTCATGTTCTCTGATCAGATGGAAGCCAGGCTACACAGGTTGAAGAACATTAAGGTTACACTTCACTCACTTGGCATGCATATGCTACAGTCTTCCAGAAAGCCATTGCAGTCTCTGCTACTGTCAGGGCCTTGGGAAGCCAGCCAACATGTGCAAGAAGGGACACTGGATTTAGTCATCACCTCCTTTCTTCCTCCCACTCACCAGCTCAATCCAAACTCAGTAAACACCTGAGGGACCAAAGACAGTTGTTTTTAGGGTGTACCTGAGAGTGAAGCCCTCGTCAGCTAGTCAGATCCTGCCATCCTTTCCTCAGCCATCTTTCTCTTTACCTAGTTGCGGGTTTCCTGGATGCAGTAGCTTGAGGCTTTTTTACCCTGCGGTTTTTGGATATCCCTACTTCCTGCTTTCCTGTCCCTCTTCAGGAACCCACTCATAAGCAGCTCCTGATTCAAGTGGTCAATAAGCTCCTATAGCTGGTGGCAGTTGAGGTGTTTCCTTAGGAAATGGGGCAAATAGGATTATGTTCCTGGTACTTCCTTATCCCAAAGGCCATGGGAGCCCTCAGATTCATCCTGGAGTTATATGGCTTCACCAAACCTTTCAAAAAGTTGAAGTTTCATATGCTCTCCATAGCTTCCTTTGTGTCTCCTCTGGCTCCTAGTTCGGGATGTTAGCAAGTAGTCAACTACTCGACTATGTGATAAGCACTAGCTTACCAGGTAGTTGAGTGGAGTACTTTACTACTCACTTTCCCCTCTCCCCCTTGCCACCTCTGTATGAGAGGCAGCAAGCAGGGGGAGGGAGGGACAGGAGATGGTGCTGGGGAGAGCCGGCTTAAAAGCCAGTTCCCCTCAGCACCATTCTCCTCAGTTCCCACTGTCTCTATGGTGCTGCCTGCCCTGGTCTTTATTAGAGGCAGCAAGGAGGGGAGGCTGCTCTGGTAGCAGCCCCTGACTATGGGTGTAGGGAATAATTCTGGACACTCTGGATGCAGGTGAAAACAAGCAGAGGATTTATTGCACACAGCTGGTGGAGTGTCCCTCAGGGGTTAACCTGGTGAACACTAGTTAATCAAAACATTACAATGAATTATATAGGCAGCAGGTGGGCAGAATGGAAGCAGTCTCATAGATCCTGGCAGCAAGATGTCATGAGCGCACAAGCCAATAAACTACGAAGGTTTCACAGCATCTCCGCCCACCGCCAATTAAACTTCTTATCAATAATACAGGTAGTTATTCCTAACAAGCTAAATAAGCCAACATAAAAAAAGACATTTTGATGGTAACTTTGTCTGCTGAAATTATGATGCGTCTACAGCGGGGTGATAGTGCCTTTCATTGGTGCAGTCCTTGGGATCCAGGTTTATTATCTAGAATTAAAGGAGACACTGAGAGCAACTTCTGTGAAGTTTGTTTTGGTACCAGCCAGGGCCTTATCAGAGTGAGGCCCTCTTGGAATGTGGTTGCCAGAGCAACCAGGGTCATAGTAGCTGCTTGTTCTGTGTTTTCCGAGGCCTGGCCTCAAATTTAGGATATGAATGAGAGTTCTTAGCAACATACCATGGCCTGCCTCAGTTTACCCCTACAATGGGGGTCCCAGAAGGGAGCTGGGCTCCCCCAAAGACAGGGACTGCAGCCAAAACAGCCTCTGTTTGCAGTGACCAGCAGCCCCTGCTCACAGCCAACCCTGGCCACCGTGCAAAGGGGCTGCTGGACTAGGCACAAGCTGGGACCAAGCAATCCCAGCTCGTGCTGGTCCAGGACTTCGCACCTCTGCATTTTAAATATATTTAAAATGCAGAGCTATAGCGCAGGTTGTTCCTAGAGCTGGCACGAGCCGGGACTGCTCAGTCCCAGCTCACTCCGGCTCCGGGAGCTCCCCTCGCTATGACTCTGCAGCGCAGTCCTTATTGACTAATCATGTAGTCAATACAAATTGTATCAACTACACAATTAGCCAGATGACCACAATTTAACATCCTTCATCCTGTGGACAGGTATGGCACTCTTGATTTACAGGATATTTACTTCCATGTCTCCATATTCCCAGGTCACAGATGTTTCCTGTGTTTGAGTAGCTAGGTGCCACTTCCAGTTCACAGCACTACCCTGTCCTTGACCACATGATACACAAAATTCATGATTCCAGGAAGTTTACCTCAGACATTGGGAGGAGAGGTGGGTCCAGATCTGTCTGTATCTCAATGCCTGGCTCATCAAGAGCAGGTCTCCAGAGCAGATGCAAATAAACCTCGACCTGGTGCATTCCACCTGCAGCAACTAGGCCTGTTAATAAACATAGAATAATCCATGTTAATGTTGGTCCAGCACATATGGTTTATCAGAGTGGTTCTGGACTCAAAGTGAATCAAGACCTTTCTTCTAGAAGCACGTTTTCAGGCCATGTCAGAACTCGTAGCCCACATAAAGAAGCCTCGGATCACCATGACCCACACATGCCTGCAGCTGATGGGCCACATGGCAATTTACACATACATAGTCAGTTATGCCTGGATTCATCTGTGACCTCTGCAGATGTGACTGGTAACGGTCAACTTTCCTAGTAGACAACCCCTGGACTAAGTAGTCACAGTACGAGCCACGTCATCTCATCCAATTCAGTGCTGTAAGGAGTTCCCTTCATGTACCCATCACTGTCTTTCACGCTGGTCTTAGACGCATCAAACCTGGGCTGGGGTCCCATGTACATAAGCTCCACACACCTGTCCCGTCGTAGATGGCTGCAATGTGTTGCCTCAACAGGTAAGGCAGTGTCGAGGCATTTAGGCTCTGGGACTTTCATGTGCCACATGCCATCCTTCTGGTAGCTGCCCACCTATCTGGAACCAGGAATGTCCAGACTGATCTCTTTGGCAAGACCTACTTGTTTTGCCATGAATGGTAATGTAAATCCATCCAGATGTGGTCAGCTCGATCATTCAAAGCTGGAGGACTCCCCAGGTGGACCTGTTAGTCTCCACACAGAACAAGAAACGCCACATATTCCATTCTATGCAGGTCAGGGATAAGTCAGACACCTTACTGATTCTATGGTCAGGAAACTGATCTATGCCTTTCTGCTGGCGCCACTTATCCACAGGGTCCTGCTGAAGGGAAAGCAAGACAAAGCATCTGTCATCCTGACAGCCCCAGTGTGGTTTCACCAGTACTGGTTTGGTGTGCTGATGAATCCTTCAGCAGCCAACCAACTATAGTTACCACTCAAGCCTGATCTGGTGTCCCAGAGCCACAGCAATCTGCTGCGCCCAAACCTGGCATCGCTGCACCTGACACCATGGCTGCTGCATGGCTAAGTATGGGTGAGAGGAATACTCTGCTACCACCCAACTGTCCTGCTGGGTGGCAGGAAGCCTTCTACCAAGTTTACCTATGTGGCAAAGGGGAAGTGCTTTACATGTTGGGCATTGGACAGGCACATTTGTCCAGAAGAGGCCTCATTGCAAGAGGGCTATTTGCTGCCCCTTACGCTCCAAGGCTTGTTGTTGTCTTCAGTCAAGGTACAGCTGTTGGCTTTTTTGGCATTTCACTCCCTACTTCAGGGCAAGTCGATCTTCACCTATCCCATGACAGCACAGTTCCTGAAAGGTCTAGAGTGCCTTTACCCATGCATCTGGAATCTGGTCCCCTTGTGGAACCTGAATCTGGTGCCATCAAAGCTCGTGGATCCCCCTTTGAGCCCATAGCCTCCTGCTCCCTCCTTTTTCTATCTTGGAAGGTCCCCTTGTTGGTCACTATAATTTAGTTCTGGCAGGTGTCTGAGATCAAGGCATTCACATCAGAATCACCTTTTATGGTTTTCTACAAAGACAAAGTTCAGCTGCATTCAGCTTGTCCTCCCAAAGTTGTTTCCCAGTTCTACACTGGCCAAGATATTTACTTAACAGGCCTCTGTCCAAAGCCTCAGGCATCTGAGAAGCACAGGCAGAATATTCTAGATGTCAGCCCAGAGAATCTTATCTTGGCTCACAGTCTGCATCTGCTACAGCTGTGACTTGGTGAAAGTGCCCCCCACCAGCAATTTTGATTACTCATTCCACTAGAGTGCAGGTGCCGATCAAAAAAAAATCTTATCTGGCCACCACCTGATCATCCTATTCATATGTTCATGTCACACTATGTGCTGACCCAGCAGGCTTCAGATGATGCCACCTTCGGCAGAGCGGTGATGCAAGATGCATGATGGTGAACTCTGAGCCCATCTCTATTGATACTGCTTGCAAGTCATCTAAAATGGAACTGACATGACAAAGCACTTGAAGAAAAAAATGATTACCTGCCTTTGATAACTCTTTTTCTTTGAGGTTTGTTGTTCATGTTGTGACAGAGCAGGGGTGATACAGCAGGTTCAAGAGCTTAATGGAAGGGGAAAGAGGTGGAGAGAGTCAGCAATCCTGGCTAATTAGGGGCAGCTGAGACAGGGCGGCTGAAAAATCAATTAAGGCCCAGGTGAAACCAGTTGAGGCTGCCTGGAGGCCTATTTAAGAACCCTCCCTCAGGTGAGGGGGGAAAGAGAGTTGGGAAGGAGTTTGGAGAGTTGTGAGAGTGTGGAGCGAATTGAGAAGGAGTTTGGAGAACTGAGAGAGTTTGGAGAGCTGTGGAGGAGTTTTGGAGAGTGGAGGAGAAGTTTGGAGAGAGAAAGGCACCGGAAGAGTCAAGAGAACAGCATCGACCTTGTTAAAAGACTACAGAGAGACAAGAAAACTCAAACCAAGGTGAGTAAGCCATATTACTATGGCTTCTAGACTGTGGTACAGTGGGCTGAACAGGAGTCAGGGGCCAAGGAGTGGGACTGACCCTGCCACAATGTCCATTCCATGACTTGCCTTCCTGCCTCTCTGTTGGAGTTATTGGCAAGAAGGAACCCGTTAGGCATGGGCCAGTGTTGCCTGATATATCGCAGCATGAGCATGGAACTCTAGAGGGCACCACAGCCAACTCTCCGGGTACCATTAAGGCAAAAATTTCCAACAGCCACACGTGGGTGCATGCATATTCTAGAATGGAATAGACGTGAGCAACACATCTCAAAGAACAAGAGTTACGAAAGGAAAGTCACTATTTTCTCCACAGTATCTTGAAGTTGAAAAACAGAACATTTATTGGTTTGAGGATCCTGCAGGTTAAATCTTTTCAGTGAGCTCACTGCTGATTAAACATAGATATATAAGTCCTCGTTCTACACTTTTTGATAGTGCTTCAACATTGTTTCATTCATGAGCAATCTCCGTTCATCTTTGACAGCCAAAAAGGCACGAGGATCAGTCTGTGATTTCAACTAGTATTTTAAAGTGTAAAGAAAGGGGCTTTTGCATCAAATGATAAAGAACTCTGAAAATAATTCATGCAAGACAGAAAAGTCACATTCTGAATATTGTCAATTTTTTTTTAAATAGATGCCTATACTCATATTCAGGCAATTTGGTAATCGTGTTTTAGTGCATTGAGATTGGTTTGGTTAAAACTTTGTAATAGACTAAGTACTGAAAAGGAAATTACATTGCTAAAAATATATTGTTACATAGTGGAGTCTTCAAGGACCACCTTGACCAGCTAGGGCTTATTAAAATACAACTTGTCCTGTTTGCACTACAGTTTTAAAATATATTAGTTAAAATGAATTAGTTAACATATATATTTTTTAAAAAGTCTCCCACTACAGAGAGAGCCATAGATTCTGAGACCACTGCTTCAAGTTTTACCTTTACTCAAGGTTGCCATTTAGGTCTTGTCCCGAGTACCAAAGCCTGGAGAAACTGGCATTCAGTCTTGGTATATGAATTTAGTAACTGGCAATTCAACAGGATCTGTGCATGAAACAGGCTTGAGGAAAAGGAATTCAACAAAGTTATTCAAAACTGTATGGCCTTCTTCTTACTGTAAGTCTACTATGGTTGAAATTCTTCAGGCTCGTGGATTTGCTCTCTAAAATCTGGCACCATGAGTGTAAAGGGGTTACCCACCTTGCCTTTGCTATCTCATTAATGAGGAGTCCAGACATGTAGAGTTTTCAAAACATTTTATTTTATGCACTATTCTTCTCAGAACTAAGGAAGAGAAAGAAGAAATGGAATCATAGAGCTGGAAGAGACCTTTGGAGGTCATCAAGTCCAGCCCCCTGCCCAAGTCAGGACCAATCCTAACTAAATCAACCCAACCAGGGCTTTGTCAAGCCGAGACTTAAAAACCTCTAGGGATGGAGATTCCACCACCTCCCTAGGTAACCCATTCCAGTGCTTTACCACCCTGTTAGTGAAATAGTTTTTCCTAATATCCAACCTAGACCTCTCCCGCTGTAACTTAAGACCATTGCTCCTTGTTCTGCCATCCATCACTACTGTAAACAGCCTTTCTCCATCGTCTTTGAAACCTCTCTTCAGAAAGTTGAAGGTTGTTATCAAATCCCCCCTCACTCTTCTCTTCTGCAGACTAAACAAACCCAAATCCCTCAGTCTCTCCTTATAGGTCATGCGCTCCAGCCCTCTTATCATTTTGGTCACCCTCCACTGGACCCTCTCCAATGCATCCACGTCCTTTCTATAGTAGGGGGCCCAGAACTGGATACAATACTCCTGATGTGGCCTCACCAGAGCCGAATAAAGGAGAATAATCACTTATCTGGATCTGCTGGCAATACTCCTCAGAATGCATCCTAATATGCCATTAGCCCTCTTGGCTGGAAGGGCACACTGTTGACTCATATCCAGCGTCTCATCCACTGCAATCCCTAGGTCCTTTTCTGCCGAACTGCTACTTAGCCAGTCGGCCCCCAACCTATAACAAGGCTTGGAATTCTTCCATCCGAAATGCAGAATTCTACTCTTGTCCTTGTTGAACCTCATCAGATTTGTTTTGGCCCAATCCTCTAATCTATCTAGGTCACTCTGGACCCTATCCCTGCCCTTTATCGTATCTACCTCTCCCTCAGCTTAGTGTCATCTGCGAACTTGCTGAGGGTGCAATTCATTAATAAAGATGTTGAACAAAACCAGTACTAGAACAGATCCTTGGGGCACGCCGCTAGAAACCGACCACCAACCTGACATCGAGACGTTGATCACTACCCATTGGGCCCGACAGTCTTGCCAGCTTTCTATCCATCTTACAGTCCATTTATCCAATCCATGTTCCCTTAATTTACTGGCAAGAATATTGTAGGAGACCGTATCAAAAGCTTTGCTAAAGTCAAGGTATATCACATCCACTGACTTTCCCATATCCACAGAGCCAGTTACCTCGTCATAGAAGGTAATCAGATTGGTCAGGCATGACTTGCCCTTCGTGAATCCATGTTGACTATTCCTGATCACATTCCCCTCTTCAAAGGGTTTCAAAATGGATTCCTTGAGGATCCCCTCCATGATTTTTCCAGGGACTGAGGTAAGGCTGACTGGTCTGTAGTTCCCTGGTTCGTCCTCCTTATCTTTTTTAAAGATGGGCACTACAATTGCCTTTTCCAATCATCTGGGATCGCTCCCAATCTCCATGAGTTTTCAAAAATAATGGCCGAAGGCTCCGCAATGATATTTCCCAACTCCCTCAGTACCCTCGGATGCATTAAATCCGGGCCCAGGGATTTGCGTATGTTTAGCTTTTCTAAATAGTTCCTAAACTTGTTCTTTCCCCACCAAAGGCTGTTCACCTCCTTCCCATACTGCGTTGCCTAGTGCATTTGTCTGTGAGCTGACCTTGTCCGTGAAGACAGAAACAAAGAAAGCATTGAGTACTTCAGCTTTTCCCACATCATCTGTCACTAGGTTACCTCCCTTTTCCAGTAAGGGCCCCACACCTTCTCTGATCACCCTCTTATTGCTAACATGTGTGTTGAAACCTTTCTTGTTATCCTTCACATCCCTTGCTAGCTGTAATTCCAGTTGTGCTTTCGCCTTCCTGATAACTCCCCTGCATTCTTGAGCAATATATTTATACTCCTCCGTAGTCATCTGTCCAAGTTTCCACTTCTTCTAAGCTTCTTTTTTGTGTTTAAGCTCACCAACGATGTCCCCGGTAAGCCAATCTGGTCGCCTACCATATTTGCTTTTCTCGCTGCGCATTGGGATGGTTTCTTCCTGTGCCTTTAATAAGACTTTTTTAAAATACTGCCAGCTCTCCTGGACTCCTTTCCCCTTCATGTAAGCATCCCAGGGAATCCTGCCCATCAGTTCCCTGAGAGAGTCAAAATCTGCTTTTCTGAAGTTCAGGGTGTGTATTTTGCTACTCTGTCATATTTTGCTATGACTCTGTTTGATATAATCGTCAGTGAGTTACCATTTCTGCTTTTGCATTTGCTGTCAAGGGCCTGTTTGGTGTCTTCGGTGTTTGTTCACTCACAGAGCTTTAGAGTCTGTGAGCTTTAGAAGATAGGAGTTACTATAGAGAACTTTTTCCTGGGTGTCTGGTTGGTGAGTCTTGCCCACATGCTCAGGGTTTAGCTGATCGCCATATTTGGGGTCGGGAAGGAATTTTCCTCCAGGGTAGAGTGGCAGAGGCCCTGGAGGTTTTTTGCCTTCCTCTGTAGCATGGGGCACGGGTCACTAGCATCTTGGGGTCTTTGAACCATCGTTTCAAGGACTTCAGTATCTGAGACACAGGTGAGAGGATTATTCTAGGAGTGGGTGGGTGAGATTCTATGGCCTGCATTGTGCAGGGGATCAGACTAGATGATCAAAATGGTCCCTTCTGACCTTAAAGTCTATGAGAGTCTACTGCTGAGAGAGTGTGTCTCAGCATCATCTACATTGAACTTTTCAATTGGCTATTTTGACATCAAGTGCTTTGGGTGAAAGTTTATACACTTCAGCACCAGATCCCTGTGCTGTGTTTTATCAATGCCAAATGGATATGTTGGTGATCAGTTTCTGTATGCTAGCTCACTGGACCATGCCTTTCCACTTTGTTGTTTAGCCACTGGTCAAGTTCCTCTAGCATCAGTCCTGTCTCCACAACTCTTTATTTTGTCAATATCTACCATCCTGGTTCCACATGGTGGGAAACTTCCCTTGCTCCCTTTCATGCCTATCCATATCATAACTTAATATGGTTGTCCTATAAGACAGATCTCCTCATTTACTCAGGAAATTCCATGGGAGGGAAGCCAGGAGAAAGGAAATATCTCAGCAAGATTCCCCTTTCAGTTTTCCCTGCACATCTCCATGGAAGGGGCAAACATTCCTCCTTTGGAATAAGGAGCCAAGAAGTATTAAAGCCAGGATCATCTGTGCAGGGGTTCCTTTTTTACCATTTCACTAACCAGTAGAACCATACTATGGGGTTTCCTGACAGCTTTCAGATTCCTCTCTGCAGCAGTTCCATGGTGTGGAGTGGGATACCAGATAAGGTAATGTAACTTTCTTTTCACCTTTGTTCTCTATTTTTATACTTGTCCAGAGAGTCCCAATTCCAGGGAGATTCTGCAGCATAAACGGAGGGGCGATAATGGTGCTTTGAGTGTGGCTAATGTTTGTCTTTGTTTTTTAAATCCTTTCTTTGTTGAAGTAGTAGTAGGAACAGTGATATGCAAAAAGGCCTTAGGGGTTGGGGTTGTATTGTGAAGGGCACTTTATAGACACAGAAAAGAATTTGTTCTAATTTGTGTAACATTTTTTAAAATGTTTAAAAGTAATAAAACGTATGTGTGTTTACTGTCTTTTACCTTTCCTCATTTTATTGTTATGTACATCTTTTTGATGTTTGTGAAAAGTGCTTTATTTAGAGTGGGGTAAGTAAAAAGCCTCATTTATTTAGGGATTGATCCATGAAGAGCACAAAAGGTATAGAAACATACGGTTAGGAACCAGGGAATTCTATACTCTAATCCTGAGTCTAACCATAGCAGTTTCTGTGACCTTGAGCAAGTCATTCAACCTCTCTGCCTCATGTTAAACATTACTCCATAACTGGCTACTTCTCAAAGTGCTTTGAAGATTTATTAGCCAATGGGACAACTTCACTGGGAGTTAGGGACACACAGCATCCTACAGGATTTGGTGTATGCTTTGGAAAGTGCCCTAAAGCAGAAAAATGGGATAGGGAGGCTATGTGAACCAAATTTCCAGGTTAAAATATGTCAATAGTTTACTGTAATATGAATCAAGGCATGAACCTATCTTCATAAAGGACTGGACAAAATCCCTGTTCTGAACCATGGCCATGGGGAGGGAGGAAGGCAGGGTGCGAGTCTGAATTTTGTGATTGTTCCATCCATAAGTTAAACTAGGAAGAGTCTGTCTGTATTCATTGAACTGAATTGACTTTGTAAAACACTTTAGAGAATGTTACTGGTGTATAAATAAATGCTCTATTTAATTTAGTGAAAATTGCACTTATCAATATCGCTGATTGTTTTTGTTGTTTACACGAGCAGCACTTTGAAAAGCTGTACAATCCATTTCCTCTTAATTTACATTTTGTGTGACTGTATGTTTATTAAGACTGATAAACACCATAGTTAATCCTTCTTAAGAAATAACACGACACATGCTTTGCAGTATAATTATGTTCATAATAAACAAGACCGAAGGATGATTCTAAAATGGTTTCATTATAGATATGCCTCAGGTAAATAAATCATTGTATTCTGACTTGGAAATATTTGCGTGAGATCTTGGTTTTGTAAGTTCCACTTCAGTGAATTCCTTAGGATCTTTAACATGCCCAAAAAGATTCTCAAGTAACATTTCGTCTGAGAGGAGTCTAAATATCTGACAGATTATTTAAAAGAAGACAGAGCAAAAAAGTGGATATTAATGTTTGATCTCTTAATATTGTTTTAACCTTTTAGGAAAATTAGGGGGATTTGCACAAGAAAACAACACTATAGATTCTGGAGAACTCGATATAGGCAGAAGAGCAATACAAGAGATTCCTCCAGGGATTTTCTGGAGATCACAACTCTTCATTGATCAGCCACAGTTTCTAAAATTCAATATCTCCCTTCAGAAAGATGCATTGATTGGCGTATATGGCCGAAAAGGTTTACCCCCATCACATACTCAGGTAAGAGCTGCTATCATTAAAAGCAAGATATAGTATTGAAAACTGCCAGTTTGCATCTTTTTAAGAGCTGTATTTCTCAGGATTGCAGCCTTTCCTTTTTTCTATTTTTTTTAGTTTTTACTTTCCATTTTGTATATTGATCTTATGGAATGAAAAATAGATAATCATTCTAATATCTTTTAAAAGGTTGCAGTTTTAAAAGGTATTCTGGAATTTAAAATCTGAGTGGGGAAAGATTTTGCTTTATGATCACATCTGATAATTGTATTCAGTAATGATACTTCTCATAATAGAGATGTAATGCAGTTATCTTCCTGTAGTGTGGTCCATGGACATATTTTTAATTTAGGAATAACCTAGTGTATCATGCTATAATCATGCATTAATTTGCTCTCCTGAGTTTGTCTACCAAAAAGCAAAGCTGGCAAAGTTACAAGCAAGTTGAAAATAATCCTTTTTGATAGAGATTCTTTGTTCTACTATTTGCAGTTTGCTATTTGATTAAAAATATTACAGTGAAAGCTTTGTTATCCTGCTCTTTATTAACTGGAAAACTTTGTTAACTGGCATCATGGCACTGCCACTGACATGATCAGCAGGTGCCTCCATCCCCCTCAGCCTTCCTCAAGCTGCCGAACCCTTGCCTGAATATCCAACACATTCAATTTACCGGCAGCCTGCATTCCCCATGAGTGCCAGATTACAAAGATTTCACTGTATGTTAAAATAGGTGTGTATGGTATGAACTGAACTAAGACTGTAAAAATCAATTATTATTCAAAATTTTCTTAGTCCTAAGACACTCTCAGAGTATCCCAGCACATAGTTCTGCGTCACCCCTTAAATATTTCTTAAGAGCTATTTCATTGTACACATAGTACATAACTGCATCTAAAACTATAGGAAAGTATTATTTAAGCATAAGAGTGAATAATTTAATTTCATTCATAGTTTTTTTTTTTCTGGGTGAAGTAGTAGCAATTCCTCTTCAATGTATTCAGACACAAGAATTTGGCTTTAATACTGATTGAAATCTTACTTAACCCATCAAATGTGAATTCCATATATTTTAGCTCAGTTGGCTCAAGGGAGGATAAGTCTATCAATGACTGTTAGCCAAGGTGGACAGAGATGCAGCCACATGCATAGATGCCCTAACTTTCTGACTATCAGATGCTGGGACTGGGTGGCGGGATGGATCACTTAGCAATTGCCCTGTTCTGTTCATTCCCCTTTGTAGTGTCTGAGGGTATGTCTAGACTGCATTGCTCTGTCGGCAGAGGGATACAGATTAGGCAGGTCGACATTGCAAATGAGGCAGG
>JANRFK010001234.1:69882802-69907070 GCA_030068395.1 Apalone spinifera
CCCCTCCCGCTCCCCCTGCCGCACAAGCGTCTCCCCTCTCCCCCGCTGCACAAGCCCCTTCCCTACCTACTGTCTCCCACTTTACGGGGCTGGAGTTTGCACTCAGGCCCCGGAGTCCAAATCCAGAGCCAGCCACGCAACGTGCCTCCGAGGAGTTTTAAAATCCCAGACTGTGACGTCACGTCGTCATGCCCGGGCATCCTTCCCGCCCACCTGCAACACTGTGCATGGCAGCAGCAGCCGGCGAGGGGGAGCCGCGCATGGCAGGGAGGGTCTGGGGCCAAGGGGGACGCTCTGGGGGCGGGGTGGAAAGACACTCAGGGGGGCCGGCGGGGTAGGCCGGGGCCCGCTCCAGGCAGAGCCGGGGGAGAGACCCAGTTCCACATATTGCTGGAGCAGGGCCCCCAGCTCCGAATAATAACTCGCCGGCTCTTCCCGGTTCAGGGGCGCGGGGCCCGAATTGGTCGAATCAGCCTAAGGCCAGCCCTGCTGGGAAGGCACAAGTCCTTTAAGTAGCAAGCATTGAAAAGGCTCACACCTACCCAGCTGCTCCCAGGCAACTCATTAGTGGCAGGGCTGGGAGCTGCCACGGGCCAGATGAAAGTGCTAGGCAGACTGAATCTTGTCCACTGACAGCCTCTTGCCTAGCCCTGGTCTAGCAGCATTACCAACCCTTCCACTGCTTACTGGAATGTAACAAAACAGTAAAGGATAAATTAGAGCTAAATAACATCACAGAACACTGAGAGTCAGGATTGGTCACTATAAACAAACTTTATAGGGCTGTGGGAAATTTGGCCATACCTATGAAAAGTGGACATCCAGTTATCTAAAATCATTCTGGACAATGGATGTTTCTGGACTAGAGAGGTTCGACCAGTAGTAAAGATAAACAGAAAAATAAGTTTGAGAAATGAAAGAGAGCTTCTAAGTAGTATTAAGTGATAGGCAAAAAATCAGAATAGTTACCAAAATAAAATGAAGTAAAATATAAACATACAGGCTACGTCTAGACTGGCACGCTTTTGCGCCAGAGCTATGCAAATGAGGCTTAGCGTTAGAATATCGCCGAGTCTTATTTGCATAGCTAATGATCCACCATTTTCGTGGAAGAGGCTCTTGCGCAAGATGGGGCTGTCTACACTGCCCCTTCTTGCGCAAGAAAAACCCTTCTGCGCAAAGCCGTTATGCCTGAAAATAATCAGCATAACGGCTTTGCGCAAAAGGGTTTTTCTCGCGCAAGAAGGGGCAGTGTAGACAGCCCCGTCTTGCGCAAAAGCCTCTTCCGTGAAAATGGCGGTTCATTAGCTATGCAAATGAGGCTTGGCGATATTCCAACGCTGAGCCTCATTTGCATAGCTCTGGCACAAAAGCGCGCCAGTCTAGACGTAGCCATAGTGTAAACTTTCAACCCTATTAGACTGGGCAACAACTCAAGCAATTTTTCTCACCCCACCGGATATTGCAGTCCCTAGTACACAGAGTTTGCCCTCAAAATCTGGGCCAGTCTTTTCCGGTAGAGTCTTCAGTCTTCTGAGTGTCCTCTTTGCTGGCAGCATAGGTAGATGAAGAAGAAAGGCAAAGTATGAGCTAGGTGATTCTTTTACCAGGTGATGCTTACTAGGCAATGGTTTACTGGTGTAAACACCACGGGCAGGATTTGAACCTGGGACCTCTGAAGTGGAGTATAGGAGCCTCTACCCTCTGAGCTAAAAGCCAGCTGGTTCCACTCTGTGCTGTACAGGTCTCTTGATCTTAACTGTTGCTGTGGTCTATGTACCACTTGCATTGCTCAGTAACCACACTAGGTGTGTGGGTTACATTGGCACCTGGGAGCAGCCTCCTGCCAGGGGCCTGGCAGAGGGCTTCTCTAATCTCACCAGGCCCATTTTTCCTCAGGCCTGGGTGGGAGGTGGCAGCCCCATGTGGGGTGAGGAACCATGCAGGGCCAATAGCTTTGCGGGGCCAGCAGAGCTGGCAACTCCCCGCAGGCCCAGCAGAATTGGGGGGTGTTTCAACTGGGCAGGGATCCCGCTTAATCAGTTAACAGGTTAATTGATTAAATGGGATTTTACATCCCTAGCATGGGCCTCTGTATTTGGTGTTTATATTCTTAGTCTCATGTGCCTGGAGAACACATGACCAGTCATATCTGGTAGGCATTGCTGAGAACTTGGGTAAGTTGAGCAATTCCTTTGGTGTGGCCTCGTGCAGTTGTGTAATGGCATTGCAGCTTTCTGGCTGGATAATGGGTGGTAATGTCTGTTTAACAGCACCCGGATGTTGGTTACCTCCCTTTTTATTGTCTCTGTAGAGCTAGTGTCTGGGTGCCTCCAGGTGCATCTATGCTGCACTGTAACTCGAAATAAGATACACTATTTGAGCTACACAAATTGCATATCTTATTTGGATGCTATTCCAAAATAGCTTATTTCATTATTTGGCGCTATCTACACAGTACCAAATTTTGAAATAAAGTGCTATTCCGAAACACCCCTTACTCCTTCTAGAATGAGGTTTACAGGGACATCAGAGTAGCGAGCTTGGAATAACAGGCTTGCTGTGAAGATGCGGGATAGCTATTTTGGGATACTCTACTGTCCCAAAATAGCATTGCAGTGTAAACATAGTCTTCCAAACCCACATCGTATTTTAGTGAAAACCATACAACATAATTCTTATAAAATGTCATATACATTAATAATATTCATATTTAGACAAAAAAATTACTTTCAGCAGATCAGAACGTTTCCCCTCATACCTCACATGCAATAGCACAGTTATACAGATGAGGAATAGGGGGTTACAGAATGCTCCACCAAGTTATAGAATGTCAACCTCAGATGCAAAAAGGAAGATCTTTCTAGCCCACTCTTCAAGGATCCCTAAAAATGTTAAAATAACAATTGAGGGTCACTCATTCAAAGGATTAACTTAATTTAAAAAATAGATGGGGCTTTATGCTCTCTAAAGGACTCAGGTGATGCTGAGATCCGATGGGACTCTACCCTCTGATGCCTAAGCATAAGCACTTGAAGTCATAGTCACAAGAGGGGTAATCCTTTTCCCCGCAGCATTGGCAGCCCGAACAATCTAGAAAGAGACAAATATTCCTCCAGGAGCAGCACATACAGACACACAAATGCCATGGGTGGGAGAGACAAGGGGTTGGCCAGCAGCTAGTGGGGTCCAGAGTGTCTTGGTGTCAGAGTAACTCACGGGAGCCTGGCACCCACAGCAGGGGTTGTCCTCCCCTCCCCTGCCCCCCCCCCACACACACCTGTAGCAGTGGGGGGAAGCAGATCAGTGCAGCCCCAGCTCTCCCAGCTAAGTCACTCGCAGAATGTGGGTAGGGCTGCCCCCTGCACTCACTGGCGGGATGCAGAGTGAAGCTGCTGGAGAAGCAAAAGCAAGCTGGAGCTGCATTTCTCCACTTCTTCTTTCACTCTCAGTGAGTAAGGGGGGGGTCCCCATTGCTGGTGTTGGAGCCCCAGCTTCACTATTCTCCTGGGCCACAATGGTTGGGGAATTAAGGGGGTAGAGCAAAGGCCAGGAAGAAAAGGGGAGAAGGCAAAGCGAGGGTGGGGAGGAGGGTGAAGCACAAATGAGGAGAAGCAGGGCCTGGTGCAGAGGAGTGTTGGGCCAGCCCTTTCCTGGACTGGGAGGGGTCATGATCCTTCACCTCTGTTCCACCTTCACTTCTGCTCATCAGCCTCCATCAAACACAAGGCAGCAGATTTGACTGCTTGGTTAAGAGCAGAGTGCAAATCCTTGCAGATCTTCCAGTCGTGTCCACAAATCATTTCATTTATGTGTTTTGGAGCACATCACAATGGATTGATGGGTCCTGGAAATATAGAGGTGGGCTATGCCATCCAGTTTTGTATCCATTCCCACCCTACTCACCTTCTTTGTCCATACTCAGGAACCCTAGAAGGTTTCATTCAGAGGTTCAGTCACTTCTTGTTCTCAAAACAGTGGAAGAGTCCTCAAGTGCTGAGGGAACACGGTGGATTTTATTCTCATTACTTTATGGTTCCCAGAAAGAAAGGTGGTTGGTGGCCCATTCTGGACTTGAATTCACAAGCTCAGTGTCAGTGTTGTGACTCTGTCTCCTATCATGTCCATCCCTATAATGGAATGATTGGCACATGGCTCTTGACATTCAGGGCACACATTTTCTTATTGCATCTCACCCACTGCACAGAAGATATCTGAGGTTTCAAGTGCACAATTGCCACTACAGTGTGGTTTCATTCAACGTGTTGATAGCACCCAGAATTTTCACAAACGGTCTAGCAGTAGGTGCAGCTTACCTCAGAAAGCTAGGAATCCAGGTTTTCCCATATTTGGATGACAGGCACTAGCAAGTAGCAGACTGCATTCAGTAGACTCTGCATCTGTTTGCCCTTTCAGGTCTGAAAGTAAATGAAGAGAATACTGATTCACGCACAAAAAATAGAATCTGTTGGAACCATTCTTGACTCTACAACAACGGCTTATCTGCCAACAGAGAGATTCCAAGCCATACTAAACCTAAGAGTCCCTTTATGATGTCATCCCAGGACATCAATGTGATCTTGTCAATATGAAGCCTCCTGCACCTTCCTAATTCAGCATGTCAGGCTTCACTTTCATTGCATGCAGGAATGTCTGAAGTCTGTGTATTTGCCAAGCAAACACCAGCTGAACATGCTATAGTATACATTACACCACAAGTCCTGTCCTCCTTAAATTGGCAGCTGGACCCACTGAAATGCATATCATTCTCTCATCTACTACTTAAAAGATGTTGATGACGGGTGCTGCCACATTAGGATGCGGAGCCATTTAGATAATCTACAAATACAAAATATATGGATTCCTCTTAGCATTCACTGTTTTAACAAAAAAAGAACTATACTCAATTTGATTTTCAATAACATTGTCTTCTAGTTTTCAAATCTTAACCATTGATTTAGCTGTGCCAAAACAAAGCACTACTCCAAATTTCTCCATTTTCTCTCTTTTCTGTAAGGTTTATTGAGAAGTAGGCTTATTCAAGGTTCGTCTATTTTTCTGGCTCATCATTGTAAGCTGAGATGACTATACTTGATTTGGTGATTCTGTCACTTTTGGGTGTGGTTTTATGAGAAGCAATCCTATTCCAGGCACGTCCTATTTTCCTGGCACAACCTTTCAAACAAGCTCCCTGCATGCATCAGCTCCTGCAGAGCACCATCTACACACACTCCTGGCACCCCGCACTGCTGCCTCCTGCAGAGGCAGCGGGGGATGGGAGGAAGGTGGGAGCACCAGCTCCTTGTCTGCCCTCTCCCCTTCCCCCCACCGCATGTAAAAATGTAACTGCTGAAAACACGCTTAATACTGAATTTGGTGATCCTAGCTCTTACCCTTTAGGAGGAGTTCTTAATCAAACAGACAGATAGACAAACTCTCCAAAATATTTAGTAGATATATGGGCAAGCACTTAAGAATAATTTTACCTTGCAGTGTGATTGCTTTATTTCATGACCATCATGTTCCCCCCTCCCCTGCCCCATACCTACTACTACAATTAAGCTTCTCTGTTGCAAAAAATCAGAAGGGTTGTTGAAGGTGGCCCACCCGTTATACGCTTAGTGAGAAGTACAAGGATACTATTGGCCAAAACAATGTGGACTAAAGTACAATGCTCAAGTCCTTAAAAAAAGTGATGCAATACACTTCTGGTATTTTGTATCATCATTCACAAGCAATCATAAATGATAGTACTGGAAGCATCAGAATCTCCATTTTGGCTCCCCAAAAAAGTACCAGAACAGTATTCAAGAGCATCTGGGATTTGACATCTGGACACAATACATCCCAGAGAACCATAGTTTCAGAGGGTAAGTGTTGCTTATGTGAGATAGTATCTAACAAATATTTCAGTATAACATAATTAGGTACAGCGGTTTTTCAGGTAGCATTTCTGTTTTTTACTTCAGGCATCCAAGTTTCAGAATGATGGCCTCGGTGCATACTAATATGCATAGAGCAGTCCAAAATGCATAGTTCTTTATTTCTGGGGAATTATAAATAAGTCAACCAGAAATAATTGACAGTAGTTGTCCATTCAAATCCAATCAATGCTAGTCTGAAAGTCTTTGTGACACTTTCTAAAAATGTCAGTTTCATTGCAACCAAAGAATCAATATGTTTTTATTTAAAGAGACTTTAAGAATAACAAAAGACTTTGTTGGCTTAAAGCAAAACTGAATAGAGAAGGGTAGGCAGATCATCCCATTTATGCTCAATAAAGCTAATTAATTTATCCTCATAGGAGGAAAACAAAATGAAAGTATTTTTAGCACATAAAGGTCATTGTTTTTCCAGTCTATCCCCTTTCACAACCTCACACTTAAATATATGAAGCAGTCTTTACAGGATTTAAGCAACATTATTTCTATTTACTGGGGATGGAACAAATGGTCAAATCCATATGCATGTTTTTTAGGATTTCAACATCACAGACACTAGTTACGTAATAACATAAATCTTTATTATGTTATAGTTCTAAAATCATTAATTATAATATGCCTGTCAGCCATCGGTATACTTTTTGTGATTAGTTAAGTAGTATAATCCCTAATTCCCAGATCAAAAGTGTGTTCTCAGCTGATGTTGTTCTACAACAAGAAGTGTCCTTCTAAAATAATTTGAAAAACATCTCATATTGTCCATAAATAGCCAGTTAAAACTCAGAATAGAGACTTTTTTTCCCCTTCTTTTAGTGGTATTAGGATCAGGTAGACTTGTTTCTGAGAACTGGGGGTAAAAGAGACTGTTTCTGATTCTTTCCTGAATTAAGATAAATATTTAATTCTCTGACAAATGAGAACATTGAATGGTTTTAAATTAGCAGTGCTTTTCCAAAATAGTTGCATTAGTTTTCATGTGGGATTGCTTACATATTCAAGGTGACTGCACATCAAGGTGTACTAGCTTCTACACATATTAATCAGTTCAGGTTCCAGTAGGATTGTTGAGATGTAGCTGAAAGGAAAGTGTCTCATGTTGATAAAGGCTTATGCATTTCTTTTACATTTTGAATGATGTTGGGATAAACATTAAGCTTTATTGCATAGCAACATTCTTAAAATACCATATGCTTTTAACTAAGCAGAATTTCAGGAGAAGAGGATTCTGGTGCTTAGATCCTGTCCAGAGATGAAGACTCTTCTGTTTTATGCTATGAGGGAACTGTTTCCAAAGATCATAAGTCAGTACATAAAATCATTAATTCTCCAGTCCCAAAAACTGACTATCACAACAGAAGTCCATCAGTGGTTTCCTACACTGTCCTTTACCTAAATAGATCTTCAGTGAAGTACCATTTGAGTGATATCTCAAATATGTGGGAAAATTGACAGTTTCTATATAGAAGTTCACCTCTCACAGTAGGTATATGTCAAAGTAAAAATGAAACTAGACTGAATGTGGACACCATGTTACTCTTTGTTATAGGAAACTGTGATCCTTACCATTAAAAAGTGGTAAATATTTGTCCTACAATATAATCTGTACCTGACAAATGCAGAAAAAAATCTTGAGTGATATTGAGCCAGATCATCAGGTAGAATAAACTTTAATTGTGGGTCCATTAACTAGATGGAATAACACCCATTTCACCAGCTGAAGATCTGTACTACGTTTTCTCATCCGTGTCTTCAGAGTTAGCCAAACAACTGCCATTAATGCTAATATAAGTTTCATGGATAGTCTTTTATGTGGAATTAAGACAGTAAACCTTTTTGTCTACAGTGCTTGTGGCAACTCATGTGTCCTATTTTCCCATCTCCCAAATGTAGTTATTGCAAGATTTTTTGATAGCTGTTGAACTACAGTTCTAGTTTTCTGTCACTGCCTTCTGCATTTTAACTTGTTATATTTTGCATTTGATATTTGGCTTACTTTATACAAAAGACAAGTAAGGCTATATTTTCTGCTGTGGTAGCTCTGTAGAAGTCAATGGAATTACAACAGAGAACTTACCTTGGACTGTGAAACAAAGGAAGCAGCGAAGGGTAATGAATTGGGGTGAGGTATTCTTATTATATAATGTATATAGCAGAGTCAATGTGGAATGAGTCTTTCACATGCAGATCGTCAGCTCACATCTGCAAATTGTGACAGCAAACTAAGCTTATCTGATTTTTGTTCTGCAAATTGGTCAGGTACAATGTTCCCTCTAATTTTTCTATTTGTATGTGTGGAATAAATTTTGTTATGCACACTAAGGCATGTGCAGATGTGAACCACTAATAGAAACATGCTGCTGGCTTTGAGCAATCTGCTAATTGGCTGGACAGCATTTGAATCTTTCCTGGGTGTTCACCTAACTGCTAGCTTACAGGAATTACTGCTCAGATGTCAACATCACAAGAAAGCACTACCATGACAATTGGCACTACTTGTCATTCTCTTTGGAGATTTCTGCAAGAGAGATGAAAGAGTGATGAAACAGTTGAGGTCTTGTCTACATGGCTCTGGTGTTTGAACTGTTGGGGAGAGAGTGCCTCGCATGCTATGCTATACATGCCCCATGTGAATGCTGAAGTTGTAAACTAAAGATTCTTCATTCACATTAATATAGACCTTTTGTTCACCCTAGCAAGAGTCCACACAGGGGAGTTACAACACCACCTGCTTTATGCTGCAGTTCAGTTCACAACCCCTAGTCAAACTATGGGGCCTTGTAGACATAGCAGGGGTCTCTCCAGGTCAAGGGAAAGTATGTTACTTGGTGTTGGAGGGAAACTTGTACTGCCACTCTCTGTACTATATTTGTTCTTTGAAAAAATATAGAACTGCAGTCTCTGGGACTGGTACTTTTCATGATTGCTAAATTATAAAACCATGAAAATGATAACTTAAAAAGTAGCAATAAGTGGGTAATAAACCCTTTGCACATTTTTCCCTTGTAGTATGACTTTGTGGAACTCCTTGATGGTAGCCGGTTGATCGCAAGAGAGCAGCGCAACCTGCTTGAGTCAGAGAGAGCAGGCCGACAGACAAGGTCTATCAGTCTCCATGAGGCAGGTTTTATCCAGTATTTGGATTCTGGAATCTGGCATCTGGCTTTTTATAATGATGGGAAAAATGCAGAGCAGGTGTCCTTTAATACCATTGTTATAGGTAAGCACAATCTTCAAAGATTTCACCAAAAGCTGCAATCTAAGCATTCTGTTAAAAACAGAGATGAGTTTTCTGGAATGAATACTCTGGGTTGTTTTTACTGATGTTGAGTTTGTGGGTTTTTTTCATTACTCAACAAAAGATATAGAATATGTATTTTAATTGTTTAGTAAATGAAATATGAAAGCCTCCCATGACATACAGTTCACAAATGAAGAAGCTTTTTCAAAATGTTCAGTAAGCGTCATTAGGCTGCATAGTGAGCATAACGTACTTTTCATTTTCCTATTTAAATCTTGATCGTCTATCTATAACATAATCTAGTTGGATACCACAATCATTAAGAAATTAGAGATGTAAAATACCAGTTAACCAGTTAACTGGTGACATTTAAACCAGTTAAGTGCTTAACCAAGACCCTGTGGCCAAGGGGCCTGGCTGCGCTGGAACGCCCCCCTCCCTACACGCAGTGAAAGGGCCCGGCCAGCCATCCCACCGGCTGCTCTGTACAGTCTGGGCCAAGGTAGGCTGGAGTACCCCCATAACCCTGCCGGGCCACCAGTTAATTGCTTAATGGTAAGCATCACCCAGTAAGGGTGATATTTACAAGTTAGCCAGTCACATGTCTACAGGAAATTAGTCACTATTTACCTTTTTACAATTACTAAACAAAGTGACATGCATGCTTCTGCAAGTAACTTAATGTGGTATCGGTCAGTAGTGGTTTTAAATTAGATGATAGAAACCTTCCATTCTAGTTAAGTACTGTGGTGGGAGTCTGTATGATTTTTTTTTCTTACTCTTTTTTTCAGAGTCTGTAGTAGAATGCCCCCGAAATTGTCATGGAAACGGAGAGTGTGTTTCTGGATCATGCCATTGTTTTCCTGGATTTCTGGGTCCTGATTGTTCAAGAGGTATCTGAACCGTATTCTTTTCTTTAGTCAAAATAAATAAATTATAGAAAGATAAATCATTACTAATCTACCAAGGAAAAGAAACTGGCATGCAACTTGTTTAATGAATGTTCCTCTTTTTCTCAAAGCTAGGTTGAAAAACATTTTGTTAATTCTTCTGTCATGTTTTATTTCACAGCAGCCTGCCCAGTATTATGTAGTGGCAATGGGCAGTATTCCAAAGGGCGCTGTCTCTGTTACAGCGGTTGGAAGGGTACAGAGTGTGATGTGCCTACCACCCAGTGTGTTGATCCTCAGTGTGGAGGCCGAGGGATTTGTATCATGGGTTCTTGTGCCTGCAACTCTGGGTACAAAGGAGAAAACTGTGAAGAAGGTAAATAAGTAACTATTTCTCCAAACATATACAGTAATGTTTCTCAGATGTCAGGCTACAACATAGTGGGTCAGATTTTTCAACAAGTGTAAGTCAGCATAGCACTATTGATTTCACTGTAGCCATGTCAATTTGCACCAGCCGAAAATCTGGCCAAGTAAGGTCATGTGCAGGTAAATTGTTCACCTTATGGTAAACATGCTAATATATCCTGTTTGAGAGATATTTTGCTTTCAGCAGGTTTGTCTAATAATTAAAAATAGATTTATTTTATCTGTCCAATATCACCTATGAGGGAAGCACAAGAAATGTGCACAAAATGTGTCTTAGAATACAGAAAGACACAGTGATTTTTCAAATCATAAAAGAAATTATTACTCTATTGCATGTGACCTTTTCCACCAACATTTTTATAAAAACTTGAAGTTGAAAATGCTGATTCAACTGCAACACAATGAATTTTTTGTTTTGTTTTTTGCATTATACAGATGTACATTTATTCATTTTGGCTGCTGTAAAGAGGAGTTCATTTTTTTTTTTTAAAGGAGGAAAAAGCACCATTTCCCTTCCTCAATCAAATTGATTTTATTGATCCCAACATACAAAGTAATGCAATTAAGTTTCTGGAATTAAATTTTCAGACCATTGACCCTACAAGTGTAAAGTTTTATTGAGTCAAATTGCTAAATTAAATCTCGTCATTTAAAGCGCATTAAAGTGAATTAAGAAGGATAGAGAGTACCCAACTTATTTATTTCTCAAACAGGTTGAGGGTCCTATACAGCTGTCAGAACTCAGTTGTAGTGGATTTGGTCAGTTGATACTGCTTGTTATAGAGGATCCAAGATTTTGTTACTCTGTGATTAAGAGAACAGAAAGCAATAGCCTGAAAACTTGAATGAATCTTGGTGTAATTCATGGAAATTACAAAACTTTTTAAGCATCTGTTGCATCAAGGACTTTGAGGCTGACATCTATTATCCCCAGGATGTCATTAAATCAGTTATATATATGAATATGGATCCTTACAATTACTTTTGACTTTCTAAAGTACTGCAGAGAAAATTACCAATATGCTAACAAAAATGGATTAGAGGTTTTACTCAATTAGTTACAGTTTGATTTTTGATTGATTGGATCAGATTGTGCTTGTTACCTTGTAATTACAGCAGGCAGGCTTGGGGTCTCCTCTCGCCTCGTGAGTTCAACTCTCCATTCTTCCATTGACTCATGACTTAACATTGTGATTTTGCCTTATCAACCTGTGCCCCAGTTTACTATTTATTGTTAAATGAGTGTAATGCTGTTTACCTCACAAGAGTTTTTTAATTAGTTCAGAAAGTGCCTTAAAATCCTTGGGTGATAATTGCTGCTCTTGTAATTGTTATTAATAGCACATTAAAGATTATCTTTTTCTTTTTTCTCCAGCTGATTGCTTAGATCCAGCCTGCTCCAGTCACGGTGTGTGTATCCATGGAGAGTGCCACTGTAATCCAGGATGGGGTGGTAGCAACTGTGAAATACTGAAGACAATGTGTCCAGATCAGTGCTCTGGTCATGGGACATACCTTCAAGAAAGTGGTACCTGCACTTGTGACCCTAATTGGACAGGTGCAGATTGTTCAAATGGTAAGGAATAAAAACAGTCCCAATGTGTAAAACTCTAAAATATTTTAAATTAATACATAATCCTGCATTATTGTATAAAAGCTTGATCTAGCTGCCATTGAAGCTCTGTCTTTCTATTGACTTCAGCGGAAGCAGGATTAGGCCATAAATCATGAGTGAAACATCCAGAACAAATGAATATTTGTAAATATTAGAAAATCAAATGGTTTCTTCACTCATACATTAACTGAAAGCGTTTTTGCTGGTGGCTCACAGAAAAGAACAACATGTTATTTGTACCTTCTGCATTTAAAATCTGCACTGGGATATTCCTCTGCATATTTAGAACTCTTAAGGATGTATCTAGAAACATTTCCATTTAAAAAATTATTTTTAGCTAGTTGGAAGGGGCCAATCCTATAGTCTTTGCCAAGGCAAAATCCAACTGAAGTTATTGGAAATGTTGCCTAAGTAAAGGCTGCATGATTGGGCCAACGGTTCTGGCAAGTAATGCTTTCTTCGGTGCCAAAACTTGTCACATTTAAGGCCAGATGCTGATCTTAGATACATCGGCATACATTTCAATTAAAAATATGGAATTAATATAATTTAATCAGAATCTGAATTTTAGTCTGTATGACAACAGACTAAAATTAGTCTGTATGACAACAGACTTCCAAATTGTCAAATTTGGAAAAGGGGAAATTACTCATTTTGTAGTCACATGTTAAAATGATCTGGATTTTTACTTTTTCAGATGTGTTTTGCCAAAAAAGCATAATTTTACAAAGTAGCTGATGCTCTTAATGACAGCTGAATATGTAGCTGCTCGGTGGGCTGGTTTTATATCAAGTAATAAATTATATTTTGCCAATTCTCTGTAAATAACTACCATTTTGAAATATAGATTGTGTATAATATATATAATATTTATTAACAGCCATTGGTAACTCAGGTATCAGCTATAGGTATGGATTTTCAAAGGAAGGTAACAAAATAAGAAAACCATGGAGCAGAGAGTTTTCCCATATTTAATGTTGCAAATTATTTATAACTTTTGGATTTGGGCATTTACTTCACGTATGCATATGTATTATCAGATACTAAAGTCATATTTGTACCTCCAAAGAAAAATGTGTTGTCCTCTACAATTCTGCTAATTTTGTGTTTGAATTTCTACTGTGCGCTCTGAGCTTATCTGGTATGATATCCATGTGGGCTAGATTCATACAAAAATGACTATGGTGGGGGCGGGGGCTGCTATATGGTGCATAGAAAATGTGGATCATATACATCTTCTGTTGGTATCCATCTTTATATACTGTATGTTATTTCTGGTCATTCAGTGTCTGTGCCCATGTTTCAAAAAGTAGTTGATAGCTGAAATATATACAAATAATCTGTTTCTATCATGTATATCCAGATATTTCACTTACTTCAGATTTATGAATTATAAACTAGTTGGTGCAGTAAAACGTAAACATCTCCTACTGAAGTTGTGCAAAATGACCTTCAAATATTTAAAGTCAATAAATAAGTAAACCTTACTCATAAAGAAACATTTTGTTAGCTGCTGAAGGGAGAAGAATGAGTTATATACATCAGACGGCTTATAGTGTTGAAATCAACAGAGCTTTCCTCTATCTTCATCAGCAGTTTGTCCATTAATTAGCCCTTCAATTCCACTTCAATTAAATTAACTCTAATTAATAAGTTCATTACAAAGATTGACACACCTTGCTCAAAGCTAGTGTGCTCAAAGCTGATAAACACTTTCACCCTAATGAAAAATTGATTAGATGGAAGAGAAAAGAGGGAACCTCTGAAATAAACTTCTGCCTCTCCTGGAGCTGGGTTGATGTTGTGTAACTCTGAAGTTAATCAGAGCATCTCAGATCTTTTAATCAAAAATTTAATTCAAAGTAGATAGAAAATGTTGTGTGGGGAAAAACAGCCTAGCTCTCTTGCCCAGTAAATGTTCTGCACTACTGCTCATAAGAAGTGCCATCACAACTACTTGCTGCTGTGTTGAATGTTCTATAGCACTTTGAAACCAAAAACTATAATATATTGGGGGTAAAATATTACTGAACAAAAAATTGGAAACAAACCTTATATGTAAAACATTTCTGCCTTTTTTATTAGCTTTCTTTTTATTGCAGTCAAAAATAATTTCAGTTCTTTATTATAAGGGTGGTTTACTGTCTTTTACCAGGAAATCCAAACTAAATATAATATTCTTATAAACCAGCATATGGTGGTGTCTAGCTGTATTCTAAGAGACTAAAAAACATCCCTCAGTGTTTTTTTCTGTACTCAGTTTCAGGCAAATGAAGTTTTCCAAAGACTGACTAAATAAAGAAAAAAGATAAATGCAAATTATAATCTTGTATTAGTTTTGAGACATAAGATATATAGTTTGGCCTATGAATAACTTAGGCCTTAATATTCTCTTCAATTATTCTATTTGTCATAAAACCCTGTTAGTGTAGGTGACAAGTTGAATACTTTTGTTGATTTATTTTTAATAGTCTTTCTGTTTTTAAACCAGACTGCCCAAAGCTGTCATTGCTATAAATTTACAGAAAGTAAAAAAACAATCTTATATTTAACAGACGTCAGCAATGCGTGAATGTGTGTCACTGAGGCTGATTCCTTTTAGTGAAAAAATATGTCAGAGATGGCACATTTCGAATTTGAAAGAAACCTGGGGGCAAGGGAAAAAAGCTCCTTTGCTAAAATGAACTGTTGTTCAATTATAGATTTTTGCCAGTAATGTAAATGACCTGTAAGGTACATGATTTGTTTAGTCACTAAAACTATGCAGTAAATTTTAATAGCTTTAAATGCATATAATCTAAGATACAAAAGGTAACTGTTGAGAAATATGTGCTCACAAAAGATATAATTGGAAATTACTCAGAGCTAACTGACAGGAGAGCTGTGGACACTTTAGATATTACTAAATCTACTGGGTAACTAATTAAGCATTAGCAGAGATAAAATTCCATATACTATATTCTCTTGGGTCCTACCTGAAAATGCTTTTAGCAGTTAAATTCCTTTGATTTAATTTTCAAAGATTTTGCCTTTCTCCTTCATATGTTGAATTAAAATGTAACTCTGCTAATTAACGTGTGCTCTCCTCTCATTCTTTCTCTGTTTTCCCCCTTCCCTCCTTTTAAATACAGAGATCTGTTCTGTGGACTGTGGCTCTCATGGGGTTTGCATGGGTGGAACATGCCGTTGCGAAGAAGGTTGGACTGGACCAGCCTGCAATCAAAGAGCCTGCCACCCTCGCTGTGCTGAACATGGAACCTGTAAAGATGGGAAGTGTGAATGTAGCCAGGGATGGAATGGAGAACACTGTACTATTGGTAGGCTAGCTGTGCTTTAATATCTGCCTTCAGTGCAAACTCAAAAAGCTAGAACTCCTGGCCTTTTGTGCATCAGAAATGTAACACTTTGAAGCTTGTTTCTTCAAACAGAATATTGCACCTGTCAGTCTGTGTAAAGGAATTGATGTTTTAAGAAAGGAAATGATTATATAATGGCTCATCAGTTCTTTATAGCTTCTTTGCCACAAATGGGAGGTGCAAGAATTTCCCTTTCAATCGTTTCCTATAACTGCCACCTGTGGAGGAGAAGCTTACATATTTTTTAAATTTGTAAATATGTCTTCTGATGTATGCTTTTTTAAAATTATGTAATGGTAACACATCTTTCGGAAAAGTATGCTACTTTTTTTTCCGTTTGCTGGGGGAGGAACCTAACCTCTAACCTGAGCCCAAAAATTAAAACACTTACCAAGGTGGTAAAGAGATGTAGATGCCCCCCACAGTATGCTTTTGTTGACATAATTTCTATTTTACACTTGTAGATTATATCTGCTAAGCAAATGACATAACTTTTCAGTACACTTTGAAATGACAAATTCAAAAGAAGCAGTCTTCATTAATCTGTTTGTTTCCATAATCAAAAGTGTTCTAACCTTTAGAAATTCCTATGCTTTTACCATTAAAGGTTTTCTTCCTCTTTGATTTACACTCTATTCCATATAACATAGACCAAAAGCAAAGTGAGTGACACTTTCCTTCAAATTATATGAAAGATCATTCTCTTCCCTAGAATTTCATTCATGTGTCTCTCCAGAAACTCACCAAAGGCCACATTCTGCCTTTGGATGTACGTTTTTCCAATTGTACAGAATTTGACTGGCATCTGTTGGCAGTGAGTAAAATGGGGGATTTATGTGTTTGTGCCAAAAAGTGAAAGAAAAGTTGTCACAGAAAAGCAAATAATACTCTTATTTACTTGTTTTACCATAGTACTTAGGAGCCTCAGTCATGGGCATGGATCCTACTGTGCTAAGCACTATGCAAACACAGAACAATTAAAGATTGTCCCTACTCCCAAAAAGTTTATAGCCAAACTGTAAGACTGATAGATATAGACAGGTATGGGAGTACAAAGAGCAATGAAACAATATGTGAATTTTTTGATGAAATTTCAAGTTTGGTTGGTGATAAAGTGTTGACATAATGTATTTAGAGTTATAGGATAAAGGGAGGAACATTGAGGAGGAGTTATGTTTCAACTGTTTGACACTGGTGAAACTGCTAGTGGAATTTTGTATCTTATTTTTGTGTCCACAATTCAAGAAGGATGCAAATTAGATAAACTGAAAAATTGGAGAGGTTTCAGAGAAGGGACTCTAGAATTATTAACAGATTGCAAATATCATGAGAGATTCAGGAAGCTGTCTGTTTACCTTAACAAAGAGGAGGTGAAGGATAGTGTTCCCTCTAATTTTTTCCATCTCTTCAGCGGAATTAATTTTCTTACGTGCACCAGTATGGAGGTGGTGTGTGACACATGCCTTCATATTGGTACACATAACAAAATTCATGTGGCAGGAGTGGGGTCCTGGGGTCCTGAGCGTTGGATGGAGCTTGAGGCTGGGGTAGAGGGTTGGAGTGCAAGAGCTCTGGTTGGGATGCAGGTTCTAGGGTAGGACTAAGGATGAGGAATTTGGGCTGCAGAAGAGCGGCTTCAAGTTTGGGGATGGACTCAGGACTGAGGGTTGGGATATGTAGGGCCCCTTTTCCTGGTGCTAATGTTGGCAGGGAGGGATTCACCTTTGCAGAGTCCAGCAGCTTCAGGATTTGGGAGAGAGATCTCGCCGCACTGCAGCTCTGAGCACCTGCGCAGGGCTTAATGAGAAGCTGCGCAGCTTAGGGGGCACTTAGGTTAAGGGACACTTGATCAGAATTTATAAGAGACAAGGTGGGTTAGGTAATATCTTGTATTAGGCCAATTTCTGTTGGTGGACAGGACAAGCTTTTGAGCTACTTAGAACTTTTCTTCAATTCTGAGGAAGGCAGCCAGAGTGTCCAAGCTAAATACAAGATGGAATAGTTTGTTAAGCATAAAAGTGTCTCACACATGCTGTATCAGGCCATTTAAAATGAAGCATACAATTAACACCTCTGCGGTTCTAGGACAATGGAAGGTTAGCAAGTAGAAGCATGTGTTACAGATTGTCCTAATGAGCCATAAAACCAGTGTATTTGTTAAGTCCATGCTTTTTTAGTGTCCAGGAGAGTTACAAATTTAAATGTCCAGGCTCACCTTTGGAAGGTGTTATGTAGGTTTCCTTTGAGGATGAGGACTGAGGGGCCCGATATTGAGTGTGAGTGATATGGTCGATGAGTGATACGCTTTTCGTCTTTTTCTCATTTTTTCATGAGAGTTCATTCAAGAATTCAGTGTTTACCTGGTTTCACCAACATAATTGTTGGGACACTTGATGCACTCGATATGGGATGCCACAAGGTGTAATAAGCATCTGTAAACCATGGATCTTGAATATAGTCATCTACAGATTTCCATTGTTTAAACTGGTCATTGTAGTTGATGATGGTATGGAAGTGGTTCTAGAGAGATAAACACCATGGCTACTGCAAAACATAGTAAACCGAAATTGTATACAGGGCATCTCTGCTATAAGTCATTGCGATATATGTTGACACCTATAGGAACCTATGTGTTATAATACCTCCCATTCCCTGCTCTTAAATCGTGCAAAAAAAACCCCAACAATTTGTGCAAATGGAAGTCAGCCACAGGGGAAAAAAAATCCCCCCTTTAAGTTGGTTTGCTATAAGTCCAAGTTTTTTGGAATTTATCTTGGACTTATAGTGAGGACAGCCTATAATAAGGGCTCTTGAGTCTAGCAGACAAAGGTATAATAAGATCCACTGATCTGAAAGTTGAAGTTAGACAAATTCAGACAAGAGCATTATTGAATGTGAGGTTAATTCACCATTGGAATACTTTAATAAGAGTTGTAGTGGATTATCCATCACACTCAATAATGTTCTTGTCTGAATTTGTCTAACTTCAACTTCCAGATCACTGGATCTTATTATAGAAAATATTAAATCATGATTGGTTGTTTTTCTAAAATATAAACACTATTTAAAAGAGGAATGAATTGCAGGAAGTCCTATGGAGCATTTGTTATGCTGGGGGTCTGGCTGATTATCACAATGGTCCCTTTTGTCTTTATAATTTTGAGTCTGTGAATATTCTTCAGCTTGATAGGCCATGGTCTGATACCAGCTGTGGGCTAACTGTTGTCAAGGTTTTCACAGGCATCATGACAAGGAGAGTTTTAAGGAGATTTTGATAGAGGATAATTGGCAGCTTTGTAGATGTTTATGGGAAGCTAGTCCCAAGCAGGGAGGGTAGCATAAGAGAAAGCACAAAGATGCTTGTTTAAAAATTTAATAATTTGCAGATGAAGGCAGACATTATGATTGACTGGAAGTGGGAGGGGATATCTCAGTTAGGCATGTTAATGGCTAGGCGCCTAAATATTTAACAGATAAGCAGTTGCTTATCGATTAACAGTCCCAGTTAACTGCAGCACCCTGTGTACTCTGCATTTTAAATTCGAACCAGCAGGCTGATTCAGTCCCAACCCGCCAGTCCAAGTTTTAAATGACGAGCACATTGGGGAGCTGCCTGCCACCCCACACTGCCACCTCTGACCATGGTGGGCCCATGCTCACTGTGGACAGAGTATGCTCGTGAGATGCCAGAGCAGCCTCTGTCCGGAGGGAGCTCAGTCCCTCACCGCCCATTGGACAGGGGCTGCTGCCACTCATGCTGCTACTTCTGTACCAGAGGCAGCAACATGGGGAGGCATACAGGAGCCAGTCTGCGCAAAGAGCCAATTTTTAAGACACCCCCCTTTGCAGAGGGGATACAGAGGCAGCAGCAAAGAGTGGCAGGAAGCTCCCTGGGAGTGGGGCCAGGAGCACACTTGGCTTCAAGCCCCGCCTCCAGAGGGAGCATTTTAGTAATCGTGAAGCAGCTAAAAATTGCTGTGGCTGCACAATTACTAAAATAAATTAATTCTAACTTCCCTATTCTCAATAGTGAATAAAAGATGACTGGCAAAGGTGGCTATTGAGGGCCTTGAAAGTGAAAATGCGTATCTGATATTTGATGCAATACAGAAGATAAACCCACCAAAGAGCTGCCGAGAGTGGGGTGGGAGGAGAAATGGTGAAAATGGTGGGCCTGGAAAATAATCTTTACTGCAGATCTCTTAATGGATATAATTAAGGTAGAGACTGCATTACTTAAGGTGAGACAGAAGGATGAAAAATATTGCAGTAAGTGAGAAGCAAAGTGATGAGAGCTTGGACTAGACTTGTTGGGGGGGGTTAGGTGAGAGGAAAGTCATATCTCAGAGCTGTTCTATAGAGTCAACAAGATTTGGACATACGCTAACAGTGAGAATCTACCACATGATTCAAGTTTGAAGATGATGCACAGGTTATGGGCCTAAGTGGCAGAATGCTGGTCTTGTCCATAGTGATTAAAAAGAGACAAGAGAGAGGTTTGAGAGCTTTTCTGTGGACGTGTTCAGCCACACACCAAAGAGAAGATGTCAGAGAGACAGGCTGAGAGTTTAGTTTGGACAAAAGGAAACAGATGAAGAATGGGGTAGTTTAATTTGTGTTTGTGGATGAGATTTACCCCTAAATAAGGTGTAATGAGAGAAAAGAAAGGTAACAAGGACAGAGGCCTATGAAAACCTTCTAGCAAGTTTGAGAGGGGATGAGCTTAAGAAGTGATGTTGGAGGAGAACCACTTCTCTTTTTTTAACAAAAGTCTTAGGAAAAAATGGAGTTGTAAGATAAAGCCTTTCCCTAGGTACATTTAACTTGCCAAATAACAGTTACTAAGCAGATCACTGTACTTTTGGTCTCACTGACCTTGGCTGCATTACGTGGATTATTGTTGTGCACGGATGAACTGTTCCTGAACAATTTTTCCAACATATTAAGCACAAATAGGCTTTTCTTCAACATTGGACAAACAGGTCTGTCTTTTTTCCAATTCATATATTTATTGTGTGGTGACTGTTTTAGGGAAAAACCCATCTTAAGTTAATATGTAGTTTGTCCATGTTGCTTTTATGCTCTCTGAGACTAGTAGTGAAGATCGTATTCTGCACTGTGCATATGTTTTTCTTAGAAATGTTCACTTCAAGACCCCAGTGCTACAGAAAGATCACATCCTTTTATGGCTCTTAACGAACCATAGCTCTGCTTTAAGCTAAGTCTGCACTGTAAGCTAGGGATATGATTCCCCTACATGGCTACAGATACTCACCAAAGCTCAATCAGAGCTAGTGTGAGTACAGCCTCTTCCCAACTTACGAACCAGTTACGGACCAAGCAATTGGTCGTAACTCGGTTTGTTCGTAAGTCGGACCCCATATTGTTACACGCGTCCGCGCTGTTTGTAAATGCGGATCGCGTTTGTAACTCAGGGTCCACCATTTACAACAACTTTGGTCATAACTGCGAATGGTCGTAAGTCGACCGTTCGCAACTCGGGGACCGGCTGTATAATTGATAGCAGTGGCGTGGCAGTGACAATGAAGGCACAGCAGAGCCATGCCAAGCATAAAAACATCGCAGGATGGTGAGCACGTACTTGGCATAGCTTGGCTATGCCTCTGCAGCTGGTGTATGTGCTACCATGGCTAAAATGCTATTTATACTTGCACTAGCTCTCTTCAAGCTATCACGTGTATATTCACATGATCAGGAGAATACCACACCTAACTTGTAGCTTAGCTGTTGTCGAATGGATACAAAGAACCAAAAGAGTCCTTTTCCCAGCCCTCATTAAGTTATAGAACGGTATAATCACATCTTTTAAGTACAAGGCATCCCTGCTATAAGTCACCTATACATCTGTTCTGTACAAAAGCCATTGATACCTGTAGGAACCAATGCGTTAGAAGTCCTCCCATTCCCCGCTCTGAAGTCACACCAAAAAAAACCCAATTTGCAGAAATGGAAGTTAGCCACAGGAAAAAAATTACCCACTTTACGTTGTTTCACTGTAAATCCAAGTTTTTTGGAATGTATCTTGGACTTACAGCAAAGATGGCCTGTAACTGATTTCAAAGCACAAGGGATATCAGCATACACAGTACTTCCATAGCCATTCCATACAAACCAAACATTTGTATTCCATTTCCTGACACAACTTTCCACTTGGTGGTGGAATCTTAGGTAGTTTGCATTGTGCATGTGGAAGACTTGCATGCTTCCTTATGTATTGAAAAAGTAGAAAATCTCTTTGCTCATTATTTCATATACAATTCAGTGTCTAAATACTAGGTAGTACAACAGACCCTGTTTAGGAGATCTAATTGGGGTTGGAGCAGATCCAATAATTAAAAATTAAGATAATCCAGAAACTGGGGAAAGGTTTAAGGCTGCAGCACTGCTTGGCAGCCCCACAAGATAGACCGTTTACTTCTGGACCAGTGTGTGGTACTTGGGAAGTTTATACAGACAGCCAGATAATGGAGGGTCAGATAAATGGGATCCTGTTATACCTGCTTTAGAAATTAACATAGACTAGTTATATACACAACTAGCCAACTGCCATCCAGAGTTCACATGCACAAATTCCCATTATTTGCACAGATGCATCTACTTGACAGTTTGCATCTGTCGTTTCCACACTAGATTCACATGATGAGATAAATATATGCACATTAATCATAAAGGCATTAATGGAACCTTAAGTAGGTAAAGGCATTAACTGATGTGTCCAAATCCATAACCTATCTGACTATCAAAAGAGCTATGGTTTTACATTAAACATGAGCAGAGTTTGAGACAGTAATGTGAGGAATATGCCAAGTGCCTACCGAGTATTTCTGTTCGTCACTAGCTGTTTTATTTCTATTCATTTTGAGTTAGCCTACTGGTTGCTTTGCCAAATTAGCACACATTAAATGCCCAAAAAATGTCTCTCTAATTTTGAGAAAGGTAGTCCTTTGTGGTATTCTGTTCAAATAATGTGCTAAACATCAAGTTGTTTATTGAGTTACATGTGCATTCAGTCAATTCACATGGAAATTTGGCCTCGGAGAATTCCTAATTCCTTTAAGCTACAAAATACAAGCTATTTGTTTTTATTTTAATTCTTTAATACATTGGGAAGCAAGATCATTAGTGATTGCTAAGGCATGCTTTGTTTAAAAAGCATACACTTAGACATGCACTGCTCAGCATACCTCTATTAAACATCAAGGTGGCTCTGGGGTTTAGGATGTCAAAGATTGGAAAATTGAAAATGAAATATACACAGCTGAGGAGTTAGCTCTTAAACAATATGGAAAAAATCAAAAGTGTTCTTAGCATGGACAGATATTTGTCTAATGCACTACATCTTGTTGTCTTTGATAAGAAGTATAGAAAGAGTGGTATTTGTTTCAAATAAGTTATGGGCCTAAAGTTTTCCATGCTTTACTCTTGCACTCTTTTTTCATGCTAGCAATTTTGACCAAATGAATAGATATAAAATACCTTTGGGTTTTCCAATGTTTTAAACTATATAAAACATTAGCAAAGGTATCAAGAATTTTAGTACAGGTTGTCGGACCTCCCTCGTCCAGTGCCCTCGGGATCTGATTGATCCCAAATGAGGGGATTTGCCGGACCAGGGGAGGTCACTCCCAACATGGCCTATGCTGTCCTGCTGCTAGCTAGGGCTCCACCCTAACCCTGCTGCTGCCTGCCAAGCTGCGGCTGCGGCTGCCGCTGGGGTCGTAGCTCCACAGCCGAGGTTAGAGCTCTCTTGCTGCCATTGGGGCTGGAGCTCCACTGTCAGGGATAGAGCTTCAGGGCTGGGGCTGGGGCTGGAGCTGTGCTGCTGCTGGAGTTCCGTGCCTGCCACTGCAGTCCCCAAATTCCATGGCCAGGGCCAGAGTTCTGTGGCTGCCTCTATTGGGCCCCTGCTACTGCGTGGCTTCAGGGCCAGAGCTCCCCACTGCGCCACCCATCCCTCCATGCCCTTCTCCCTGGATCCTAGCTGAGTCTCTGCACCCTACCCCTTCCAGACCACGGATGTTGCCAGACCAGAGAGTCCTGGTTAAGGGAGGTACAATCGGTACAGGTTGAACCTATGTAGTCTGGCACCCATGGGGTCTGTCTGGTGCTGAACCAGATAATTTGCTGAACCCTGGGAGGTCAATATTGTCTAGCAGCATTACCTATACTTCCACGGCTTACTGGGCTCTTAGAAGACATTTAGGAGTAAATTAGACCTAAATAACAGCTCAAAAGCACAGAAAGCCAGGACTAGTGGCTGCAAACAAACTTTATGAAATCGCAGGAAACCGGGCCACACCCATGATAAGTGGGCATCTGGCTAACTAAAATCATGCCAGACCATGGATGTTGCTGGACCAGAGTGTGCCAGACTAGAGAGGTTCAAGCTGTAATTCTAGATTGGAAGAATCAGCCAGGAAATCTTTTAGAGACTGTATTCTCACTTATGTTGGTATTTAGATCCTCAAATAATTTTTGTTTCCAGATAGTAGTTGTGATAAGTAAACAAAATTAGCCTTAATACTGACTCTCATTCTTTTGGTTACTTTGACACAGAGGAATGGTTAAAGATTACTTGATATGCATAGCTTCCATTGGCCCTTTGTAGTTATACACAGTATCTCTCTTATTGTCATCCTAGTCTTGATACATTATTGTGTGGTCTGGATGAAGTATGTACAGTTTCAAAGACTGATGTACAAGTTGTTCAGCAGGAGTTTGAAATAGGTTTGAAATCTAGAAGCCTCTGTTAATTGGCTGAGCCTCAGTCAGGGGGA
>JANRFK010001234.1:69907170-69963871 GCA_030068395.1 Apalone spinifera
ATGGACCTTTGGTCTGACCCGGTACGGCCGTTCTTATGTTCTTATGTTCTAGGAGTTGAATACTCAGAGAGGGCTTAATTCGAAATGTACGTAACTCAATAAGAGTTGAAGGAGCATAGAATCTTGCACCTTGTAGAGCTGAGTCAGTACAGGATAGTGTATGTTCCAAAGCATATTAAGTGCTACGGAAATTAAAGGATTTCTAAATTACTCAATATATTTTTCCTCTTGGAGTGGTAAGTTTTTACCCTGCTTAATTCCACATGGGAGCAGTTTAGTTCAGGAATTATTTTACAAGAAGACCATGGGAAATTACCTGCCCGATACTTTGTTTGGATGTAGTAGAGGCATTCAGGTCTGAATCTGAGGTCAGAAAGTGTCTTGTTTTGTTAAGATCTATTTTTGCTTCTTATGGTAGATTTTCATCTTATATCAGTTCTCTTTCCATTCAAATACTTGGTTCCATATTAAAATCTTTGCTGATTGTTTTTGTTTGTTTTTTAAGTACTAAGCACAGGAGGCCACCAGTTTCTCTAATTGTAGCTTGCACATTTAGGATTGGAATTTCAATTCTCAACCTCTACGTCTGTCGCTGTGTGTGTGTAAGATTGCATATACACAACTGGACACCAGATAGACTCCTGAGTGAACATTTACTCTTTAATTATGTTTTCTGATTGCAGATTTGTTAAAATGTTTTTGTTGCTGCTGCTTGTTGTTATGTTTAAGCCACTTCACAATGAGTTCAGTGACACTCTCCTTTTTGAACAGCTATTTTGTGAGGTTGGAAGAGAGAGAGTTTGTTTGAAATAGGGCTATTATTTCTGTGATTTTAACTGGCATGTACCCTCGATAAATTAAATAACAATCATAGAAATCCCATAAATATGAATATTTTGCCAGCTGCTTTTCCATTAAACTCTGCTAGCTGAATGAAATCAGTAAATAATTATGTTGGTGGGTAATCTGTTATATCCAAGTGTTGTATAATGTCTCCGTTTTACAACACAGCTTAATTTTTTTCTATACACCAAATTAGTTTTTAGAGTAATCTAAATTGCAAATTGGCCGATTTGCATTAAAACTATGCTTTCTTGTTCTGATTTGTCAACACCTCTTTTTAAAAAAGTCGTTAACATTAAGCATGGGTGGGTAAGACCATCTGTTTATGGAGCTTGCCTGCAGCTCCATCACTTAACACATGAGACAGGTTACAGCTGTTTAATTGTTATGGTGTTGAACGATTATCATTCTGTCTAAAATTAATATTTATATATGTATGCATAGAAAGCATGTGGTTAAACATAAGTGATCTAAATGTGAATTAATGTTATTAAGTATTCATTAATTAATCCCACAGGAGGGTTGAAGTTGGAATAGTGGCATTCACACTACTTTTTGAGTAACTGCATGAGTTTATTTTATCTATTAGGCATAATTGAAATTAGCCTCAAATAGTGATGGACAGTAAAAAAAAAATGTGCAGCTTATAATATATTTGCATCTATATGGGAATTTCATCTCCAATGAAATTTTGCAAGGTTTTTCCCCCTTCAGTTGTGCAAAGAAAAAAAAAAGCAGATAAAGCAATTTTTTACTGTTTTCTGTTGCATGAAATTATAAATCAATATTTTAGAAAAACAAAACATGGATTTTCTTTAGTAAGAAATTGCCACAGATAGGCCACATTAATTAAATAAATTAAATAGTTGAAAGTTATAGGTTTTCAGAATCATTAAAAAAGAAATAGAGAATTGCAAACTAGTTAATTCATCTTATCTCACAGTACTAATCAAAATGAATAGGAACATGATCATGAACCATTTTTTCATACGTACATGGACTTCCATTACCATCTGTGGGTATTGCATGTGGAGATATTTGTGAGTATATGGCCCTAAAATTAAAGGCACTATTATGCTCTTTTTTTCTGGTTGACCATGAGTAGCATAAACTCAAAAGTACTGTGTGTCAGGCATGCTGATTTAGTATTCTCCTTTTTAGCATTAAGACCTGCCCATGCTTAATTTAATTTGTGTTTAGCTCTGGGCTCATTTTACAACAGATTTCAAACTTGACTATAGAAAAGACTACTTTTCTTTCTATCAGAGAAGAGTATGTGTCTAAGCCAAATTTTGTTCTTTTGCTCAAAGACCAGTTTGGGGGCTTGATTGATCTTCCTTACATGTAGGTGAGCCAAATGAGGTTGAACCTAGTTAGGAGGCAGCATAAAGAGGGGATATTACCAGCTCCACTGCGCCATTTCTCCTGCTGCTGATGCTAGGGGAAGCTCCTCTGATGGTGTACCAGGGAGCTGAGCTTCAACTGGAAAAGTCAGGGAGAAGATAATTCTTTGTTCTGTGCAATATATATTAGTACTAATCTGGCCAGAATTATTTGATACTTGGTGCTCCTCTGTACAGTGAAACCTTACTGAGGGATGTATTTGGAAAAGTGTTTACTCCATGGGACATCATGGCAGTATGACTCCTGAGGAAGCCATGTTGCCACATCAGAGAGTGAGTGGAGTGAAGGGAGCTCTATAGAATGCTGTACATCTGAGCCTCCATGTGGATGCTCTTCTTGAAACATGGGCGATCCCAAACTTGTATAACTCATAGAACATCCATGAATATAGGTGGCATAAACAGGCTTGCAAGGCAGAACAATTAATTGGATACTTCTTTCCCCTTTGAAGTTTTTCCTTCAGAAGAGACAAACTAGACTGGGGGGGAGGGCGGGTCCTTTGCTCTCTCTATGCTTCAGGAAGCTGGGAAGTTTTTTGTTGTATATCTGAATGTACAGGTATGGTCAAAAAAAGTGTCTATGTAAAAATAGCTTTTTCTTTCTTTAAGACATCTGTTCCTTGTGTACATCCAGAACCTGATCAACTGATTAAAGAAAGATTATAGCACTTAATTCTGAACACACTGTGGAGCAACAACTATGGAAAGGGAGCTGGATCTTTATGGAGCATATGTCATCAACAAAATTCTTAAGTACAGCTACACAAATGTACAATTCATTAGGGAGTAAGAACACATTCTGTCTTTCTGATACCAGATTAAGCTTTTAGGGATAGAAGTCCGAAAAACTTAATTTTTACTTGAAATTGAACATTTTTTATTGTCAATGAATGTAATAAATGCTATAATGCCATTTTTTCCCAGAGGATCATGGGAAAAAACTGTACTTTAAATCATATCTTTTATCTCTTCTGAATTTCTTCTTTAGTCCTTGATGTAGGTGGAAAATTTCTATTATGTTGGTTTGTATCATTGGCTTTAGAGAATATTGGTTAATTGAATAGTTGAGTACCCTCAAGAATTCTTATCAGTTAATTGACTAATCTATAGTCCCCGGGGGTGAGGCTGGCAGCCAGTGTCCTCCAGCCTCACTCCGGAGGAATCTCCTGCCACTCCGTGCTGCTGCCTCTATATCAGAGGCAGCAATCCAGGGTGCCAGGTGGGAGCTGGTCCATGAGGGGAGCCTGTTTTAAAACCAGCTCCCCTGGCAGACCAGCTGCTTATCACCCTGTGCTGCTACCCCCTGTGCAGGAGGGGCTGAACTCCCAGACCCAGTGCAAGCTGCCTGCCTGCCTGGCTGGCTCCTAATACACTTTAAATATAGAGACGCAGCAGGGGTAGGTCCCAGACCCATTTCAACCTATAAGCTTTTGTTTATCTGTTAATGGGTTAATCAGCTACACTAATTGGCAGGTATCAGCATAAAAGGTTTTACATTTGCAGACATCTTTAAGACATGATAGCCAGTCTTAGACATAACATCTTTTGAAGAGCCAGCATCTGAAATGCAAATTAGTTTAAGTACTTTAACTTGCTAAGTGAATGGTTTTCATTAGAATGTGGGCCCCATCTATAGTTGAAGATTTTGTAGAAGAGCCGAATCTTGCAGATTTGAAGAATGTTTCAGCTTGCTGAAAAACTTACTTAAGTTATTGACTGGTCTTTTCATCTTATTGTAGATTACTAGTTAAATCATTATGGTTGTGTAGGGTAAGGCATAGGCCAGAATAGGGATGTTAGCGAGTAGTCGACTGGAGTATCGACTACTCACTTCCCTCCCTCCCCTTGCTGCCTCTGTGAGGGAGGAAACAAGAGTCAGTGCTGGAGGGAGCTGACTTAAAAGCTGGTTCCCCTCAGTACTGTCTCTGCGGTGCTGCCCCTGATGGACGCAATGGGGTGAAGGTTGCTGCTGTGAAGCAGCCTCTGTCCATGGTGGGCTAAGACTCACTGTGGACAGAGGCTGTTTGGCAGCAACCCCTGTCCACAGGGGTCCCAGCAGGGAGGTAGCCCACCCTGTGGACAGGGGCTGTTGCCACCAAGTAGCCCCTGTTCACAGCAGCCCAGGCGGGCTGTGTGCAGGGGCTGCTCCAGCAGCAATCCCTGGCCGCGGCCAGCCCTGGACTCCTCGAACAGAGCCTGGTCCAGCAGCAGCCTGCAGCAGCCCCTGTTCATGGCAGACAAGAGCTGCTGGACTCAGTGCAAACCGGGACTGAGTAGGCCCAGCTCGCACTGGTTCAGGGTGCTGCGCCTCTGCATTTTCAATGTAGTAAGAGCCAAATTGTATCGACTACACGATTAGCCAGATAACCGCAATTTTATATCCTTAGGCCAATGCACGCTAATCGGGAACAAAGATGAATTGAATATCATCTCATTCCTATATATTTTCAAACCCAAATTCTGCCATCATGTTCCTGTGTTAGCTGTATTAGAAGCCATTGAGATTTATGTACATATATCTGAGATTCTACTATACATCATAAGTGACTCATAGACTTTAAGGTCAGAGGGGACCATTATGATCATCTAGTCTGATCCCCTGCACAATGCAGGCCACAGAATCTCACCCACCCATTCCTGGAATAATCCTCTCACCTATATCTCAGATATTGAAGTCCTCAAATGATTTAAAGACCCCAAGATGCAGAGAATCCTCCAGCAGTGATCCGTGACCCATGCTACAGAGGAAGGTGAAAAACCTCCAGGGCCTCTGTCAGTCTACCCTGGAGGAAAATTCCTTCCCGACCCCAAATATGGTGATCAGCTGAACCCTGAGCATGTGGGCAAGACTCACCAGCCACACACCCAAGAAAAGTTCTCTATAGTAACTCCTATCATCCCTCCATTGGCCTATTTACCACTGATAGTGAAAGGTCAATTAGTTACCAAGACAGTAAAGGGGAAGAAAGTTAGGTTGTTTCTTTGTCAGGTGTGTGCTTCATGTCTAGAGCCCTGCAAATGCACAGATGTCCACTTTATATCCACAGGTACCTGCATCCGTTGTTGTAGATGTGGCTATCCACAGCTCATTTTTGTGGTTATGGATGCAGTTGCAGATACAAATTTTGTTTCGCAGATATCCACTTTATGTCTGCAGGTATCTGCATCCATGTATGTAAATGAAGATGTCCACGACTCATTTCTGAGGATGCCCTACATATTAGAGATTGTGTTTTCCTGCTTGTTTTTTTAACTTAAGAAATATTAAGAATGTCAAATCTGATCTTTGTTTAAAGACTGTTAGAGGACTCCAATGTGATTTTGAGGTTCCTCAGCTGTAAATGGAATGTTAGTGTATTGAGACTTTAAGAAAGACAACTTTTCCCCCAATATTTCTTAAGTTTTTTCGTTAAATAGGAAACAAAAAAGAGGCCTCTGGTGGATCCCTAAACAGCTCGACACTCCTAATTACTATTTACATTTTTAAAATTGCCATGAATTTTTACTTTAAAACCTACAAGGAATTTCAGTAATGAATTTTAGGTAAGTTATTAAAGAAACACTGACTACAAGATAGGAACTAGAGATAACTTTCCGTTCATTGGAGAAATATGTAGAGGACATCTGCAGATCCTGCAAGAATAAGTGCAAAATCACCCTGAAGGAAGTCTAGAAGATTTAGCTCAAAAGGGCATTCCATCTATAACTTCCCAGATATGAGTTCTAATTCCAACAAGGGAATTCAGATAGGTTAATAGTAGCCTGATAGGGAAAGATGGTATAAACTGATTTTTTTATTCTCAGCAATGTTTAGACTGTATTATAACTCTAAAACCAAGTTCTTCCAAACTCTGGAAAAGAAAGAATGAAATCAGTAAATAATTGTGTTGGTAAATAACGGTAAATAACAAAAAGACATAGGGCTGCCAGGTGTCCGGTATTCTACCAGACAGTCCGTTTTTTGCGCCCTCTGTCTGGTAAAAAAAAATTCAGAAAATAACGGGCATGTGCAATGTCCGGTATTTTCTGTTTTTCTGGCTGGGGCTGGATGTAAGCCTGGCGGGGGCGGGAGGAGTGGCTGGGAGGCGGGGCCGCGACCTTCAATTTTCTTGAAATTTTCATAATCTTGGTTAGATAAAAAGAAAGGTCTATAAAATTGACTTCTCATTAAATCTTAAGAACAAATTGTAACTGAATTGAATTAACTATAGATGTGCAACAAAAGTCATTGTGTGCAGTTAACCAAAGTTATAACTTGTTATATGTTATTTTGTTGTGTGCACACGCATGGGCATATATTTATTTTAGGGGGGAAAAGTTTCACATGCTTATTAGAGACTTGCTAAAGGCTTACAGTTTAATTCCCTGAAGATTCTGTCTACACTCAGCATGTGCTAGCCTGGGACCGAGGAGAACTTTTCCCTGCTGTCGCAGAGAGGACAAAAGCCAAACCTCAGCAAGAGATAGGATTGACAACCCTTCTGGTTTAACTGGAATTCTCTCAAATTAGGCTCGATCTCTGAGGGCCCTGAAGTCAAACCAGAAGATCAGCCACTAAAAGCCCAGCAGCATAGCAGAGCTAAGGCAAGCTCACTACGTATCATAGTCCCATGCTGCTCCCAGAAGCAGCCAGCATGTTCCTGCCTGTGGCTCCATAAGCAGGCATGGAGAGACAAGAGGCCTCCACATGCTGCCACCACCCTGACTGACAACTCCGCAGCTCCCATTGTCTGGTAACTGTAGCCAATGGGAGCTGCAGAGGGAATTCTTCCAGTCTTGGGCAGTACATGCAGCTATCTTTCTCCCTCTCCTCACCTAGGAGCCACAGGAAATACCTAGGAGTCACAGGAAATACCATGCCAACCACTTTCAAGAGTAGTGTGGGGCCAAGGCAGGCAGGGAGCCAACACTCCAAACACTTGTCCTGAATCCCTTCCTGCACCAAAACTCCCTCCCAGAGCTTGCACCCCTCACTCACTTCCACAAGTCAACCCCCTGTCCTATCCCAGTGAAAGTGAGGGAGGGGGATGGAGTCAGTGGAGATGGGGCCTCAAAAAAGGGACAGGTCCTGGGCAGAGCCTTGGGGTGGGAGGGGAGAGTCAAGGGTATTGGGGTTGCATGATCAGATGGGTGGCAACCCTAACCAGGGATGAGAAGAGTAGATTTGGACAAGAAGTCTAGGGTGGGGAAGATTGGGCATAAAAGCTGGTGGACAGGAGGAAAACTTGGAATCCCAGGGGAGACTGGGACTAGGAGACGACAGATCAGATTGAGGGCAGTGCTTAAAGCCCAAGAGTCCCTTAAAATAAGATTTGTCCTATGAAAGAGGGTATCTACACTGTGCTAAAGGGTATAATAATAAATTATACTTAAATTACTTTTATAAAAGGTTTGGGGGAATTGTGGAAGAATGGGGAAGAGAAAGAATAACTAAGAATTATTAACTCAGTAAATATGGTTCTAAAACTACTAATCTAGACTAAATTTTAAACTAAACATAAACCTAGAGGCACTGCTAATTGCTCTGTTTCAAGCCCTTGGATAATAGAAAAAACCAGGACAGGGGAAGGGTTAGTCTCACAGAGCTATGTAACTAGCAGGAGCAGCATGAGACAGGTACGGTGCATTTGGGACCCAAGTTGGCACTGCTACTGAAATTCTCAGATGGCAAATGCACATTAACCTTAGGTGGAGCGTCTGTAAATTGGTGGCAGTTTGCCAGGGTTAGCCCCTCATGGGCCACTACTACATATTACATGCACCTCCACAAGTGCCACCAATCGCAGCTCCCGTTTGCTGCAGCCCACTGCTCTTGGCCAATGGGAGTGGCGGGAAGCAGCACAGATCAGGACAAAACTTCCCACAGCTCTCCTTAGCCAGGAATGATACTATGGTGGGCAGAAGGGCTGCCAAGGAGCTAGCCTTGGCAGACTGGATCCAGCCCATAGGTAGGAATTTGCCCATCCTGTCCTACAGGGATTCTCCTTGAAAAGGAACCTCAGTGCACTCAGGTATAGACCCTTCAGAAAGCAGATGCTACATGCTGAACAAAACAGTTTTACATTAACCACATATATCCCGAGAGTCAATAGCATTTAAGTAGCTCAATAAACCAAGGTAACACCATCTTAATTCCATAGTAGGAAATGTCACTGTAGGTAATTTAGGACCTCAATAGGAGCATAGAGTCAGGAGGACATTTTATTAGTGACATAATCACCCCCACAAGAGTTTGTGGAAAAATGACTTTTCACTTTGTTAAAGTATTGTGAAATCCTTAATATTTTTTCTTACTAGTACAACTGTACTTGTAAATGAATTTGATTTTTATTCCATATGCAACATGTGCGCACAGTCAAAATCATGTTAAATATTATTGTTACAGGGCAAAGTTAAACATTCAAAAGCTAGGAAATACCAGAATTAAGGTTTCCTGTACAACTTTAGTTTGGCACCCTTGTACATAGGCATTATGATTTACTCTTTAATAAACGATTGTATACAATTTTTTCACTAAAACTCCTCCCTCTGGGTACATCTACACTGCAATGTAGGTCGAAATAAGATATGCAATTTGACCTATGCAAATTGTGTATCTTATTTCAATATTATTTCAAAATAGCTTACTTCAAAATTTGGCGCTGTCTATACAGCACTTATTTAGAAATAAATCACTATTCAAAAACATCCCTTCCTCCTTGTGGAATGAGGTTTACAGGGACATCTGAATAGCAAGCTTTTGTTATATTTTGAAATAATGGGTGTGCTCAAAAGACACGGAATAGCTATTTTGGGATACCTTCAGTGTCCCGAAGTAGCGCTGCAGTGTAGAAGTAGCCTCAGTGAACAGAATGGATGGTGCTCACTTAGGCTACGTCTAGACTGCAAGCCTCTTTCCAAAGAGGCTTTTTTGAAAGATACTTTTGAAAAAGCTTCTTTTGAAAAAAAGCATCTAGGCTACAGCCAGTACTTTCCAAAAAGCGAGCCGCTTTTTCGAAAGAGAACACGTAGGCAGTCTGGATGTTCTCTTTTGAAAAAGCAGTTTGCATTACATAGCGCCTTTTTTCGAAAGAGCACTTTGGAAAAAAGGCGTTCTTCCTCATAAAATGAGGTTTTCTGCAGTTGAAAAAACTGCCGCTTTCTTTCGATTTACTTTTAAAAGAACGCAGCAGCAGTCTAGACGCAGGGGAAGTTTTTTTGAAAAATGGCTACTTTTTTTAAAAAAACCCTGTAGTCTAGACACACACTTAGAGAGGAGCTGTTCAATATTTTGTTTTTTGTTTTTTTTTCAATCAGTGGGTGGCCCATGATTTATTTACTGCACTCCATTCAGTACCTGCCCTGCAGACAAAATTATTAATTTCCTCAAGGGTTTTTATGGTGCTTATCACTGTCATCTCTGTGTGATATAAAAACATTATTCATTTTCACAACATCCTTGTGAAAACAATTATCCTCTATTTATAGAAGGGGAATATAGACTCAGAGATGAAGAAAGTCAAAACTGTCAATTTTCAGCACCCAATTTGAGAAGCCTAGGATCTTATTTTTCAGACTACGCCATACAATATAGCACTTTTTTAACATATAAAACACAGCTCCAGTTAACTTCAGTTGCAGCTGTGTGTGCGCCACACTTCTGCAAATCAGAACTCAAGGTCTCAATTCAGGGCTCCAGAAAATGACAGTCACACTTTAGCAGTCATTGCAAAAAGGCGGGTGTACAGTGATTTGCTTATCATCACACAGAATTCTGTGGCAGAGGCAGGGATGGAATCCACTTCCCTAGAGCCGCATTTAACTGCTTTAACCACAGGACCATTTTTTCCTCTCTCTGTAATCCCCTGCCTCATTTACTGAACAGCTTCCATATTCTGCAACAGGAAGATTCCTAAAGAGAACAGTTTCCTTCACTATTCAACCGTGATTCACCTCCAGAGAAGGTGGATAATGGAATGGATTGCACCCTCAGCAAGTTCGTGGCTGATACCAAGCTGGAGGGAGCGATAGATACACTGGAGGGTACAGATAGGGTTCAGAATGACCTAGACAGATTAGAGAATTGGGCCAAAAGAAATCTGAGGTTCAACAAAAACAAGTGCAAAGTTCTGCACTAAGGACAGAAGAATCCCATGCAGTGCAACAGGCTGCTAAGCAGCAGTTCCACAGAAAAGGTGTTGGGGATTTCAATGGAAGAGAAGCTGGGGATATAAGTCAACAGGGTGCCCTTGATTGCCAAGAAGAATAACATTTACTTACTGGGCTGCATGAATAGGAGCACTGACAGCAGATCGAAGGACCTGTTTATTCCCCTCTGTTTGGCACTGGTGAGGCTACATCTGGAGTATTCAGCACTGGTGAGGCCAGCATGGGGTCCCCCACTACAGAATGGATGTGCACAAATTAAAGAGAGTCCAGCAAAGGGCAATTAAAATGATTAGCTGGCTGGGGAATGTGATTTATTAGAAGAGGTAGAGGGAACTGGGCTTCTTTAGTCTGCAGAAGTATGTGGGGGGATTTGATAAGTCTTTAAGTACCTAAAAGGGAATCCAAAGAGCATGGGGCCAGGCTATTCTCACCAACTGCAGATGACAGAACAAGGAGCAATGGTCTCAAGTTGCAATGAAGAGGTCTAGGTTGTATATTAGAAAAGCCTATTTCACTAGGAGTGTGATGATGTACTAGGATTGGGTTGCCTAGGGAGGTGATGGAATCACTATCCTTAGAAGTTTTTAAGGCCATGCTTGACAAAGTCCTAACTAGGATAGTTGGGGTTTGTCCTGTTTGGAGCAGGGGGTTGAACTAGATGACCTCTAGAGAGTTCCTCCGACCCTAATATTCTGTGATGCTATGTTCTTTTCTGTTTTCCCAAAGCATGACTATTTTTTGCCCCTCCCTGTCCAAGCCATGAATCTTCCCCACCCCAGGCTTTTTATCTCAATCCCATTTTCTTCACTTATCTCAATGTCAGCTTCCACTCTTCAGGCAACTCGTCTGAATCCCAGTCTCTTTGCTCTGACAGTCAGAGACACTGGGCCCATTTCGTCAAGTCCCAGTTTTCCCTCCTAGCTTTTCATCTGATATCTTCTCTTCTGATATCATCTCTTCTCTCTGGACTCCAATAACCTCCAAACTCACCTTCCTCTCTCCACAGTTCCAGGATCTGCTTCCCCAGGCTCTTACTCCAATTCCAATGCCCTCTTAAAAATACCAAAGACCCAACTCCTTTGCCCAGTCTCCTAAATAGCCAATCCCAAACTCTCCTACCACTCACTTGTTTCACTCTGTCCCCTTCAGCTTCTTACCCTCTTTCCTCTTGTTCTGTCTTTCTTCATTCTTTCTGATTTCTTCTTTTTCTCTTCTTTCTTCTGACAAGACGGGAAAGGATTTGAGGAAAAGAGAGAGTGAGAGCTAGGGCATGGAAGGCATGGAAATGTTCTCCAAGTTGAAGGAAACAAAAAAACTAGAAGAGAACGTTTGCAGCCTCACTCTTTTACGTTGACCTAAACTGATGGGATGTGTTGGTTGGTTGATTTTTTTTTTAACTTCTTAATGCATGGTATCATGAGGCAAAATTCTGTTCCTACTTAGCTAAGTAACTCTTGGTTCCAAAGGAGTAGCCGTGGTGTGAGTTGATAATTAGGTTTATGGACTGGAAGAATTATATTATAAAGTGGATGAAGAGGAAAAATACTGCAGTAGTTTTGCACACCCTTTTTGGGAAGATTGGCCTTCAAAATAAAATGAAGTGTCAGTACTGTACAGCTCAACAGTTTGTTAATGATCAAGCCATGTGTCTGCTATATTTTAGTTTGTGAAGTTCATTTCATACTTCTTCCTAATGCAGGTAGGCTCATTATCCCCTCACCCAGCATTAATCCACGGCATTCATTAAATCATGTGCCTAAAACATGCTACGGGTAGCCAAGGCAAATATCCATTTTATAGTCTCCATTTTGGTGTTGTTCAGAGCATGCTTATGTGGTTTTTGTGAAGCCAAGCTTAGAGAGGTTTAATTATTTTTTCTTTTTAGCAAACTTCCTAGAACAGGAAAAATTAAATAGTCAAACCCGTAACTAATTTTCCTAAGAATAGTGTTTCTAGTCCCAGTCTGAAGAAAAAGCTGTTAATATAGGCAGAGTATTTGGCACAGTATCATACTAGATAGACTTCCTAAAGAGGCTATTTACTAAACAGAGTATTTGGCATGTTATAGTCTAGTCTTTAGCTAGAAAGATTATGGTAAGTGAAAAACTCTCATAAAGTGTATGAATAAATTAATAAGAATATGAATTTGTTATACAGCATTTAACATTATGTCACTGTTATAATCCTTTATGACAGGGTAATCAGTAATAAAACAGTGCAGTGAGTACCAATTAAGGAATATCAAATCAATGGGTATGCTGCTCATGCTGATTTAAACAGGAGCTGATTGGAATAAATGGATTTAATATATACTTATTTGCAGACTGTAGCTGTTCTAGCACGTCTACAGAAACTAGTCTATGAATAAACTAAAGATGTTACCTACTTATATTTCTAATGGAAGACTAATGGGAAACATTAAATTAAAAATAGTCTTGAGTTGTGCTGTGTGGTGAAACATACAATGTAAATGTGAATTTTCCAGCTAGCATTAACAATCTTTGTAGGACAATTTATAAAGGAAATGTATCTGCCACTTGTTAAGTATGTACCTGTTTTTACTGCCTGTTCTGCAAATGCAATGTATGCTTGATTATTTTTTTTTTTATAATACTAGGAAATCTTTGGAATTTTATATCCTCTGTTTCTATTTTTCCACATTGCATTTGGAGCCATGAAAATTCTCTTTACTCCCTCACACCATCAAACTTTTTGACACATTTTATACTTAAACCCTGCATTGGTCTGCCACCCTGTTGGTGGAGGAGACCTAGACACCTCTCCCTCCTTATCCTGTCAGCATAACATCAATATAGGTTTGTTTTGTTTTATTGCCTCTTTTTCCTTTCATCATGTGATACTGCAGTTAACCTCTTGGCTCACACTATTGGCACTAGCTAAACTGCTTATGAGAGTGCTTTATCATACTAGAATACCAGAAAGAAACACACAAGGAGTCCTGAGTATGTGCCTGACACTAGGTAGATTGTTCCAAATCCCACCAAGCATCAGAGGAAATTAGGTAGAGATCCCCTGGTCCCTTTATCTATTCATTTACTATTTCATGATCGGATTTGATCCTCTCTTCCAGTTTTGTTGCCATTCAGGCAGGCAATGCTACAAGGGTAGCTAATTTAATAAAATATGCTTTTCTCATTTGGGGGTGTGGGTCTTCCCATTCCATAATTATTTATTTTATTATTCCATACATTGAGCTGTTCATGCTATGTCTCCATGTGTCTCAATACTTTAACTATATCAGGAGCACAAATATACTGCATATAATCTTCAAACAAATATTAATGCTCATAATTTATATGGATAGGACTTGATTCTTCTCTCATGCACATCAGAGAATATGTAGGAGCAATCCCATTAAACTCAGGCTACATCTAGACTGCTGCTTTTTTTTTCAGAAAAAAGTACGCAAATTGCGCTTCTCAATTTGCATACCTTTTTCCGATTGTTTTTTTGCAAGAGGCTTTTCTGAAATTTGGCCCCATCTACATGGGGCCAAATTTTGGAAAAAACCTCCTTTTTCAGAAGAGTCCATATTTCTCATAAGATGAGGAATACAGAGCTTCCAAAAGCGCACATCTGCTCTTCCACAAAAAATATTGGAAGAGCAGATGAGTTCCCTGGACGCAGTGGAGTTTTTCTGGGTACCTTCGGTATCCCGGAAAAACTCCGTAGTCTAGACATAGCCTCAGTGGAGTAAGGAGTTACAATGGTGTAGATGAGGGGAGAATTAGGCTACGCTGAAATGCAGCTGGTGGTTTATATAAAAAATACCTGGTTTGCAGTTCCCATCGTAAATGTCCTATTAGTACTATTTACATCTTGTCCTGTCAACTTTTAACCTCATTATCAATAATCAGTTATACTTAGAGCATCTTAAATTTTCTTCCTAAAAAGCTAGGAAGTTGGCACCCGCCTAGACTGCGTTCTCTCTAGTCTTTGCCATACATGTGTAGAATAAAATTATGTGCACCAAGGTATGTGCAAATGTTCAGCACAAATAGGCACAGCTTACAGGGAACAATGACACTTGTTCCCTTGATGTCATTACTTGATGTCATTACTACTTACGGTTGGATTCTTTCTAGTCTTGGATATTCAATATTGTTTATTTTTATAATTCTAAAACCTTAGTTTAATATCAAGCTTCCTTCTTACATGTAAAGGATTTGATCGTTTCAATTCCACCACTACTAGACTTCTATCCTCTACACAAAATCCCACTCATGTAATTTACCTCGCTGTTTTGCATAATTAGCTGTGTGTGCTCTGATGAACAACTGGTTTAAGTTAAAGCAGAGTCAAATTATTCCTCCCTAAAATGCTGTTAATCCAGATCAGAATTAAAATAGAGTACCTGTGCTGGTTCTATTGTCTGAGCAATACATGACCTGAAAACCGAAGGCTTGATCTTCCAGCCTGGTCAGCTCTTTAAAGTTCATAAATTAAATAATTGCTCTAAGATGCATTAAAATCAGATTTCTTTGTTAGCTTTGATGATATTTGTTCTACATAAAAGTCAAAATATGACAAAAGCAGTCAGAATGAGAAAAGAAAAAAACCTAGCCTTTGAAATGTAGCATCTGTTTATTCCGTAGCCTTGTTTTTAAGTGATGAGCGTTTCATAGAATCATAACTACATTTCCTGAAAAGAGAATCTTTTGCATTTTTAGAAGCTATGAAATACATTTCTGTTCTGTTTTGTAAGGTCTCTCTCATGTCAGCTGCACCTGCTCTATTTGCATGTGAATTCTGAATGATTCTTGTCCTATGTGACACTTCTGAAATGTCTGTCTGTTCTTTTTTTCCTTTTTAATTCTCAAGCTCACTATTTGGATAAGATAGTTAAAGGTACTGTATATTCACTCTTTGCTGACATTCCTGTGCCTACATGTTTATTGATATATTGACCACTTTATAGCGACCACTGCACTAGATTTGATAAAAGTTATTTTTTCTTGTGTATTCCATGAATAATAAATTTGGTTCACATCATTTTTAATACATACCTCAGATTTAAAATACTAAGTCTTTTGTGTCACTTGTGAACATTTAACCAATTGTTCCATAAGTTTCAATATATACTGTATAAATACATTAATTTTTTTCCAAACCAAAAACTGAAGATAATGGTACATTTGCTGTTTGTTTTATTAATCCTGCTAGATGGGTATTTTGTTGTGAAGCATTAAATATTTAAGAAAAGAAAAAAAATGACTCTCTTGTCACAGAGTAAGAAACCATCAGTTCTAATGAGCAACTCAATTAATTTTGTATATAGATTCTTTTGCCTCCCTTTCGCTACATGTTTGAAAACCTGTGTGAAATCCTATTTTATATATTGCATGAGAAGCTGTTAAAAACTTTACATTGTTTGCAGTTGAAAGGATCAGGGACACAAAAATTCAGGGGCAGAAAAAGGCCCAACATAAAACAGCAAAGATTCTCATATCTTCAGTTATGGTAAAAAATAGGGGGAAAGTACTTTTGAAAAGAAAATCCTTATCCCTCTTTTCCCAAATTACCTTTTTTCCTGTTTTTGTGCTTTTTTTTTTTCATTAGAATATGGCAATATTCATGACAATATCCAGGCTTTCATAATAAGTCTTGAATGCACTTAGGTGACTTCTGTAACACTTTGTCAGTAGAGGAATATAAACAAAGCAAAAAAAGTGTACAGAAGCAAAATTAGTTAATACAGTTGGCAGCTGAAGCCTCAAAAGACAAAGGGCAGCAAGACTAATTTCGGCCTGGCATGATGACATGATATCCATAAGTATAACTCCATTATACCTTCTTGAGAGGCTGTTAGGATTCCCTTCATTCTATGCCTACTAATTTTATAAACGTCATAATGCCCCGTAAATTTGTTTTTGTTTCACGTAGCTGGAGAAGGGAGTCAGTAAATTAGTAATTCCTTAGAAGAAAAATTAATATAATTATCTTGAACAGATTGTTCCAAGAGTGACTAAACATTAACCAAAGCCAGGCAGTTTTCCAGTTTATAGAGATAATAGGTATCTAAAGCAAAACTAATTAAAATTTAAAAATGCTGTGGCAAGTTTTATTTATTTTTATGCTGTGTAAAGTTACAAATAATTGTTGTGTCCAAAAATATCTGATTTGTAGCCGTCACTACTACTTAGGATATTTATACCATTTCTGTACTTGCTTCTGTCAATGTCTTATCACTATCATAGATAAGAAACTAAAATCTACATATTTATAAAGTGTCATCATCCTCATACAGATCATGTTGGCTGCATGCCAGATGTCATCAGTAGGAAGTGACAGATATTGTTTTTTATGTAATGTTAGACTGAAAACAATTACAGATTTTGGATATATTAAATTATTTTAATTGTTTCCCAAATTTTCCCTCCTTGGCCATAAAAGCAGACAAGATAGGATATAAAGGTAACAGCACAAAAGCCTTAGGGAGATTGTCACAAAGAATCACTCTCCGCTATCTGTCTTGAAGCACGTCACTACCGTGTTTTTGTTCAGTCTATCAATGTTTTATTGTGGTCCTTATGGTATTTCATTTTGTCCGTCCTAAGTAATCAAATACGCACAGCTATTACATTTAGTTGGAAATCCTGTCGATCCTGTCCCATCCGTATGCAGCCTGAATCCTAATGTTTGTTAGAATAGATGCTAAGCTGCTTCACTATTTCCTGGGCTTTGCTTATTCTGTGAAAAGGAATGTACTTTTGGCATAAAGTATAGTCATTAAAAATTGGCCTATACTTTGTGTGATTATTTAATGCACTGTAATTTCACATGAATCTACGGCAACTCTGAGACCAGATAAAATTAATGTTCTCTTTTACTGCCTGCATAGAATCATACTCGCTTTCATACTTCAGAATCTGGAGGGATTTATTTAAAATAATGAGGAGCTTAACAAAATCTTTACCAGCAAGTGACCAATATTGTACAGGGCAAATATTAATCTACACCACAAGTACAGAAATGGTTTCATTGTACTTGCCTGTGTTTTGCGCTGTGTGCTCCTCTTTTGTTATTTGTCAAAGAAAATAAAAACTTAATTTTGTCTGGCCTGCAGGTATTTTAAAGGATTGTTGCATATATTTCCTGCCTGCACAGGTAAGTGGTGTCTCAAGTGTCAGGCCAATCAAAGATGCCACTTTGTTAAGAATTAGATTTCCCTAGGTAATGTTGCTGTTCCTCTCCATGTGCAATTACAGTATTTGTGCTGTTATAAAGGCCTGTTCCCAGTAAGTGTCCCCTGTTCGTATTTTTCTTAGACTGAAAATAATTGCAATATTTAAATCACTTTTGGTTTCCTTCTTTGTCTCTTTTGACAGAGGGTTGCCCTGGTCTGTGCAATAGCAATGGAAGATGTACATTGGACCAAAATGGTTGGCATTGTGTTTGCCAGCCAGGATGGAGAGGAGCAGGATGTGATGTAGCCATGGAAACTCTGTGCACTGATAGCAAGGACAATGAAGGAGGTAAGACTACACAAAGTGAAAATTTAACATTAGGGAAAATATATTGAGAAGCAAGGGGTTTTACAATGAGGTGAAAAAATACTGCTATGAGCAGCATACCCACATTTTACTAGCTTGATTAGATGCATGTAAAAATAGCTGGTACTATAATACTTACTGCCTTCATATGAGATGCCAGCAAATCCTTAAGAGATGGCTACAAAGGTGTACTTAGAAATCCATTAGTGACCCATTAGATTCCAGATTGTTATTTTATGGAAGGACAAACAGTATTGTCTTAATTCCATGATTCCGTGAGCATTAGAAACATATTGTACACAAATACAGAACAGTTGTAAAATCCCTACTAAGGTAGCATTTTCATTGATTTCGTTCACTAGGAATTTACATTGAGTGAAAGGACTATATAAGGATTTTGCATCATTGGAAACAATTGCATCACAAGCTGTGTGCCCACAATAAGAATATCTCATTTAACCATAACCTGTGAAGACAGGTATTTAACAGGGCACTCCCAGCCTCATATAGTTACTTACGATCCTGTGGTCTGTCACTTATCCAACAAGCTGAATATTTCTTTTTAAATAACAAGGCCCTAATCCACAATGAAATGGGTGTGGGACCACTTTGTTTAGGGATTTACCTTTGTACAGTGCATTGCCAGATCGGGGCCTAAAAGTAATTAAAAAGGTAGATTTTACTTATGAACATGTCTTCAGAGTCACATCTACCAGGTGAAGGAAATAATATAGTAAAATATTAGATGGAACTTCACATCACCTCTGATGCCTCTCTCTCCCCGCATCTCAGATTCCAACCCAGTTGTCACAGGGTTTTAGACTTGCTGTTGGGAGGCTCTTTTTTGCCATGTGTAGACACACCCTTAGGCTACATCTGTAGTTAAAATGCGGCAGTGCTGTTGCTGTGCCACAGTAGCACTTCAATGTAGCCACCTGCTACAACAACAGGAGGTTGTTCTCTCATCATTGTAGCTCATCCCTCTGCTCAAGAGGGGGTAGTTAGATAAACAGAAGATTATTCATACCTTTAAGTCATGTAGCTGAGTCAACTTAACTTTTTAGCGTAGACCTAGCTTAGTCAAGAGCAACTAACGAGTGCTGCTCATGGAATCATGTTCAGATAAACAAGGTTATGTGAAGGAAGAGGAGAGATGAAAAATTGTGAACATGGAAAAAATATGTAGAAAATAAGGAAAAAGAGAAAAATAAATGACCTAGAACAAGAACAACTTGCAGGGAGAAAGATGGTGGTGTTAAGAAAAAAGGGAGAAAAGGCAGAAGTCTAAAGAGAGAAGAAAATAGATTGGGTGATTGTGAAAACAGAAAGAGGTAAGATATTTGAAACTAAAAGAGAGAGTCAACAGCAAACTGCATACCCTGGAGAGAAAACAAGGGGGTAATGCAAATGTAAAATAAACAGATCAAGGGAAAAAGGAGATATTTTTCTGACAGTAATAAGCACAAGAAATGAGGAAGGAAGAGAGAATAAGTAGAATGAAAGAGAAACCCCACAAGCCTTGAAATTGCTGAAGCAAAGCGAAAATAGAATGAAAGAGAAAACAGGAAAAAATACTTATACAGAGAAATAAGAAATATGAAATATAAAAGCAGAGGTCTAAGACTTTTAGAACAGTGAAGCTTTTTATTTTAGTTCCAATTTTTTTTATTTTCATAATTAACATTTCATGGTTCCATCTGGAAGGACTGGCAAAATGTTGTTGCAGTAGGGTTTTAAGTGACATAGCGACACAATATTACTTTTCGGTGTATTATTCCATTAGAGGACTGTTGGGCTGAGGAGTTATTTGTTTTATTTTTTAATTTCTATACCACATCAAAAAGATTTTTTTACTAATTTCAAACCTTGGTTGGGCGTAGTGGAAGGGATTTGAAATAATTTAAATAACTAAATAACCCAATTCTTAGGGAGTTGAGGGAGGAAAAAGGGGGGAAACTAAGCATCTGTTTTTCCAGAAGTCCACCTAGAGGGCTCACTAGAGCTTATGTCCCAATAAACCATCCAGATTCCAGACCACATTACACAGCAGTAAAAAGACATTTCTTAGCTATATTTGTTTATTTTAGGACATAAGATATTCAAGCACATTTATTGAATTTATATCGGTGACTGTTCTGGACATGGTTCTGCTAGATTCAGTGGTTAAATAATTATTGTTGTCTTGATTACATTATATAATATGCTTAATGTTACTTAAAAAAACTATATGGCATTAGCTTAATTCCTAGTTGTTAATGGGATTGATTTTATGACCTCTTGGGGTATGTCTAAACTACATCCCTTTTTCGAAAAAGGGATGTAGTTTAGACATACCCTCAGAGTACAGAACTCCCAGTTACTTCAGTTGTAGAACTAAAATGTTTTAAACACTTTTCTTTCTAAGCATTGTTGCCATATTTCTGGAGTGGTTATTCTGTATCTGCCTTTTGCTGTAGGATTCCATTCTACTCTCTAGATCTCACCCTCTCTTTTAAAGGAACGATTTTTTTTTCCTTTAATGCCCTGGGCTTAGGGTAGATACCAAGTTCTGTGATTTAGCTCATGTTTTAACAATCCAAACAATGACCATAGGCTGAATTCTACTTTTTATGTGCTTGTGAAGAGGAAGGGGGCTCCATTTGAATTCAGTGGGATCAAAAATCATGTAGCCAAAAATACAGAATGCTTGTACTTCCTCATTTAGAAAAATTGCTCCTCTATTACACTACATAAAAATTACCCATATTTTACCATTATCCTGTATGTGGAATTCTCATGTAAGTCAATTGTGGTTTCATATAAAACTCATCATCTGGTTATAGCTCAAAGTAAAATTTACATGTAAGGATCTCACTTATCTTCTGAAATGAAAGTGAAGTCTTTTTTCTCAGTTGCAATCAGTTTATCTTGAAACGCAACTCCACATACAGTCCAAGGAGCTACAGGGACTGAAATATCTATTAGTAATCTGTAGATCTTGGAACTTCCTCAAAAGAAAGAGTTGCTTGGGCAAGAAGCCTACAGAGCTTATTTCTGCAGGAGAAAATATGCAAGCTTTATCAGTTCTACAGGTTCTCCAGGCCATTTAAAAACTCAGCAGGCACTCAGTCCCAGCAGCAACCTTCTGTGGCATTTTATAGCGCTGATTTATACAGTAACAGCCTGGTTTACCTCTCATTAAAGTCAATGGGAAAACTCTTGCTGATTAAATAGGAGATTTGGATTGGGTCCTGTCTGAGCTATATATGACCATGGAAACAGTCAGAAAGAGCAGGAACTTCAACTAATCACGAAAGTTGACTTACAGTGAAATAATCCATGCTACATGCCTTTACTACAGCCTGATTCCATAGTATATAAAATGACACAAGGAATGTCAGTTATGGGGATTAAGTGGTAGTGCCATCTTTCTTCGCCAGCTTTACAGAATTTAATTCTTAAGTCTACCTTTGAGAAATATTTTCCCATAAATCTATTTAATTGATGCTTCTTTTTTAAAAGGGGCTCTTAATTTGAGCTTGCCAGTTTGTGGGTCTCAGCTATACTGTGTTTTTAATTTACTGCCAAAATGTACCAGTTTTCCGGTGGGTCGGGGCAGGGCAATGGGACAAAACACACCCTTGGGGAGTTCTGACTCCTCTCTCTCTCTGTGCCTTTTATTAATCTCCAGAGACAGTAGTTCTTAAAACAAGACTGCATCCTGCTGCAGTTCTGTCCATGTCTCAGCTAAGGAAAAAGCAAAGCTAGCCAAGATTTTCATTACAAGATTTAAACTTCCCAAATGGATGAGGATTTTCTTTACAAATAAATACCTTCTGTATGTGAAATAGTAACTAATAGCTAGAATCAAAAATACAAAATAGTCATCTTGAATAGGTGATAATTATTGAATAGGCTGGAACATTCTTGGTTTTCCCTGTATTTTTCTCTTTTAAATCGAATAAATATAGCAGCTATTATTTTTAGGCTAATCTAAAATGTATCAATGATTTTGTTGAGCTATTCCACCAATACTATTTTACTTTGTGATACAGAGGGCAATAGACAGACAACTTAGTGGCACTAGAAAGCACTAGCTATATAAGAGAGAGCAGAAGAATGAAAAATGTTCTCTTAAGTTGTAGAGAGCCAGATTCATAACCATCCGTCACTCGCTTGGGCAAGTTGCTGATAAACTCCACAGAAAAATAACAAACAGTGTGTACCTGTATCTTGGCTGGTGAAAATGAGATTCTTTCTCTGATTGATGTTAGCAGAGAGGCTTGTAAAAATGCATTTCCAGCTGATTAGTTCAGAAGATGTCAATCTCATGCAGTTTTATGACCTGCAGACTACACACCAGACGTACATTTGCTTTTTATAAACTAACAAAGATGAATGACTAAATTTGCACATACCTCTTTGGCAACTGTACCAAATATTGCCTGCGGGAAGGTATAGAAGTGTAAAAATCAAAACAAAGCTTTTAACCGTGACTGTACTGGGTTTTGACACTGACCTGGTAGTTCAGCCAAAACCAGTATGGTTTTAATAGAATCAGGCTGAAGAAAATCTTTCCAGATAGTATCAGTAATGCTACATTTTTAATTCAATGTATGATCTGAGTCTTTATTCCTTTAACACTTCTGAAGTGTCCATTGATGTTGGTTGACTGAACTGGGAGTTTTATGTGAGCAAAAAAACAGGTGATCAGGCCCTTAATACTCTGACAGCACATTAATTCTCTTCCATGTACAGGTTGAACCTCTCTTATCCAGGACTCTCTATTCTGGCAACATCCATGGTCCAGCAGGACCACAGATATTGCTGGACCAGAGAGCCCCTGGACCAAAGGGCTGGGTGGCCATGGGGCTGGCCGCAGAAGCCCTAGGACAGTGGAGCCGTGGCAGCTCCGGCGGCCTCAGGCCAGCAGAGCCTCAGCAGCCCCAAGATAGCAGAGCCACGGCAGCCCTGGCAGCTTTGGGGCAGCAGAGCCACAGCAGCTCCGGCAGCCCAGTTAGCAGAGCCATGGCAGCCATCAGGGCCCCGAGGAGCAGAGCCACAGCTGCCCTGGGGTACCAGAGCCTGGTGACTTCAGGTCAGCGGAGCCACAGCAGCTATGGCAACCCAGGGTAGCGCAGCCGCAACAGCCCTGGTGGCCCTGAGGAGCGGAGCCTGGTGGCTCCAGAGCAGCAGATCCACAGCAGCTCCAGCAGCCCCGGGATAGCTGAACCCCAGTGGCCCCAGTAGATGGAGCCACAGCTGGTGCATTAGCCCCCACTCCCTGGTGGCCCTGGAGCCAGGAAGCCGCAGCGGTTCTTGGATAATGGAGCCCAGCAGCCCCAGGGAGTGGAGACCCAGCGGTCTCAGAGCCACAGCAGCACTGGGACCCTGGAGCTGTGGCAGTGTCAGTGCCTGAGAGCTGCAGCAGCTCCAGTGGCCCTGGGGCTGTGAAGCTGCAGCGGCCCTGGTAGAGTTTGAGTCCCAGCGGTCCCTGATCATTGGAACTGTGGCAGCCCTGGGATGAGCCTGATGGCCCTGGGGCAACAGAGCTACGGCAGTGGGGACTGCCTATATATCTGGGAGTTGGCCTGGTGGGGGCAAGGGAGCTCCATTAGGTCTGCTGATGGACCCCAAGAGATCCCAGAGTCCCATCAGCAGAGGGATGTAATTGGCCTCCCCTGGTCTGGCAGCTTCATTCAGGACCAGTCAGGTCCCGAGGGTGCCAGACCAGGGAAAGTACAACCTATAGTACCGAAATTCTTAAACAAAATGCAGCATTAGCTACATTTGGAAGAAAACTGTACTTATAATGCATGAATATTACCATACCTCCTGTGTGTGTTGTTCTAATGTTAATATGAAGCTAGCTATTTTGTAAGTGGAACTATCATACACTTCCTCAAGCTGCTGTATCAGCGTTTTCCATTCTTTTGTAAAACACAATCCTCTCTCCTTATCTAAATGGAATGATAATATGCCTGCGCTATTTCAGCCTTTCTGTTCTTTAGGGGAAAACAATTATCAGCTCTATGATACTATATTACATTACCTAGAAAACTTTCTGCAGCTGACATTTCCAGATTTGTTTTACTTGCAGCTAATTAAAGAGTTATCCATTTGAGTTTGATTTTAATCCCCTTCAACATATTAGATATCTAGAGAAGACAAGTTTAATCTTTATCGTTTGTGAATGAAGTTAACCTATACATAAAAAAATATCCACAGGTATATGTTTCTGTTCACTAACATTCATCATCAGCTGCTCAGGAATTAAATGTTTAACATAGATTTTCTCACATACATTTTTATGCAAAAGACTTGTGGATATTTCCTTTGCCAGTAGCAACAAACCCTTTCTTCCAAAGTTTTAAAAAAATCTAGCTTGATAAACATTGTTTAATATTTAAAGCTACGTGCAGAACAGATACATTATATAGTTTCAAGAAAGCAGCCGAGTGGGAGTTACCTGTTTCTCTTCCTTGCATAGCAGATAACCTTACATAAAAGCTACTTAACCCCCCCCCCATAAAAAGTATTTAATATTTATAAGTTAGTGATGCCTGTAGAGTCTAAAGACTGTGTGTTGTTTTAAATAAGCAAAATCTTAGTGCATATTTTTAAGATAGGGACTAAACCTGCAAGATGCTGAGTGGCTTCAACACCTTTTGATTTCCGTGCAAGATTGAGAGCCCAGTATAAAACTGGGCCTTTAATTTCTTGAAAGTGAATTCTTAAAAATCTTAACTACTAATATTCTTTCATACTGTAATAGTTTTTAAATCTTTCTGTGTGTATGAAAATTGTGTCTAATTGCTCATTCAGATATCAAAGAACAGGAAGAAGTATTTGTTCATTGTCTGAATTTCTTCACTACAGATGGATTAATTGACTGCATGGATCCAGACTGCTGCTTGCAGAGTTCCTGCCAAAATCAGCCCTATTGTCGTGGACTGCCTGATCCCCAAGATATCATTAGCCAAAGCCAACAATCACCATCTCAGCAAGCAGCCAAATCTTTTTATGACCGGATTAGTTTTCTTACAGGCCCAGACAGCACTCACGTGATACCTGGGGAAAGTCCTTTCAATAAGAGGTGAATGTGAATAAATCAGTCCTTCAGGAACATAAATGAATTTTTAAGTGTATATATGCTTTATGTTGTTAGGAGGTCCCCTGAAATTGTGACATTTTGTGGACTTTCAATAAATGCATAATTTACTTTTTTTTAAATATATTAATATGTCTATTTTACTACTTACAAAAATTCCAATTGCCAGTACTAGCGAGTTACACACACTTTGCCATGTTCACACCTGAGCCATTCAAGATTAACTACATCTTGGTTTATTTGGGTTAGCTCAGTTGGCAATATATCAAAACAATGAAAATGCCCTCAGAAGGAAAGGCAAGAGGGCACTTCTTAAGCTGAGAACTGTAAATAATAAACATGAATTATTGTAATAGGACTGTTAAGTGCATGACAGTACAGTTGCATGCACAGTTTGACTAGTGCTTTACAGAGTAGTGATGCCCACCCTAAAAATAAACTAGTAATTGAAAGCAGTTGTCTTACATCTCACTGAGTGAAAGAAGATGACTTACACTAGCATTCCTGAATCTGCAGTTAGTAACACTAATACAGTTGGGCACCACCGTTGATTAAAAGTTGGTGTACAAATGTTACTTATTGCCCTTTTTAAATTTTACACTTCTTGATCCCACAGAGTTACAGATTGCCTTGTAAGTAATTGGAAAGTACATTTTTCTTTACGAAAGTGCCAGAGATATGACTTTCAGAAGGAAAGTCTAGAGTTCATAAGTTTTTAAAAATGCATCCCTAAATTACAGGGCATGGTAACTCTCTAAATACAATCTGTGCCAAATTAAAACATAGGACAAATATAGAAGCAGTTAGAGAATGTAAATTAGAGAGCAATGGCTTGGAAGTGTTTCAGCATTGATTACATAGCACCTATGTAATGATATGCTTGTTTTAAGTTGTATTACTGATAATCATGCTAGTAATATCTCAGAAAATAAATGCATTTTCTAATTCAGCACCTTTTCCCACAGCCTTGCATCTGTCATCAGGGGCCAAGTATTAACTGCTGATGGAACTCCCCTCATTGGAGTTAATGTTTCCTTTTTACATTATCCAGAATATGGTTACACAATCACTCGCCAAGATGGAATGTAAGTTTGCTGCCACCCATTTCTCTGATTAGAATATGGACACTGTATTTTTACTTAGAGAGGCTTGTTACACCAGGAGTTATTGTTTGTGGATTTAAAAATGTAGACCTGAAAAGAAAATTGTAGACACTATTACTTCCAGCTGTTCCTTTGTAAATATTGTAGAAAACAATCATAAGACATTTTCTTTCGCGTTGATTGTCTTTTAATTATTATTTTGAGAAAGGGAAAATGTTCTTGTTTATTTGAACATAGAGGCCATATTCCCCACTCTCTTACCCCATTTTACCCTAATGTAATTTGATTAACTTCTCCATTGCTTCCAGTGGAGTTAAACTGGCATAAAATGAGAGCAACAGGATGAAGAATTCAGATCTCTAAAGTACAAACTGTAAATAGCTTTGCACAGTACGTGACTTCTGTTTGTACTCTGCTGAATAATGCTATGATTTCTTTTAGGTTTGACTTGGTGGCAAATGGTGGTGCATCACTAACTCTGGTGTTTGAACGATCACCATTCCTCACACAGTATCACACAGTGTGGATTCCATGGAATGTCTTTTATGTCATGGATACCCTGGTCATGAAGAAGGAAGAGAATGACATTCCCAGCTGTGATCTGAGTGGATTTGTGAGGCCAAACCCTGTCATTGTGTCATCACCTTTATCCACCTTCTTTAGGATTTCTCCTGAAGACAGTCCCATTATCCCTGAGACACAGGTATAGTGTGCTTCAAGCTAAATAATATTTTCTATCTATGTCTATTTTAAATTGACATAAAGAAGACATAAACTTCTGATTTATAATAAAGAATGTTGAATAAATCCTGCATGTGAATAAATCAATGTTGATATTATTTAGTCAAAATCAGGTGCATGAAGGTATTCACACATGCACATACCTGACTTGTACACCTTAGGGGTGCCAACTTTTTAATTGCACAAAACCAAACTTTCTTGACCTACCCCTAGAAAACAAGGCCCCTGCCATGGCCCTTCTCTGAATTTCCACCCTCTGCTCCTTTCCTCTGTTGCTTGCTTTGCCTCATCCTCACTCACTTCACCAGCTTGGGCTGGGATTGTGGTGCAGGAAAGGTTTCAGGGTGCAGATTCCAGGTGGATCTCACCTCAGGTTGCCCTGTGCAAGCAGCATCATATTCCTATTTTTTGTGAGGATTTTCTGCTAAAAATAGCTATTTTGTTTGTTTGCTTGCTTGCTTCATTATAATTTATGTCAAACATGTTTTCATAGCTCTTCAGGAAGAAATGTTCTTGCTTCCTGATGGGAACTTAGCAGGTGAATTAAAATTTGTTGTATTTAGAGCTTTTGCAAAATGGACAAAACTACTAAATGCCAGCTCATGGTAGGAACTGGTGAAGTGTAAACAAATTACAATTAAATACATTTAAGACTAGATTATGCTACCCAGTATATGCTTTAATCCTTCACTTAGGTCAAAAATTATTTGCATAATACAATCCATTCCAAAACAGCTCTGATTTTCATGTTGCAACAGCCAGAGAGGCTGACAGACTTGCCAGGCCACTAAGCAGGATGTGTATGTGGGAGTGGGGGGGGAGTGGCTCCATGCTTCTGAAGGGGGTGGAGCCTCAAGCAGAAGGGGTAGGGCTGGGGCAACTAGCTCTCAGCGCTGCCTCGAGTGCACCTCATGGTAATCCAGTGACAATGTAAAGGGTCTGGGGCTCTGGCCACCACTACAGCCGCACTAGCAGCAGCCAGAAGCCCCAGACTCCAAGGCAATTGCCCCCTCCCTCCTACCCATCAGCAGACCTGGTAGCAGCAATGATAGATTTGTTTCCAAAAGTGATAGGTAATGACAAATATATTATAAAATAAGGAAAAAGTAACCATGTATAGTGCTAGTTGTAAAGAACCTTAAAAGGTCTTTATTATATATGCATATATTTTTAAAAAAGCCATCTTCATACCTAGCTTATTGTTTGACCTGTCCTAATGTGAGCACTTTTTGATTAAGTTAAAACACTAATTATACATGCAGAAAGCTAATAATTAAACTGTTGTTTTCTCCACTCAGTGTATACACATATATCCTATTTCTGCTAATGGAAGTTACACAAATATTTCAAGAAATAATATACACCATCAGAGTCAGGTTCTCATCTCACAAGTACCGTGCATAATGCTATATAACCCCGTATAAAATCAGATTTGCGGCTTATGCTATTAAAAAAATATTCATTACATTTCTGAGGGATGCTTTCCATTATTTTTCTGAAAAGAGTCAAAGCCAGATTTACTATAGGAGAGATTGGAGTTGGCACAGAAAATATAGAGGAGCCATTCCCCAGTTTCCTGCTCATCTGCCATCCTGCTAATGTGGATTGGCAACACTCAGCACCACACTCAGGGGAGAATGGTATGCTGCATTAACCATAGATATAACGCTTCATCATCCCTTAAAGGTACTGTTTCCAAAGACTAGTTTAGAAATCTAACTGCTGCTTTAGGTGCCTAAATCTCGGAATCAGCCACTGAGCCCTTTAGGCAACTAAATTTGCTGAGCTCCTAAATGATTGCAGTAAAAATTCCCCAGGCACCTATGTGTCTGCCTGAGCATATGTGCACTGAAGCCCCACACTAGGCATCCAGACTGCCAAGCCCCAGAGTGTTCCACAGACTGGAGAAAGATATTCATCCTCCCAGTTAGCTCGCCTGCGGGGCCTGATCTGGTAAGCACACTCAGAGTGCTAACTGGAATGGCTTCTTATAAGTGAGCTTTTGCAGTTAGGCACTGCTGCATCCTCCTAACTTATAGTTCAGGGATTAAGGTACTTGCAGGAGATATGGCAGACCCCTAGTTCTAGTCCTGCTGCCTCAGGAGAGAAGGGATTTAAAGAGGAAGCTGTTCTCTGTCAAATGATGTAACAGCGGGGCTATGGGATATTCTGATGTGGCGCTCTTTCAGTCTTTCCTGTTGAAGCTGTTCCTCTGTGAATAAGAATAATTGGAGTGGGAGTACTGGATCCTGGTATGACTGTTTATTCCCCATCTCTCAGTGAGAGAGAGACTTTCTGGTGCTAAACTTGGTGTCAGCTCCCTGCCACCCTCACTTGTTTGCCCACCTAAACAATTGCCTCAGGCTCTGCCTTCTGCTTTGCTTTACAGATTAGCAGTAGGTGTGTCTGAGCCCCTAAGTCCCTGTGAATGCCTCCCCCCAGTACTAGCTTGTCCCTGTCACTGAACACACTCAGAAATGACCAGGTATGCTGCCTCTAGAGAAACAGCATACACTCTGCTAGACTGGTACAAGTGTGCATCAGACCCTTTATAACATCACGGTATTAAAGTATATTTATTGTGGAATAATAATTTTATTATCAAAGATTGTGATTTAAGGTTAATGAGTAGGGATAACAAATGGAAATATAAATTGTTACATCTAAAACAAGTATAATGTGTCAGAGTCTAAACTTAATGTTCTTTGAGTGCTGGTCCCTACGGATATTCCTTCATGGCCACACACTTGCCCAGAGTCAGAGGATTCTTGTCAGCAGTGTTTGTTGATCTGCAAGGGTGCCTCCAACTTGGGAAATAAAGGCAGGATGGACTGGGCACTTCTCCAGTTTCTTTTTACCTCATGTTTTGGGTTGGCACCTGCAATATCTGGAGTTTCATCTTCATTTAACCTTTGATCTCTAAATACATATGTATATATTTTATAAAATGTTTTAGAATTTTATCTGATCATTTTAACTAAATTTGATAGTTTAATAGTTAGATTATCAATCAAGAGGAATTCCCGTCCATCTTGAACTATGCCCAGGAATATGGGCTTCAAATCTGCGTTTTCTGTCCATGTTGCTTCTTGCTCAGTGGTGACCATCAATGCTGCCTTGACTGCCACTTGTTCCCTGACTTTAGACCCAGGGCATCTAACTTCGCAGATCCTTTACCAGTTTCTTGTTGTGAGGGCAGAGAGCATTCTCTTAAATATGAGAGCAAATTTTCCTCTAAATCCACTTCAAAGAAGTCAGATATGAGTTTGCCTAAATTGAGGAAGTGGTCTTGCTCAACCCATGAAGACTCAGGATGTCTTAAGTCTTAGGATTGTGACAAGAAAGTCGTCAAATCCAGGACTCAGGCAGTACCAGACTACAGCAACATGGCCCTGGTACTAACTATGCTTACATTCTGGGAACTGACAGCTCTGACAAAAGAGAACTATCAAGAGCTTCACCCACCGCGATACAGGTTCTGCCTCATCTCCCTGTGTTACACACTAATTTCTCCAGCTTTGTTGGTTTAGGTTGATAAGACCCCCTTACACTCTAGAGAGCAGAGTCTCATGCTCTACTTGATGACACTTATTCTCTAGCATCTCTTGCTTCCATCACCACCAAATCCTTTCCTCACAACTCCATAAGGAGATGCAACTTATGGGAAGAGTCTGTCTCCCATTCCATCATCTAGTCATGGCTTCCTTCCAACGGAACCCATTAGTACCGCTAATGGATCTAGAATCAGCATTTTTTTCCTCAGGAAATTCTGAACCACCCAATGAACTATGGTGTCTCCTCTGAGGCATGCCTTCCTGGACAATGGGCCTGGACTGGTCTGAAACCAACCTCCAAATCAGCACTTGCCTCAGAATTGTTTGTTTCCCATGCAGTGGGAACCACCACAACCAACCTTTGACCCATCTTATTGACCATACAGGGCACCACAAGACTTGTACCATGCAGCATAGTCAACATGATCTAGACAGCCTATCCCTCCTCAGCAAGATGACAGCTTCTTCCTGCTCCCATGGAAGAGCAAGATTATAAGATGGATCTGCTGGTACCACCAAGATTGCCTTCATCATCTCCCAATGAAGCAGTTGTTGCAATGTATCCATTCCTCCAACAACCATAAACAGTTCCAGGAACAATTATGTTGGGTTGCAGAGGAGCTACAGATCTCACTTGAGGAAGGTTCAGGATCCTCCCTATAAATTCTCCAGTCCTCTAGGTCCAGCCAAATAGTACTTCCTGTTAATGAAGCCACGTTGCAACCACTAGTACTGTCTGGCATTCCCCAGCCACCTGTGCCCTTATCCTCAAGAGGGCAGAAAAACTATTTTGTCCAAGACAAAAGGGCAGACTTTCTCTTTTCTCATCCTGCCCCAAACTCTTTCGTTGTCAGGGCTGCCACAGACAGATTTAGACAGCAACAGATCTACTCCAGTTGATAACGATTTAAATTACCTGCTTTATTGGGAGGGATAGTCTTCACTTCTACTAGACTTTAGTTCCAGGTGGCCAGTTACCAAGTATTAATGGCTAGGTATGATTACCCTGACAGAAGTGCAGGGGACTGGTCTAGAAGATCTCTAGTTCTTCCCAGTACTATAGTTCTGTGATTCCAAATTCACAGACTTCATCAACTAGCTTCTGCACCAGAACAGAGAGAGATTTCATACTCTCACTGAGAAAGCAAGATGGTTACCAGGACCACTCTTCAATCACTAATAGATGCAGCAGATACATATTTAATGACAGTGGTTACTGCCATTGTGATGTGCCATGAATCATGGCTTCATACTTCAGAGAGTAGTTATTAACAGTTCACAATCCAGCTGGAAAGGCATAACAAGTGGGGTTCTGCAGGGTTCTATTTTGGGACCGGTTCTGTTCAATATCTTCATCAATGATTTAGATATTGGCATAGAGAGTATGCTTATTAAGTTTGCAGATAATATGAAGCTGAGAGGGGTTGCAACTGCTTTGGGGGATAGGGTCATAATTCAAAATGATCTAGACGAATTGGAGAAATGGTCTGGGGTAAATAGGATGAAGTTTAATAAGGACAAATGCAAGGTACTCCACTTAGGAAGGAACAATCAGTCTCACACATACAGAATGGGAAGCAACTGTCTAGGGAGGAGTACTGCAGAAAGGGATCTAGGGGTCATAGTGGACCACAAGCTAAATATGAGTGTGATGCTGTTGCAAAAAAAGCAAACATGATTCTGGGATGCATTAACAGGTGTGTTGTGAGCAAGACACGAGAAGTCATTCTTCCACTGTACTCTGCGCTGATTAGGTCTCTGTTGGAGTATTGTGTCCAATTCTGGTCACCACATTTCAAGAAAGATGTGGAGAAATTGGAGAAGGTCCAGAGAAGAGCAACAAGAATGATTAAAGGTCTAGAGAACATGACCTGTGAAGGAAGACTGAAAGAATTGGGCTTGTTTAATTTGGAAAGGAGAAGACTGAGAGGAGGCATAATAGCGATTTTCAGGTATTTAAACGGGTGTCACAAGGAGGAGGGAGAAAAATTGTTCTCCTTAGCCTCTGAGGATAGGCTTAAACCGCAGCAAGAGAGGTTTAGGTTGGACATTAGGAAAAACTTCCTAACTGCCAGGATGGTGAAATGCTGGAATAAGTTGCCTATGGAGGTCGTGGAATCTCCATCTCTAGAGATATTTAAGAGCAGGTTAGATAGACATCTATCAGGGATGGTCTAGACAGTGCTGAGTCCTGCTATGAGGGCAAGGGACTGGACTCAGTGACCACTCGAGGCCCCTTCCAGTTCTAATGTTCTATGATTCATGAGGAGGTCTTAGAACACTCTGAATGACGAGCCCTTTGATGAAACTCCTCTATTCTCAAACACTAAAAAGGAGTCCAGGGCCACCCTCCACTCCCTGGGAATATATAAACATGCCTTAAAGAGAAAATTTCATAGGCAATCATACATGCCTGGACCAATGGGTCAACAGTTTTACCACCAGTCTTAAGAGTCACTGAGTTCAGAAGTTCCATTTCCCTGCCTCTTTGTGGCAACATCATCATTCCAATCCTATAGCAACATCATCATCCCAATCTCAACCCTCATGTAAATGATGAGCAAGAGTTGCAAACTAGCTACCATCTGCCAATTTCCATGCACCATTTAGCACTCTTTTTCCACATCTGGAGTACAAAAACCATGGTCAGGTGGGTACTAGACTTCATCCATTCCAGCTATGTAGCTGAATTTACTTCTCTGCCTCCTCCAAAACCTCCATACTTCTCTGCCTCCTCCTTTTCACCCTCCATTCTTAGGAGGAGAGTCTCAAACAACATAACCACAAGTAGCTCTTTTCCCCACTTTAAACCTTGCCTAGGTAGGTTTAACCCACTAAATTGCTGGGGGGATGAATTTTTCAGTAGCCCTGACAAGGAACTATTTTGAAGTTGAAATTTAGTGACTTCCCTTCCCCATATGTTTCCATAGCTCAATACCACTGATACTCAAAGGAATTAGGTTGATTCAGGGTTCTACTCTTTTCACTTACATTGGGTCAGGAGACAGCATTTTTAGAGGTTTGAGCTATATGCTCAAGAGACCAGTTAGCCGGTGTGTGTGATCTTTATTCAGTTCTGTGGATGAGGGCTATTAAAGCAGTTCTAGGGTCCAAAGCTCTCTTCCTTCTCTTCTGACTCTGCATTTTGTTCAGTCGATGTTGGAAGAATCCACCTGCAAAACATTTATAAGAGGTGAAATACTGGCCCTATTGAACCCAGAGACAAAACTCCCGTTGATGTCAGCCAATGAATCTTATGTTACAGCTGTTAAATCACAACATCTGGAGACACTTGTGAATTTAGTATGAAATGTTTTAAATCCTTATTCCTTGTAGTAAATAAAATAAACTCCTAAGCCTGTATTTGTTTGGTCTTAATTGGAAGCCTAGCTGTTTATTTTCTGCTCACCGGATCTCTTACAATAATTTGAGAAGAAACCACAATGGAGCTTTTAAAGACTTCTCTTAATGTTTGGAGAACTTCATCCAGTTCTAAGTACATACCCTTTCAACAAGTTTACTCTCTTACTCAAATATCTCCAGGGTTTATCCTCTACAGCTTGGGCCCATCAGTTTATTTTTTATACTCCAGAGAACTCTGTAATCTGTAAATATGCTGATTGCAGATGGGGATTCAGACCCCTTTTCCCGATCATACAAAGTGGGGTGTTTGAATGAGAGAGGTTATGGCAGCTTCTCCTGCTTCTGTTTGCAAGTAGGAGGTGCCTCACTCCAGCAGAGGGGTTCCTGACTGTAAATTCCAAGCAAAGATGGCCACCTCCCACTAACCTAAGTCCCTTTGAGGGGAAATGCTTAGGATACACCTTTTTCCTTGGCATTTCCCCTGGCTAATATAAGCAGCACCTTGCTCAGCTTGCTGGCTATGAGTCCCATTGTTAGATGCCTAGCTCTCTCCATGCATTGTATGAGGCGCTTGAATGTATACCTCAGTACTATGGATTCTACAAAGCAGAGAGCACCAAACTTTAGGAGTTGCAGTGCTGAACCTAAACCCCCTCTGTGAATCTTTCCCTGGCAATAGTCAGTTTTTTAGCTCAGTAAGAAAATTGCCTCTTAGTTCTTAATGAGGCAGCCACCAAACCCACCACAGAGCTTTGTGAAAATGCCCACCACTATGGCCTGTTTACTTTCTGTTCTCTCTTAGCTAATAGGGTGATGGATGCTTTGGCACTTAGCACTACTCATCTACACTTTTTGCTTGCACGAGATTTGAGTAAACTTTGAGGCTAACAGGAACATCACACTGTATTCATTTATGGATGTATTATTTCCCTTTGTTTCTCAAGTTTCTTTTTTCTCCCAGAAAGAAAACAGCATCTGTTAGTTCAGCTTTAAAGTGCAGCGTGGGAGTCCTTCAAACATCTTAGAGAGTTGTTTTGCCTTCAAGGTCTTTGTAAAGGAAAAGATCCTCTGTTGCTTATGTCTCTGTCTGGGTTTTTATATTTTTAGCCTGCAAAGACTTGTTTGCCATACAGTTCAGAGGTTCATGCACTATATGCTCTGCATCTTGAGCCAATGCACTGCACAAGCAATTTTAAGAAGCAACACAAATATCACCAATTTTAAGCACTTTTTTTTATTGACAGTACTGTATGTCACTTGCTGTCAGTGGTGAAGGGGGAAGAGCAGATATTTGACAATTAACAATTGCTTATCAGTAATTGGGCTTGTCCTTGTAATCTGTTCCCCATCCTTGTCCTCCTTTCCTTTCTACTGTGATACGAAATTCTACACAGTGTGGGAAGTTAGAGAAGAGAGCTGCTTGCCTATATATACCTGACTTGAATGACAGCCTTCTTGCATCCTTGATTCCTGTTAGATGAGCCAAGTTGCCGTCAGTGATAATTGGTCAGAGAATGGGGAAAGAGAAAAATATAGTTAATGCCACGTAAATCTTTCTTAATATAGATGCAGTAGTTTCCATCAGTTTTTGGATATTATGACATGACATTTATGGCCTCTTCAGCTCAATAAGCGAGGTCCCTGGACCCTCTTAAACTGTAAACAGTTTTAAAATTACATCTGAGGATTTTCCTAGAGTAGATCTCCCATTGCCAGTTAGTGTTGAGTGAACTAAAGATGATGGACTATCTTAACCCATAGAAGGCAGACACCTTTCATGTCCTACTACCATGCACAAACTCTAATTCTCAGTGGAGGGAGGAAACTTCTAAAAACAGAATTGAACCTTTCTGATTTGAGAAAGCAATGAGATGATGTCAGAAGAGTGAAAATTGAGCAGGAAATATAGGGAAGCTTTCCTTAAGGGATCTTGCATCTCTGTCTTTGCAATAAATGGAAGAAAGCTGTAGATATTAAATATTAAAATATTTACAATACAAAAGACATATATTCAAAACCTATCATATAAAACACAACTATTATTATTTTAACTGTACTACAGTAATAATTAAAGGCCCTAATCAAAACCTGGATCCCCATTGTGCTTGTGGCTGTATATACCCATTGTAAGCAATAACTTCCAATAAGCAATAACCAGAAAAGGTTATTATCTAAATAGACAATATAGACAAGGGATGGAAAAAAGGAATTATTTTTCTATGCTAACAAGTATCTTCATAATTGCATTCTTAATTATAGTAAAATTGACTTGTCACAATGTATGGTTACTTAGGCTTGTTGTTGTTGCTTCAAGAACCTTTTTTACCTCTGAGTGAATTAAGTGTCTATTCCAGAAGAGCACTGTCAGATTCATGCAGGGACATGCAGGAGTGATTGCTGGATCTCAGATGCCCAGCACTCACTTAGCTTTGATTGGGAGAGTGCTAGTCGTATCACAGTTACTGCATGCACTACAGATTCAATGCATAGAAGGTGGCTTCAGAAGAAGCTGCTTGCCCAGTGCGCGTAGACAGAAAGAGGATGCTTCGCTGACAAAACTTGTGGGAAAAGAGATTGGAGATGTTCTTCCAAAAAAAAGAGAGGTCTTTGAAGGTCATGAGTCTTTGAAAGTTTGCAACAGTTGAACACCTACATAACAAAAAGACTTTAGGGATGGATGTCTTCAAGAAGAAGCAAAACATTGTGATTTCTTTTGTTTTACTTATTAAAATGCAGACACTGATTCATTATGGGTTTTAATACACTATTGTTTGTGGTATGATTTTAAAATACTACTATATTAGTTTAACCTGGAAATAATTTAAATTATTGTAATGTTTCTTTTTCAACAATTAGGTACTTCATGAAGAGACTACAATCCCAGGAACTGATTTGAAATTATCATACTTAAGCTCCAGAGCTGCAGGGTATAAATCAGTTCTTAAGATCACCATGACTCAGTCCGTTATACCATTTAACTTAATGAAGGTTCATCTTATGGTGGCAGTGGTGGGAAGACTTTTCCAGAAATGGTTCCCTGCATCACCAAATCTGGCTTACACATTCATATGGGATAAAACGGATGCATACAACCAGAAGGTCTATGGCTTATCTGAAGCTGTTGGTATGTACAGAGTGATACTGTTTTAATGATGTGTGTTGTTGTTTTAGAATAATAGTATTCAATTTAAATTTACCATATATGTTAATCAGAAAGTATTTAGCACGACAGCACTGTAGTAAAATGTGTTAGAATGAAGCAAGGCAAACTTTTTTCTAATAAAATCTGTTTCAAAATGAAATGAGAGTACAAACTGACTTTTACCACAGAAGAAAAACTAAATTTGATAGACCCATTGTGGATAGTTTTTGTGGCTCTCATTTTAAACACAGTGATAAATCAAAAGAAAACCATTCTTCACTATACTCCTCTCTTGGGATAGACTTAGTCAGTCTATTACAGACTTTAAAAACAAGATCATTTTAATCATCTGAAATTATTTTTTTAAATTGTGAAATTTTTTAACAATATCTGTATGATAAATGAGATATAGTTTTAAAATTTAAAATGATGACAGAAAAGTCACAAACTTATAGTATAGGACTATAAAGGCAATTTTTCAACAAAATTTCATTTTTCAAGCATGGTTTAGAATATAAAATGGGATTTATTATTATTCCAGTGTCTGTAGGTTATGAATATGAGTCTTGTTTGGATCTAACTCTCTGGGAAAAGCGGACTGCCATTTTGCAGGGATATGAACTGGATGCCTCTAACATGGGTGGTTGGACATTGGATAAACATCATGTGTTGGATGTTCAGAATGGTAAGGATATATTCTTGTCATTGTTAATTTTAATGTTTTATTGTCATGGCCTTACTTTAAACATATTTGTTATAATTAGTCAAATATTTTCTTTGTGTTAAAAAAAGTACCATACCTGAGTAAAGTTAGGAAATAATTGAGTATTTTATGTGTGTTAAATGCGCCATGATTTACAGTTTATGTAATATTTCTCCCTCCTAAAATGACATAAGCCTTTGGAATTTTACTTAACAAAAGTGTTCCAATGAAAAGTATGTTACTAATTTTTTTTTTATTTATAAAATTTTATCTTCATACCAATATTCAAACCTTCTATTGATACGTGTTTAATATTTTAATGTGTGTATGTGTGTGACTCTAAGGAGGCCCTGGTTTTTTAAAAATCATGCCTAAGTGTAATCTTTCTGCCAGATAGAGTTGGCACCAACGAGGACTGAGTTCGTATCTAGGGGTTTCTTTCCAGCAGTACAACACCAAAACTGGCTTGAGCCCTCACACAATGACCTGGGACAATTACACGCTTACCCCATGGGCACCTCTGAGAGGCAATGCACAGGGTCAGAGTGTAGCAAACAAATTTTAATAAAAAGAGTGAAGTAAATCCACATTGAAATGGAAAAATGCTGCATAAACATTCAAGGTCCATAAACATACACCATGAGCCCAAAAGACTTTCTTCAGTTAAGCTGAGCAATGACCTTTCTAATCAGGTTCCTAAGTCCAGCAGCCCAAAAGTCCTTGTAATGTACCTGTCCCTTTTCTGCACCCCACTGTCCTTGGTTAGTGTAGGCCCCGAGTTTAGAAGTTTATCTACAGAGTTCACCTCCAAGACTGGGTGGCGGTAAAGAGGCACTTTACACACTCTACTGATCTGGCACTCAGCAGCTGCCCCGCTGGCCGCACTGGTCCTCACCAGCCACCCCATTGGCCATACTGCTCCTCACCAGTCACTCCACACCAATGTCTTCAGGGCTTCCCCACTTAATTCAGCTCTCTGTGATTTCACCTCTCAGTAGGGAAGCCTCACTGCTAGTGCATACTAGACAGTCATCTTGCCTCAGAAACACTTTCCCAAAGCATGCACCAGGACTCTCCACTGAGTCTAAATTAGCTTGGTTAGTATACCATGGAGAGAGGAAGAGTGACCTAATGTCTGGGGCCCTTACACAGGGCCCACACCACCAGTTACAAATACCTGTCCTCAACCCAGCTCAACTCAGTGGGCCCCTGCCTAGCATGTGCTGTTCAGCTGATGGTGAGTCCCTCCATTGGGGTATGCCAGGTACAGTTCTACTGCCCTCAGTTCACACAACACAGATAACCCATCCTTTATTACTTCTGCCCTAATAACAAGGAATCTGGGGGTTCAGTGCTACCAAAGGTCATCATTTGGGGCAAGCAGTCCTATCATGCTGAGATCCTAGGTAGCATGCCCATGCAAATGAGATCAGCTCCTGAAGTTCTCTACCACAGCTCACCAGTAGATGTCAGTGGAGAGCACGTTCAGCCTGCTTACATCCAAACACTGAAATTGTTTTCTACTAGTTGTGTAGGAAGAATGGTGATGCAAACCCTACCTGCCTTCTACAATATGAATTTCTATGTAGGTTTGGTGGCCAGTCACTGGCACGAATTAACCCTTCTTGCATTAGGAGAGCTGATTTAGTCCCAAAGTTGTCAAGTTATTTCTAACTTATAAACAAGTCATCTGTTTTTATGCAATTACGATGAGCAAGGCCTCATTAAGCTGTTATGGGATAAGAGGAAAAGTCTTCTCATGGAAGAGTAACCGGGTAAAAGATAGGAAATAAAGGGTAGGAAAAATGGTCATTTCTCAGAATGGAGAGAGGTAACTAGTGGTGTCCAACAAGTGTCTGTACTGGGCCCAGCACTTTTCATCATCAGGGATGTAAAATCCCGGTTAATCAGTTAACCAATTAAATGTTAATTGACTAAGCAGGATCTGGGGTGGGGGCTGCTCCAGCCCGACTTCCACCAGCAGAATGAAATTAGACAGGTTGCAATGTGATCATGATGCATTGTTCTCTTACAAAAAACATGATTTGGGTCTCCTTCAAACACTGTGTTGGGGCATCAATTTAGTACTGACCTTGTGTATGTTGACACCACAGTTAAAGATGCAGTTGCAGTGCAAGTAGATATACCCACTCTAATTTTAATCCATCACAGCGGTGAAAAGTCTGACACATGGACTCAGGAGGAGCCAACAACCTGACTTTTTTCACTGTATAGAATCATAGCATCCTAGAGCTGGAAGAGACCTCAGGAGGACATCGAGTCCAACCCACTGCCCAAAGAAGGACCAATCCCAACTAAATCATCCTAGCCAGGGCTTGTCAAGCTGGGACTTAAAAACCTCTAGGGATGGGCATTTACCACCTACGTAACCCATTCCAGTACTTCACCACCCTCCTTGTGAAATAGTTTTTCCTAATATCCAACCTAGATCTTCCCCACTGTAATTTGAGATCTTTGCTCCTTGTTCTGCCATCCATCACTACTGAGAACAGCCTCTCTCCATCCACTTTGGAATCTCCCTTCAGGAAGTTAAAGGCTGCTATCAAATCCGCCCCTTCTCTCCCCCCACTCTTCTCTTCTGCAGACTAAATAAACCCAAATCCCTCAGCCTCTCTTTGTAGGTCATATGTTCCAGCCCCTTAATCATTTTGCTTGCCCTCTGCTGGACCCTCTCCAATGCATCCACATCCTTTCTATACTGGGTGGCCCAGAATTGGACACAATTCTCCAGATGTGGCCTCACCAGTGCCGAATAAAGGGGAATAATCACTTCTCTAGATCTGCTGGCAATGCTCCTCCTAATGCACCCAATATGCCATTCACCTTCTTGGCTACAAGGGCACACTGTTGACTCATATCCAGCTTCTCATCCACTGTAATCCCCAGGTCCTTTTCTGTTGAATTGCTGCTTAGCCAGTCAGTCCACCCTGTATTAGTGCTTGGAATTCTTCTGTCCCAAGTGCAGGATTCTGCACTTGTCCTTTTTGAACCTCATCAAATTTCTTTTGGCCCAATCCTTCAATTTGTCTAGGTCACTCTGGACCCTAACCCTACCCACCAATATATCTATCTCTATCCCTAGCATAGTGTCATCCGCAAACTTGATGGTGCAATCCATCCCCTTATCCAGGTCATTAATAAAGATGTTGAACAAAATTAGCCCTAGAGCTGATTCTTGGAGCACTCCGCTTGAAACTGACTGCCAGTCAGACATCGAGTTGTTGATCACTACCCATTGGGCCCGACAATCTAGCCAGCTTTCTATCCACCTTACAATCCATTCATCCAATCCATACTTCCTTAACTTGCTGGGAAGAATATTGTGGGATCTTGACTACTATTGTTACTTCACTGCCATTACACCTTACTTTGTGGTATATACATACCCTGAGAGGGAAGAATGCCACTTCCAACAGCATTCGGGTCTTTTGTGGAGGTTTCCTATATACGTGTTGGCTCAATTTGATCCTGCTTAGCTGGTGTCATATGATAGGTCATAACCTAACTGGTACTGCTAAATAAAAGAAAAATAATACAACTACTTTTTAAATTTAAATGGGTTAGAAAAGAACCATACAAAATTCTTAAGATACTTGCAAAAATGCATGTTTTATTTAGTTTGGTTGTTTAAATTATGAGATTGTTTCTGTTCATAAGGTGAATTGATTGTGGCTTTAAATTATGTTCAAGAGTAGATTTGACAAGTCTGACTTTTCAAAGTGACGTGTCTAATTGAATAAAGGACATAGTTATTTGTAATGACAAGGTGGATGAGCTGGAGAAATTTATGCACAGGGGAGTAGAGACGGTGACAGGTGTTTGTATGGACATCCTGAGCCACTGCAATAAATATTCTAATGTTCATCTTTCTGTTCTGTGGTAATAGAGGAGAAATATGAAGGACCAATTTTTCAAAGTAATGACAGAATAAATCATGTGCACTAGTGCAGAGTGCTGACTTGTAGGAGTCCTCATATAAAAATTATAGAACTTAGCTATTTCAGCAAAATTATGGTTCCATGATTATTGCAAATGATGTAATCACAGGAAAGGGGATTTTGGATGCCATCAATGCATTCTTCCTCAGACTATTTACAAAAAACACACTCCATTTGCTAGTATGATGCCGCCTTATTTTGATTACTTTTCTTTAAGATTTTTGTAAGCTTGTTTCATCCTTTATGATTTCATAATGCATATTTGCTCTGTTATTTAGCTCTAAAAATTGTATCACATTAAAAAAAAGAAATTGAAGCAACCAAAAACCGTGTAAGTGAAAAAACTAAGATATTTATTCTGATCTCTTTTCAACTTAAAAATTCTTTGGGGGGAAAAGTAAGAGGGAAGGGACTCACCTTCTCAGGTTTCTCCAAAATGTGTTTTTATTGGATTGATTGGTTTAACAGTGTCTTGCAAAAGAAGTGTTACCATAGGCACCAAAAACTGCTTTTGAAACTTTGTAATCAATCAGTAAAACATGTAGCACTATAAAGTACAAAATGACATGTGGTTTACATGGATTAATCTTTATTGTGACATATGAGCATAACAATACAGCTGACCATCCTCACAGTAAATCTTGATGAGCCCAAATTCAAACATAATTTTCTAATTATGAAAAATTTAACTTCAAGTATGCATTTTGCTTCCCACATTTTCTGCGGCGGCCATAAAAAAGTATTGCTGGCATATTACTTTGTCTTTACACAGTGATTGTACTTTTCTTGCCTCAAAGCAGAATTAGGTTTAAGGGGCAGGTTGGACTGCTACTACATTTTCTGATGTATTTGACAATTTTAATGATTGTATACAACTGCAGATGTATTCTAGATGCAGATTTTGTTACCAGGAATAGATTATTATGTACAGTGAAGAAAAATAGATTCTAATCATGTGAAATTGAGGACTTTTTTGAAGTAACCCCTTATTAATATTTGATATATATGATGGTGATCCAGTCAAATTTAACAGGATGTTGTTAAGTAGTTATAAGACTAACAGGAATGAAACTCACAAATATAAATATAAATACATCTTTTCCAATAATCAACTGTATGTGCAGTTAGAACTCCAGTCTTTGGGGGGATATTTTCAGTCCTAATAGATTTAGAAGTATAAGTCCGATTAAAAGTTAATGATTGTGATTTTGTGATTTAAAAAAAAATCTCCCTCAGTTATAAATATAAAAGTGTCATACAAAGATTGTAAACATGTTCATATTACAAATGCTAGTATTCTAATATTCTACTATATCTTGTGGACTAGAGGGTTATTTTCACAGTTTTCTGATTTGGTATAGTGGGTCCTCCAAATGTATTTTTGATGTATATGTAAATATTAATGTACAAAGTAAATTTTATGAAACAATGTCTTCCATCATGTATGTTCACTGTTAATGATAATTTCCAGAAAGTTACTTTGATATAGCAAGCAATTATAATTTTATTTCTATTAGGTATCCTCTACAAAGGAAATGGTGAAAATCAATTTATTTCTCAGCAACCACCAGTTGTTAGTAGCATCATGGGCAATGGACGAAGGCGCAGCATTTCGTGCCCAAGTTGCAATGGTCAAGCGGATGGTAATAAACTACTAGCTCCAGTAGCCTTAACTTGTGGAATAGATGGCAGCCTGTACGTAGGAGATTTCAACTATGTTCGGCGTATATTCCCATCTGGAAATGTAACTAGTGTTCTAGAACTAAGGTACATCTTTTCCTCGTCTTCGACTTTTAGAGTTAAGGCGGTGTTGTGAATTAAAATATGGGATAGTTATGTGACATTTTTAACTTATTATATTCAAATTCATTTGGAGATAAAATGCTGTAATTTTTTGGTATAATGCATTAAGCCATAATAATTAAACCTATTTAAAAATGAACTAATTTTGATTAAATGTAAAATGTTGAACTATGCGTATTTCTATCTAAACTATTATAGCAATTCAAACTAGCCTAATTATTTCCTGTTTTAGATTCAAAATACGTTAATGTCATTGGATCAAAGTTCATAATTCATTTTCTTCATAGCATAATATTTTAAATTCTGTTTTCCACTTCCCTTAAGCATCGTTTCTAATCTTTTTTTTCTAATACTGCTTTTCTATTCTTCTTTACTTGCTCCCAACAAGAAATAAAGATTTTAGACATAGGTAAGCATTTTTAAGGTGATGTATATTCTTACTCTCCATTTATACAAATAAATATATATTATGATTTAGTCACTTCCAGTACTTGTTATTGTACAGGGAGTGCTTTCAAAAATAATCATTTCAGATGTCAAAGGAGAACATGTTGCCTTTGGTTATGCCAGTAGTTACACAGTAGACTTACTGATATTCAATTTCTGTTCTGAATCCCATTTAAGGACCCACTTTCTACCCTGGCCCCTTTCAGATCCTGTCCTCTTCTGCATCCTGTTTTTAAATACAGGATCCTATTTTCTGTATCAAGTTTCTGTCACTTCTTATCTCCAGTCACTCTTCTCATTTATGCTGCCTGCCCCCTTCTGCTGTCTCACAGTCTTAAGCCCAGTTTCTGGCTCCCCTCTTATCCCTTGGTAGCAGCATTATTTCCAGCTTCAGTCATTCAGAACTCATTAAGCTGGCCCCAAAAATGATCATATTGGCTTCAAATTCATGAGATTTTCAAATGTAATATATGGTGAGTTTCTTTTATTAGCTTTCAGATTTAGGGCTGTTGCAAATTCATGCTTTAAAAAAAATCTGAAAGCTGAAGTTCTCACATAGTAACATGAAACCAAGGTTCACAAGATCTTGATTTCAAGATGACAAGAGTTGGCAACACTGCAACAAGCACTCAAAAGTTGGCTATGATTTCTCCTCCTCCTGGCCATTCCAGTCTGGTTTGAAGCACCCTGAGGAGAGAAAGAGAGGCAACTTGGCTACCTGCAGTCCCTTTACCTTACCAGCCCCGATGGTAAGAAGGAGAAACTGTATAGATATCCTGCTGTCTTGTTGGACATGTGACTTTACAGATTGGTCTGACAAGTTTGTGACATGAATGAGGTTCAGCAATCATACCAAATTCATGTTGGCTGTTTTCATGTTTACTGTCAGGTGGTGGTTTATTTTAAACAAACACCCACAGACTCGTATTTCATTTTTCTCTATGCTTAGATTCTTTTAAGATTCACTTCTCTTCTGACTATACTGGCTCATATGGATTTTCACTTTTAATTTTGGAAGATTTTTTTTTATTTAAGCAGTAATAATTCACATATGTTGTTTCCTGTTGTCAGCAGGAATTCTTATGACTAAATTTAATATTTGGAATTCTTTAAATTATGGCATTAAAGATCAGAATTGTGAGTTTTTTCTTTTTGCATATTCTAGATAGTTTTTTGTTTTTTCAAACACAATTCGGACACAGTCCCTATTTAGGTAGTATGGTATTTTAACTAATGTGCCTAGTTTGTTCAGATAATAAATTTGTTTTAATTTGTAGTTTTAAAAATAGTATACCGTTATATATTATATCACAGAGCATCTCTGTTACCTTATCAAACTTTTGCATTTCACTGAGTATGTTAGGAAATGAAGAATTGTCATCTAGCAAGACATTCTTCACAATGATATAGCAATAACATTCCTCACTATCAATTGTGAGGCTACGATTACATGCGCAACTGTGGTGTTTCAGAATTTGGGCTGGCAAGATTAAGAAATATTGAGGAGGATGTGCCTGCCTTCTGTGGATGTGAGCTAATGGAAGTGGTACAGCTAATGGAAGTGGTACATTTCTTCTGAACAAAGGTGTAGGTACTGTGCAAAAGATGTTGACTTCTTCCGTGTTGTGGTGCTCAGCTCCTTGGTGACATCATGCATTTTTTGCCTAGGATAAAAAGACATGTCAGTGACAACAGATGTCACTGTAAAATGGCTGTGGAGGTACAGGAGGATTCTTGCCTACTTGCACCCTAACCTAACCTGCTCTAGGGGTATGATTTGCCCCAGTAGCCATACAGGTGGAGAGGGGAACATTTCACATTGCTTAAGAGCAACTACCCCTGCATGCAATCAAAGAGCGAAGTTGATGGGTTCCAAGTCCAGAGGTTATGGTTAAACATTGAAAATTGCAGGCAGATTCTTCTGCTTTGCTTTTTCTACTCTTGAATGTTCCACAAGGTTTTGCATCATTGACAACAAAGCGTTGGTTGAGAGGGAGGAGAAGGCAGCACGTCCAGTTTCACTTGCAAAACATTCAAATTACAGCACTAGAGAGAGTCTGTTTAAACTAATATGTAGACAGTGCGGCCCTTGACAAGTCACTTTACAGCATGTCAACTCAGGACTCCCAAGCAGAAGAAAATACGCTCTAATACTCATTCATCCCATAGTAATGAAGAAGGCTAAATACGATCATAGAGCTGTATACTTAAAGATCTATCAACATTTACAAACTCTGGTTTTGATAGCTTTATAAACAGAATAACATAAAAATATTTGATATTATTATATTATTTTATTGAATGCCACTGATGTGGTCAACAGTATGTACAGCTCACTAATAATCATTTGTATAGTATAGCAAATTTATACATCGTTTTACCAAGATGAGTTCTGTCTCAATAAACTATTATGATAAACTAGACAGACAGTGCAGATCAATCTCCTAATGTAATACACCAACAACCTGAGTTGATGCCTTATATATACATAGGCAAGGCTGGCCTAGAAAAATGGTACCCTAGACACCCATATTTTGATGCCCTGGTCTGGCTGCTATGATTATATAGTATTATTTTCAAACAGGCCCACCAACTGGGGGGGGGGGGGAATTTACTAACTCGGGCACTGGCGATTCTAAAGGGCCCAAAGCCCCAAGCCTTTAAATCACTGCTGAAGCCCTATGTGGTGCTCTCAGGAACATAATTGTAGGAGCTCTGATAGCAGCATATGTAGTTAAGGCTGCCTAACACTTCTCATTATGGTTCTATATAGACTATAGGAATAGGGAAAGGAGACATAAAGTTAGGCAAGTGAGGAGACACAAGCCAGGTTTACACATTCACACCTACACACACACATACACCTCCTCTGTTTATTCAATTTTTTTAAATGTTAAACATTGTTATTGTGGCTTTAAATCAATGAAAGTAAAACAAGTACAAAGTAGACATAGTAATTCACGCTGAGACTAAAGTAACCCATGAAGTGAAAACTTAGAAGAACTTGTAGAAATCAATATTGGTTCAAAGGATCATGAGATAATTCCGTTTAAACTAAACATAAGGATAAACAAAAAAACCCATCTGCAGCAAGGGTCCTTAATTTCAAAGATAACTTTTAAAAAATTAAGGGAACTACTTTTAGGGAAATGGACTGGACTGAAGAACTCAAGGATCTGAATGTGGAGGAGGCTTTGAATTACTTTAAATCCAAATTTCAGAAGCTATCTAAAGCCTGCATCCCAAGAAAGAGGGCAAAAAATTGTGGGGAAATGGTGCAGACCAAGCTGGATGAGCAGGCATCTCAAACACGTGATAAAGACAAAGCAGAAAGCCTACAAGGAATAGAAGATGGGAGAGAGCAGTCAAGAAAGCTATCTCTTGGTGGTCAGAAAGTGTAGGGATGAGTGAGACCTGCCAAAGCCAAGGAGATTTGAACTTTCCAAAGGGAATTAAAACCAATAATAAAAGGTTTTATAGCCATGGAAATAAGGAAAGAAGTCTGGGAAAGAGGTGAAAGATGATCTAGCCATGGCCCAACATCTTAACAAATAATACTTTTCTTTGGTTTTTAATGAGGCTCATGAAGAACTTGGGGTAATGGCTGGGTGATTATTGGGTGACTTCTGAAGTGAAAGTGAAACTCAAACAGTTTATTGGGACTAAATCAGGCGTGAGAGGGATAATCTCCATCCAGGAATATTAAAGGGATGTCGTATGATGTTGCAAGCCAAACAGTGGGATTTTTAATGGGTTTGTAAATCCTCTGACTGGAGAATTGCTAATATATTTTCTACTTTTTAAAAGAGGAAAAATGGTGCTCCAGGAAACTACAGACTCATTGGTGTGTAGGGTCTTGAACTAAATTTTGAAAAAGCAAGTAGTTTAACGGACTATGAGGTGAGCAGAAACTGGAATAAAATACAACATCCTTTTATAAAAGGTAGATCACCCTAGGCTAATCTGCTCTCCTTCTTGGAGAAATTAACAGATTTTTTTAGATAAAGGAGATGCAATAGATCTAATCTAGTAGGTTTCAGTAAGGCATTTAGTAAGCTCCACATGGGAAATTGTTGCTTAAATTGTAGAAGATGGGAATTAATGTGAGAATTGAAAGGTGAACAAGGAACTAGTTCAGTGGATCTCAAACTGTAAATCAGAAGGCCAGAATGGGCTGTGACACTATTATAATAGGGTTTCCAGGGTCAGCATTAGACTTGCTAGAACTGAGAGCTGAAGCTGAACCCCAGACTCCACCACCACCCAGGGTGGCGGGACTTGGGTTCTGGACACCTACCTCAGGCTGCAGCTTCAAACCTCTAACCCCTCCCCCAGGTCATGCAGAACCATTGTCAGAAGGGGTCACTGTGCAATGAAGATTGAACCCTTTGAAGTACCAAAAGGACTTACTACCTCAGATCATATTGAAAGATGAACTGTGAGGCTGAGGAAAGTTTACTAGTGAAGTGCCTCAGGGATCAGTCTTGGGGCAGTTTTTTAACATTTTTATTACTGGCTTTGGCACAAAAAGTTTAAGTGTTTGGTAATAAATTTGTAGCTAACACAAAACTGGGAGTTATTGCCTAAGGAATCCCATTACATTAGTTAACCAGTTAAACGTAATGTTTAACCAGTCAGCCAATTAAAGGAGAAGCAGTTGGGGAAAGGGGGGGCCACTCCAGCCCATCTCCGGATGGTTGGAGCAGCCCTTGCCTGTAGTGCGCCCTGGTTAGGCCCACTGTGGACTGGGACGGCTCCAGTCGACTAGAGCGTCGTCCTGCCTGCAGCGGGTGGGGAGCTGCTCCAGCCCCTACGGGTTAACCAGAACCAGTAAGCCTCACCCATTAAGGGGTGAGGCTTACCAGTAAACCAGTTAACCATTCACATCCCTAGTATTGCCAATATAGAGAAGGAGTAGAGTATCACATAAGATGATCTAATGCAGTAGTAGAAATAGGATGAAATTAATAGTACTAAGTGCTAGATCATGCATTTGGGGATTAACAATAGGAGTTTTGCTATAAGTGGAGAGTTTTAGTTGCAAGCAACAGAGAAAGAGGAAGACCTGGCTATACCAGTTCATTGCTGGATGACTATGAGCTGTTGCTGTGGCGTTGCCATGAAAACAACTAATGCAGACTTAGGATGTGTAAAGGCACAGCATTTCCACTAGAAAGGGAAGTGTTTGCACCATTATACAAAGCACTGGTGAGACATCATTTGGAATACTTTGTGCAATTCTGGTCTTGCATGTTTTAAAAAGATGAATTCAAATGGAACGTGTGCAGAGAAGGGTTACTAGACTGATCTGAAGAATGGAAACCTACTTATAAGAGGAGAATCAAAGAGCTTGTTTGGTATAAGAAGTTTGAGGGGAGTTGTATCCACACTGGTGATCTTTCTAAATGAGTTATTAAAGTTGAGCACCTGTTTAGATACAAAAACAAATGAGTATATACTGGCCACATACAAGTTTAGGTTCTGGAACATCCTTTCTCAGGGGAGCAGTGGGGGGCAAAAAGCCTACCTGGTTTCATGTTGAAACTTGATAAGTTTATGGAGGAGATGGCATGACAGGACTGCCTACAATAACGTTTGGCCTATTGGCGACTGCCAAAGGTAAAAATTCCCAAGAGCTGGAGAGGGGATATTAGGTGGGGAAGGCCCTGAAACTAATATAAATGATGGGTTCTCCGTAACTTGAAGTCTTGATTTGAGGACTTTGGTAACTCAGGCAGAGATCAGGGATCTCTTAAAGGAGTGGGATGGGGTGAGGTCCTGTGGCTTGTAATGTGCACAAGGTCAGATTAGATTATCAGGATGGCCCCATCTGAGTCTGACTCCTCATTGAAGCACTATACAGTAAGTCAGACGATGCTGAGGGAGATCTAACCTGATTTTAGATTCTATTCCTTTGATTTTTGCAGATGTGTCAGAATGTTAGTATGGGAGGCGCTTGTGATTTGCAGAATTGCTATTCATGATTTCACAGATTGACAGACCTCTCCATTTCCCAAGCCACACCCCCTACTGCCACTACCCTGCCCTCTTCATCCACCTTTTCCCAATTGCCCCCCTTGCCCTGGCCTGCAGGGCATGTGGCCTTAGGGAAGCCCAATGCAGATTGGCAGCATTGGTCATCTCCTTCCTGCTCCCTCCACTCACCACAGCATTTGGGAGCTGCAGGAAACTCACATAGTGGCCGAGAGCCACGGGAAAATGGAGCACTCGCTCCGCTTCCTCCCCGCCCCAAGTATTCCTGGATTTCACCATTTGCGGTGACATCAGGAATGTATTCACTGCAAATGGTGACCATTTCCTGTATTTTAAATTGCAATGTAATAAAATGGCCGTAGTAGCCAGTCAATATCACAGGGATTATATCTCCACTGTTGTTTTCAGTAATTGTATAGATCAGTGGTCTCCAACCTTTTCAACCACAAGATCACTTTTTCAATTTAAATGCAGTGTAAGATCTACCTCAAATCCAAATACCCCTGCCCCGCTTCCATCCTGCCCCTTCTTTGGGGCTCTGCCCCTGCTCCACACCTTCTCCAAGGCCTCACCCTGCTCACTCCATCCCTCTGCCTCCCCCATCCTCACTCACGTTCACCAGCTGGGGTAGGGGGTTGGGGTGCAGGCTCTGCTCTTGGGCCAAGGGGTTTGAAGTGTGGGAGGGGCTCTGGGCTTAGCGCATGGTGGGGGGTTGGGATCCAGGAGAGGTGTCCGGGTACAAGCCCTGGGAAGGAATTTGGGTGCAGGGGGACTCACCTGTGGGGCAGGAGGTTGGGTGTAGGAGGAGGTTCAGGGCTGGGACAGGGGGTTCACGAAGCATTTAACTGAGATGGCTTCCAGGCAGAGCAGTGGGATTAAGGCAGGCTTATTCCTGCCCTGGCCCTGCACCACTCCTGAGCAGTGGCGGCCCGTCAATATAGGCAACCTAGGCGGTCACCTAGGGCGCCAAGAAAAACGGCCGTTGAGGGCTTTGGAGGCGGGGGTGCCGATTGCGCGCCGATCGCACATTTCGCCAAGGGCGCCAGTTGCCGGCAGCTTGTCTAGGGCCACTCCTGCTCCTGAGAGCAGCTAGCATGGACAGCAATGGCTCCATGATGCCATGTGTTGCCTCCACAGCTTCTACTGGCCATGGTTCCCCATTACTGATGAAAGGGAGCTGCAGGAGTGGTGTCTGCAGGCCAGGACAGCATGTGGCGATCCCCTGCTCTGCAGGGACATTCCAGGCCCTTCCAGGAGCAGCAGTTACCACAGGGATAATTATTCCAGCCACAACGGGTTAGGCATTTTAGAACTCACTACTCAAAGAATTACATTTATGCATAAGAGAGAAATCATAGAGCGATGGAAGAGACCTCAGGAGTCATTGATTCCAACCCCCTGCCCAAAGCAGGACCAATCCCGACTCAATCATCCCAGCCAGGGCTTTGTCAAGATGGGACTTAAAAACCTCTAGGGATGGAAATTCCACCACCTCCTTAGGAACCCATTCCAGTGCTTCCCCATCCTCCTAGTGAAATAGTTTTTCCTAACATCCAACCTAGACTCCCCCTCCCCCAACTGTAATGAAATGAAAATTATGAAATGCACAGACCAGGCAAAAAACAAAAACAACATGCTTTGCAAGCAGTAAAAGAAGTAACAACAACCCCTCCCCTCCTCCCCCCATATGTGTTGGGTCAGAGATGAGAGTGAAGGACAGTGTGTTTGTGAGAATGTCACTCACACATTGTGGCTGCATCTAGACTGGCAAGTTTTTCCACAAAAGCAGCTGCTTTTGCGGAAAAACTTGCCAGCTGTCTACACTGGCCGCTTGAATTTGCACAAGAGCACTGACTTTGTAATGTACAAAATCAGTGCTTCTTGCACAAATACAATGACTCTCCCGCTCGGGCAAAAGCCCTCTTGCACAAATGCTTTTCACAAGAGGGCCAGTGTAGAAACCCAGAACCGTTTTGCGCAAAAAAGCCCCGATGTCTAAAATGGCGATCGGGGCTTTCTTGCGCAAAACCGCGTCTAGATTGGCACGGATGCTTTTCCGCAAAAAGTGCTTTTGCACAAAAGCATCCGTGCCAATCTAGACGCTCTTTTCCGCAAATGCTTTTAACAAAGCATTTGCAGAAAATCATGCCAGTCTAGACGTAGCCTGTGTGTGTCTGTTAGAGATTTGCATTGCCAAGCTCACTCCATCCCTTTCTGTTTGTGTGGAGATAGGGTACAGAAGTAAGGGGAGGAGGGACACCCTGACATCAGTGCCCCCCCTTCTCCCTCCCACACCCTGTACAGCAAGTAGTAGACTCCCGGGGACAGCTCCAAGGCAGAGGGTAAGAGCAGCATGACAGTGGCTGAAGGGGCAACTGAAGTGCCAGCGCTTGATAGCTTCCTGGCCAAACAAGTCAGGCTCACCTGTCAGAGGCTCCAGGATCTACTATTAGATCCCAATCTACTGGTTGGTGACCACTGATATAGATGAAAATCTCTCTGCTATGGCTAAGCTTAATTCATTAACCATATGTTATAGAAATCCCCATGTTTTAATTTGCTCTTCAGAACTCAGCATTGATGTATCCTGTATAACAAATACAGCTACCTCAACTTTTGAGTTTTCTGTTAAAAATAATATATTTATCCCAATTATGGCTCTTAGACATTTTCGTGTAATAACTTGAAGAACCTCGTGTTAACTACATAATAATATCCTGAGTAAACAAACTCCAATCTGACCGCTTCCTCAAAAACAGAAAGCACTTTCAAATTATCTAAATAACTTTGTATTAATGAAAATACACTACTTGCCAATAAGCTAAGTGATCTTCGCTAATAATTGTTACTTTTCTCTTATAATTAGATCTGTGTATTAAAATTAGAAGCTTTATTCTCATTTATTTATGAAATAATTAACCACTGTTTATTAAAACAGGAAATATCATACTGTGTATATAAATTATTCACAGTTGTTGATTGATGATTCTTTATTCCATCACTAAAAGTTATACTAAAGAGTAAATTAATTTGTATTTTGCACTCTGCAGTATGTTCGTAGTTAAAATGCACAAAATATTTCTTAAAATCAAAGTAATCATGTAAATACAAATAGTGGTAAAAAATTTGCACACTAGTATACTCTAAGTCACTTATGTTATAATTAAGAGTTGAAAGAGTGTTTCAACAATTTACTTGGTACTTTAACAATTTCAGATTTATATTAACTGCATATATTTAATGTAAACATTAATGTAATTATTTTCAGCGATACTACGTGTTTAGTTCTATAACATGAGACATTATAAAAGAGGTTTAAGTATTTTGCATTTGATGTAATTTGCCTGTTTCACTGATTACTGTGAACCAAAGTGATAAAATAATCTGATGTATATGGCACTCTTCTGTAATTTTAAAGTAGATACCTATAAAAAGCTTTTCCTGTTAGAAGGCATAATTTGTTCACAACTTGTTCATATTCCTCTCTGTTGCTTTTTGCAAGTGACAGTGTATAAAATGTGTTACATTAGCACGGATTTATATTTACAAAATGTGAGGCACTACATTTTTGTGAACACATGTTTGGATATTGTCATGATTGGGAGACATGTTTTAGTAGTACATCTGCAAACATATCAGAAATGGAACTGACTAGTCTGGCACTATAGCTGAGTGCTATAGGAGGCCATCAGAAATCGCCTTCCGTACTTGAATGACCTCATTTCTGTTCTTAGTGCAATAAATCAGGTCAAGAATCATAACTGCAGCAGGTTAAGTTACTGGATCATGATATATCAACTAAGAGGGCTACTCTCTAGAGTTGCTTTTTCTCTAGCAGGAACAGAAAAGAGTAATTCTCAATGTGGCAAATTGTATGTTTATAGAAAAAATGGATAGCAAATAGATATGCCCTGTAATGAAGCCTGTGTTGGCATAGTTAGTTGTTTTATGCCTAAAATGTACAGTAACTTGAAATCTGATCCTTTGTATAAAAGAAAAAAAGATTACACTCAGTGCTGTAGTCAGAAAGATGAATTTTCCTAATGTATTAAATCATGCATATCGTGCTTTTGAGAGGAAGAGATTAAAGCACTACTAAGGAGAATGTCTTATCTCCTGCCTGTGAACCAATAATATGAACCCTGCCTTATCTGTTTATGAATAATATAAACCATGCATCTCAGCAACCCTGTACAACTTGTAATAAAAATAATACTGAGATAACAATGATGAAACAAATGTAAGCTAGGGATGAGGCATGTTGCAAAGTTTGGATCTAAATCAGGATTTCAGACACCCAGAAAATTTTTTAGATTCAAGTGTGTGATTCATTCTGTTATAGAGAAAACAGCCTCTTGAATTGCATATGACTACTGTTTTTATTCTTTTTTTATTAATGTCAGTACGTAGCCAGTTAAGTATGAAACTTTTACTTCCAATGCTTATGTGCAATTGATTACTCATTATGTTTAAATCTCTGATCACCTTTTACAGCAGCAACCCAGCTCACAGATACTACCTTGCAACTGACCCCGTCACAGGAGATTTATATGTTTCTGACACTAACACACGCAGGATCTATCGTCCAAAGTCACTCACTGGTGCAAAAGACCTGACAAAAAATGCTGACGTAGTAGCAGGAACAGGAGAACAGTGCCTTCCATTTGATGAGGCAAGATGTGGTGATGGAGGCAAGGCTGTGGAAGCAACGCTCATGAGTCCCAAAGGTAGAGATATTATCAATTCATGGTCTTAACAAATAACGTGAGTCACAAAAAAATAAACTTTACCACAATTATGTTTTTGAAAAGCTCATTTGTGATCCAGATAGACCACATGGAATGAAGCTACACAAAGTCCAAGTTGATTTTATAGGAAATATTTGATTATCTAGTCCTTTTAAAATTTCACAAAAATTATGTATCATGAAAATTATATCCAAAGTTTTAAAAATGTCAATATGTTACTCCCATCTAGGCACTTGTCTTTAATGTCTGTGGACCAGGATATGCAGTCAACAAGAGCAGAATGTGAAATAAACCTTTGTTCATTATGTCACATGTTTAAAAATTACAATATTGCATACTCTCTAAGATGTGTATTCTCAAATTCCTCAGACCTAGTCACTTGCACTTTGCAGGTGCAGGTTGGACCTCCCTGGTCCCAAATGAGAGAATTTACCAGACCAGGGGAGGTCTCCTGACACCAGCCCCCAAACCCATTGCCTGTTGCTGGCAAGTTGCCCCAGCAAGACACCTTGCCTCGCCTTCTCACCCAAACTGTTTGGACTGCTTGCCCAGCTACTGCCGCACAGGCTCTGGCTCCTGTCATGGGGCTCTGGCCTGCACTGCTATGGGCTGCTGGAGGCTGCTGTGGGGCTCCAGCCACGATCCTGCGCTTCCCCCCCTCCCCATCTGGGCTGCTGACCCTGTTGCCGTGGGGCTAGCTGGCCCTCCTGTCCTTAGGCTTCTGGGCTCTCTAGTCCAGGAGCATCCATGGTCCTGCCAGACCACGGATGTTGCCAGCCCAGAGTGTGCTGGTTTTCAAAGGTACAACCTGTAGTAAGTAGCAGGTGCTAAATCAATTGCTAGTGTAACAAAACTATTTTTCCTTTTGACTGAAGGAATGGCAATTGACAAGAATGGATTAATCTACTTTGTTGATGGGACCATGATTAGAAAAGTGGATCAAAATGGAATAATATCAACTTTGCTTGGTTCCAATGATCTAACCTCAGCACGGCCTCTGACATGCGATACTAGCATGCATATCAGCCAGGTATTTTTCAAATGCAGCTAATTTGGATTGGTTTTTTTTTGCAGGGTTGGGAAGTTAGTGCAGCTTGATTGCTCCCTGAAATAGAATCAGATGGAACATGTTGAATATTTATATATTTAACAGGATAACTTTGTAGTAAGAAACTTATTCCAAGGGCATGATTTTCAGTGTATTCTACTAGCAAATATATGCTGCTGTATTCAATTTTTCTGCACATAAAGTTCAGGGTAGTACAGAACAACATAATTGTCAGCAAGAAATGTTAAGTATAGTAATAAAATACCAACCAGAGTAGCAAATATATTAGACCAGTATTGGCATAATGATATTTTTAAATGAACAGAACCACTAATGTCCTTAGTCTATTAGTGTGAATGCCAGGATAATTTAAAGAGCTCAGAGGACCTATTTTATTGGTCCCTGTGGAATTATACTTATGTGAAAAACTTTACTGTTGCTGTGATTGAAAATGAAATACCAGTACAATATTTCACAGTCTGGAAAGTACAAAATTTCATTTTTGATATTATCTGATTACAAGTACCAATTGTACAATATAAGTAGGTAGTTCCTTGATATCTATTTGCATATGTGTATAGGTCGTTCCAGATTACTGGGGTGGGGTGGGGGGAGGTCAGATTGCCTGTAGGATGATTCCAGTGCATCTATTGTAAGGTCTATAATTTGGATAAAATAGTTTATTTTATTTTACTCCATTTGTGTTCATATGAGACCTTTTGACTAGTCTGATCATAATAAATTAGGATATGTCTACACTACAGTGTTATTTCGAAATAGCTTACTTCAAAATAACGTGTCTATACACAAAATTGCTATTTCAAAATAGTGTGTCCACGCTGAGTGGACTCTGAATTGCATTTAAGGCTGGCCAGAACCAGTTCCAGCAGGGCACCAGGTCAGGACTTACTGTGTGGGGCTGCTGCCTGAGGCTATCTGAGGTCTGTGCTTAAAGGGACCCCCCCCCCGGACATCCAGTTCTCAGGTTTCCCTGCTTGCTTGTCTACCTCGTTGAGGGACAGCAAAGCATTTTGTGTCTGCGTACTGTGGTTGCCCTCACTTGGGACACCACAGCACTCTGCAACATGGAGCCAGAGC
>JANRFK010001234.1:69963971-69986500 GCA_030068395.1 Apalone spinifera
GGCTGGAGTGGCCACCAGGGCACCCTGTGAAGGCTGGAGGCCCCCTATTTCGAAGTAAGTGTCTACCCAGCACTTATTTCGAAATAAGCACTCTGCTATTTCTAATTTATTTCGAAATAGTGGTTTGGCTGTGTAGATGGTAGGAAAGTTATTCCAAAGTAACTTTACTGTGTAGACATACCCTTAAAAATATTCTCAAAACATTATCTAAAACTCAAGTTATATTCAATTCACCAAGCTAATTTTACTTAATCCAGATTTACTGACTAATTAAACCCTTTTCTTTTTTTAGGTACGTCTGGAATGGCCCACAGATTTGGCAATCAACCCAATGGATAACTCCATTTACGTTTTGGATAACAATGTCGTTTTGCAGATCACTGAAAATCGTCAGGTCCGCATTGCTGCTGGGAGGCCGATGCACTGCCAAGTGCCTGGTGTGGAGTACTCTGTGGGAAAGCATGCTGTACAGACTACTTTAGAATCAGCAACAGCTATTGCAGTGTCCTATAGTGGGGTACTTTACATTACAGAAACCGATGAAAAAAAGATTAACAGAATAAGGCAGGTTACAACCGATGGAGAGATCTCATTAGTTGCTGGAATACCATCAGATTGTGATTGCAAAAATGATGTCAACTGTGACTGTTACCAAAGTGGGGATGGCTATGCTAAAGATGCCAAACTTAATGCCCCTTCATCTTTGGCTGTGTCTCCAGATGGTACATTATACATTGCTGATCTTGGAAATATTCGGATACGAGCTGTGTCAAAGAATAAGCCCTTGCTGAATTCGGTGAACTTTTATGAAGTTGCCTCTCCAACTGATCAAGAACTCTATATCTTCGATGTCAATGGTACTCACCAGTACACTATGAGTTTAGTCACTGGTGATTATTTGTACAATTTTAGCTACAATAATGATAATGATATTACAGCAGTAACGGATAGTAATGGAAATACACTTCGTATAAGACGAGATCCTAATCGGATGCCAGTGAGAGTGGTGTCTCCTGATAATCAAGTGATCTGGTTGACTATAGGCACCAATGGGTGCCTGAAAAGCATGACTGCCCAAGGACAAGAGCTTGTTTTATTTACTTACCATGGCAACAGTGGGCTTCTGGCAACTAAAAGTGATGAAACTGGGTGGACTACATTTTTCGAGTAAGTATAGAAAAAATAAATTATATAATTAGTCTACACAGCTCTAGAGTCCAGTGCCATGATGTGAAATACTTTTAGGGCTCTGACTAAAATAAACTTTAGAAAGACAGTACTTGCTAACATAAACAATAATTAAACACTCTATCACTCCTCTATTTTCTTTCTGTTTGACATCTTCCAAACTTTAATGTTAGTAATGATAGACTGATGATTCAGAATCTATTTTACAGTTATTATTAGTTAGCAACAAGCTTTGTGGAGTGTCATAGCTCAGGCAAACAAGCTTTTGTAGGTTTGAGTTAAAAATTAAGATTTCTTTCTTCTTTTTCTCATTATACTCCCATCAGTTCTGTAAGACACAGGAAAACAATTCCTTTGGTGCCCAGTGTCTGCTGTTTGGTCTTTCAATTTGAAAGCAGAATATAAGGTGTCTTCTGTATCAAAAAAGGTACAATGGAATTTTTTTAAAGTATTGCAGTGTCAGAATGTAGAGAATTTACAGGAGGAGTCTTATAAATAAAATGACAAACTTGCTCACAGAGGGATCATGGGCAGGAATCTAGAGCATAAGGTTTGATGAATGAAGTGAGGGCCACAGGGAAAGTGTCATTCCCATGGGAAGCAGCTACTGACAATTCAGATACACCAGCAATCAATCAGCTACACAGAAAGTAGCACAACAAGAGTGGTTAGGGAACAAGTCTGACTTTACCACACTTTTAAAAAGTTTTTAAAAACTGTTTTCCCAAATATTATCATCATGTTTTTATTATCCATTCATAATAAAATAGATGGATTATCAAAAGGCTTCTGGATTACAGTAACTGAAAAAAAATTATGATCTGATAGAGTGGGTTTTACCCACGAAAGCATATGCCCTAATAAATCTTTTCGTCTTTAAGGTGCCACAGGCCTTCTCATTGTTTTTGTAGAAGTACCATATAGTGTCAAATTTGTTCTCTGTAGGCAACTTCATTCCCAAAATAACCAAGTACAGTTTAATATATGTGCTGCTTAAAAACACAAATGATTCATGAAAAAAATTATTTCCTAGGTCATTAATACATTTTATTAACTAATTGAAAATAGTTGTTTTTTTAAATCACCTCACTTAATAAAGAAACAGTAGAGATAGAAACATTCAGAAAAAGGTGCTAAGGGTGATTTGGGAACACACAGAATATACATATAGTATGCATATAATGAGAGATTAGAAGAAGTAAAAATAGTTAGTATGAGGGGGAATAGAGTTAAGAGGGAACTGAGGTTTTCTGAATTACAAAAGGCATAATGAAAACTTATCAGTCTCATCTTTTTTTTAATCCTTTCCTATCTTGAGGATGAAACGTAACAGCAACTACTACCAAGGTCAGGACCTAAAAAAGCTTTTAAGTTAGTGCGCATGATAAAGAAAAGAAAGTGCTGGTGTCAGGCAATGGCTGCAGAGCCAGACATCTGTGTTCAGAGATAACTTCACATTTATGTCAGTCTACATTTGGCTGAGGCAATAGGTGGGGAAGGGGACTAAGCACCTGCATCTACTGTCTTACCTTTACATATGCCATCAGAGACATGAGAGCAGCAGGCACTACTTCAGTGCACATTGTGTCCTGAAGGGGAGATACAGCTAGAAATGCTGATTTCCAACAAGCAGCAGGTGGAACAGAATTGCTGCCAGTTTTAAGATATTCTGATGATATGTAGATTGGCAGAGCTCTGATAGTGAGTATGCTCCCAAAGCATTATTGCATGTCTGTAATATTTAATTGCATGTTTCTGCATAATGTCTTATCTTTCTAGGCCTTGACAACAGTATATAGAAACATAGTAAAGAGACACAGAAAAATGGAAGTAGGCAGGGAATACATTCTAGTTTTCATGAGTTAGAAATGTCCTTGTAACTGAGAGAACAAAGCAAAGCTCCAGATCGGTTATGCGTAATTACTTTGTTCGATGCAAGTAAATGCAGTTTTAAGTTCAACATGTGTATATATAAGAATCGTGGCTTCCATCTTGTGGCTTGGACCAATTAGGAGACTTGGGGGGGTAGTAAGTTTTTGTTACTGAAACTAATGTGTCCACTGGGTACAGCTGGCATTTTTAGCACGCTGGCATTCATTTTGGATAGTGTAGAACCAGTGTTTTATGCCTACCCGTGAGTTCTCTCCGTGTTACTTGTAATTATTTTGTGCCTATTGTGATTCCATTAGGGAAAGAATTGATGGTTTCTGAAATTACTTAATGGCTTCTGCATAGTCTCAGAGATTGTATTCAGTACCAAATAGTTTACATTTCTACTCTTTGCCTCACAGGTAGGATTTAGGGTAATAAGTTTCATGAGCTGAATAATTACAGGAAGCCTGCCACATACATGGGGGATATGTTCCGGAGATAGCTGTAAATGCCAAAATCTGCGAATACAGGGGGGTGACACAAAACAAAAACATCACATTCTCTGAAACAATCATTTTACTGCCTGCTGTTTCACAGTCAACAAACAACTTCAACTTCAAACCAGTAGATTTCCAACTATAAACTCAAATACAAAGATAATACTGTATAATCAACTTCAGCTTCAGAGCTAATCACCCAAAACAGTTCTTTGAATTCACTCTCTGCAAATCTTACTGTTCCTCTGGAATGGACGTGGGGGTTAACAGAGGTGGATTCTCAAAGGAAAATTCGAATGGAAAGTTGTTTAGTCTTTTTCTTTAACTCCTGTACATTTCTTGGTATGGCATCATTGCACTCCCTTTACATCATTTATAGTTTCCTTCCACAACTTTCTCCAACAAGTATTGCTGGTTGGTGATTTTATTTCATCAATCGACTCTTTTATGTCAACTTAATTCGACTCTCTTGCTTAAAGTCATCGCCTTTTTTCTCTTCTTAGCCTCTTGACTGCTGCCTGCATCACTTGCATTTCTTTTTTTATACCATAGTTAAGGTTAGATGTTATTTTAGCTATCATCATTTTTCTAGACTTTACCGAGAAAGAAGTCAGCACGCTGCATCATGTGCATGTGCCAGTGCAGTGAAACACGAATAGATGAACCCGCAAACATCGAAACCACGGATGGCAAGGTCTTGCTGTACTTATTTATTGATTCAGTAAACAACCATCTTTCACAGCTGACCTTCTTTCATGCAGACTTTCTGTCTCCATTAGGTATGTCCAGCTACCTAACAGAGAAATAGAAACAGTAGCAGTAGTAGTGTTTTGACACAATGAAAAGACAGCCTACTCCCTTCCATCTGCATTAGTACTCATTCCATGCTTAAAAGTCTCAGAAGAGTAACCGTGTTTGTCTGTAACTGAAAAAAAAATAAAAAACAACTAATGGTCCTGCAACACCTTAAAGACTTTAAAAAAATGTAGATGGCATCATGAGCTTTCAAGGACACAACCAACTTCTTCAGGTGAATGAAGCAAGGGGTCCAGAAGTACCAATAAATAGCAGAAAAGGAAAAGGAAAAAAAAATCTTGTCAATTAGAGTGTCTGTACTAAATGAGGCTAATAGAATGGCCTGTAAGTGCCTAATACTTAGCTTTTGATGTCAGTAGGGTATTGAATGTAGCAGCACATCCAGTTCAGGTCTTTGTTCAAAACTTGATTAGAAGTGTCATATTTGCAAATGAAGGCAAGTTCCACAGAACTTGGAGAGAGAAGCTGTGGCATTTGCCTTCATTTGCAAATATAACGCCTTAAATCAAGGTTTGAACAGAGACTTGAACTAGATAGGCTACTACATTCAACACTCTAACAACATCAAAAGCTAAATATCCAGCACTTACAGTCTACTCTGTTAGCCTCATTTAGCAGTGACACTCTAATTGACAAGATTTTTTCCCCTTCTCTTTCCCTCCTCATCCTCTCTCTTTCTGCTATTTATTTGTACCTCTGGACCCCTTACTCCATTCATCTCAAGTGGACTCTGCCCACAAAAGCTTATTCCATGTTGCCATTTATGTCCATTTATAAATACCAACCTCACAGTATTGACTCATTCCTAAACTAAAATAATTACAATTTGACTCCTTTAGAATAGGATTGCCAACTTTCTACTTGCAGAAAACCAAACACCCTCACCCCACCCTTCTTCCAAGGCCTTGCCCTGCCACTCAATCACTCCATCCCCCCACACTTGATCACTCATTTTCACCAGGCTGGAGCAGGAGGTTTGGGTACAGGAGGTGTGAGGGATCTGGCTGGGACTGAAGGGTGTGGAGCGTGATCAGGATTGAGGCAAAGGGTTTGAGCACAGAGGGATGAGAAGACTCTGGCTGAGGGTGCAGACTCTGGTGTGGCACTGGGGATGAAAGGTTTGGGAGTACAGGAGAGTACTCCAGGCTGGGATTGAGAAGTTCAGAGGGCAGGAGTGGTATCAGGGTTGGTGTAGGTTCAGGTACAGGTAGCACTTACCTCAAGCAGCTCCCAGAAGCTGCAACATGCCCACTCTACAGCTGCTAGGCAGAGACATACCCAGGTGGCTCTGCTTAATCCACAGACACCTCCCTGCTTCTTCCATTGACCACAGTTCCTGGCAAATAGGAGGTGCAAAGATGTCACTTGGGGTGGGAGCAGCATGTGGAGACCCCTGCCTGCTCCTACATGTTGCTACTTCCAGGAGCTGCACAGTCCCAAGGCAAGCAAGAAGCCTTCCTTAGCTACGCTGTGTCGCCCACCAGACTTTTAATGGCCTGGTTAGCAGTGCTGACCCCAATCACCAGGGTCCCTTGGTTGAAAACAGGATACCTGACAAGTCACCCCTCATCCATAATACAAAAATAAATAAAGTTGATGCTGAAAATGAAGACCTCACTGACTGTAGAGTTTCACAAAATGAGACCACATCGTTGATTTGGGCAAGGCAATACATTTCTTTAAAAATATATGGTGCCTCACAGCTCCTGAAATGATTGTTCACATAAAATCCCCCTATTTCATGCCATACATTTGTAGGAGATTATTGATATGAACATGATCTTTCCAGCAGCTTTCTATGAAGAATCTGACAAGGAAGCTTCGTTGTAACTTTTTGTTTCTGTTCTCTCTTTTCTACTCTTCTTAAACAAAACACGGACAACTAATCCTGACTTGCATGTGATGTTACAGGCCCACATATGTAGGTATCATTTTGTGAACAAACTATATTTTAATTCAATAGCTCTATATTAGATTGCCCATCAGTTATGTGTGTCATAAACAATATTTCCGACTTCCTCTGCTGCTGTTATAGCCCAGTGGATAAAGCTTTATATTTCAAAGGTTGGTAGTTTAACTCTTCTTAAGGTTGTACTTTTTTATTAAAAGTTTACCTTATTTTAATTTTGATCTATTATTGTGATCGTTTTATTCTTAAGTTTGCTAAACCAAAAAAAAAAAAAAGAGGAAATGATCTTCTGACACTAAACATGAAAAAAAGTGTAAGAAAGAACTCATCCATGAAAAAAATGTATATACTCAACCATGAAAAGGTAACAGCTATGGTAAAGGTCAGCATGGTCCACTTCTTCTCATAAACCATCTTGATTAATCTGAATACTTTTTAAAATCATGGCTCTTTCTATAGATACCTTTTGAATTATTTTTCTAACTTTTTTACATAACCATTTTTGGATAAGATACTATTTAGCTGATCAACATGTATTGCATCATACTTGTACAAATGGTTTCCACTTTGCTTTGTTCTCTCTCCCATGGTAAGATGGCACAGTTATGTGAAATGAATAATATTTGTATCTGATCTGCAGATTTTGAAATTCTGAAAGGAAAAAGATTATCCATACTATATGATGTCACAATTTTGAAAACCTTGAAGTGGATCCCTGTAATCCATTTATTGATGTGAAGAATTAAAAGTATGATATGGAATGTCATACATTTACATGGAATGTCCCAAGGTCCTAGAATTTGCCAGTAAAACTTTTCCAAGCTGAAGGAGATTTACTATAGTTTAAAAACTCCCCATTAATTGAATGTTTGAGTCTCAAGAGCATTAATTATTCCAGAAAGTCACTGTAATTTGCATTTAAGTAAATTAACAATATGCTTAAAGCTGCATTATGTAAAGTGCCCAAACATTATGGTAACCTTCTGTTATTGCAAATGCAGCTGTCTTTTATATTTCTTGGGAGTTGACAGAATGCTGCCATATAAACAATTAAAGGTAGCCCTCAAAAACAGAATCATAGAATCATAAAACTGGAAGGAACCTCGAGAGATCATCACGTCCTGTGCCCTCACTACTGGCAGGACCAAGCATCATCTTCTAAAGCATCCTTCATGGGTGTTTTTTCTTGATTGCTCTTAAAAATCTCCAGTGATGGAGTTTCCACAGCCTCCCTAAGCAATTTATTCCAATACTTACCACCCTGATAGCTAGGAAGTTTTTCTTAATGTCCAGCCAAAACCACCCTTGGTGTAATTTAACCCTCGTTGCTTCTTGTTCTAGCCTCAGAAATTAAGGAGAATAATTTTGCCCTCCTCTTTGTAACAACCTTTTGGGTACTTGAAAGCTATTATTATGTCCCCTCTGTCTTTTCTTTTCCAGATTAGAACTTATTTTAATTTCAAAGGTGCACAAGGTTGATACAATAGCATAAGCTCACACCATCATCAATTTTCTAATTTCACTAGAGTTATTCTTTGAAAGTCATTAGACCAGATCCTTGCCCTTCCCCCTTCAATCAGGATGCTTTGAACTCCTCAGGAAGTATATAAAGCATCTGTAAGCTGTCATAATTGTACTACTAGGGATTCCTTTGGCAAAGGAGAATCCCAGCATAACACAAAGCCAAGATAGTTGGATATATGATGACACAGTGATACGCTGCTATGATGACAGCCAAGTGAGGTTCTGATGCCCCAGCTCCCTCAGAATAACTGAGATGATCACGAAGGAACCCACTGCTCTGGAATTGCTGTGGGCTAAAATACTGCAGACTTGCTGTATTTCAGAGCATGCTGCAAAGTTAATTTGTTTTACCTGATCTTCAAGAGGAGTTAGAGGAGATTGAAATGCAGAATGGTGCATTTGAGATGTTAGAGCTACTGTTATGGATGGGGTGGTTGACATTTCATGTAGTAAATTTGAGTAATTGGCATGGCGCTCAGAGCTTGTGTAAGATGCTTTTTTATTGTTTTAAGTGTCAAGAGGGAAAAGAACAGTGGGTATATCACGGCTAAGATGAGATATGGCTGAACCACTTTACACTCCAGTAATGCCAGCTAGTAGTATGTTCCCTAAGGAATAACTTCGGATTATGATGGTCAGCCTAGGCTAGTGAGTAGGCCATATGAGTGGCTTTCCTTCATCTCACTGGGTCACAAGATTGTTGTAACCAGGATGATCTCCCAGGATAGGGTAATATTGCTAACTGCACTCTTTTCAACCCTATCTAGTGTTACTTACTGGGAGAAGGGAGTACTTGCTATGGCTAAGCATTGCTTCTATATCCAATTCCTTTCTACATTTTTTCCTTTCAGGGGAGAGTAGCTGTAAACAGACACAGATCTATGCCAGATTCCAGCTGCATCCCCTCTGCAGTCCTCTCACTGCATTGCTTCCTTTTTCCCCATTTATTTGGCCCCCAAACCTACCTCTCCTGCAGCATTTTATTACATTTTTTACCTTTTCTGAGATCTTTCTTTCAAATTCCAGCATCAGTTCTCAAAGGCACATTTGCCTGCCTAATTTTTTTGCTCCCCTTGGTACCTTTCCTCCTAATTCACACTTGTATCTCCTGACATCCTGCTCCTCCCGGGGTATTCCATGCCCTGAGCTCATTTGTCTTTTTCACTCCCTCTTCTACTCAGAAGTCACCAAGGGAGTTGGAATGGAAATCAAGGAGAGTGACATTAGCAGCAGGGGAGCTTCTATAAGTTTATTGTGCTCTCATTGTTAATTGAGCAAGTATTCCAGACAATTTAAAAAGGTTTTAACATCTTGCAGAATGTGAAGCCTTAATTTAATGTTTTATATGATGTTTCAGGTTTAAGAAAAATCTTTTTTTTTCCCCCTGTTGAAAATGCAGTTTTATTGAACTGTAAACATATAGGAGGAATTTATTTATTGCAATACATTTTTTGACATGTGATAACATTGAATTATCTTGTTTTGATGACATAGGATAATTTGGAGAAGGTAAAACTAAATTCTGGGAAAATTATCTTCAGAATGAACAACAAAATCCTCTTACTATTTCATAATATGCCTGCTTCGAAAACAAAAGAAACTTGCTAAAAAAAATCCTATTACCAGTGCTTTAGGTATCAATGTGAAAACTCTGAAAGACTTTATCTTACTACCTAGATATTTATAGAGTACCTAATCTCAGTGGTCGCAAGGTACAAAACAGTGTATATTAGTTCTTGTACTTTTACTTTTTTTCTTCATTTTTCAGTCCTTGGAAAATTACTTCATATAATATTGGTCTTTAAAAGTAAGCTAAGTTAATAAAAATAGAAATGAGATACCATTAACTAGATAATATCACAATGGCAACAATGATCAGCAGTATTATAAAGCTTCCATGCAGGGGGAAAGTGAGACGTGCCCACTTTCCATCACGAAAATCAGGATGGCTGTAATGTTTAGGAAAGCACTCACAAGTCGGGTTAGTTGACAAGGAGGCAAAATCACATTCATTAACTGCATAAATACCCCACTATGCCTAACTTTCCTCAGGCTTCTAAAAGTGTCTACTGTAGTTCCTTCCCAGCAAATTCAGATGTTTAGCAATGCCATTAGCTCAGTCCCTCCCATATTAAAAATTTCTGATCTCATTTGTATAGTCATTTCAATAATATCTATTCTTACAATTCTCAGAGGTAGCTGTATTAGTCTTGCTCCATATTTTGTCATCTGAAGAAGTGGGTTGTGCCCACGAAAGCTCATGATACCATTTATATTTTTGTTGCTCTCTAATAGGTCTGCCAGATACTTTCACAAAAAATACAGAACATGGCAGGGAAAAAAATTGGTTGGGGGGGGGGGGAAATGGAGGGGGGGGCAAAGTTGTTGAGGGAAAAAGAAGCACAAAATAAAAAAGAGTGACTGTGCCTTTAAATCCCTCCGCCACACCAGACACAGCAGGGGAAGAATGTCCCAGGCGGCCTTCTGTCAGAAAAACAGAAAATACCAGACATTTTCCATGTCCAGTATTTTCTGTTTTTTGGTTGTTGTTTTTTAACCGGACAGAGGCCATAAATACCGGACACCTGGCAACCCTAGTCTCTACAGGTCCATTCGGTTTTTAAGGGCTTTTTTAAATCTATTCTTACAGTGCATCCAGAAGTTGTTTTTATATTTTTGCCTCACATAAATCAGTCAAAATCAATTCCTGATCTCACTTTGAGTTGGGGAAAATATATCCTTCTAACAGAAAGCCTGATCCAATGCGTATTTGTATCAATAAAAAATTCCCTTTGACTTCAGTGAATTCAGAAGTAGTCCTAGAATAAGCAGTGCACTGTTGTCAAACACGCCAGATTCCAGCTTTATGACCTTCCCTTATAAGTCTTTCACAGTATGTATCTTCCAACTTATCTACACCTATCTCGTCATTTTACCTACCATTCTCTTAGCTCTGCCATTGATACACAAGCCCTGTATATCTTTCCATTTTGCCTATAAATGTATCTGTGCTTCTCTCCACACTTCCCGTGTATGTAAATCCTTCTCTTATTAAGGCTGCTATTGTCTCTTCCTCAGTTGCTCCTCATGGCCCTCTTCTGAGTGTCCTACAAATGAATCAGCTCATAAATGTAAACTAGATTGTGTGGCAGTTGTAGGGTTGCCAACTTTGGTTGGATGAATTCCTGAAGATTTTAGCATATGACATCTTTAATTAAAGATTAATCTTTTTGGTTGGATGAATTCCTGGAGACTCCAAGACAGGCCTAGAGGGATGGCCATCCTAGGCAGTTGGGAATAACTGGGGGGATTGTTGTTGTTGTTGTTGTTTTTTATCTTTCTGATGATTTTGAACTATCAGAAACCATCACGGTTACACAAAGTATACAAAAGTGAATCAGTGTAACTACATGGTATTATTTCCTTCATCCTCTCTTCCCCTTCTCCTTCCTGTCAAATTCAGTTTGTTGCTTCTTGTTTCAAATTCCATTTTTTAAGCTGTTTTGGACAAGGGCTATGTCTTTCTGGGATTGGCACAGCCTCTAGTAGAATGGGACCTCTGTCCTTTTATGGCCATTGTGTGTTGTTGAATATTGATTGTTTCCCTTTAGTATTGTTTGAGCTCATGTTTACAAAGATATAATGCCTTTCATCCCAAAGTTTCTGATCGCATTTTACAAATTATTTGTATATAGCATCGTTGAAACGCAGTCACTTCTGAGGTAGAAATGAGGGCAGGTAAGACAAGAAAAGAATGAGGAAATATAAAAGAATTTTCCTAAAATTAATAAATATCACATATCACAAGCTTTCACTTAAACAGGTAGATGAAATGTACACAAAGTTATCCTTCATTAGTATTATGTAAGTTATGTCACAAAAACAAGCTTATGATTTCCTGGGAATAAACAGCAGCAGCACAGGATTTTCTAGGATGAAATTCATCCCTTGCTGTATGCCAGCACCCCACTGACTGTAAAAATGAGTTTTAGTCTAAATGAGAAGCAGGCTCAAAAGGTTTATCCTAAAATTTCATTCATTTGAATCATATTTCAGGATTATACTGCCAAAATACATAAGAGTATTTGTCAGTAATGAAAGGGTTAAAATAGGGGAAGTGTATAGAAGTGACACTGCAGATAGACATATGATAATAGAAAAACTGAGGATATGTGCCACTTCACCCTACTGCTTTTTTCCAAAGCACTTCAACGGCAATAGAATTAAGCTGACAAAAATTCTGGTTTTGTTCGTTGTGCTGCTTTTTCTGGGAAACACTGTTTGTGCAGTGGCACTAGAGGCATGATTCTTCGTCTAGAATGGTGGAGTTGTCTTGTATAGGGATGAGAGGAGAGTGAAATGGTTTCTCTCTCCATCCTGCCACATGCCCCTTTTGTGTCTTTCCACTTAGTATTTCACCAACAGGAATTGTTAATTTCTAATGCATAGGATGATCAAGAATTATCATAAATTCAATTGATACGTAGGACAGGAAGGGACCTTAATCTAGTCCAGTGCCTTTCAGTGAGGCAAGGTAAGCATTATCTAGACTATCCCTGGCAGATGTTTGTCTAACCTGTTCTTAAAATCCACTGACAGACATTCTACAACCTCCCTAAGTAATTTGTTCCAGTGCTTAGCTGCTCTTATGGCACAATCCAGGATCAAGGGAGACCAGAAAAATACATAAGGGAAACAGAAAGGGATATCAAAATGGGGAGCTAGCTTTGGTGAAAAGGAAAAAAAAGAAAATAGATGCACACTGTACACTTTTGGGTGGAGATTGTGTTTCTTTTAGTAATCTAGTTAATATGGAAAAATAGTTGGATTAATAGAGAAATGCAGCTCAGGAATAATTTTCTCTCTTCCTACAATTTTGTAATCCCCCATATTTAAAAAAAGGGGTGGGGAGATAGAGGAGATTTTTCCTCCCTCTTCCCATAGATAAAAATGAAACTAAAAGCCTATGCAATTTCAGGTTATGTTGTGTCAGTTTGCTTTATCCCTAAAATCAATTATGGATCAGTAGCAAAGGAGGTGGAGCCAAAAGCATGGAACTAGTTTAGAAGACCTGTGGTATTTAATCTAGGGCTGTCTATTAATCGCAGTTAACTCATTAAAACAAATTAACTCGATTTAAAAAAATTGTCATTTTACTCTAAATATTAAACACTGTTAGAATGCCATTTTAAACGTATTATAAATCCTTTGGATGTTTACTACATTTTCAAATATATTGATTTTAATTACAACACAGAATACAAAATGTACATTGCTCATTTTATATTATTATTTTCAGTACAAATATTTACATTGTAAAAAGGTAAACAAAAGTAGCATTTTTCAATTCACCTCATGTAAATATTGTATTGTAATTTTTCATAAAAGTGTAACTTACAATTGTAGACACTTTTTTTATATAGCTGCACTGAAAAAAAAACCAATAAGAGCCTTTATAATTAGAACAAAAAACAATTAGAACCTGCAAGTCCATTTAGTCCTACTTCTTGTTCAGCCAGTTGCTAAAACAAAGTCTGTTCGCATTTATGGGAGATAATGTTGCTCACTGTTTGTTTACAACATTACCTTAAAGTATGAATGTTTTAAAAATAATAATATGAAGTGAGCACACTAACTTTGTATTGTGTGTTATAATTGAAATCAATATATTTGAAAATGTAGAAAAAATCCAAATATATATAATCAATTTAAAATTGGTATTCTGTGATTCTTTAACTGTGTGATTAAAACTGTGATTAATTGCAGTTATATTTTAAAATTTGTGATTTTTTTTAAATTTTGTGAATATTTTTAATCATCTAACAGCCCTATTTTAATCATGATCACTTTGTCTCGTCTCGGTTTATGGTAGTCTTGGACCTATGACTGCGAGATTGTTTTTGCTACCCTTAAGACTTTGGGGGGTAAAACTCAGGCCATTTTTTTCTTTGCATTTAAAGGAACATCATTTAAAATTGGTGCTATATCTCCTGGCTCATCTACTGGATATTTGAGAGAGTTTGTCTGTGAGCAAGCAAGTCTGTCAAGAACTCCTCTTAAACAGTAAGGGTTAGGGGTTGGTATGCAGATTCCTCTTATCATAACTTAAGGCAAGGTAAGGGTTTGGGGGTGCAAGCGGATGGGGGGCATAAAACCATACAGAAAAGATACAGAATAACCAGGCAGGTAAAAGGGTCTCCGCCCCTCCCCCCCCCCCCCCCCCCCCCCCCCCATGGCTGCCCCAGCCCCGATCCTCCCACCCTCCTGGCATCCTGGGGGGAGAGGGGACTGCAGTGAGAGAGAACTGAGGTAATCCTCGCTCCCCTGGGGAGCCTACATACTGAACCCCTCATCTCCATCCCCACTCTAGAGCATTGATTTAAATGAAGAAAAACAAAAATTAATTGAGTTAAAAGATCCAACAATGGCAGGTAAATCTTCTAGTTTTCCTATATTTTCTTTTTGTAGTACAGATCCCAATTTCTATCAGAGCAACTTTAAGATTAATGGCCTCGATAAATTGAATGAAACATTTTATTGCCAGATTATAATGGATTTTCAATATGTATCAAAATTATGATAGACATACACAATGACAGTACTTTGTACTTATTAAAGATGAGCTTTGAATTTTTTTCTTTATGCTCTCACTTGATTTAGTTTGCCACTAGAAACATATGCAGAGTACTTTGATATGAGAACCTCTTCATTGACAAAATAGAAGTAATCTGCAAAGGTTTTGTGAATTTCTGATTCACTTACAATAAGAAGAGAGATGCACTGAAGATATTTCTAATGTATGTTCATGGAATATATTAATAGTACTGTTCATTCTACCATCCAATTTATATGTAGCTATATTATGAAAAATCGCCATGCCTCATTTCTCAGATATACTGTCTCAGATAATGTTTTCATAGCCTATCTTTAAAACAAGGCAGCAAATACATAAGTTTATTTGAATTGCACATCTTGTTATCTGAGATGTGCCATAATCCGAGTCTTCACTTTGAAACTCACATGTTTGCACCAATTGGGAAAGAAAGTTTGTACTAACAATCATTTTGTTAAGGGAGGAATTCTGTAAGTATGTGTTATATAGAGGCACTTTGAAAAACAATATAGACCATACTCTGCCATCAGATTTTACAGAAAGCATAACTATGACGTTCAGTGTATGGCTCCATATTTTAGATTGAAATAAATTACTGAATAAAACGGTAGCAATAGTGACCAAGATATAAATATTGTCTGAACTGAGATGCATGCCATATGAACCACAGGTGAAAGGTATGTTTTCAACTGAGCATGGGACATTTCCTTCTACAACAAGGGTTTCCTAAAAGTTATTACATTGGAAAGTGAAAGAAAATGATGAAAATGTATTCTATAGGCCATAGAACCAAAATGATATGTGAAGGGATGCAATTAAAACTAAAGCAGATTGACATCAGAAGAGAAAATTCCAGCTGATCGAGAGCATAAGGTCAAGAGTCTGAGACAATGATAATCATTACCACTGAGAGTCTGTCATTGTGGGAAAATAATCTAACTGGCTGCAGCAGATGATCTTAAGTAGGCCAAGGAGTCTGACTCTCTGGGCCAGTTCTACCTTTCACATTATTAATTTGGTCTCACCTTTTGTGGTCACTGACCATATGAGGTGATTTTCTTAAGGTGAGTGATTGAGAGAATTTGTGAGAGTCTACAGTGCCTGGTGAGTGAGCTTCCCTTCCCTTCCCCTCCTCCCCTTTCCTAAAAACTTCACCGTGTTTGCCATTCTCATGAGAAATTTGGAAGGTTGCTTGAGTGGCTTTGCTATAGAACTTGGACTGCATGAGGAAGATCAGAAAGGAATAGCAGCAGTATGAGTGTTTGTGGGTGTTCAGAGAAAAATCAGAGAAGCTCTGACCAGCCAAAGACAGTGGGGTTGCCCTCTAGCTTTTTATCTAATGTCTTCAAGGGCAATTTCATTGTTAGACCACTAGACAGAAGAAAATTCTTGGTCTATTACTGACAAGCTTGAATGAGAAAATTCACCTGAACTCCCCAACAAATTGTAGCAATATTGGCTATCATAAAAAATGAAAAATAACCTCGGAATGGCCCCAGGTGATGCCTAGCGTGATGTTGCTGAGACTTATGCCCCAATAAGGAAGTAGTCACATTTAACATTTTTTGCAGAAGAGATTGTGTTTAATAAAATACTGCTGCAATGTGTACTCATGTGCTATGATAGAAAATGAAGGGCCCATATTACAATCCAGCATGAAATGGAATATATGGTAAACTATTGAAAGAGCAGAGTCAAAGGCAGATGGAGTATTTGAGAGATTATGGAAAGGAGGATTTAACATGGGGAGAAGAGATTTTTGCTGTGTAATGAATGAATCCGAGAAATGAAAGATGGTAATAGAAGTGAAGAAAGGAGGAATGCTGGCAAGAGTGATGGAGCTAAATCACCAAAGCGGCTAGATGTTTTGGAGTGGCATAGAAAGTTGGCATTCAGCCTTTGAAAGCTATCAGAGCTGTTGCCACATTGAATGAGATCAGAAAGCGCCTCAAAGTAATCACAGTACAGTGTGTTGATATTGGATTGTGATGGTTGTGCTGCAAGCTTGTTCTATTCAGTGATGAAGCAGCCCAGCAGCATTTCTCACCCACCGCTTTCTCATGGCTGCTGAAAGGGAGGAATAGCCTCACTGGGTCTCTGAGAATAAAGAGCATCTCCCTTCTGTTTTTCCCCGATTCTACCCACTGTCCAGATTATTGAGAGAAAGCAAGTTGTCCCACTGTTGTTGGGAGAAATAAGAGTGTCCCCTGTACATCTCCTCACATTCTGGCTTTGAAAAAGAGTGCATCCATGTCTCATTCTTTCCCTCCTTGCTATCCATTTCTAACTACAAAGGGATGGAGAAGCTGTCTTTTCCCATGCCACCTATGAGTTTGCTCAGCATGTCCTCAGCCAGCATGCCAGTATCAGGAACTAGCTTTCAAGTTCCAAATATCTTTTAAATGACATGTTTGAACACATGACATGAGTGAGCTTTTTCTGATTCAGCCTGTCTCCCAATCTAAAAGTGATCATAGAATCCTAGAGCTGGAAGAGACCCCAGAAGGTCATTAAGTCCAACCCCCTGCTCAAAGCAGGACCAACCCCAACTAAATCATCCCAGCCAGGACTTTGTCAAGACGGGACTTAAAAATATCTAGGGATGGAGATTCTACCTCCTCCCTAGGTAACCCATTCCAGTGCTTCACCACCCTGCTAGTGAAATAGTTTTTTCCTAATATCCAACCTAGACCTCCCCCACTACAACTTGAAACCATTGCTCCTTTTTCTACCATCCATCACTACTGAGAACAGCCCCTCTCTCTCCTCTTTGGAACCTTTCTTCAGGTAGTTAAAGGCTGCCATCAAATCCCTCCTCACCCTTCTCTTCTGCAGATTAAATAAACCCAAATCCCTCAGCCTCTCCTCGTAGATCAAGTGCTCCAACCTCCTAATCATTTTGGTTGCCCTCCGCTGCACCCTCTCCAATGGGTCCACATCCTTTCTACAGTGGGGGGCCCAGAACTGGATGCATACTCCACATGTGACCTCACTAGTGCCGAATAAAGGGAAATAATCACTTCTCTAGATCTGCTGGCAGTGCTTCTCCTAATGCACCCTAATATGCCATTAGCCTTCTTGGCTACAAGGGCACACTGTTGACTCATATCCAGTTTCTCATCCACTGTAATCCCCAGGTCCTTTTCTGCTGAACTGCTACTTAGCCAGTTGGTCCCCAGCCTGTAACAATACTTGGAATTCTTCCATCCCAAGTGCAGAACTCTACACTTGTCCTTGTTGAACCTCATCAGCTTTCTTTTGGCCCAGTCCTCTAATCTGTCTAGGTCACACTGGACCCTTTCCCTCCAAAGTATCTACCTCTCCCCCTAGCTTAGACTTCTGTAATGCTGATTGCCTATCCCAATTTGTGCAACTCAGAATCTGTCTTTCCTCCAAACACTCTCACCTATCATCAGCTCCTGACATGTACTCAGTGGTTCTCTCATGGAAATGGGATATGTTACTGCAGTACAAATTCAGGTGAGTAAGCAAATATTAGGCCCCATCAAAGCAGGTCTTGACAGCTTTCTCTTCCCTCCCTTCCCACTGTGATCCACCATGCTGCACTAAGAGGCACAGCAAAGGAAATGAAATCAGCAATAGCAGCAGTAAGAAAGGAGGAGGAAGGCTTGACAACCTGTACAGCAGTCCCAACATCACCACTAGTAGACAGGAGAGGAAATTGGAGGAGAAACAATGTTCAGTCTCCACATGCATGGGGATGACTGACAGCAAAGACCTGTGTGAGTAAAACTTGGCTGGTACGGACAGTTAAGGGAGTATTCTTATTGCACCAATTAATTCTCTGTGGATGCTAGAAAAAAAGACACCAGAATGCTTGGACCCATGGACTCCATGTCAATCCTTGCAGAGATGAAATAGCAGATCTCACTGATGTACAGAACGGCCACTGTGGAATATTATACACAGAGATATGATCCAGTATTGCATACCATAGCACGATCCTGTAGGCACAAAGGTCTCTCTCTCTCTCACACACACACACACACACACACACACACACACACACCCTGCCCCAAGGGTGATCTTAACTATGTGACTAGTGACAGTGAGAGTCATTTGAAATTATCTTTGTTCTTTCACTATAGAAGTCAATAGACATTGGTAAATCATGCTGAGCAAGATCATTTGAACAAATACTCCGCTAAAACATTGTGCTCTAAAGCAGAACCTAGAAAAGGATGTTCACTGGTGTATTTACATTCCCATGAGAGATGGAGATGGAAGATTTGCATAAAAGAAAATTAAGTAAATGGTTCTGAAGGATGAGATGGAAAGTGGGAATGGTGTTCTTAACAGATGTCATTTGATCTGAAGTGAAAGGAAAGTTGTTACATTTGGTTCAGTTTCCTACCTGCCAAATCTTAAAAATGAGACTGAATATATGATGAAGACCCATAACAAGGGATGTACAATATATTTATATTGAAAACTCAAAGAAATCATGTCAAATTAATATATAGTTGAGTGTAAAATGTAAGTCCACTTCTTAATTACTGTTTAATAGCAGCCACAGTTTCCTATTTTAAAAAAACTTTTCTTTCTCCTACTACTGTGTGAAAATTCTACAGAAATAGGAGAAATGGACAATAGTGAAAGGAAACTGATACGAAGTACTGTCAAATCCAAAAGCAACCAATCTGAAAACTAGAGAATTATCCTTAACCTAATCTCTTTCAGTTACAGTAATCCCATTTATGATATTTATGATAGGTAAAGCAAATATCCAAGCAAATTGATTTTAAGATGATGGTTTAAAATGAGGTGGAAATCATTATTTCAGAGTAGAGAGCATTTTCTGTTACCCCAGTCCCAGAATTTCTGTCTTTGAGAGAACAGGGGGTTTTTTGCACACATTGTAAGTACTTTGGGTGTAAAGTGTATGGTGTCCCTTGAATTTAGGGATATTTGAGAACAGTAGAGAGAGATCTGAGACCAGCATGAGAAAGACAGGACACTTTAAAGAATCAGAATGTATTTGGTGTTTTCAGTTACAGAAAAAGATGAGAGGGCCATGAGCATCCTTCGGGGACATTCTGAAAGCTGTTGCACTTGTATCACACTGAATGAATTGAATTTGAAGGTAACCAGTATTGCCTACCTAATGCTTTGGGAAAGCCACTGTTAAGGCAATGACATTTCTTAAATTAATTCCATAACACGGTATTTATGATCAGTTAGGCAGAAAGTGCAACTTTACTCATAAGTATAGGAGGAATTAAGTGTAAAACATAAAACACATGTGCAATTGTAACTTAGTCTTATTCATGTCACCATCTCTCTTCCAACTGATCTGAAATCTTGAAGCCCTCATAGAGATTGGTTGCTACTTTTCCATTACGATTTGTTCTGCCAGCAACTAAGACAGCTACTGAGACCTAAAATTCTTTAGGCTCCTGAAAACACCTATTTCTGAAGGAAAAGCCATAACTACGTGTTTTAGCAAAATGTTCTTTTAACATAACAGGCCTTATTTTAGTTTTCTCCAGATCATTCCTCTAATGTCTTCAGTACTGTGCGTGTCACACAGGATATATAATTAACATGACAATGGAAAAGGCACATTTCAGAAATCATGTTTACTTCCATTATAGATGTTTTATATACATATTGAAAGCTCAATAGATATAATTATCACAAAGAAATACGTGTGGGACAGGAAAATAGAGTGTATATACTTAATGGAATACAGCAGTTCTCACTGTGGTCTATGGACACAGACAGCTCACTGGTCTCCTATGTTGGTTATCCTTATTTTCAGCGAAGTTTCAGGAAGCTAGCTAAAAATGCAATAAATATTTTTCTAATATTACTCTTAGTAACAGAAGAAATGTTAAGCAGTCAGGAACAGGAGCAGGCAGGTAAGATGCATAATCATGGATGGTAGGGGAAATGGATCCCTGAGACAATCACTCTGAAGGTATGGTCTATGCCATGAAAGCTTTTGGGAACTCCTCATGTAACAGTGAAATAAATCTACTGATACTAGAAAGCGCGTGCAGAATGCTAAGGAGTGACACCATCATGCATGTTTCCTTTGAAACAGCAAATTAGATGTGCAATATGATTTTGCTTCCATTTCAAAGAATAATATACAGAGCTGGAGATCCATCTGCTTGCTCTTGCTGTCATCCCTGAGCCTCCTATATGTTAAAAAGGCTTTTGATTACTTCAAAGTAAGTTTGAAGTCTTCATTGTGTATATAGCACGTACAAAAAGCAAATGTTCTTTACCGTGTCAGTGGCTGATATTTCTGTTTGTTTTATTTGTAAGAGAAAACAATTTGTTCTTATGGCTTATTTTATTTTGCACCACGTTTTATTTTAGCTATGACAGCGAGGGTCGTCTCACAAATGTTACATTTCCAACTGGAGTGGTCACTAACCTTCACGGGGAAATGGAAAGGGCCATTACAGTGGACATTGAATCATCTAGCAGAGAAGAAGATGTCAGCATCACGTCAAACTTATCCTCCATTGATTCTTTCTATACAATGGTTCAAGGTACTGTAAATAAAAACAACAGGTATCTATAATCAGATACGAAACTGCAAGCCCGTTTTATTTCAGTGCATAATGTATTCAGAACAGTTGCACAAATAGGTATATTAGCACAGCAGCTGTTAGTGAAAATATTGCAGTTCAAGGACCCTAGAGGCAAGGAGTAGATATGAGAATGTAATTAATTCTATTATCTAACCAACAAGCTCTTGGTTTTGGAAACAAACTTTGGGATCAGACATAGAGGGTACTTGGTCTTTCATTACTTATTGGCAGACCATGAGAGTTAGCATGGGGTGGAGAGAGAATTGGTTAGAAATGGTTTGTAGTTGGATCTGAAATTTACGGTAGTGTATGAAACTGTAGCAGCATATTCTACTAGGAATGTGTAAGTGTAAACATGGACACGGTTAACAGATGAGCCTAGGCTCATCTGTAACCTTCATGATTACATAGAGCCACCCAACTCCGTCACCACTCTGCTATCTCTATATCAGAGGCAACAGCTGGGGTGAGGAGGACAGGTGGGAGCTAGTTTGCTCGGGGAACCGTAGGGAGTGCCTGCTTCTGCTCTCCCCTCTCCCCTCCCCCCATGCTGCTGCCTCTGTATCAGCGCAAAGAAAGGGGGGAGGGCAAGTGGGAGCCACTCTTCATGGGGATCCAGCTTAAAAGCCGCCTGCCCTTCCACACTGCTGCCTCTGTATTGGGGGGAAAATGATACCTGTGGTTCAGGTGCCTAATTCCAGAAGAGGATTCATGGCTAAATTCTGATTGGAAGGAATTACCTCCTCGTAACCCATCAATGAGACATTTAAGTCTCTTTGTGGATCTAGGACCTTTCCCTTTTCCTCTGCATTTCAGTGGTGGCTACCTTAGCTGGCTCCCTGCTCAGCTTCTGTGAATCCCCTTTTTAAGCTCCTAACTCTCCACATACAATGTCCAGGAAATCTGGCTGTCAATTCCACTGGATGGCAGAGGGCCTAGGGGTGGGGCACTGAGCACTGCTGTGCTTAAGTTCCCTTTGTGAATACAGCCCTTAGGTACTTCTTAAAATCTCACCCTGCATATATTAGTCAAATAAATGTCAGTATGAAAAAAGCCAGGTTTTTAAAGCCATGTAAGTAAAGTTTTATACTTTGTTTCATTTTTAGATCAATTAAGGAACAGTTACCAGATTGGCTATGATGGCTCCCTCAGAATTATCTATGCCAGTGGCATGGATTCACACTACCAGACAGAACCACATGTTTTAGCTGGCACAGCCAATCCAACAGTAGCAAAAAGAAACATGACTCTGCCAGGAGAGAATGGACAAAACTTGGTAGAATGGAGATTCCGAAAAGAACAAGCCCAGGGAAAAGTCAATGTGTTTGGCCGAAAGCTAAGGGTAAGTACATGTTCAAATATTCATGAGACCAACAGCATTTGTTGTGGATGAGTGGTAACATTGGCGTGATTCAATGAGCATTGGCATTCCACAGCTGAAGAACAAGTAGCATCTATAGTACCAGAGTAGAACTGAAAGTAGCCATGCTGGCTACTTTCCCTTCTTTAATAGGATAACAAGTCTCGTGGATAAAGGAGAAGCG
>JANRFK010001234.1:69986600-70006842 GCA_030068395.1 Apalone spinifera
TTTGCATAGCTTTGGCGCAAAAGCGCGCCAATGTAGACGTAGCCTCTAAGTATAAGAAAAGAAACAGCAGAGGTATCCAGACAGATGGAGGAATACAAGGAAAGAATGAGACAATATTGGTCTGTGGATAGGCTGTGGTCACAATTCACAAACAGAAGTATTGACAAGCTTTTTAAAGAGATCCCAACAAAGGAGATGTTTGAGGAAGGATTCAACAATAAATAATGAGATATAAGTTGTACCTCCCTAAACCAGGATTCTCTGGTCCGGCAACATTCATGGTCCGACAGGACCACAGATGTTTCTGGATGATAGAGTCCTGGAACAGGAGGGCCAGCAGCTGGGAGCTTGGTACACCCTGGTGAGTGTGGTGAGGGCGAGGCCAAGGAAACCCAGGCAAAGCGCAATCAGGGCTGCCCGCCACCTGGCAGTGGGGCTGGTCCCGTGGCAGCCCAGGAGGGGAAGCCTGGCCAGAGCTGCATCATTCAGGAGGGAAAACCTGGCTGGAGCCGCATGCTGCCTGGCTGGCAATGGGGCTGGAGCTGGCTAGAAGGCAGCCCAGCTGGGCCAAAGGAAATTCCCTTATTCAGGTCTGGTCAGGTACCAAGGGTGCTGGACCAGGGAGGTCCAACCAGTAGTTGTGCACATGTTTTTGGGAGGACCTTCCAAGTGTGACAGGTAACATAGGAGATGCTTATTTGAAAATTTAGGAAGGGGTTGTAGAGTAATTGGCATTGGCATTGTGGGTAATGGGAGGTGAGTGATGACATCAGTAACAAAAGAGAGGAGATAGCGTGTGTTGATAAATCACGAAGGGCTTTGTAAGTACATAGAACCATTTTAGGTTTGATGTGCTAGAGAAAGGGAACTCAGAGGAAAGATGCAAAGAAAGGAGTCATACAGTCAAAATGATGGGCTAGGAAAATTATCTTTGTAGCAGCTTTCTGAATGAGGCAAGAATGCATTTGTCCAAGCCCAGTGATGAATGTAATTGAGGGATGGGAGGATGAGAGCTCAGATGAGAATTTTGCAGTGCAGATGGACACAGCAAGGCCATATTTTAGCGATGTTATGCAAAAAGAATCTGCAAAATTTAGACATAACCTGAATGTGGGGAGAGAGGTGTCCGAGATGAAGATGACCCAATGTTACAGGCCTATGTGACAGGTAGAATGGTATTCTCCACAGTAACAGAGACAAGGCGGCAACAGGGAGGAGTGGGCAGTGGGGATTGATTGTGAGGTTTGTTTTGGCCCTGTTAATTTTGAGTTGGTGATTAGACATTCACTAGGAGATGTCAGAGATACAGGCAGAGATTTCAATTTGAACAAAAGGAGACAAGTCGAGGGAGAGATAGATATATGGGTCACCAACAGAGAGATGTCAGTTGAATTTCAGTCTTTAATGTCATCAATTCCTGTATTTGAAGATAGCTTTTTGTGTCTTTTGTAACACTTCCTAGTGCAATCCTACGATCTCATTCTTTTTTAAAAGACTGAAAGTTGCCACATAATACATATTTCTACAAGAAAAGTCTTAATTTTGTTTCCCCAAATGACCCTTTAATATGCACCTTTTTACATCTTGTTAGGTGTTTTTTCTCCTCTCCTTATCTGGCAGTAGGCACATTGTGTTCAGCAGGCAAGCTATGATTTACGACAGCCATTTGATAAAGACAACATAGATTAAACACTGAGAATTGGGTTGCCAGGAGACCACCTCAAGACCACAATAGAAATCTGAATTATTATTGGAATTGCACCTAATTCATTTAAATCAGTCCTTGGTAGTTTATCAAATAAAGATGAATAATTTTTCTCAACTAGTTATTGGTAACATGCCATTTTAAAAATTTCAAGAAGGACAAAGGACCAGGGGCAAAGAAGAATTTCATAAGGGACAAACACACTTGCATCTCCTAGTCTTCCTCCCTTCCCTTCTGTCCCCCCCACATCCCAAGAAATATTGATTTTTTTTTTCTGACAAGGAGAAATGATTTACAGTGATGGTTCCTCAGGGTAGGCAAAATCTTACCTTGTTTTGGTACCTGCTATTTCTTGCTAAGGGAATGAAAAAGGGAAATCGTAAATTAAAAGAAAGGGGACTTGGCCCAGACAGAAAGCTTTGCGCTTTTTTTTTTTTTTTAAGTAATACTGTATTCAGCCTGAGGGTCACATTCCTTTTCTCCTTAGGATTGTAATTGTCATTTCTGCTGCTCCCACAAATGATTTGGTTTCTCTGATTCATAGCCATTTCATTGTACAACAAAGTAGGTTAACAGACCATACTGAAGCACGTCAACTCTTCTTGGAGGCCAAGACACCCTAGATAGATGGAGGATAATATTATATGTATAGGGTTCTCTTGTCCAAAGAAAATATAACTTCAATCTGGCTTGATACCAAAAATATAATATGGCCAAATAAATCACAGAATGAGCAAAAGAGTAATCCCAAATAATCCATCTCTCAGAAGTGGAGTGATATGATACCCTTCAGACTTCCTTGCTGTAAGGCAATGGGGAAAGAAGAATAATCTGCAAGCTGTTACAGCCTTGCCAGGATTATAGAAAGATAGGGAGGAAGTAGTGGGAAAGGCAGATAGGGGGAGAGCTTTATGAAAATGGGAAAAACGGAGAGAGATTACAAATTAGGATAAAATAATAGTAATCAAAGTGCAAATACCTTTGAGGGGGAGATAGGGCAGGAGGAGAAATGGAAGAGGCTGGTGAGAGAAAAATGCCTTGGTGAGAAAGGAGAGGAGGAAAAGCCCTAGAGAAAAAGAGCTCAATTCTTTTTTTAAAAATGTGTGTGAACACACACTATGAAAAGACTGAAGTGCAGTATGCATAAGAATGAAGGAGACAAGACAATGAGAAAATAAGGAAGAACAAAAACAGGGCACTCCTGACTTTTCTCTGTTAATATGTCAATGATAGTTTGCTGCAAAGAAGATAAATGTAAACAAAGACAAAATGTATTGTTGATGTATGTGCTAGTAAATATACTTGCACAGTATTATTCTTGGTGCAGGTAACATGATGCATTTATCTAAGATTTTAATCTACTATTTTTAAATCTATCAATAATCCCAAAATAATTTTCAATTTAATCCACAAAGAGAAGGACTCAGGATCTTCTTGTTGTTTGCATAATCATGGAATGTTGATAGATTTCTCCTGCTTTTATTGAGAGTTCTAACAAAACAGAGTAGGCAGAAAGGGACAGAAGTACAACTAAAGAAGGCTCTGGAAGTCAGAGAGATAAAGAGCACTCCAGAAAAGCTAATTCCAACAAACCACTCGATCTCAAAGGTAAGAAAATGAAGTAAAAAACACCCTAAAAATGAAAAAACAAAAGTTGTCAAACAATGGAAGTGGAACAGATAGGATTCTATCATATTCAAATTTAAACTGGTTTTAGAATCAGTCTTGATTTAACTAAAAAGTTAGGTCAACCAAGGTATGTCACTCAAGGATGTAAAAAGGAGCAGACAGCAATAAGTTAATTGTAGAATTCTTCTTTCGACCCAGCAACCACCTCTTAGGGATGTGGCTTACCTATGCTGATGGGAGAACCCCTCCCATAGGTATAGATAGTGACTGCTTATAAGAAGCCACAAAGGATGGGCATCCAGTATGTTAGGCAGGGGAAGGCTTTGCCTTCCCAAACAGCCAGGTATGGCCCTGCCCACACTTTGGCCCCAGAATGCCAGCTATGGGCATTCCGGGAGCAGAGCGTTGCTGTCCCCAGCGCCCACACAGCCTCCTCCCTCCCCAGTGCTCCAGGGCCAGAGAGGCTCAGGCTGCATGGCCTCCTTCCTCCCCAGAGCTCCAGGACCAAGAAGGCTCAGGCCATGTGGCCTTCTCCCTCCCCGATGCTCCAGGGCTGGGAGGCTGGAGCCATGTGCCTTCCTCCCTTCCTAGTGCTCCGGGACAGAGATGCTGGAGCCACGCAGCCTTTTTCCTCCCTGGTGCTCCAGGACCAGAGAGGCTCAGGCCTCACAGCCTCTTCCCTCCCCAGAGCTCCGGGGCCGGGGAAGCCCTTCTCTCCCTGGTGGGGGGGGCCTTCTTTGGTGTTGGGGGGTCAGGCTTGGCCCCGGAGCTCTGGGGAGAAAAGAGGCCATGCAGCCTGAATCTCACTGGCCCTGCAGCACCAGAGAGGGGTCCTCCCTAGCACAGTAACAAAAGTTTCAGAGGGTTAGCTGTGTTAGTCTGTAACTGAATAAACTTAAACAACAAATAGCCTTGCAGCACCTTACAGATTAACAACACATGTAGAAGGTATCATGAGCTTTCGTGTGCACAGTCCTCTTCTAATAAATTGAGACCTTTTGTTCTATTTCTGCTTTAACAGTAATAACAAACACAAACAGCCTGCATCTTAATCAACAGCTCTAGTTGTTCCTTTCAGCAAGTCAGAAAGGATGACTGCCTAAGTACACTGAGGCACAGTACATTACATAAAGCTACATTTTAACCACATGGCTACGAGGGATGTCAATGTGTAGTCGACTATACAATTAACTGATAAGCCTGGGCTTATTGGTTAATCCTATCAACTACATGCATCCCCACTCCCTTGCTGCCTCTGTATCAGAGGTAGAAAGAGGGGAGATGGGAGCTTTTAAGCCGCCGCCCCACAAGCACCGGATCCCGCAAAGCCATCTGCCTCTCCCCAACCCCACACTGCTGCCTCTGATAAAGGGTGAGGGGGACAAGCAGGAGCCAGTACATGAAGGAAGCCAGCTTTCAAGCTGGCTGGCTGCACGTATCAGTTCCCACAGAGCCACTTGTTCCCTCCCCCTCCCCACACACACACACTCTATCAGAGGCACCAGTGTGGGAGGTGGCAGGAGCTGGCTCCTGGGGGAGGGAGGAAAGGGCGGGCTGCCATGGTGGCCCAGGTGCGCTGCGGACAAAGGATGCTCTGTGGGATGCCAGCACAGCCTCTGTTCACAGGGAGCTCAGCCCCCTGCCCTGTGGACAAGGGCTGCTGCCACCCCACACTGCTGCCTCTGAGGCAGCAGTGCAGGGTAGTAGGAGCCAAGAGTAGAGCCAGGAGTGCACGGGCTGCTGGCTCTGTCCCTGGGGACTATCAAATAGTCGTACAATCACTAAGATTTGATGCGGTTACACAGTTATTAAATTGATAGCGTCATCCCTAATGGCTACAGTAGTAAAGCACTACAGAGGCACAGTTGTACCATTGTAGTGTTGCAAGTGTAAACAAGCCCCCACAACACTTCCTTGTCAAAGTATATTAAAGAACATTAGACTTAAGTGTATTAGGTAACAATTCTGCAGCTGTTAGATTTTTCTGTGGTGTTCTCCTACAAGACAGCTTTTACATGGAAACAAGGTTTTCACTCTGAAGGTAGGAGCATGGATTCTGTTTTTATGCCACTAATCCCAAAAGAACAACTCAACAGAGACAAATATGATACATAAGCAAATCTGTTTCTCTGAAAAGTGTGTGTGGGGGGGGTTCCGCAATCATTTAGCAGCTCTTTAATACCCATTAGCCCAACAATAAAGACCTACCTATATGCATCTTTTTGAAGAACATCAGCTGTAGAGCTAAGTTTATAACAGTTACTTTTTGACTTTTGTAAAGCAAATATCTTCCTTTAGGTTCTCTGTTCAGCATATTCTCTTGTTCCTTCCCAAATACTACTAAACTAACTTTCTTCACCCTTTACTCAGATTCCTCTCTTGTCCTGCACGTGTCAATTTAAAAAGCAGATTTTTTAAAATGCTTTACACAAATTGTCATCTTGTTCTTGCCCCTTGTTCCCATTGATTTATCATTTTGCTGTGCTGAAAATTTATTCCTCTTCACACAGAAATTCCAAAAAGGAAAGCGTGTATGGAGGAGAGATGACCAGCAAAAATGATTGTATTTTAAAAATGGACCAGTTTAGTGTAGAGAGGGAATAAGTAAGGTGGGAAAAGAGTAAGGGGGGATTTGATAGCAGCCTTCAACTTCCTGAAGGGAGGTTCCAAAGAGGATGGAGAGAGGCTGTTCACAGTAGTGACGGATGGCGGAACAAGGAACAATGGTCTAAAGTTACAGTGGGGGAGCTCTAGGTTGGATATTAGGAAAAACTATTTCACTAGGAGGGTGGTGAGGCACTGGAATGGGTTACCTAGGGACATGATGGAATCTCCATCCCTAGAGGTTTTTAAGTCCTAGCTTGACAAAGCCCCGGCCGGGTTGATTTAGTTGGGACTGGTCCTGCCTTGGGCAGAGGCCTGGACTTGATGACCTCCTGAGGTCTCTTCCAGCTCTATGATTCTATATGCTACAGGTGTATAAAGTATGAATAGTAAACAAAAAGAAAATCAAACATTTCTATTCGCCTGCTCTCATAATACAAGAACAAAGAGCCAATCAATGAAGCTAAAAGGCAGTATATTTAAAAATGAAAAATGTATACAATGTATAATTAATGTATGGAATTCATTGTTATTACTAGTTTTTCTGCATATATGAGCAGAGTTTCATAGTTTGTCTGTATTAAAAACTGCTGTAACTGTCCTGCTTCAGGACATAATCCAGCCTCTAATTGATTGGGAATAAACTTCCTCCAAGGACATGTTATTTCATAATTATCCACTATGGGTTTCTTGCATCTTCCTTGGAAGCAGGATAGTCTGATACAGTATGGCAATTTCTGTGTGCATAAGTTTAAATATAGCTTCATAATCTTAACCTTTTCTAGTTATTTTGATAGTACTCACAGTAAAGGGTTAAGGCGGAGTTCTTTGCTCACTTTTTAAGAGTCATTGATTAATGTTAATTAACTGTACAATGATTTGTCTTTGTTTCACTGAATCATTTGCTAACTCTTTAGTAATAGTTCCACGTTGTTTGTAGTGCTTACCTAAAAAAAGCTCTTGAAGTAGCACCCATTATTATAAAAGTTTTCAATGCAGATACTTTAGTATTTACTATTTTGTTAACTGTTGACTAAACCTTAAGGAACTGAATTGAAAAGATTTGAATAAATGCCAGGCTGTCTTTCTGCTTAATGAAACCTTTTAAAACAGCAGTTAATCTACAGGCTTGCACTTAGAGCAAGAAGTTGCTAAATTAATTTACTGACACAAGGAATCAATCATTATAAATGGTGTTTAAACAATAGCTGGGACTCTGAGGAAGTAATAGGTAGCTGGCATTTGAACAATGTGATTTATTTTTGTCATCTTGTTTGTTTTATAAAAGGTTAATGGCAGAAACCTCCTTTCAGTCGACTTTGATCGAACCTCAAAGACAGAAAAGATCTATGATGACCACCGTAAATTCCTACTGAGGATTGCCTACGACACATCAGGGCATCCAACGCTCTGGCTGCCAAGCAGCAAGCTGATGGCTGTCAATGTTACCTATTCATCTACAGGTCAAATTGGCAGTATTCAGCGAGGAACCACTAGTGAAAAAGTAGACTATGATGGGCAGGGAAGGATTGTATCTAGAGTATTTGCTGATGGAAAAACATGGAGTTACACCTATCTGGAAAAGGTAAAGGACACTAAAGCATTAAGTAATGCTTTGTTCTGTCAACATTGCTTTGACTGCTGCATAGCTTTCAATGTACATGTCAGAGCTAGGGTTGTGAAAGGTTAACCAGTAATGGGTAATGCTTACAGGTCTAGGTTAGCTTGTGGAGGCTGGAACAGCTCCCTGCCCACCACAGGCTGAGGGCTACTTCAGCCCCATGGGGCCCACCATGGACAGGGGCTGCTCCGGTTGTCTGGGGCAGTGTCTGTCCATGGCGAGCCTGGGCGCCCCACAGGCAGGGGATGCTCCAGCATCCAAAGCTGCCTGTGTCCGCGGCAGTCAAGCACTCCACAAGCAGGTGCTCCTTCAGCCTGGCGAGGGCTGCTCCAACCTAGCGATGAGCTAGGGACTTAAGTTATCAAGATCTAATTAATTCCAAGATCTAATTAAGTCACAGGTAAGTTACTTATGTCTAACTTGTATTTTGTGACACAGAAAAGAATTATTATTTTATTATAGTTAAAACTGCCTGTTCATAGTTTGGCTATGTCTGCACTTACTGGGCTGTTGCAGTAGCGCTTTAACATGGCAGTGTGGTCATGGCAGGAGCTCTCCCAGCGCTCTCGGTAAACCACCTCCACAAGGAGAGGAGCTAACAACATTGGAAGCTTAGCTCCTAGCACTGGGAGTCTGTTTACACCGGCACTTTGAAGTGCTGTAACTTGCTGGTCTCAGGAGTGGGGGGTGTTTTTTTTCACACCTCTGAGTGAGGCAGTTACAGCACTGTAACTTGCCATTGTAGACTGCTCTACAATACAAGCACTTTGTATTGTAGAGCAGAATCAAAGCAATAATAGAGAACTCATGAATCTTCTTTATATATTAATATTATAGAAACATGGCTTTCTTTCCTAATACTGTCTCTGCATATCCCCATTATGAGTGCTCATGTCTTGCCAGCCATGAACCCCTCTAGTACCCTTCATTCTAGAGTGCTGTAACATACTACCCTTCCCAATGCCCCCAGCCTGACTGCTTTGACATAGATCTAGTAACTCCTGGCAGGACACACAGTTTCTCAGCTAATATATTCAGAGAACAAAAGTCACTTCGATAAGTAATTTCTCTTTTTCTGTGGTTTGCAGTTTTGTGTTGAGTATGGGTATATTGCTATATGGAACATATAATTTTAAAAGTGTATTGCTCAATATGGAAAAAAATGAGTTGCTACTCAAGATAGGAAGTTCATACTGAGGGATTTTGCTTTATCACTCTTTCAGTAAAATTCATATTGAATAGATATTTTCAGCTAGCAAGAATATGCACTGCTCATAGTCATATAACATTTTTATGGGTAAGAAAAAGATTGTGTTGGCGGCTTGATTTCAAAATCATGCATTTTTTACATGGCAAGATATATATAATATTGCCAGTTTCTAAAATTAAAATCAATAAGGGGGGCAATATTAAAAATCACATTCAAATAAATCTCTTGTTCTGTGAACTGTTGGGAACACCTGCAGTTATTAATATGTAACTATTTTAAAAACCATCTGCTTGTTATCATTTATGTTCCTTGTTTACATTATACATCTGAAATAGTCTTTTGAAAGGAGGCTGAAAGCTGTCAGCAGTGGAGTAAACCTGGCATGATTGGTTGGTTTCACTCTGCAGCTACTTCAGAAACTCCTGCTAGAATCCAGGGTTACCCCTGAGTCTGTCCTTATCTCCTTTTCCTCAAGCTGATCCCCTTATTCCTGTCAGTGTACCCCAAGTAACAGCATCTATGACTCCTGATAATCAGTTTCATGCAGTCGCTCTGACCAAGTCATTTCATTATGCTGCTGCAAAGCTCAGACCAGTCAAGGGAAGATCTAAGAATGAGAGATCTTTTTTAAAAAAAAAGTATGAGGCTGGAAAGTTCTCTTCCTTCTCCTCCCCAACATGCATGAAACAGAAAGGACAGCTCCGCCTGTATCCAGGCATGAGGAAAGAAATGCTCTCCTACACAGGAGAGTCCATACATTGGAAAAGTCCAAATGGATAAAAACACTATTGTTCCAGCTTAATATAAAAGAAATGCTGAGAGCAGGCTCCACAAATAGGACTCTGTGGGAATCCTACTTCCAAACAGCAACTCATGGTATGGATTGTCTCACCAGAGTAACTGATGTTATTGGTTAGAAAAAAACTGGAACCACAGGTGCTCTCAGGAATCAGACCCACTGTTCCAACTCTGCCCAGAGCTTGTTGTTCAGTATTTCTCAGTCAGATAAAGTTCTGTCTAGTAAATAGTTCTGTATGTTGTTGTTCTGTGTCTGGGTGTAATGCTACTACCTGATCCCGTATAAATACAGAAGTCAAGGTTCCTACCAGAGGAGACAATATTCTAATTATTTTTCTGCTGAAGCTATTATTCAGCAACTGTTGTTCACAAACAATTGTGGACATGATTTAATCAAGGCCAATGAGTCACCAGGCATAAGAAAAATGTCATTAACTGACAGAATAATTCTTGTGTAGCTGCACATGATGTAAATAATCAAACAATTTGCTATGCCCAAGTCATAAATACATACAAAACAAGAACAATAATGTTCTGGGATCTTCAGGCTAGTAAAATCTTCTGCATTATCACTAATTATAGGGGAGAAATTGCATCTCCCATATGTTGTTCCCTTCTTGAGTTACTGGCTTGAAGACAGTTTTTCTTCTGCCCATATTAAACATGCCTTATCTAAATCCATTGACAATCTGCTGTTCAGCTTCGAGTACTTAATAAAAAATGACACAGTCATAACAAGTAGTGCATTATGAATCTGGAGCCACTAATTACAGAACCCCTTACAATTAAGTATCTAAGTAAATTAAGCAGGGAAATGTTAGCATGTAAGATCAAGGCTAATGCGATTTTAAAAAAAGTGATAATTTTCTCAAGTGGAGTGTTACATTTTTGTTGTCAAAAAGTTGTGTGTTAATTCACCATTTGTCACATGGTAAAAATCTGTTCTTGCTTTTCAGTCAATGGTCCTTTTACTTCATAGCCAACGGCAGTACATCTTTGAATACGATCTGTTGGATCGGCTTTCTGCCATCACCATGCCCAGTGTTGCTCGTCATACTATGCAGACTATTCGCTCCATTGGCTATTACCGGAACATATATAACCCCCCTGAAAGTAACGCCTCTGTTATCATGGACTACAATGAAGAAGGACAGCTCCTTCAAAGCGCTTTCTTGGGTACAAGCCGAAGAGTCCTGTTTAAATATCGAAGACAGACAAAGCTCTCAGAAATTTTGTATGATAGTACAAGAGTCAGTTTTACTTATGATGAGACAGCAGGTGTTCTGAAAACAGTAAACCTCCAGAGTGATGGTTTTATCTGCACCATTAGATACAGGCAAATCGGCCCGTTGATTGACAGGCAGATTTTCCGCTTTAGTGAAGATGGAATGGTAAATGCTCGATTTGACTACAGCTATGACAATAGCTTCAGAGTAACTAGCATGCAAGGTGTCATCAATGAAACCCCATTGCCTATTGATCTCTACCAGTTTGATGATATCTCTGGAAAAGTTGAGCAGTTTGGAAAATTCGGAGTTATATATTATGATATTAACCAGATAATTTCCACAGCTGTGATGACTTACACAAAACACTTTGATGCTCATGGCCGCATCAAAGAAATTCAGTATGAAATCTTTAGGTCACTAATGTACTGGATTACAATTCAGTATGATAACATGGGACGAGTGACTAAAAGAGAAATTAAAATTGGGCCTTTTGCCAATACCACCAAATATGCTTATGAATATGATGTTGATGGTCAGCTCCAGACAGTGTATCTAAATGAAAAAATCATGTGGCGATACAACTATGATTTGAACGGCAACCTCCATCTGCTCAACCCAAGTAACAGTGCTCGTCTGACACCGCTTCGCTATGACCTGAGAGACAGAATCACGCGACTAGGTGATGTTCAATACCGATTAGATGAAGATGGGTTTCTGCGTCAGAGAGGTACTGAAATCTTTGAATACAGCTCAAAGGGCCTTCTCACTAGAGTTTACAGCAAAGGCAGCGGGTGGACAGTGATATACCGTTACGATGGACTAGGACGACGGGTTTCCAGTAAAACTAGCCTCGGACAGCATCTCCAGTTTTTTTATGCAGATCTTACTTATCCCACCAGGATAACTCATGTATATAACCATTCAAGCTCTGAGATCACTTCTCTTTACTATGATCTGCAAGGGCACCTTTTTGCCATGGAGATTAGCAGTGGGGATGAGTTTTACATTGCCTCAGACAACACTGGGACACCACTGGCTGTTTTTAGTAGCAACGGTCTAATGCTTAAACAAATTCAGTACACTGCTTATGGCGAAATTTATTTTGACTCCAATCTTGACTTCCAGTTGGTAATAGGCTTCCATGGAGGCTTGTATGACCCACTGACTAAGCTAGTACATTTTGGAGAAAGAGATTATGATATATTGGCAGGCCGCTGGACTACGCCTGACATTGAAATCTGGAAAAGAATTGGGAAGGATCCAGCTCCTTTTAATCTCTACATGTTTAGAAATAACAACCCAGCCAGTAAAATACACGATGTGAAGGATTATATCACAGGTAAATAAAGGTTCTTTAAATTATAGTAATATTTCCCACCTACTCAGAAATATAAGATGTTATAATGTACTCATCACCCTGAAGTCTGAGCATCTGAGTTACAAACTAAGCATGCTGTCAGCTGAACTGAAGGTGGGGAAAATGACAGAAAAACGAATGTCATTGTTCGTAACTTTTGCTAGACAAATAGATAATGCGTATTTCAGTCTGTTTCACCATTATAAAGAAGAATGACACATCACTGTGCATCAACAGAAGTTCCTGGAAAATGCAGAGTTACTGGAATACATCATGTGTTTCCATAGAGCTAAGTAAGATTATCTGTGCCTTTTTTTTTTAATTTAGATTGTGTCAGACTAAAGGAGGCTCATCTGTACTTAGTAGGGAGGTGTGAGTGTTCCTCAGAGAAGGAAATAGGGAAACAAGTGATTTTCCATCATTTGAACAAACAGTGCCCACAGGTTAGTTAAGAGATGTTGACAGGCTGCCTGTATAGTCCCATGCAATCATCTCCTAGCAATACTGTAGGGAATTCTGTGGCACTAATTTTCACTGTAGCATTTAGAGAAATGCATTTGCCACAAAAGTATTAGTTGAAATTTGGTTTTCATTTTTCTAACATCATCTTTGATCTGCAGTAGAAACTCAGGGTACGTCTAGATTGCGGGGGTTTTCCGGGATGCTGATGGTATCCCAGAAAAACTCCGCTGCATCCAGGGAATGCATTTGCTCTTCCGTGGTTTTTTTGTTTTGTTTTTTGCACAAGAGCAAACATGCTCTTTCGGGGAGCCCTGTGTACCTTGAATAAAAGCCTCTTCCACAAAAGCAATCGGGAAAAGCTATGCAATCCTATAGTGTAGACCTAGCTTCTGAGTTATGAATAAAAGAATTACAAACTGACCAGTCAACCACATGATTCATTCAGAACCAGAACTATGCAATCAGGCAGCAGCAGAGACCAAATGAAAAAGTGAATACAGTACAGTACTGTGTTAAATAATGTAAATTGTTTTTTAAAAAAGGAAAGCAGCATTTTTTTTCTTCTTTAAAGTTTCTTCACAGCTGTGTTGTCAATATTTAGTTGTAAACTTTTGAAAGAACAACCATAATGGTTTTTTGTTCAGAGTTATGAACAACCTCCATTCCTGACGTTTTCGTAGCTCTGAAGTTTTACTGTATAGAATAATATGTATCCAACTGTACATATAAAGTTATAGGTCCTATGAGTAGTTTAGGTGACTTGATGCCAGCTGGCAGCATTTCATCCACAGCTTGCTAGGGTTTATTATATACCTGAGAACATCTTAATAATTTTAAAGTGAAGGTTTTCAAAAAAATTGACATTCTGAAAGATTCTGTTGCCATCACCATTTTTGGGTGTTTTCATTGGAAAAACTTCTGGCTTTTCATACCCACAACTCTGCCAACTTCTTTTAATGTAATGTAGTCTTTATGAAAAGATGGTGGTCAGACAGAAATCCACAGACCAGATACAGCTCAGACATGAGCAGATCAAGATGCCCCTACTCTGCCTAATCTATGTTTCTCCATCCTAACCTGGATCCTAGATTTTTTTTTTTAATCAAGACATAGTTTCTATTTTAAAACTATTACATTGGGCACAATAACCAAGTTTATGGCTTTATTAGCTACATCTTTGAATATTATATATATATATGAATGAGGAGCTGCTGCGTTAAGGAGGTTCCATTTTGCAGCACTGCTTTCAGAGTAGAAGCCACCTTTCAAACAGACAACAAAGACTGGCACTACTAGAAAGATCCCACAAGCACAATGGCTTTTCCCATTTTAGTTGCTAATTGCTACTCTGAATAGGAACTCTTGCAGAGAATAGATTTCAATAGTATTACTGATGGATATGAGCAGTTTTAACTTTGTATTCCCCTTTACCCAACTAAATCTAAGACAAGGGGGTAAGATTCTGATTTTTCTTTTACAGCAATAAAACAGCCTACAAAGTTACATTCTTGGAAGGCAGTTGATCACCCAAATGTTACAGAGGGCACAATAGCCCAGGCATAACTGAGAACAGTGTGTGACCTGCAGTACTTGTATCACTGGTGATGATTTATGGAGATGAGAAGAACTCGACTGCGAAATGCCAGTGTTATGAAGGGCCAGCAATTAGAAAAACATCTTTTCCTTGTGTTCCTATATTTATTTGGTAGATCACGGAGATAAACACGAGAGCCTATAATGCTTTAAAAATAGCCACCTTTAAGATTAGATTAGTACAGGTTGGACCTCTGTGGTCTGGCACCCCGGGGACCTGACTGGTCATGGGGAGATAAGTCCTTGCCCCCTGCTGTTGACCTCCATGCTCTCCCCCGGGGGAGCTGCCAGCCTCCCAGCCACCAGACTCCCATCCCAGTTGCAGTCCTAACCCTGGCCCACTCAAAGCCCCAGACAAGCTCCCCAGTCCTGCTGCTAGCCCCAGTTATAGGTTATGCTCCCCGGCACTGCTCCAGCCCCAGCGTGAGCTGCTGGTTGCACCCCCTGACGCTGCTGGCTGTGCTCCCTGCCCCTGGTAATAGCCCCAGCAACGCTCCCCAGCCTCTGCTACAGGCTGTCAGACTCCTGGCCAGCCCCCAGTCTCTCCCTGGCCCAGCAACAAGAAAGGTCCTTCCTGTACTTTAACTTGCAAGTACTGTAATCTAAATATGATGTCTGAGTGATACTTGTACATAGGTTAGTTCCAGTAGATAGAGTTGTAGAATAAAATCTTCATGCTGTAGAGGCTATAGATACCAGTAGCACAAGAAGAATGTTTAATAATTCTGGAGTGTTCCAGATTGTAGCTATTGTGGTTTTGACAAGAATGATTTTTAGATTAAAAAGGTAAAAATGATATTTCAATATATAGAAAACTCTTGATATTTTTTTCTTGTATATTTTTCTTACAGATGTTAACAGCTGGCTGGTGACATTTGGCTTCCATCTGCACAATGCTATACCTGGTTTCCCTGTTCCCAAATTTGATTTAACTGAGCCTTCATATGAACTTGTGAAGAGTCAGCAGTGGGATGATATACCAGTAAGAAACAAAAAGAACACCAAAGACAGAGACAGGGTTGAATAGAAGTAACTATTCTAATTGAACCAGGAGAGCTGACAGCCTGCACAGGACCATGGGAAAGGTGGGGAGGGCCAGCTCCACACCCCCAGAAGGGGCGAGGCATTGGCAGAGAGGATGTGACCAGGCATCCAGCCCTCCACACTGCATACTTATCCCCTCCTCCCTCTAGAGTTATCCTTGTTCGGGCAACTGCTCACTTTGTCTCCTTTCCCCCACCCCTTCGATTAAGTCAGCAGGCCTTAAACTATATAATTCATCAAGGTTCTGCTTGCCAGTTTTTTACGTAAACAATATATTGCAAATCTCTGTGCCGTAAATATTTTTACAAAGGATTTAGTAAATTACAGGGGCTAATTCTACAGCGGTTTTTGTGCTTTTGCTAAATTAGGTATGATTTTAAACAAGACTGAATTTGTTTTCAATGACAGATAAGACTGTAGAAAGAAATAATCAACAAATATACAGGTGACCCTCGCTCTTACATCCTATTTGGTTCCTGAAGAACCGTTGTAAGTCAAGCCGTCGTAAGTCGAACCCTTATTTCCCACAGGCGCAATGTTATAAATGGCGATTCCATTCCTGAAAACCCATTTCATACCCTAAAAATACCAAAATTGACTACAGAAAACTAAACTAAATAGTTCAAATAATGCACAAAAATAACTAAAAATTGAAGACTGATGTGGCGGAGATGCGCACAATTCAAGCAGCAGCTGCAGACAAGCAAGTCTGACTGACCTGGTACATTTCCTGTTTTGGGATGATGCATGGAATCTGTGTCGTATGCCATCTTAAATGCGAGCTGCGGATGTAAATTGGGGGGTTATAGGAGTTAACTCGCATGAAAAAAATGGTCATAAATGTGGGGGGTTGTAAGTCGGGGGTCGCCTGTAGTACTTTGCAACCCTTTTTAAGACTTGTAGGTTTCCCAGTGAAAACTCTATAGAGTGAATTTATGCCAACACCCTGCTTAAAGGCAGAAAGAGAACACGGTAATAAAAAATAGACTGTGAAATAAACAGAAGCATAGGTAATATAAATTATGCATATTGGGCACCAGTACAATTTTACTTCTCTTTAATATTAACCATGTTTTATATGTAAAGATAAAATATTGAAAATGGAATTACCTCAGGTAAAACCCATTACATTACATAGAATCAAAACTCCCTGTGCTTAAGAAATTCTGTGGGGGAAAAAAGTATCAACTGCAGACCAGAAAACCTGTAACAGTTTTAAATGACAAAAGAAAAAAGCAATAGAATGTAAAATTGAAAAGCCAAATCTGCCATTTAAGAAAATAGCATTTATAAATCTAGCTATTCAGAGATCAAAAAACAACACACACAAAAATCCCAAAATTTGCCATTAAAAGCAGACTAAGAATGGGCAATCTCAGAATGATGATTCCAAAAAAAAAAAAAAAAGAAACATCTCTCATTTCAGACATAATTATATAGAATTTTAAGTAGTGGTTAGTAAAGGTATATCTACATTCAGGGCAAAACTCAAATTAAGATATACAACTTCAGCTACGTCAATTGCGTAGCTGAAGTCGAAACAGCTTATTTTGGCTTTTGGCGCTGTCTATACAGCAGGAAGTCGAAGGAAGAGCATTCTTCCTTTGACTCTCCTTACTCCTCATGAAATGAGGGTTACACGAGTCAGAGTAAAGAGGTCCTCCAGCTCGACATTATTTCAAAAGAACGGCTTGTAGTGTAGATGTGCATTATGTTATTTTGGAATAACATTGGTTATTCCAAAATAACGCTGCTGTGTAGACATAGCCTAATTTATTATCATAATTATTGTTTTTAAATCTGTATGTAGTACCATAATTCTGCACAGTGCTTTACAAGATTGTAAATTCTTCAGGATCGTGTCCTTTTTTCCTTATTTAGGAAACAGAGTAGGAAAAGGATACATCTTACAATGAAAAGAACCAGCAAGCAAATGATCTGGTAGCACTTTATAGACTAACAAAACATGTAGATGGTATCATATGGGAAGTGAATAAGATTCAGAAACCAAGGAAGCTGCAAGGAGAAACTGTGGTGAGAAAACAGAGCAAGGCAGAGAGTGGTGGGGGCTCTAGGCTGGGGCAGTTTTGCAGAATTGTTGAAAGGAGAACAGTAGGTGGAAATGAGACTGGACTAGAGTGAGAGGCGGTTGGGATGCAGAAAGTCAAAGCACAAGGAACAAACAACCTGCTCAAAGAGCTTTGTAGAGACATGGAAGGAGGCGATTGTGCTGAATGAGTATCTCAAGTTGCAGTGGGGGAGCTCTAGGTTGGAAATTAGGAAAAATTATTTCACTAGGAGGGTGGTGAAGCACTGGAATGGGTTACCTAGGGAGGTGGTGGAATCTCCATCCCTAGAGGTTTTTCAGTCCCAGCTTGACAAAACCCTGGCTGGGTTGATTTAGTTGGGATTGGTCCTGCTTTGGGCAGGAAGTTGGACTTGATGACCTCCTGAGGTCTCTTCCAACTCTGTGATTCTATGATTCTTCGGGATAGAGATGACCTGTGCAAAAGGGAAGAGAGATGAAACAGAGAAGGAACAAGGAAGAGAGCAAGGGAGATTAGGGCATAAGAGGTGGTGGGATCAAATTGACAAGTTAGAGGAGTTTGAGTTGGGATAGCAGAGATGAACACAGAGCTAAAAGAGGACAAAATTAAAGCTACAGAAAGCACAATGGAGATAGTAGGATGAAGAGCACCTATCAATTTGACCATTGAAGAAGTTATTACATCTTAGGCAGAGAGAGAAACGGAACAGGCGGTGATGAGCCATCAGCGATTATTTGTTTTATTTAGTTTTCAAGTAATAAAAACACCTATCTAAGGCTCTGGGCACCCTAACATCATTAATACAATTACACAATAAATTAAATTAAAAAGAAAAAAGATGAGAGGCATGAAAGTGGAGAACAGATATAGGTGTAAGTGGGGGAATGGTCCTGCTATTGTGGGGAACTTTCCTGGCTTCTATACTACCCCGGTGAAATGGACCAGCGAAAGGATCTGAGTCCCTGCTCCCGCTCCCACTTCCTTTACCCCACGGCCTCCCTGATCCTGAGGGCTCCCCTTCCACTCTCCTGAGTAGCAGAGTCCTCGAAACCCCAACAAGGCTGGGCCCAGGTTTCCTGGGGCTCAATTCCCAACCTTGTAGTTACTTGGGGCAAGGGATAGAGTGTCCCCACTCCGGAGTGCTCTCTTCACACTGCATGCTTTCTTGGCCCAGTGATCATTTCATAAAGTTCAAAGCAAATACAATTTATTAAACATCAACTGATTAAAGAGAAAAGAATAAGAAAAAAAATGAGAATGGACATGCTTGCTCTGGCAGTGACCACACGGCCTCAGGCTCTAGGTGGCAGGACTCCTCTCCCAGTCTGGCGTGCCGGGCCTCTTGGCTGGTGGTGTCTCCCTGCCCAGAGCCTCTCTCTCCACTTTGCTGGTCCCAGCTGCTCACCACACCCAGCTGCAGGCTGTGCTGCTTTGCCAGTCTCCAGCTCCTTGTATTGTTTCTCTGTCTCCTTTGGCTCTCTGATCACTTCCAGTCTGCTGCTCAACACAGGGCCTGTGCTCCTTGGGCTGTGTGTGCCTGCCTCTGTTGCTGCAGGACTGCCTCTGCACACAGCTTGCTCCTCTTAGCTCTCTCTTCTTGCTCTGAGCGACCCAGAGAAATCCCAGCTCACGGAGGAGGAGGACGGGGCCTCGCCTCTTACTTTCCTCACTGGCCTGTCCAACCTGTCAATCAGGCCGAGCTGGAGTGTTGGCTGCTTTCCATTGTCTCTGGGGTCTGTCAATCTCAGGGCCCTGATTTCTCATGGACCCTTCCCCTTTTGATACTGGGAGCTGGCAAACCAAAAACTCCCACAGTTTTAGTAAGGGTCTAACAGTCCCCTTACATAGGGAAAGGCAGGAACAGTAGAGCTGAGGGAAGAAAATGCCAATTCAGGGTGGAAGGATTCAGTATGGTCACAGGACTTCCTGCAAATCACAGTGCTCAGTACAGTGACATAGGGAATCAGACTTTATGCTTGAGTGGGAGGAGGGCAGCAGTCAAAGGTTAGAGGTTCAAAGTGTTCATGTTGGAAGAAGCAGCAGCATGGCTTTCACTGTTCAGTAAGAAGATGTCAACTAATCAGAGGGTGAACAGACCTGAATACAGCATATATACACGTTGGGTCTGGGCAAGCTGCTCTCACCATGACTGGTGAACTAACACTAAAGTCACAAGCAGCCTGGGTTTCCCACATGTGGCCAGCTATATCACCTTCTTTCTTCCCCAGGATAGCCGGAAGCCTGAGCGCTGTTTGTGCTGTACAGATTTGAAACAAGGTGGCGAAGCAATTTGCATTTTCCCCTTTTAGAGTCAAATGATGGGAATGTTCCTTCCCCTGGTCCTTTCCCACGCTGGCAGGGTGAAAAGATACGGGAATGTGGGGAGGGAGATGGAGTTATCCATCTAGCAATTAGGGAGAGCTCAAGCTTGGGGAAAGGTGCTTAAAAAAATTCTTGGTCCCTTTGAAGGTGCTTGAGCACCCGATTTGTGTACTCACATAGCCTTACTGGGGAGGCTGCAGGCAGGGTGCATTTCTGAGTCCCCTTTGTGTCATTTTGAATTGAGCACTGCCAGCTAAAAGCCATATTTATCAGCATTTATTCCCAAGCCTCACCAGTCATTGCCCAGCATCGGAAGGGGTTAGATTTTTTTTGAACCTGGGAACCTCACATTGTCACATCTGAGCGGACAAGTGCTGGCAAGACAGTAATAATGATTACTGTGCCTCAACATCCCCTGTCCCCATTCGTGGAAGTGGGAGGAAGGCATCTCCGTGCTCAGAAAAGCTGCCATGGCAGAAGAGTTAGATGTAGCTCACAGTTCCCCCTAGGTTGCTTCAGAGATTGAATGCCTGAGTGCTGCAGGGGAGACCAGAGCCCATACAAGCAAACAAACTGGCTACGTCTAGACTGGCATGATTTTGCGGAAATACTTTTAACGG
>JANRFK010001234.1:70006942-70018055 GCA_030068395.1 Apalone spinifera
GCGGAAAAGCAGATGATTTTCTGCAAAAACTGGCCAGTCTAGACGCAGCCCCTGACTGTGGCCATCCAGCTTTGCTTTCCCCAGCAGTCACAGTACTTTGGAGAAGGTCTATCAGTACCCACACTGCACCCCTCCACCAAGTACATTTTCCTCCAGGGCCTGCTTCCCTTCACTCTCTCCCTATTTCCTCCCTCTTAACCTCCAATTTTGGAGACGTTCCTGATCCTGCTCTCCCCATCCCACCACCTGCAGTGAGCTGTGAGACATCTCCTGGCCATGGAGCGGCATAATCATAGACCTGATACTGCCTGAGAGTTCACTCTCTGTTATAGTAGAGAACAGATACTAGCTTTGCTTTGGGACGGGATACTAGGGGCCTCTAAAAACTCAGAATGACAATCCTAGCAGACAATTGTTACCTTTTGCATTTTACAAAAGGGGGGGGGCATAGTTACAGCCTTACAGCGACAGGTATAAGCCTACTGGCAAATATAAACTGATGACCATGTATCACTGCAGGTGCTGGGCCCTCCGCTCATCCCTTTCATCATGTGGGAGACCTGAGGAGAGATGGCTGGGATAGGAACCCACTGTCTGGAACTAGCAATTCCCCCACCTCCTGCCAAAAATAAGGATTTTTATCTGCAGAGAAAGGGGGTGTTCTAGCAAAGTGCGTACAGAACTGAGAGTCAGGAATCAGAGAAGTTATTGCCAGGTTATGGGGATAATGCTACATTCGAGAGGTGTTCTCGGGATTAATTTGTTAGTATATGCTTAGCATTGAAACTGGCCTTTCGTATTTTAATACAAAGGCCCTGGCTGTGTAACTCATTCGGTAGCCTTAGACGTTAAAGGTTTTCCGTGGGCTTTTCCTCAAGGAGCCAAAATTAGAAAAACACGGGGGATTATCAAATTAGCCTTTGTGACTCAGCGGAACTAGCAGCATGTAGATTCAATTAATTCCTTGGCACTGTCAATTGTGGCATCTCCCATTGTTGTCCATGGGAAGTATGCCAAGAAAGCCTGACTGTTTGGCATATAGGGGCTACAGATGGTTTTTAAAACTTCTGTATCTTCTCATTTCCAGCCAATTTCTGGAGTGCAACAACAAGTGGCAAGGCAAGCGAAGGCTTTCCTGTCCCTGGGAAAGATGGCAGAAGTTCAAATCAGCAGACCCAAATCCAGTGGAGAGAAGTCGTGGCTATGGTTTGCGACAGTGAAGTCTCTGATCGGGAAAGGGGTTATGCTTGCTGTCAATCAAGGGAAAGTGCTGACTAATGTGCTCAACATTGCAAATGAGGACTGCATAAAAGTGGCTGCTGTTCTGAACAGTGCCTACTACCTGGAGAACTTGCATTTCACCATTGAGGGGAAGGACACTCACTATTTCATCAAAACTACCTCTCCAGAGAGTGATCTTGGCACCTTGAGGCTGACAAGTGGGCGCAAAGCCCTGGAAAATGGCATCAATGTAACCGTTTCCCAGTCCACCACAGTAGTGAATGGAAGGACTCGTAGGTTTGCTGATGTTGAGATGCAGTATGGTGCATTAGCTCTTCACGTCCGCTATGGCATGACGCTCGATGAGGAGAAGGCACGAATATTGGAGCAGGCTAGGCAAAGAGCCCTGTCCAGTGCCTGGGCCAGAGAACAACAAAGAGTAAGAGATGGAGAGGAAGGTGCCAGGTTATGGACCGAAGGGGAAAAGAGGCAGCTGCTAAGTGCTGGAAAGGTACAAGGATATGATGGGTACTATGTACTCTCTGTGGAGCAATACCCTGAATTAGCAGACAGCGCTAACAATATACAGTTCCTTAGACAAAGTGAGATAGGAAAGAGGTAACACACTGGCTTAGCTGAGGCTGCCAAAGAGACTGACTGTGTACCAGTGTCTTCTGAAAGGAAGACAAAACTGTTTTGCTGCATAACTACTTGAGCCTAAACTTATACCTTTTCTCAGATTTTGCTGTAGCACAATCTGAATAGACTCTACAAAGAAAAGAGAGCCTTCCAGAAGAACGATACTGCTAAAAACAAAACTTTTTTTCTGAATGACCTTAAAGGTGATCTGCTTTAAAGAATATGTTTACATATGCATATCGCTGCACTCAAGTTAGACTGAAAAGTATTAAAAAAGGCCTAAAGATTTTGCAACAGGCTGTCTGTTCCTCTGAGCACTGTAACTAAGATACAGATCTATACAGTGTTTCCAAATAGTACCGAATTGTTGACCTTTGCTTACAAGTAGTCGTCTCTCTCTCTCTCTCTTTCTCTTTCTTTCTCTCTCTCTCTGCATAGGATGTGGTATATAGCTCTGTTCATTTTAAAATGTGGGGCAGACGTTATTGTTTATAGACAACCAAACTGCTTTAAATTGTGCTGCTTTCTAAAAGGACATTGGCACAATGACTTATGCTACCATGTGAATTTAATAATGGATTTTACAATGCTAACATGGTTTGCCTCGGGGGGAGGGTGGGAATGGCAAATAGAATCCTTGTCACTGATAAGCAAAGGAAACCCTGATTTTTTTTGTAAATTATGTGAGACAAGTTGTTTATGGATTTTTATATGAATTACAATTTACTGTACATCAAATATTAGTCTCAGAGGAGTTAATTTATGTAAAGTGTTTAAAAAAGTTTATACTTAAAAATAAAATGATAAAAACATGTGCTGTGTGTGATTTTTTTAAAAAGAATTGCACCTTTGTTATGTTATAGCTGTACAGTATAAAGGATTATATTGTAGAGATATAACAATGTATGACTAATGTCCAGAAGTGTTAATATTTTTGTATTAGGTTTAAAACTGTGCGTCTTTCTATCACTTTGCTGATAGGATGGAGCATTCCCAAGTGGCTGGCTAATCAGACAACAACTCCCTTTCCTGTCGCCCAAGCCAGGGCAGCTTCATCAGTCACTGCTAGAAGGCACAGTAACCAAATAAGGCTTGTTTATTATGATGGAAGACTTTAATAGGTTGGGTTTTCCTTGCCTTCTCCCAGCCCTAATGTAATAAATGGACATTTATTCATAACAAGTGGGGTTTCTGTTGTTTGCTTTTCTTATGTGGGCTTAGAAGCTACGTTCCGCGATGGAGAGAATAGTGTCTCAGGTGCTTGGCAAATGTATGTAGAAGATGATATGATGTAGTCTCATCCAATTTATGTCAACTTTGTCTTCTGTATAATACAGCTGTTTTAAGTGTATAATTTTAAGGAAGAGGAAAGCTAGCAATGGTCAGATGCTACAGAGTTGCTCTTTAGAAGGGTAAGCCATTCAGCGGGTTAGTACCCTGGCCTTGGGCTTCCAAGTCAAACCCTGTCACTATGAAAAACTGAACAGGAACTGGGAGGTGAGAGGGGATGAATATCCTAGTACCTAGTCATATATCCCAAAACCACCACACAACATGGCATGCTGTGCTCCAAATAAAGGTCCATTGAATTGGTTGCAGGACAGCATTGTGGTGTGTACACAGTCCCAGGTAGGAAGCTTGCACAGCACTTACTATCTGTGTGCCATTTCTTGGCTTGGTCCAGTCTCAGCTCTTTGAGCACCAAATTCAGCCACACAAAAGAAGTATTTTTAAAAGACAAGACAAAATTGAGGGGTTTTTTATTTTCATTAAACTAAACTATACACAGTATTTCTATCTATACATGACAATGTCAAAGCATAGCAAATGAATGTCTTAAATATGAACGGTTCATGTGGATGTAAGAAAAATAGTTTTCTAACTGCTTTGTATACTGAGATTCTATAGTATTATGTACTCTAAATTGCACAGCAGGATTGTTTGATAAACAGATTGGCTGGGAGAGATTCAAACTAGCTACAGAACTAATTACACTTTTGATGAATTCTGCTCTTTTATTAGATTGAAAGCACAGATTAGTTAATACAGTATTTTTTACCCTTGAAGTCCTGAGGACCCTCAATTTAGAAACTATGATATGCCTGGCCCCAAAGGAGTGGTATGGTTTAGCATTTTACAGTTTTAATCTAAAATGTAAAGTGTTTGCAGTTCTGTTGGGTGGCTCTTTCACAGCACTCTATCTAGCATGCTGCAAATGTTTTCTGTTGAAATAGGCTCATATTCTTAATTATATCAAATGTTTCTGTTCTGTTTCAGTATGAAAAGCTTGTATAACATGTCAGAATTGAAATATATCTTCTACTTGACGTGTACTAGTTCCTTCTCCTTTGTTTGGGCACCAATAAATAACAAATTTATAGTATCTGTTGGTGATCATTCTAGATAAAGTCAAATTAAGCCAATTAGTGGCCTTGTTAGTAAGTATAATGAGCCTATTTCTTGGTAAAAAGACTTGTGATCTGGACATGCTCCTGCAGGAAACAGTGACCTTGGGGAATATGTAAGCAAAAGACCATTTTTAAAAAAATGTATAATTAAAAGAAGTAGCTTACAGAAAAGAAAATGAGATTCAAAGTATTTTAGGCAAAGCCAGTCAAAATGCTTTCATGATATTTTGAGATGTAAATTTTGTCTGATTTGTATTGGTCTTTTAATTTGCCTTCTGAACTTTATATGTGTCCTGAATTTTCCACAAATTGATGACTATAGATTGCATTTAGGCTTTCCAATAAAAGCCAACCCAATGTGTGTGTGTGTGTGTGTTTATGTTTGTTTTTTACACGTCTGTCAGACATTACAAGTTGTTATTGCTTTTCTGTTTATACCCAAGGGTGCAACCTGATCCAGTTGTAGTGATATTGATTTATCTGTGACACAATACTATCTTTGCTGAACTAGTAGATGGGCCATTGGATGGAAGAACAAAGTGAATTGCTCTATGGGACTTTACTTGTGGCCTACTTTAAAGAAACATTAAATACACCTCACAAAGTTAACTGTTCTATAAATAAGAAAGAGGGAGGGGGGACACAATTCACTCTCCCTGTTTGCTTAGGCACTGTTCTCCTGCCTTCCTGAACAGTTAAAATAAGATTTAATTGAAGCATTTGATGAAAAAAATCAGTTTGGCACTTATAGGCACCCCCTACCTTCTTCTACATTCCTGTTTCACTCTACATTTAGATCCACTCTATAGAAAGCGTTGATTTCAGCGCTTGTGTGTCAAGTGAGTGGTTTGATTTTAGTTGGAATAGGCAGACTTCATCACACTTGCTATGTAGCGACAACCTCAACTTGATAACATGTTGATCCAGCACGAATCAGGTCACTCTGCTTGGCTAACTGTGGCCCATTTTTTATTTATTTACTGCTGCATTGCTTTTGTATTTTCACACTTGGTAGTTGAGAGACTATATTTGCATTTGACAAGAAAAAACACGCCAGTTACAACTACAGTCCTTCAAAACTGCTCTTTCAGTGATGGCTCAGTGAATATAAAAGAGAAAAAATACTGCATAAACTAACCTATTTCAAATATAATCTTACTCAGGGATAGGACTACAATAGTATTTAAAGCTTTTAGAAGGACAAAATGTGTGTGTTCAGTCTCTGATTGTTGAGTTTAAGTCCAAACCAGGTCAAAAAAATTAATACTGATGTTTATTTGAAACCTACCTTCCATGTCACTATTCAGATCTTCTGGAGCAATTTTTAGCGAACAATCATTTTTTTTTAAATAATCCCTTTCTTTACTCCCCCTCCTTTTCCCACTGCTGCCCAATGAATAGATGGCATAGGCTACATCTACACTGCAGTGCTATTTTGGGATACCTCATTCCACAAGTAGTAAAGGACATTTCGGAATAGAGGGTTATTTCAAAATTTGGTGCTGTATAGACAGCACCAAATTGCATAGCTCAAATTGCAGATCTTATCTTAAAATAGCTTATTTTGTAAATTGCATATCTTATTTCGAGCTACAGCGCAGTGTAGATGCACCCTTAATGATAAGCAAATCATGACTCCACAAATGGCTGGGTTTTGCCTCTGTCTCACTAAGGGTAGGTCTACAGTTGCATCCTAGTTCGAACTAGGAATGCAAATGTAGGCATTCGAAATTTTAAAAAGCTGGGATTTAAATATCCCATGCTTCATTAGCATAATCTCGGCTGCACGCTGTTTCAGAACCCAGCTGATTCGAAAGTGAAAGTGCGCTCCGGGCCGCGTTAGTTCGAATCAAACCCCTTAGTTTGAACTAACATTACTCCTCATTTCACTTTCACTTTTTTTCACTTTCACTTTCGAATCAGCTGGGTTCCGAAACAGCGCGCGGCCGAGATTATGCTAATGAAGCGCGGGATATTTATATCCCAGCTTCATTTAAAATTTCGAATGCCTACATTTGCATCCCTAGTTCGAACTAGGGTGCAAGTGTAGACATACCCTAAGAGAAACATGACTCGAGTAATGTTTTAGTAGTTGGTGATGTACAAAGGAGACCCTGGGTTCAGACTAAAACATAACTTTCAAAGCAAGGCTGAGTACAAAAAAGGTTGCAGGATATAAAACAAAGTCTAGGCTCATTTTTCAAAGCGTTCCCCTCATGGAGTGCCTCAATTTCTACAGTAGACCAGTATTTCAGCTGGAAGGGATCACATGGAAGCCAATGAATCCAAAGGACTGCATAGGCTGCATCAGGCATTCATTTGCGAATGCTTCCTCCACCACAGATGTGCATGTAGCAGAAATTCCAATCTCTGGCTCTGTAAAACAAGCCAGTGAAGGGGATCAGATATCCTGATTGAATAGGAATATTTGGGGCTTTTTTGCTGAGCATGGCCAATTCTCTGTAGATCCCATAAACATGGCTTGTGGTGCCTAAAGTAGCACAAGTTTGAAAATACTACGCCCTCTACATCAGTACACTCAATCTTTCCAGACTGTGCCCCTTTCAGAGTTGTCTTGTGTTGCAGTTCGCTTGTAAACAAGAAGTTTTTAAAATCAAACATAAGAGTGTCACTGCCCTCTCTAACTGAAATATTGCTTAGTGGATGCTTTTTAACCCTAGAATTAAATTGACTCAAGATTCCCAATCAATTGGACTATAAATATTGTACTTTCATTTCAGTGTACAGTACTTAGAACTGCATCAACCAGTAATTGTCTGTATAAAGTGACCCTTTGGCTACAGCTACACTGTAGCCTTCTTGCGGAAAAGCTTATGCAAATGAAACTCGGCGTGGAATATCACCGTGCTTCATTTGCATAATTACTGAGCCGCCATTTTTGCGCAAAAAGGAGCTGTGTAGAACAGCACTTGCGCAAGAGGGGATTTTTCATGCAAAAAAGAGCTGTCTACACAGCTTCTTTTTGCACAAAAGCAGCTGCTCAGTAATTATGAAAAAGAAGTGCAGCAATATGCCACACTGTGCCTCATTTGCATAAGCTTTTCCGCAAGAAGGCTACAGTGTAGCCATTGCCTTTGTTCTGAGGTCTCTAGAGCTTGTCACGTAGCATGGTATAAAACTAGGCAAATATCTAGATGAGTTGATATACTCTGTACCCCAGGCTGAGAACCCCGGCTCTGGCTTATACTGATTGTTGTGCTAGCTCTGGTTTTTGCCTGGATTAGTTCTAAAACTCATGTGAAACTACAACAATGCACAAACACTGTTGCTCAACCCTTGGTGCCCACTTAATTCTGTCAGTGCTGGACCATGTTCTTTGCAAACTAGTAGGTCTAATTTTTAAGTTTCACAACCCTGATCAGTTCAGGGCAGTGTTAAAGATGGGGGTGCATGCAGCTGCACATCCACGTGGAAGAGGGAGGGTGGGAACAATCCAGCCCTGCCTATTCACTGAATAAAGAAACATGATCAACACCGGTGGCCAGTGACTCAGCCCCCAGGAGCCAAATGCACACCCAGCACAGCCCAGGAGCCCCAGGCCTACTCAGCTGAGGGCAGGGAGGCAAGGCCCCAGCCCTGGTGTGTCTGCCGCAGCTTTAGTACCCACAGTACCTGGGAGGCTGGCCTCTGTACCCCCAGTGCACTGGGCGGGCAGGCAGATGATCCAACCCCATCTCCCTGTGGGAAGTACACTGGCCTGGGGGACGGACCACAATGGGCTGTTTGGGGATGCTAGCCTCCCCCTGCCCACAATAGCTGCTGCCCATGCTAGTCTATCACATTTGTATTCACTCATAAATGAGCCAGACAAGTTCCAGTTACGTGTCTGTCAGTGTCCTACTGAGACACCGAGACTTTGGCATGAGCTGGCAACTCGTCTGCCAACATCACAGCTTCTACTTAGGAGAGATCTTCAGCTGATATAAATAAGGTAAAACACTGTATAAGCACACCTATAGGAACAGTATGGGAGCATCTGTAATCTATGATTTAATTCTATCAGAGCCTTCAAAACAGACCAAAGCCAATATTTGTTCAGTATGGAAAGGAGTATGTGCACACTCTTTACCTTAGGTTTCATATTGAACTGAAGCTACAATATCAAACAAAATGATTCAAGTTTGAAGGCTTTCCATGAGACCCAAATAAAACTCCCCATTTCCAGACAGTTTCGAACTCCTCCAGCTTGCTTGAAAGGTCTATGAATCTTTTAGTGTACCGAGAGCTCTTTCATAACAACACTATGCGTGGCAGCATGGGGCCATGGCTCTGAATGTCCATGGCCACACTGGAGCGTTGTTTAATTGCCTGGAATAAAGCCATCCAAAATTATTACAGATCTGGTCCCTCCACATGAATCATGGAGGCCCACAAAGCTGCCACCTGTCCATGGCTGGGCAATGTCTCCTCCTAATCTTAAATTCACTCTTCAGGGCTGAGTGTGCTGGGACTATAGCTCTGAGGCAGGCAGTGGAGCCAAAAAGTTCCAGGTGACAGTGGCCAATGAGGACGTCAGTCCTCTTGAGGCCAGTTCTCAATAATACATCCCTCATGGTAGTTAAGACCAAAGCAGACTGTGAAGAACTTCAAAAATATCTCACAAAACTAAGTGACCGGGCAACAAAATGGCAAATGAAATTAAATGTAGATAACTGTAAAGAAATTGACATTGGAAAAAATAACCCCAACTTTATATAGAATATAATGGGGGCTAATTTAGGTACAACTAATCAGATAGTTCTCTGAAGAAGTCCACAAAGTGTGCAGCAGCAGTCAAAAAAGCAAACAGGATGTTAGGAATCATTAAAAAAAAGGGATAGAGAATAAGACGGAGAATATCATATAAATCCATACACACCCACATTTTGAATACTGCGTACAGATGTGATCTCATCTCAAAAAAAGATATACTGGCATTAGAAAAGGTTCAACTAAAATGATTAGGGGTGTGGAATGGGTCCCATATGAGGAGAGATTAAAGCAACTGGGACTTTTCAGCTTGGGAAAAAAAAGAGACTAAGAGAGGATATGATAGAAGTATATAAAATCATGAGTGGTGTGGAGAAAGTGAATAAGGAAAAGTTATTTACTTGTTCCCAGAATATAAGAACTAGGGGGCACCAGATTAAATTAATGGGCAGCAGGTTTAAAACAAATACAAGGAAGTTCTTCTTTAAACTATGGAACTCCTTGCCTGAGGAGGTTGTGAAGGCTAGGACTATAATAGGGTTTAAAAGAGAACTAGATAAATTCATGGAGGTTATTAATGGTCATTAATGCCTATTAGCCAGGATGAGTAAGGCATCGTGTCCCTACCATTTGTTTGTCAGAGGGTTGAGATGGATGGCAGTTCGGTTCACTCCCTCTGGGACACCTGGCATTGACCACTGTCGGCAGTCAGGATACTGGTCTGGATGGACCTTTGGTCTGACCCGGTATAGCCATTCTTACGTTCTTATTGATAAAAATCAAACTGTGAAAAATGCCCATAAGTCGCTGTTCGCAATATACATGAAATGCCTCCTGTTGCCTGCTGTCTTGTTTAGGGAGTGTGGGAAGCTGTGAGCCTGGTCCAAAAGCAAATTTTATTCAAGCAGAGCAGCAAGCCCATGACTATTGCAGACCAGGGGCCAGCATAAGCACCAGGGCAGACTCAAACCCACACCAAAGCCCACAGCCAAACCGCTAGGCTACAGTGGAAGTCAGAAACAGCTCCTGGCCCAACCCACATTCCATTAAACTGCTTCCACAGGCAAGCAAATCCCACATCACCTAGGGCACATGCAGCACAACTGGTTTGGTTTTGTTTTTAAACCCTTCCAACGCCCTTCTGAAGGTGGCAAACCCACAGCAGCACATGCTGACTGCACCTTGCAAGAACACATCCCACCTTTGGTTTGGTTCAAACTTGCTGCTTACACATGTCCTTGGGTCACCCTGACTTGTCCTATGTAAAGAGGTGAATAGCACGTCCTTATTCACTTCTCTGCAAGATAGATAGAGTGCTAGCATAGTCTGCCTTCGTAATGGCTTTCCCATGCTGAAATAGAAGCTGCCCCCTTTCCCTGTAGTCAAAGGCGTGCACCCGCAGCCACTAAGCTAAAGATTACATCAGCCTCTTTCCCCCTCTTGCCTCAGTTGTTTGGTCAGACATGCAAAAGTATCTCACAAGAAATGCTTTTGGGACCTCAGTGGTTCCTGGCCAGGATCTCACACACAGAGGTCAGTACCTGCGAAGGGGTAGACGCTGGTTCAGTTTCTTTCTGGGGAAAAGAGATTTCAATAGGGCCTTGTGTTTGCTGCCTCATCCTGTTCTGCTGCAGTTGTTCTGCTTTCATTCCTTATTCTTGGGGGTCACGAGGCTAGCCAACAGCCCTGTGGAACCTCGCCGTTTGGGGGTATGTGTTCAGCCTGTGTTAGCTCGGGGTTCATATCCCTTTAATGCTTGCTGAGAAGGGAGTTGAACATTGAGCTCTTACTTCTCAAATGAATGGCCTAAGTGCTGGCCTACCAGATGGTTGGTGGTGCGGGTTCCTTCAGCCTCTTTTGTAGGTGGCTTCCACATTTGGTAAATATGAAATGAGAATTGGATCACTTCACTCCTGTGATTCCCTCTAGTCCTGTGCTTTGGGTACCTGCCTTAGATCATAAGAATGTAAGAGTGGCTGTACTGGATCAGACCAAAGGTCCATCTACCCCAGTAGCCTGTCTGCCGACAGTGGCCAATGGCAGGTGTCCCAGAGGGGATGGACCGAAGACAATGATCGAGTGATTTGTCTCCTGCCATCCATCTCTAGCCTCTGACAAACAGAGGCCAAGGACAC
>JANRFK010001234.1:70022998-70033841 GCA_030068395.1 Apalone spinifera
CCCCCCCCCCAAGATTGGAACCAGGGCCAGCTTCCTGCGGGGGCGTGGGGAAGCCCTGCTCTGCACTGGATCTGGTTTGCAGGGAAGTTCACGCGCATTGCTCCTCCCCTCTCCACAGCAACACACGCACTTCCTTATCCACCCTTTCTTCCCCCATGCTCCGGGGAAGCAGGACACAGGAGCTGCGTGGCTTCCCCGCCTCGTGATCACCAGAGGGAGTGCATTCGGCTGCGCTGGATGTGGTTGTGATGCACACTGAGCGTGTAGACACTGGGTGTGGGCGGAGGCGGCTAAGATGGCAGTGAAGGGTCTGGACTTTAGGAACGACCAGCAGCTGGATTTCCTAAAGCAGTGGTTCTCAAACTTTTTAGCCCATGGCCCACCTGGCTCAAATGCAAACTTTTCCATGGACCACCAGTTGCTAATGGAAACTCGCTGTTAATTAAATAATTATGCCTGAGCCATTTTGCTAGTGCTGTATCTAGGGAGAACGGTTTAATTTAACCAGTAAGAAAGGAAAGATTAATTTAAATTATTAAACAGATTAGGCATTTTAACTTTCCCATGTTTGTTTAGCAAACTTCATTTTAAATAAAGTAAAATATTAATTCATGTCCAACACAAAAGGTTTCAATGTTTTCTTTATTTATGGCAGAGGTGCGGAATCTTTTTTGGATTGGAGGCCACTGACCCATAGAAAAATCAGCTGCGGACCACACAAGTGAGAAGCAAAGAAACAAAAAATATCCTCCAGTAATCTCCAACCCTCACTGATGTGGCTCCCAACTGAGACACTTCACTCCTCTGGTGTTCCAACCCCACCAGGGGAGGGGAAAGGACAGGAACGACTGAGGTTCAGGGTTTTCCATAGGCCAGATTTATTCTTCTGGGGTTCCCCCCTAGGATTTTGTGGATCTCCTCTAGGCTCTGGAGTTGGGTGAAAAGTGATGGGTGCAGTGTGTGGGACAGGGCTGCCAGCAAGAGGGATGCAGTGTCGGAGCTAAGCAGGAGGTGGGGTGCAGGAGGGGGTGAAGGTGCGAGGTTTGGATAGGAGGTAGGGTGCAGGAGCAGCCTGGGGGGGTAGGGTGTCAGGCCAGGGGAGGGGGCAGGAACAGGCTGGTGGTGCGGGGTCTCAGCAGGGAGGTATGTGAGGGAGCTGAGGGCGTGGGTGTGGGCATGAGGGGGTAGGGGACACTTACTTGCCTTCGCACCCCAGGCCTGTCCCAGGCAGCAGGGAAAGTTTCCAGGCACCGTGCCCACATGCTGCTGTTCCCCCAGCTGAGGGAGAGGAAATGGGAGAGGGAGCACTTCTTCCCCGTGAGCCTGATCACTCAGCATGGCTTGGGGCTTTCTCTTCCCCCACCCCACAGTGGGGGAAAGTGTGGGGCTGAGCTCGAGCCATGGACCACCTGGGAGAACCAGTTTGAGAACCACTGGAATAGGGATAGGAAGAGTGGACAGGTTGAACACTAAGACCCAGGGAAGGCATTGCCTCCCCTTGCTTGTTATACCCGCCACCCATGAATGATCAATATAGTTAAAGCTAAAACACATTACAACCCAGGCAAGGGAGCAAGTAACTCAAGTCACCTTGTGCATATTAAAGACAAGTTCAATTGGTTTTCTGTTTTTTCTCTCCTTTCAAATGCCTTTTAGAAAATTATCGTCGCTGCAATTTTTATTGCTCTTCAATATTTCTGCAAGTAATAGTCTCCTGATGTTAGTTAACACTAAAAACTTTTAGGTAAATTGAATAAGCCTTTTCATTTACTGACTTACAATTCTGTCATGGAGGAATATAAATTTCGAGAGTCCTGTATAGAAAAATTACTGTGAACTGATTCAAAGCACACAGTAACATAATTATGCAGTTTAGAGTTAATAGGTTTCACAAAGCAAGCTTAATAAATCCTTTCGGGATGCAGGAGGGGAGGTTTCAGAAGTTAAGACTATGGCTACAAAAGGAAAAAGCTACTTCAGTTAGCTCTAGCTATTAAATTGCAACTTATAAACTGCTGTAGTACAGCCCTCACCCAGTATAAACCAGCATTCAGAAGATACATACACACGATAAGTTACATGCTGGGAGGCTGTAGCTTAACATTTGTGAAATTCATAGGCTTGGACCATGGAAAAGTTTGAGGAGCTGAGCTAACAGGATCTAATTGAACTGAGAATTTTCAGAACAGGGAGCTCTTTCTAGAAACCCCTGGGAATGTATTTGCTGTTTGGGGAAAGGGCCATGGAATTTAAAAAGGATTGCAGCCAATGCAGGTCTATAGGCATTATTCTAAGAAATGAAGGAGTTCAATAAAGAATGTGATCCCTTCTATACATTTTTGTTTAAAAAATGGCCTGTAGAATTTTATAATACAAATACAATTTAGCAGTCATTTGTATACCGTCAATATGATTTTTCTGTTAAGTTCTATCAGTTTTTTTTCTTTAAAAAAAAAACCACACCCTTCCGGAATGGTTTATTAAATTCTTTAGAAGGCTGCATAAGGCGGGGGAGGGGGAGGATCCACTGCCTTCCTTGGTTTGTGCATGAGGGGTACATCTTCAAAGATTCATTCCAGAGCGTCTGCACTCTCCTTCCCATGCTGCAGCCACTGCATTGTGCCCTCCATGACTGAACCTCCAGCCTCCTTCTCCTCTGTTTCAAACTCTGTCTACTTTACTCAAGGTGGGGTAATGTTCACTCACTGTTTGTACGAACACTGAAGGGGTGATCCCTGGAACATGGCCGAGGCAAGCTATAGTGAGTGCAGGGATTCCTGGCTATGCTAGTTAGTCAGATCTGTTCTTAATATGCAACATGAGCCCCTTTTCTCATTTCAATGAAACACAGTGTACAAGAGTGAAAGAAACTAAAAGGCATGGCCAGCCAGCGATGTAACATTTTAATAAAATTTCCACACCCTGAACAGACATAGGAGCTTGCACCTATGTCTTAGCACATGGGCTGCACACATTGGTGCATCAGAGGAAATGACTTTGTTTTCAAGAGACATTTGTACTGAGATCTAAAATTCAGGGGGTGAGGAGAGAGCAAGGAGGTGCTTAGTGGAACTGAGGCTCTGCTGTTGGTCCTGCTTCTCCTCCCTATCCCCTAAGACAGAAGCCCAGAGCCTCAAACCTCTCTCACATTTACCTTTAGGCCCCAACATCTAGTGCTTTACATTTGCAACTGGAATAGATGCAGAAAGTATGGGGAAGCTGCCTCTCACTCCCAGCTCAGTTCCCTTAGAATCCAACTCTGCAATCCTTGCTCACTACAACAATAGTCACAAGAGTGCCAGCAGCCATACAGGGTCAGGCCCAAACTCTGGCCTGCTGCCAACAGCCAGTCACTATTGGACATAAATCTAAAGCCTTCACCTAACACAGCGGTTTTCACATTTGTAGACTGCCTTTTCCACACAATGTAGGCTACCGTGTATCCCCATTTGAGTGAGGCAGGGGAGGGGACCACACAGCACCTGTCCACGTTTCAGCCTTCCATTTAGCAACAGCTTCTCGAGGTTTTCAAACTCTCTGTTGTGAGCCTGCCCCAGGGAGAAATATTTGTGGGAGAGGAAATTCCTGGCAACTCAGGGGAAGGAACCCAAACTCTCCTCCCTGAGTCACCTCAGCAGGCCACCCAGTCTGTCTGGGTTGGGGTGTCCAACCTAAAATTGTAAATGAAGGGGGAGGAGAGGAAGGTCCATATCACTTTAACTGAAACCTTCCCCTCCCATTAAATTACAATTTTGGCAATGCCACCTTCTCAACTCAGGCTAGGCGGCCAGCTGAGGTGAGGCAGGGAATGGAAATGTTCTTCCATCCACAAACCCAGCCTTGCCAGGCAGGGCTGAGCTGCCTGGCCTCGCAGCTCGCCTTCCTCCTCCACCCCTACATTCCTCTACACCCCCACCTGGGGCAGGGGTGCACCCCCACAGTTTGACAGGCTCAATGCTAAATAAACTGTGGTGGCTGCCATTTCAGGATTTTTCTTCCATACCCCTCGGGTTATGCACGTCTCAGTTTGCAAACCACTGCCATCACACGTCACCCGCACTGTCTGCACCCAAAAGGCAGCCTGGCTAGAGAATTAACATTCTTTTCTGAAACCATAAACCATGTTTTTGCACTATAACGCCTTATAGCTAATCTTCAGCCACAAGAAAATACAGCATGCCGAAGTGTGACTCTAGCACCCCCTAGTGGTACTGAAACACTGGGCCTGACACTCAAAAAAAAAGAATATTTGGTACTGAATCAGCCTAGCCTGCATTTCTTTCCCCATTGTTTGAAGAATTCTCATTATCCTCCGTTTTAACAGCTTAGCACTGCCCACAGAGTTTCACAAATAAAGGCTATTACTGCTGCTTCATGCTCCAGCTCACTGATGCCTGGCCCTTGCAAAAAATCACTCCCTTAAGATTTCCCTTCACCTCAAACACAAATTTTTGTCAGTGTTCCTCTCGCCTGGCAGATCATACTGGAACTTGCTGCCAAGAACTGTTTTCTGGTCAGCTGAGTGCAGCAGCCCCAGCACCAACGCCGCCTAATGCTTTTTGCACTACTGCAGGTTTCTCTTTACCTTGTCAGCCCACCAGCCCCTAGAGAAGATAAGCGATAATGCCAACTTTAGCCTCAAAGCCACATTGTTAATTTTAAATGCATTCAAAAGAAATGCTGCAGTGTCACCCCTAGAGCCCAACATCTTCTAGGCACAGCCAGGGTGTGACACTGGTAGCTTCCCCACTCTGTATGGCAAATGGACCTACCCTAGCAATTCATCGTTGCTTCTTGGAGTTCTCTCATGGGGGGACAGGGGCTGGTTGTACTGTGCACACCTGCTTTCCAGCAGCTAGACTGAAACCAGTGGGAAATTTGCCACAGGGCACTGAACCACCATCAGCTACTAATTCCTCTTTACCATGCGGAAAGAGGCATTTGCACAATAAATGGCCAGTGAATTGTCCAGGCTTCATTTTACTTCGTACAATATTTTTACCTCTCTGGACACAAGCTTTCTATACCTGCGTCCCCCCAGCGTGAGCTTTATTTGAACTGGCGATCTACAAGCCCGAGTCCCATTACTAATCTCAGCCATCATTTTGCTGCTGTGGGAAGTGTCCGTTTGGGGCTGAACAGGGGTTTGGGGCTGAAGCAGCATGGCAAGCTGGCGCAGCAAGGTTGGTTGGTGATGTCCTGCACAGGCACTAGTCCTCAAGGAAAAACAATTGTGCTGACAACTTGTGTGTTGTTTTCAGGTCTGCTACTGGCCAGCGTGATCATCACCCTTCCTTTTATCCTGTGGCTCATCCTTGATGACTAAAACATGCTGGGGGTTCTCAGCTGTCACCCGGGGCATATTAGCTCAGCTCCCGTTTCTTATTTTTGTTAGAAGAGACTTGCCCACACAGCTCGGGCAGCAAGACTAGTCCTGAATGGACCCGTGAGCCACTCTTTTGCAGATCGCTAACCCCTTTTGCTAGAGCAAGTAGCTGAGCGGCTGCACATACCATGGCTCTCTCTGCTGTAAGGCTACTTTGTAGCTTTATTTCACCATGAATCCAGAGACGCCAACTTCGTGGGTGGAGCACCCATGGGGAAAGAATTAGCTTGGAGCTCTCGGCATGCACCAGCAGCTGAGCTCTCCCCACCTCCACAAAGGCCGCCACCCACTGGCGGCCTGCTGCTTGACTCCTCCACGCCCCCCCACGCACCTCCCACCTGCCCTGAAGAAGCTGTTTTGCAGCATTGGAAACATTCCAGGCAGGAGAGGGAGAAGTGGGGATGCAGCTTGCCTGAGGAGGTGGCAGGGCGGGTGCCTAAGGGAATAGGAGTGGGGTGGGAGCAGAGGTGGCAGGGCTGGCCTTACCATGAGGCAAACTGAGGTGGCCATCTCAGGTGCCAGACTGTATGGGGGGGGACGCCACTAGGACCAAGAGTGTAGAAAATTATATCTGCTGCTAGTGCAGCAAAGGGGCATCATTTGAGCTCCCCACCTCAGGTGCCAAAATGTTGTGGGCTGGCCCCGAGAGGTGGGGTAGGAAGAGGCATGGTGGGAACTAGAGGAAGGGGTGGAATGAGGCAGGAGGTTGCCTAGATGCTGGAACTATGTGTTCAGGAGGAGCTGCAGTACTCCCTGGCAGGAGATGGTTTCCACTATATGCAGGGTTTATAGTTTGATTCAATGGCTCTCAGCACCCCACTATAGAAACTGTTCCTGGGGGTTGCACACCCCCTGACTAGAGGGAAAGGCAGCACCTATGCACGAACCAGGCAGTCTATAAAGCCTGCTTTCCCCCTAAGTGAGCACAAACACAGTAGCAGCATGCAGAAGAGAATAGACTCTCCCTGTCTTTCCAGGGGCAAAAGTAAACCAGCAACACTCAGTGCTGTGCTAGGTCAGGCCTTTACCCTCTGTTAAGTTAAATGCCAACAAGTCCTTCACTTAAACAGTAGCTATTAACAGTATTTTCCCCCTCTGTTACAACAGCAACAAGACTCTGAAGGAGCGGCACTAATTGGCTGCCCTTGCACTTTTTCAGTGGCTGGAGAAACTTTGACCTCATGCTTTGCAATGCATCTAATGGCTTATTTGTGTGATTGCATTGCAGCAATACATGATTTTATAGTTACTTTGAAAAGCTATTTCCTCCACTGTTGAAAAATACTATCCTCCAGAAGACCGCTGTTATGCTGTCTATAACCAAGTGTCCAAACACTGTACTAAGCTGTTTCAGTTGCTTAACATCAGTACACTAGCAATTAATATGCCTGACACAACAGTGCACTACAAGGCCCATAAAATCTCTAGCAGTAGGGGAGTGAAATGATTATAACGTGTTTTTTTTCCTTTTCAGTAACACCAGCCTACAGTTTGGGCACTGTCGTCTTTTCAAATCAAAGAAGAAGCTGCGCTGTATCTGAACAGCTGTTGCTTACTGAAGCAATAATTAGCAGTGAGCTAGAGCTAAAATACCGCCTACCTGCACAAAAGCTGCTGTACCTGCTCAATAGCCACAGCTAGGAATGATGGGGGCTTTGCAGCCAGATTAAACTGCTGCGTAAGAAAAATACGCAAAAAAAACAACAAAAAACTTTAAAAGCCCTCCCCTTGTGTAAGGCCAGCATCTGCAATGCTTCACCTTCACCCATGCAACTTGACGCCCCTGGGCAAGTCCAACTCCTTGTGAAGCAGGTTGCAGGATGAGGCTCAGATGCTCTTGTAAAGTCTTCAGGGCAGGTACCATCTTTTACTTCTGTGTGTACAGCTCCTAATACAGTGAGGCTGGCCTAGTCTAGATGCTACTGAAGTACAATCAGTTACTAATAAGCTCAGCATGCCTCATCAGCACTGTGCCATTGAATAGCTCCCTCCTACAGATTTACTTCTTCAGCATCCTCAGGCTGTCCCTTGCTTTAGAATTTCAGACCAGGCAATCACCTTAAACATGAGGGATTCAGGCTGAGCCGTTATCAGCTTGAGGTTTCTTTTTTCCTAAGCTAAAACCATCAGTGCATCCTTGTTTTATTTTTATAGGAATTACAGTTCTCATATTCTATTTGATGTTCACCAGTACCACTCTGGCCTTGAAAACCCAAACAACGTCATGGAGAAAGAGAACCAGGAAGTGAAACTGATCAGAGTCTGGTTTTGCTGGCTGAGCTCAATGAAATGGACAAGCTGTATAAATGGGGTTTGATTTTTTTTTTAAGTCTTTCAGTTCCAATCAACTGATGAACTCAGTGTCCTTTCAGTAACCTTTAGCAAGCAGAAAGTGGAACTCAACATCCTTGGTTTTTTTCCTCAGTTATGATGTTAGGGAAGCAAACTGATATTTACATAAAAGTAAATAAAATAATCAGAACACTACAGGCTGTGCCTTCCTTCCAGTTCTAATAAGCACGCCCCATGTGGAGTTGTGAGGCACCAGGCCAAATGACTTCACCCACCCAAGAAATGCACAAATACACTAGACATGTCCAGGCTGGCGCGCTATTAAAAAGAAGCCAAAGATACTTAAAAAAACTAAAGCAGTTTCTATTGACATGTGCATCAAGCAATACCCCAATGAGTAAGCACCAGTTGTTGTTTTTTCAGAATTCAGTTCCCTTTCATGGTCAAAACAAGTCAACAATCTTTAAACACAATGCTAAGGCTGTGACACAAGCTGACAAGCAAAAGGAAATACAGTGCTGACAACCTCTAGTTAAGTCACACTGGTGTGCCTACCTCTCGGAGCCTGCACATCACAGCAACGTATACCACAGCATTGGCACATACACCGGGGCAGGAATAAAGCCTTTTCTACATACAAACAAGCTATGTCCATAACGATGCAGTTACACTGGTATATCTAGCCCAGGCCAACGCATACGTTGCAGGAGCGTTTCATAGCCTCAGGCATTCCTTTCAGGGGTAGCTGAGTGGCTGTGGAGGTGGAAAGGGCTGTTTGGGGCCATTCCCTGTGGGGGAGGGAACTGGTATTTACCTAGCTGGGCTGGAACTGGCTCAGTACCCTGAGCCTGCCCCTAGGTATCCTGGCCAGCCTCCAGATGGTGATCCTGGAGTGTGTCTGGTGGAGGAACTGCACTGGGGCTTTGCAGGCTCCCCAAGCATCTCCCACTGCAGAAGGGGGAACAGGGCCAGCTCCTGCCTTCTCAGTCTGGTCCATCTTCTGCCTTCAAGCCCTGCAGAGACCTCTTTACAGTGCCGCTAGTCCAGCATGATGCACACTGGCGCTGGCCTTACTCCACTGCCTCCCAGAGCTCTGACATGAGCAGCAGCTCTTCTACCTCACCCAAGCGGTCTCCTCTGCTGTTCTGTTGTCAGTCGACATTTAAACTCCGAACCCTCTTCTACTGACTCAGTTCTCAATAGCTCTAGCAGATTTCCTCCCTCCCCAACCTTCTGGGAGTACTAAGCTGGCCATGAGCAGAAAATGTATGGAGTGAAATTGTTAAAGGGCCGTGTGTTGGCCCACGGTTGGTGCTCCTGGGCAGGCTGAGCATCACGCAACAGCCGATCAAGTGGAACAGTCACAGGCTCCTAAAGGAGCCGCTGCCACTTCTCACCTTCCAGAAGCACTCTTGCCTTAAAACACAGAGCCACAGGGAAGGAAGGTGGGAAAGAGCGCTCGTCTGTAGCACTCAGAACTCCGGGCAAAGGAAGATAAAGATCCCAATTTCCCATAAGAAGTGGGGTGATTTACACAAATTACTCCAGGAAGTCAGAGGAAGAGCTGAGAACTCAAGCACTCAACAAGGCTGCCGTAATGGACGACCTCTTCAGCAGTAGTGAAGAAAGCCAGGACACAAGCTGCACGGCTCTGCCTCTAACCTCACACTGGAGTAACTGTAGGGTGGCTTCATTCACGTCAATGGAGTTACTCCAGCATAAGTGAGAGCTGAATCAGGCCCCACCATATTTCTTTATACAGAGCACAAGGAACTGCCTTATTTTACAGCTGCCTTTCGTTTTGAACGGCGTTTCTCAAATTGGGATATGCAGGTCTCAGGGGCCCTGCTGATCAACTCCTCCCCCTCCCTACCAGCACCTCCTGCATGCTGAAAGTCCAGCGACCACAGTAGGGCTAAAGCAGGCTTCCTACCTGCCCTGGCTTTATGCCACTCTTGGAAGTAGCCACATGTTCCTGAGGCAGAGGGTGTCCATGCAACTGCCCCCACCATGACCACTGACTCCCCAGCTCTTTTTCACTAGGAACTGGGGGAGCAATGACTGCAGACAGAGGCAGCAGGTGGCAACACCCCCTCTCCCCGCCTAGGAGCCGCTGCCAAAGGGATGTACTGATAGCTTTTGGGAGCCACCCAGCCCCAGCCCTCACCCCCTTACATACTGCAACCCTTGCTTGCTCCAGCCCACATCCTAACCCCTACCCCCCTCCACACCTAAACTTGCAGAGCCCACAGCCAAACACCCTCCCAGAGCGTGCACACCGCACCTCCTCCTACACCTCCAACCTAGTGAAAGTGAGGGAGTGGTGGAAGGAGGAGGGAAGGAGTGAGGCCTCAGAGAAGGGCTGGGGTAGGGGTGTGGCCTCAGGGAAAGGGCAGGACAAGGTCTGAGCAGGGAGTGGCTTTTTTTAGGGGCCCCCGAAAGTGGTTCTCCTAGTGGTGCCATCGTTTGAAAACATTCAGATTAGGGCCCATTCCCTGGCTTTCAGTTTAGAAACCTTCTGTAATCAGGCATGTCTCATTTCCAGCCATTCAAGCCTTTCTGAAGTTTTGCACTTGTGTTGAGCTCCTCCAGAGAAAAAGAAGATCTTCAAAGGGGAAAACAGCATCAACTTCTGATTAAAGTGTGGCTTAGCTTACTGCTTGAACACTACTGGGTGCATCTTGCATAGTACATTCTGATTAGCACTGTGCTGGAAGTTCAAAGGAAATATTTTTCTTTTCCTGTTGGTTGATATAAAGACGGATGAAAGTTTAGGATTTGAAATGGCTTTTGAATTAAACACAATTGCAACTGAAATAAGTGCAGGAAATCCAATTAGACACCCTCACTCTGCCCTTTCTGACTTATTTATGAAGCTTCAACAGGGTACTCGGCCCTGTACAACAAAGATAGAGAGGCGCCTCTCCTGCAGAGTATCCGTCTAGAAGTCTCTTTACAACTAGTGAGCTAGGGCCAGACTCGGTTGTACGGCAGGGCAGCTTTTTACTGCCCCACTGTCAGCACTAGCCACCCTGGAAGAATTCCCTCCAATCATCTGCCATAGCCATTCCTACTCCACACCTGCTTCTCCCTCGTAGGGTTGCCAGGTGTCCGGTATTGTACCAGACAGTCCAATATTTGCACACTCTGTCCGGTTAAAAAAAA
>JANRFK010001234.1:70039365-70077976 GCA_030068395.1 Apalone spinifera
AGCCTCATTTGCATAGCTCTGGTGCAAAAGCGCGCCAGTCTAGACGTAGCCTCCAGGTACAAACTAAAGCAATGGATAACACCACGGTCTCAACTGAGCTAGGAAAAGTCAGCAAAAATAGAATTGCCAGATTTCTACTGAATCAATAGTCCACAGTCACTTAAACAAAAAAACAGTAGCCCAATCTATTTAAACAATTTCTTTATTTCCACATTGGTCTATACCTTTAAAAAGAACCACTATCAAGAGTATAATTAATGATGGATATTAGCAGCATAAATCTATAGCAAACACATTTTGTCAGCTAAATCTTGGCTTGAGTGTTTTTATGTGCACTGAATGATTCATGCAAATAGTTATGAATAAATACAACATATTGGAGGAAGTTCCTAGTGTGTTGTTCTAAGGATCTGAGTATAAGCATCACCTCCATTAGATTCATTGAAGGTATTCAAGTTTGTGAGACTCTGCCACCCTCAGAAATATTAAAGAGTAAGTAAACTTACTAGTTGGAAGAGGAGGAAGATATACAGCACAGGAGACACACAGCTATAAAATGGCTGACTGCGTAGGGCAGCATTTATTTGCACATGTTAAAGACCAGCAGTTCCTTAAAAGGTGTCCTGGGGAAAAGTCTTATAATTAACAAGTGCAATTGCTACGTTGGTGAAGAATCAACATTTGTTTGAGTCTGTATGAGCCCTACCTGGTAACCTGACCCAAAGCCCATTGTAGTCAAAGGAAAGACTCTCACAGACAAGTGGCTCTAAATGGAAGAAGAGATGACCATCTTGGGGTATTGCCATTCCCCCCAAAAATTGGAGAACTGGAAAAAAAGGGGAACATTTGAGGTATAATTTAAGCAATGTTTGTGGCTGACACCTCATGTTTGTTTCTTGACAGCAGGGAAAGATCCCAGCTGGTCATTATTTAGCTCTGCTGCTCTTGCAGTGAAGCACTGAAACATCCAAAGCTGGGGTAACCTGAATGTGCATAGGGCAGCAGCCCCCTTCCCCTGCCTGAGCAGCACTGTCTACTAGGTTCCAAGGGGGCTTGTTCCTCCCAGCCTTTGTGATATAGCAACCTGTGATGATGAGGGCAGATCATGATGAAATCTGCAACACTCATTTTCTGAACTTCCTTTCCCACCAGTCCCTGAGTCTGCTTGTCTCAAGGAATTTGAAAAAAAAAAAAAGTGCTTCAGAAGCTTCCAGCCCTGCTATTGGATCTGCATTCCTGTTGGTAGAGCAAAGAATAGGGAGGGAGAGGATGAGAAAAGAGTGAACCTCTTTTCCATCACGTGGCTGAGTCTGGGTGAGAGGTGATTAGATAACTTAGATAGCTTTCGGCTGGCTGGTGAGGGGAGAAGAGTGAGCCAAACTAGATGACTGTTTACCTTTGTGTTTTGCATTTGCTGCTGCAGTTCTGTTCTTGCCAAGATGGAACCAGTATTTTAGGAATTCAGATTCTAATCCAGATGCTCCTGATTTTAGCCAGAAGCCAAGCAGCAGTTTGCATTGATTGGGACTTTTGTTGTGCTTGATGACTCCGCATTCCTTCCACTCCCATGAGTGAGCATGAAGGGGAGGGAGGAGGATTAAACAAAGAAAGCTACCTGCATTAGTCTCACTCCTGCCTAGAGGATAGGCAGTGTCCTGCTATAGGAAACCTGGGGAGGGATGCAGCACCCCCTTTCCTCCTAAATAGTGCCCTTGCTAAATAGCTTTCAAAATCTGACCGAGTCACCCAGACACACCCTGATTAGGTAGGTCTATGTTCTTGGAGAGAATAAGATAAGAAAGAAAGAAAGCCCACAGGGTGTGAGTTGCAGACATCATAGGACTGGCACTATCCCTGGTGGTCCCTATTTTTCCCTCCTCAAAGAGAGCATCGAGAGGTGACAAGAGGAACAAGGACTAGGCCCCTTAAAATGGCCTTCAAGAGCCTTTGGCTCAGGGAAAGAGCACAATGGAACAATAAGTAAGAGGAAACAAGTGGAGCAAGTCAGCAAGGAGAAACAGAAAGGACAGGAGGCAAAGGTAGGAAGACTCAGGGAAGGGGGGGGGGGTGAAGAAAGAGAAGGCTTAGTCTTTAGAAACAGAAGGAATGTGGCAGGCATGTAGCCTATGGTAAATGGAGAGGGAAGAAAGAAAAGTGGCACAACAAAGCGTGAGGGAAGACAAAAGGAAAGAACTAGATGGGGGAGAGAAAAAAATCTCCTGCCCATGCCTGTGTGTTCACAACTGTGTAGGTGTTTGAGTGAGAGTGTTAGGAAAGGAGGAAGAGCCACGAGATACAAATCAGCCTTTTTTTTCTTTCTTTTCTTATTCCCACATACTAGCCTGTGCTTTAGGAGTGTTTAGTACATTTACAAATACTGTCTCTATTGTTGATCCTCCCCCACACCTTTGGCATGCAAATACTATGGATCAAACCCTGGACCCATGAAGTAACTGTTTTCACTCAGTCTTTAAGGTATCACAGATTTATTTGGGCATAAGTTTTCGCAAGCAAAAAACTACTCCATCAGATACATGGGGTGGAAATTAAATTTGGCCTGCTCTGGAATTTTCATTCCAGGCATCTGAAGAAGTGGGGTTTTGCTCAGGAAAGTTTATGCCCAAATAAATGTGAGTCTTTAAAGTGCCACGGGAGTCTTCATTGTTTTTATGAAGAGCCTGCAGAAGCAAAGCCCTTCACGTGCAATACATTAGGTTTTCCAAAGAAAAGGGAGAGCGGAACAAGTGCAACTTCCCAAAGCTTCCATAGCCTAAATGAGAGGAAATTGCCTTTTCTACCAATCAAAGGTATTTTCTTTCTCCAGTCCCACTCTCCCAAGCACAGCTGCCCAATTCTATATGTACTGCTGGAAGATTACTTGAGAACTTCAAGCGATTCCATTTTAAACCACAGAAGGTCATTCACTTGACTTAAATTGGGACTTTTGTAAAGGAAAGAGACATTGTTTAATCTGGTAAGATCACACAGGCTTTCTATGGTTTTATGCAACCCTAGATAGATAAGATTAGACAGGACACACTCAGAGCTAGACTCACTAATGCGTTACTCGCTAATGAAGAGAGAAGCTGGCTGTCTATTAAAGTAAAAGGAAATTACTAAGCAGGAAATGGATGAATGGCTGGAATACATCAATGCCTAATAAGGCTTTAAATCTAATCAGGTTTTTTTATTTATATCTCAGAGTTGAATAAACTAATGTTTGTCTCCTGAATATTTTCTGGAACTTGGGCCCTCTCCACGATGCTAGCGCACACACTGGGTCAAACTCAGCCCAGGTGTGAGCAGAACAATCTTCCCCAGCTTCAGTGAAGTTACAAAATCCCCATGGCTCGGAGGAATTGGCATTCTGACTCCGCTGTGCCACTGCTGTCAGAAAGTGTTCTGTGACAGGTAGGAGATTTGCATTTCCATTTGCGAGGCCTTTGTCAAATGAGATTCCTAAAGGCAACAGAAGAATGGGGGATAGATGAGGGGAGAGAAATGCATTGTATTACAAAAAAGGGGAATTTATTGTACAGTTCAGTGAAATGTAAGAGTTGAGATAAAAACAGCAGGAAAAAATTTACGCTCCGGAGAGTCATACAATGAGGGGATGATTATTTATGCAAACTCTCGTCACAGGCCAGCGTAGAAAAGAAAAGCCTTGACATAATTTTGATGGCTGGTTAATCCATCAAGGGCTTGATTCTGCTGCCCTAGCTCATGATGAGTACTTGCACAATATCATTCAGCCCAATGGGGCATGGATAGGGATGGTCCATTTGGGTCAATTTCATGGTGATACGTTAAAAAAAAAAATCAGACATTTCATGATTTCAGATATTTGAATCTGAAATTCAGCGCTGTAATTGTAAAGGGTCCCAAAAAAGACTTGGGGGATTGTCAAGTTATTGTAGGGGGAGGATTGCAGTGCTGCTACCTATGCTGCTGCTGGCAGTGGTGCTGTCTTCAAAGCAGGGCAGCTGGAGAATGGCATGGTCTGGCATTGCCCTCCTTATTCTGTGCTTCAGAGCTGGGCCCTCGTCATGTGCTACCCTTAATTCAGTGCTGCTGCTAGAGGGGTACTGCCTTCAAAGCTGAGTGCCCAGCCAACAGCAGTTGCACTCTTGACACTCTGCTCTGAAGACAGTATAGAAGTGAGGTTGGCAATACCACTACTCCCCCAACACTACCTTCCAAACCCCCCACAACCCTCTTTTGGGTCAGGAGACCACTCTGAGAAACACTAGTCTCGCCCGCCCTTGAAATCTGTAACGAATAGGGTAAAAGCACAAGACCGACCACATTTCACTGACTGTAACATGTTTTTCATGGACATTAATTTAGAAGGGCCCTACTCATGAACTAAGGCAGGCCTGGCAGACTGCATCTGGCCGCTTTCTATTTATATCCTGCTGCTTGTGCCACTGAATTTCCAGATGGTGGCTCAGGCAGCAGGATCCTATTTAAATGGCTCCTGGTTGCGGCGCTACCCCAGCAGGGGCTGGAGCTACAATCATTTTAAATAGCCACAGCAATCCTGGGCAACTGCCAGGCACCGTGGAAGCGTCAGGGCTGGGAGCTGTGATCCCTTTACAGTGTTTTTAATTCAAACCCTCCGGCCCCAGACAACTCTGAGGGGAGGTTAGTCCCCAGCCCCGCTCCTTCTGCTCCAGGCCTCACCTCTTCCAGGGGTGGAGCCGGCCCTTGACCAAATGCCAAAATTCATTAAGTGCCCTCTCCCCGTGAAAATTATTGCCCACCCTAAGTATGTTAAAATGCAATTATCTGGCTAGTTGTATAGTCAATACGATTTGTTTTGACTATATGATTAGTAAATAAGTGGTGCCGCAGCGGGGTAGCCCCAGGAGCCGACTACAGCTGGGAATGAGCAGTCCTGGCTCGTGCCGACTCCAGAGCCTCCCATGCTGAGGCTCTGCATTTTAAATGTAGTAAATGCCACTGGGCTCTTATTGCATTTAAAATGCAGAGGCACAGAGATCAGCACAAGCCGGTACTGCTCAGTACTAGCTTGTGCTGAGTCCAGCAGCCCCTGTTTGTGGCAGATACCAGCCCCTGTTCACGGTGGACAGGGCTACTGGACTGGTTCTCCCCAGCACTGGCTTCTGATAGAGCACTCTCTCTGACAGAGGCAGTGGGGGGTGGGGAGAAAGCAACTAGTCAAGTTGCTACTTGACTATCCAATACGCTTTTGCTTATCGGCTAGTCGACTAGTTGCTAACATCCCTAGCCCACCCCTGAACTAAGGGCATCAGAATCAGCCCTTGAGTTTGTGCTTGATCCATCCTTTCAACAGAGGGCATTCTGAAGAATCAGACCACTTTATTTCAGTGCCTAAATACAATTTAAAGCATATACCTATTCAAAATTGTTGACCCAAATCCACTACACATTAATGAAGGGATATTATAAAGATCATTAACCTGGTTCCTGTGGTTTTATAATCTGTCACCCTTACTCATGTTGAGATCAATGAATTAAGAAGAAAACCCTCAGTGGGATTGCTCACCGAGCTAAGATATTAGTTAGCATGAGTAAGACCTATAAAGCTGTCCCTAAATGAAGTCTGATCAGTTCTTGAAAGTATATCTGCTGTTTGTGACTAGCCTTAAGGTTTTTAGGATGTCTGGATGCCAGGCTACTTCTGTTTATGGTGCTGGATTTTATTATTGTCAAGAGTCAAGTCTAATTACTTTTCTATGTACTGTTTCAAGCAATGCATACACTAGTTGCAAATGATGAAAGAGACTGATAAATATATTCAATAAAATGAATGAGTTTGACATAGAGAGTGCCTTAAAAAAAATCTGTAAATAATTAAAGGTCTGGCTGAATTTCCTGCTTTTATTTTATTTATACTTCTAGTAACCTACCTGTTTCAAAAGGAGAATGCACACTTTAAAGAACAATTTAATCCACGAGAGTAATGTCCTGAAGTCATACTGGTTGATGGGCTGGTCCCCCACCCCTTTCCACCATTTCCAGATACCCTGTTTTCTGCAGTGTTAGCCACTGTGTCATATTTCTTCCTTTGGGTACTTGCAATAGTTCAGTTTTAATTGGGGCTACAGGCCAATCCCTACCCTGAATATTTGTTGTAGTTTATACACATTTATTTCTATAACACCAATAGTTTGCCAAGTGCTTTACATGTAGGTAAGAAGCCCCGGTCCTAGCGATCCAAATTTGCTATCTATGCCATGAACAACTATAAAGTCGTACACCATTCGACAATGCCATTCAACACATATAACTCCCACCTAAAAATAATTTCATACCCAGCTCTGACTAGGGTTGGTTTTTCAGGAAAAGGCCAAAGGTTGGAATTTTGAGAGCACCTCACTCCTTGTCTATACATAAAAAGTGTATTGTTTTAATTATACTGATATAATTAAAGCAGTACATAACGTTTCTAGTCTGGATGCAGTTATACCAATAAAGTTTATTCCTGTACAGGAAAGAGAAGCTATGCCAGTATAATTGCACCCACACTAGGGGCTGTACTGACCTATGTCAGTTTAAAAAAAAAATCACACTTCTAGCCAAAGTAGTAATATTGGTACAAAAATTGATGTTCAGACCAGTCCTTAGGGGTGCAGGTCCCACTGGCTTTGGAGTACAAGACTCTCAGTGAGTCTTGTGCTGACCTGAGATATTTATGTGCTTTTGCAAATCCCATCAAGTAAATACAAAGATTTTGAAACTCACCCTGAAAAGCAGAAACCTCTTGCCCTGTAGGGAATGAATTTCAGAAGGGAGGGTTTGAATAGTAAACAACCTGCTTTAGACATGCAAACAGCGTCTGACACCTCACTTACCAGAAGAGATTTTAATGGCTTGGGGGAGTGATATAGTGGGAGGGAGGGAATGAGAGCGTTCACTGGGGTAGCTTCTTGTTATGTTTGTTTTAAAACACCTGTTTCTTACTTTCATGACCCTTCAATAGAGCAGCAGAATTTCTGCAGACTCACCTAAGTGTTTCCTTTCTAAGCTGGATTTTTCTTCCTACTTTCTCTTGCCTTGCTAACTTTATTGTGGGCAAAGTTTTGCTGCATTTTGATCTTTTTCTCCCCTTTTCACATTGCAATAAATATTATTCAATTCAACAAATGCATACAAATGGTTTCCATTAGAATTTTAATCTACTCTCAAAATGAAAGAAAAGCTTAATATAAATCTTTTTTTTTTAAATTACAAGAACACAAATTCAGACAGGGATATCTCCACCTAGACTGAGCTGAAGAGTTCACAGTCTGCTGTCCTCGCTCATAAATTAATTGAGGTCTCTTGCTGCTGTAAATGAACAGTGCACCCAGGAAAAGATCATATCTGTCAAGATTGCAGATTGGTTTCTATCAGAGTTTGCAAAAGTCAGAGCTTACAATGCCTTCATTATGTCGATGAGAATGGCCTCCCAACTGGAAAGAAATGCATGTTTTGTGCTGTTGGGCCAAGATTTACAGAAAGCAATTTTCCTCCATGCTTGAGATATGACAACCCTTCTGAAAAATGTCATTTCACAACTTCTTTCATTCGTTCACCTTTTTACTGACAAATGTATATTCTTTCAGCTCTGTGTGTATGCAGCAACCATGACATTTAATGGCCAAGTAAGGTTAATCATAGGTGAGTGCATATACCTTATGGATATTGCAGGCTGCACTGCTTTCACTGCCATGTCGCCAACTTAAAATAAGAGCAGCTTTGGGCAATCTGAGCACGTACATATCATTCCAGGTTTCACTGAAAATTTAGAATTAAAGGGGTTTTCAAAAAGTTTTCAACTCCAGCTGAAGCACTCACAAACTCCCCTCAAAACTCAAAGCCAAGGAAAATATGTGGCCCCTAAATCCTTTTGTTTCTGTCCCTTTGACTTGCCACACTGCTGTTTAAATGCACAAGAGTCCAACTGAATGATGGAGCGTCTTTCTTGGCTTTTTCCTTTCTTATTAGGGCATATGTACAGTGTAATTAGCCACCTGTGACGGACCCATGCCAACTGCCTGTATTTGTGGGGCTTAGGTTGCGAGGCTGTTTCTTTGCAGTGTAGACTTCTGGTCTCTGGCTGAAGACCCAAAGTTACTGGTATTGCCACTAGCCACTCCAAATAAATTCCTCTTCCCACTCCGAAAATAATCCCACTATTCTTTTTGCTTATTATAACTTTTATCTTCCTAGATCCCTTTTTATTTCCCCACCTCCAATTGGTGGTCATGACACCTTTCTTTTTAGTATCATCTGTGAATTTCATTCACCTTTTATTTACTCTCTTTTACAGATAATTAATGAGCATGCTAACTAAAACTGGATCTCATTCAGAGCTTTGATACTTCCAACTTTGCTTCAGGATGTAAACCTATCACTAGCTGCCTGCAATCAGGGAACCATTGTCCTGATGTTATAATTATTTATCACACCGTCATCTGAAACTGTCCACCTCTGGAAACAGAACACTTGACTAGATGGGCAATTAGTATGCTTAGCACACCTAGTTAGGTGGAACTATTCCTGTTCCCGGAAAACTCCTCTAAAGTACACCTGGCCTATGGAGTCGATAAAAGTCCCAACAGTACCAACAGCTAGTGGCAATTGTCTTTTACTTCAAGTCATGACAGTGTTTTTGGAGCAGAAAGTCACTGAGGTTTAGTCTACATTATCACTTGTTAGTAAAAACTTTTGTCAGTCAGGGATGTGAAAAAAAACCACGCTCCTGACCAACATAAGTTTTGCCAATGGAAGTGCCGGTGTGGACAGTACTAGAACAGTGGGAGAGACTCTCCTGTCAGCAAAGAGCAGCTACACAGGATACCTTATAGCAGGACTACTCCACACGCAGCCCATGGTGCAGTTTGGGTTTACACGGGGCTCAATACGCAGCCTCCGGTCCATTTGTTTGCAGCTCGTGGTGCAGTTTGGATTTACGTGGGGCTCAACATGTGGCCCGTGGGTGGGATCCTTTGAACATATCCTCTATTGGGAACATGCTCCACAACGGCGAGGAGTCTCCCAGGCAGGATGAGCACTGAAAGATGCAAGTGGACGGGCTGACTGGAACAGGCAGGTTCAGGGTGTCGGCGTTTCTAGACCCCAGGGAGGAGGTGCCAGGAGCGCCAGAGCATACTGGGAAGTGCTGGCTGCTTAGCCTTGTGGGCAGAACCTGAGAAGTGCTGACTGGCTCATACTAGCCATGTTTGGGTCTGGCGCTGCAGCTTAAGGCTTAATCTTTATATTCATGCCCATCAGTGGGAAAAAAGCTATTTGCATGTATATTTGCAAGTATATGCCACCACACCTAAGTTGCGGCCCTCAGCATGTGCTGAGAGTATTATTGTGGCCCCCGGGGCCACCAAAGTTGAGTAGCTCTGCCTTATAGCAATACAGCTGTGCCACTGTATGGTCCATAGTGTAGACATACTCTGAGTTTTCTTGTCCATGTTGCAAGTTGGTGATTAAGCACACAATCATCATGAAATTGGGGTCTTTCTCTAATCGCAGATTCACAAGAATGGCTTGAATTTTCTTGTCCATCCTCCCATTATTTTTAAAGGGATTTTTTTTTCTGGTTGAAACTGGTTATTAATTAATTCTAATCTGAAAAATACCACTCTCAGTAGCGTCTAGCCATAAATGAACCGGACAGCATGGATCATGCAAACTTGATTGGAGGGGATTATGCACTCCAACAGTAGTTAGAAGCTAGAAATGGAAGAGGTTCTCTAAGTTTCCAGAACAGTGCCAGTGAAGAAAATTATAAAAGAAATGTACGCTGCATGGAATAAAATGTGTGTCAGATACTGCCCTTTTTCTAGAGATGGTGCTTGCAAATATACAATCGGAATTTGTCATCCACAAGGGAACCTGTAACAAGTATACTTTTATTCAGGGTTACACTGGTAACATACAAGCCAGAAATATCAGACAGGAAGTCCATTTGGAGCAATGAATCTTCGGTCTTGCCTGAGCAGAGATGAAAACTGAAATATCATCCAAGTTCAGTAGAGGGTGATGCTTTAAGTTCGGCATTAAAATGTGCTGGCAGAAGGTCAAATAGCAAGTATTGTGCCTGCCCATCTCAATTCAGATTTATTCAGTAACTGGGAAATGCATGCACCTCAGCTGTGCAAAGGGAGGTGACTTCACTTAGCACAATGATGTCTCAGAAGGCTAATTCTCTATTTAGTTTGATAAACTATTTTGCTGAGCAAGCAGTTTTTCCTCTTGCTGGTGGGTAATGAGCTTAAATGCATGATCTGTGCTGACATTAGGTCTTTCAATGAGTCCAGAAAGCTGCTTTTGCTTTGTAGAACATACAGACTACTGATATGCTGGGAATGGGAGAGGTTATAGAATTAATGGAACCAGTTAATCAGGGCTGTGCATTTAAATAATCAACACTGAAGTTAATGAGAATTACTGTATTATATGTAACTGATACATGTCTCAGCTGTGAGTACAATTCCCTTACTGACATTAAGGGGAGAGAGAGAGGGAGATTTAGGACTGCAGTGTGTTTACTGACTAATGGAAGTCTTAAAAACAATGTGGTACTAAAAACTACACATACTGCCTTTGTCCAATCTTTGACAAACTTCTCCCCTACAATCCAGTGTTCATAAAGAGTATGTTCACTTTATTTAAAATTACCTAACCGTATTCTGACCAATAAATTACACACAGTGAATCTTAAATATTTCATCAAGAACAGTGTGCACTATTTTAAAAACTTAAAAAAAGCGAATAGTCCTTCAGCACCTTAGAGACTAACAAAAAATGTAGATGGTATCAGGAGCTTTCGTGGACACAATGCACTTCATCTGAATGAAGTTAAGGGGTCCAGGATAAGGATGTTAAATTGCGGTTAACTGACTAGTCGAGTAGTTGATGGAATTTCCATCAACTACTCGACTAGTCAATAGGCACTTCTGCAGTCCTCCTTTGAAATGTACAAGAGCCCTCGCTGACTCCAGGCTGCATGCAGCATTTAGCCTGCTTTGAAATGTACAAGAGTCCCCAGCAGGGGCTCTTGTGCATTTCAAAGCCGTGGAACCCGGGGTCAGCAGGGTACTCCCCAGCTGATCCCGGGTTCTGCATGGCACTTTCCCAGAACCCGGGGTCAGCTGGGGAGTCCCCAGCTGACCCCAGGCTCCACAGCATGTCAGCGTTTCAATGGGGAAGCGGGCGGGCAGGGGAAGGGGAAAATCGTCTAGTCGACTGATAAACATTTACTTATTGGATCCTTGACTAGTCCTTAACATCCTTAATCCAGGGTACAAATAGAGAAAGAGGGGATGCGGAGGGAAAGGGGGAAAATGGGGAAAAAATATTGTCAATTAAAGTGTCCATGCTAAATGAGGCTAATAGAGTGAGTTCTAAATATTCTAAGGACCTTGTGCTTAGCTTTTTACATCAGTAGTGTGTGGAATGTAGTGGCCCATCCAGTTAAGGTCTTTGTTTAAACCTCTACGAAAGGTGTAATAAAACAAAGTTCTGCAGCTTGTCTCTCGTGATTGCTTTTAGATCCATTAGTGAGTGCCTCGGCAAGTTGAAATTTTCCCCAACGGATTTCTGTGTGTTACCGTTACAAATATCTGATTTGTGTCCATTAATCCTCTGTTGTAGAGACTGTCCAGTTTGGCCAATATACGTGGCAGAGGGGCACTGCTGACACTGGGTGGCATAGATCACATTGATAGATGTTCAGTTATAGGATCTTCTGACGTGGTGGCTTTTGTGGATAGGTCCTGTCTCATTTACATAGACACTGTAATTGACAATATTTTTTCCCCTTCTCTCTCCCACCCCATCTCTGCTATTTATTTGTATCCTGGACCCCTTAACTCTACTCATCTGAAGAAGTTGGTTGTGTCCACAAAAACTCATGATGCAATCTACATTTTCTGTTAGTCTCTAAGCTGCTGCAGGACTATTCACTGTACATTTTTTCAGTTACAGACTCACATGGCTGCCCTTTGACACTATTTTCAACTTTACTTTCTTCATCATAGCTTACTGACCTAAAACTTTTATAGCATAGAGTGTGTGCTAAGTGCAAGATTATAAAAAAGCAACTACTGCCTCAAGCAGTGTATTTCAAAATCCTATCAGCCAGAAACACTTGTATTTATCATTTTTCTTTCCTCACCTTTTCCTTACTGAGGAATTTTGCATGAAAACAGGATCTTTATTTCTCAAGATTTCATCAGTTCCTACCACAGACACACAATTCTATGGATACCAAATGTGTGGGATGTTGCATACATAATGTGGCACACTTGACAACAAACCTTATGGAATTAAGATAAAATTTACTGAATTAGGGTTAATACATTTGAGGGGTACATTATATTAAAATGCAATTGCATTATTGGGGCAGTATATGTACCTTCCCCAGTTGGGAGGGGGATAATCATGCACTTCCTCTTACCAATCCTTTGAAGCTACCTGGAGAGGTTTGCATACACACGTTCAAACTGGATTCTTCAGGGACAAACAAAGAAAGAGTTTTTGGATAGATAGCCTGGTTTTAAACAGGCTAAGGACCTTCTTTATCCAGCAAACTGATGGGACCTCTGGGTCTGGAGGGCCCCCATCCTTAGGGAAGGATATAAAGGACTAGGCCTACAGAGGTCTCAAGACTGGAGGCTTTTTCTGAGCTGAAGGTCTGTTGAACTTGTAACCACAAAGAAAAAATGGTTACACACCTTTTGTAAGTGTTGCTCTTCAAGATGTGGTGCTTATGTTTATTCCAAGTAGGTGTGTGCACACACCTCGGATGGATTTCCCTAGCAGTATCCATCGCATCAGCTAGGAAGCCCTGTGGACTGATGCCTTCATGGATTTGTATATAGGTCATTTCTGACCCACTGCCTCATTAGTTTCTCCTTGCCAGATACTCTGACCGATGGGAGGTGGGTAGGTCTTGGAATGGACATGAGCAACCTCTCTCACTGAGTTCTCTTCTTTGAGCAATTACTCATGGCAATTCTAAGTAGGTGACTCCCAAGCAATCCCCTGGAGGAGGCAGCAAGGTCATGACCTGGGAAACTAGGAGCCTGACAGTATGTGTCCTTGCTGAATGAACCGAGGGGAAATACATGTGTAGTCACACTGGACTGCAACACCTATGACTAGAGGGGGAATAAGATGGACAAATAACTTAACTTCTTTATTCTTCAGCTGTGCTTTTGGACAAAGGTGTAAGCAAAGCCCGAAGTCTTATCTGGCAGACTGATCTCTCTCCCATATGTTATTTACTTCATTCTCCATCTCTCCCAGTCTTCTAAGATGCCATGCTGATACCTTATTAAGTCTTTGACACATCACCCACTCCTCAAGGAGAACTGAAATCAGGCTTAAAAAGTTGGTTGGTTTTGTCCTTTCCAAAATATATTAATTTGTTTTTAAGCCTATCCTCATAGTTTGTTAATTTAGAATCCTAAATGGTGTTCTATCATTTAAAAAATATTCATGTTTTTTCTCTTTAAGAAAAGCTCTTCTGCTCTCAGCTCTCCAGTGTGAAGAAGGGGGATGGGAAGAATGTCTAGGAAGATAAATTTAAAATATTTGTGCTTGGCACATGAATATCCGATTGATTTATGCAATGTATGCACATAGCTAGAAGGGGATGAGCTATTTCCCTATCTTTTATGTCCTCCGCTCAGCACCTCTGTGAATGCTGCTATAGCCCATCTCTCCCAAGGAAGAAGCTTAGCATTGATTCAAAGCTAATTTTAATAAGCAAGTTTTTGTGGGGTTGGCATTGACTAGGTTACTCAGATCTCAGGTATTTTCAAATATACCCTTCATAGAAACTCACATATGTTTCATGAGAGCTAGATCCCATTTAATAGTTACTCAGAGTTTTGTGAGCTGCTCAAAACATTCTCAGAGTGCTTCCACCTGTCTCTAGATATAACTATTCTGACCTTGATAGTGGAGAAGACAGAAGGAACCATTACTTCAGAGCACTGAAGAACCCTGGTGTCGCTACTACACAAGCCTGAATGGATACAGTGGAACTTGGGGTATCCTGCAGAGATATTATAACTGTGAAACTGGCACACTTATACAGCCTCTTTCACAAAAGGAACTCAAAGCCACTATTTTACAGGCAAGAAAACAAGTGCAGAGGTCAAGAAACTTGACCAGTCAAAAGCTGGTAACAGATGCACTGTCTTCAGAGTTCTAGTCTAGTATTCTAATCTAGCCATGCTTAATCCCCAAATGGTGAATGGACACAGTGAAGGAAAATAATCTGTCCCTCGCCCAAAATTCATATTGGGGCCACTATGAGCATCTCACTGTGCTCCTCCCAGTCCTCCCAAATTATTTCTCTGCGCTTCTTCCATATGGCTCTTTGTAGTTAGAGAGCTTCCCAGTTGTATCTGCTAATCACCCTCTCCTTCAAATTACCCAGGGTACATCTACACAGCAGCGTTATTCCAGAATAACTAACGTTATTCTGAAATAACATACTGCACGTCTACACTACAAGCCTTTATTCTTGTAATGTCAAGCTGGCGGACTTCTTAATCTGATTCATGGTCACCCTCATTTTACAAGAGAAGTCGAAGGACTAGTGCTCTTCCTTCAACTTCCTGCTGTATAGACAGTGCCAAAAGCCAACTTAAACTGTTTTAACTTAAGCTATGCAATTGACATAGAGCTAAAGTCAGAATAAGCTATGCTACTTCAGCTATGTAGATGCCCCATCCCCCCACCTGGCAGTCTTTGTGTTATGGCATGCAAGCTCTTTTGGTCCAACCATATTTCAAAGCATGTGTAGATCTGCAGTGTTAGCTAAGTAATAAATAACATTGAGCCCACACACAGTTATACTTTTACAAACATTTTAACTTAAATTATTTACAGCATTGAAGAAATAATCTGTCCCTCGCATCAAAATTCATAGAATCCTGAATCGGGAGTAAAGAATTAGTTTCAGAATTGCATTTTTTCACCCATAGGCAACACTAGCAAGTTCTACTTTAACTATGATTAAACTTGTTTAGCCAGTGCACATTCTGCTGAAACATCTCTTCAATTATACTTGGTATCTGAAATAACATTTCTCTGCCATCAACCAAAAGGCTTGTTAAACCAAGCATCATTTTCTCCACTCTTGCATTTACCCCTCCTTCACAGTGGAGGAGTTTGAATAACCATGTCAAAACCTAGCTATAGCTTGCAGGCTCCTGCACTGTGATGACATTCACTAGCTGAAAAGGGTTGGTCACTACTTCTAAAACAGCCAGAAGGGAAAGGGATTAAGTTCTGACATCCTCACTCATGGTGTGGAAGACAGTGTGAAAAACACTGTCAGATCCCACAAGAAGCAGCATGCTGTGCTACTGGTAGTTTGCAGCTCTGGGCCACAAGAACTCTAAGGAGTGTAGTGTAATTTTGTAATCTCCTCCTAGATTAATTTGAAAACCCAGATTCAGTGTATATAGCTTTTGGAAGTTCCTCTCATTTCTTCTATGCTTCAGTAGCCTTAACTTTTTATCTTTAGGGTAGATATAAACTCTTTTTCAAAGCTTTGAACTTCTTGAAAACTGAGAATGCCCCCCCTCGCCTCCCCTCCCCAAATAAAGTCTCAATCTGCCTTCCTTAATCACAGCTCTTGGCTCTTTTTAGAGGCTTCCTTTCCAAACACCAGGCTCCACTGCACAGCCTGTCTCCTCTGCTGCAGCTTTCAAACAGATTTTTTTCACCAAATTGGAACAGACAGCCCATACTGGTTGACATGCGTTTGCAATGCTTGCTGCTCACATCAGAAAATAACTAGCCAAACTGCCTACACTCCTAGACAGTGTAGCCACTGAGTAGAGGAAAAGGGACAAGCACGCACCTTAGATAGGACCAGTTTGAAAGTGAATGTGGGAGAAGCAGTAGTTTTATGTTTTTATAAGCGCCTAGACTGAAAGCTCCAAAACATAGAAATAAATGAGGAAATATGAAATACTTCAGCATATAACTTGCTTTAATATAAGGAAATGCAAGAGACATCTGGGTGTCCTATTCTAACTCAAATGCTAATTATGGAATCTTATTCATTTGGACAGATCTGTCTTTTTCTACACCAAGCTAAAATAAGTTCTGTTTGCCTGCCCAATGGAGATCGCTATGCCTTATCTTTAAATGGTAGTGCTTTGGTTTTTTCACTTTTCTAGACTAGGAGGCTTGTTTGAATATTAAACAAAATAAGCCCCACTGTATTGACAAGCTCTCAGTGCTATACACAGTGCCTAAATCTACACTGGCACTTCACATAACTTTCTGGCTCACAGGTTTGAACTTTCCCCCCTCTCACCCAAAGCATAGCAAGTTACAAGTGTTGTAAAGCACCAGTGTGAACCAGGCTACAGTGTGTTAACTACCCCTTCATGGAGGTGGTTTACATAGAGCACTAGGAGAGTGCTCACACTTGCTGGGGGTCACACTTTCAGTTTAAAGCAGTGCCACAGCGGCGCTTACAACTTTAGAGTGTAGACAAAGCCAGTGTCTTTGATTTTATGAGAATCTACACATGGGGCAAAAGCATGAACTAAAAGGGCTGTGGCTTTTTCCCTTGTTGGATAGATAAATAATGTTAGCCTAAGCTAATTTTTACAGCACATTTAAAACCAGTTTAGGATATATTGTTTCAGCTCCAGCATGTGGACAGGGCCTTGAATCAGAACACATTTACAACAGTGCTTGGAGAGAAGGCAGTTATGATCATTATTTTCATACCAAGCATCTGTTGGAGCAGGGGTGGGTAAGATACACCCGGGGGGGGAGAAGGGGGCTGGATCAGGCTGGCCAAGCCTTTCAATCCAACCCACAGCCCATCCCACTGGACGCACGGGACTCAGAGCAGCTGGATGCTCCATCTGTCTCTCTGCACTGGGGGTAGGCAGAAGCTTCATGCGCTGCAAACCTCCTCCTTCACTCAACACCCTCTATATACCCCTATCCCCTACCTCAAGCTCCCTTCTGTGCCCAAACTCTGTCCCAGACCCTGCACCCTGTCCATAGAAAACTGTAGCCCATGACCACTTAAAATTTTGCAGTAGCCCCCATTAAAAATTATTGCCCACCCTTGTGTTGGAATCAAGAAGGCATTTAGCCTCTATGTCCATACAGGCCCCAATTCAGGAATGCATGCTAACACTGCTTAATTTTAAGTATTTGCATAAGCCCCATTTACTTGAATGAGACTTAAGCACGTACTTAAAGTGCTATCCTGAAAAGGTGCATAAAATATTGCACTCTCTGTTGTAAGGCACTCATTCACTTTGGTTTATAGGGAGCTAACTTATTATGGAGGAAGACTGGGATTTGTCTTGAATTAAAGCAGTATACTACACACTACTGTCAAAAGCAGGAGTCTAGACAAAAAACGAATAATTACAATGTAAGAGCATTTTGCTATACACTTTTTATATATCAACCCACAAAAAAACCCAAAACTTTTGTTCAGCTTTAAGCATAACAAAAGCCATCATAGATTTCCGTAATCTTTCCGTAAAAATGAAAGAATCATATCCCATTGTCAGTCAGATGTAATTTAAAGACCACAAAGGACAAAACCATAAAATCAGATATTCAGGATTTCTAGTAGAAACTCAGTCATTCAGATTATTGGCCAACAGCCAGTTATATAGTAAAAGCTAATATTATAATTTGCTATTATCCAAACATAATGGTCTAAATACAGTCTCTTTTTTTAAAAAGGAAATTTGTAGATTAATCCTGGATTCTGACTATGGAATTCTCTCTAGTCACATTTGACAATTCTTCCAAGAAAGAAACCACCCCATTATATAAGTTCATCATTATTAGGTTCTTTATTGCTTGTTATTAAAATGCCATATTGTGCACACCACAGAACAACAATTGTAATCTTAATCAGTACTGGTTACCCAAGAGGCTGCTGATTGGTAGTAACAGCTGATTAAATATTTGAGGGAAAAGAGCCTGTATGTAGCATGGTTTCACATAAGCTGGCAGAAAAGCTTCCTTGGGTGTGTTGAGATCTTTTGAACTCTTACATGAAGGAAATGGAACACACACTGGCTTTTAAAAAGGGGTGGATTGGGACAACCACAAGATATCCCAGGATGCAATATTTAATAGTTGCTTTTTTCTATCCATGTTGTGCTGACTAGGAACATCATTCTTGTTCTGTTTAGAACTTTGTTTTATTCTAAGGAAACAAAATGGAATAAACTATGCAAACAAAGGAAGCAGCTGCAGGTAACCCCTTTCGTGCCTCACTTTTGTGGAGTGTAGACAATGGTAACACACTGACTGAGGACAGGGTTTTTTGAGTCTTTAAACTTACACAAAATATTTGGCAGCTGTTAATTCCCATTCCCATTCTTGCCTTCCTCCTGAAAATCTAACACAAGTACAAAACAAGTCAGCGTAATTAAATTGCTCTCTTGCTTGTGTTTTCCATTTTAGTGCTGCCCCTTTGCTGAACAGTTCACAGAAAGAGGGTGCCCTCATTGTTACTTATTGGTGATGACAGGCAGCAACAGTGCTCTCAGATATAGTCCCATTATGCCACAATTATCTAGTCATGCCTTAAAGGCACAAAGCTACTCAAGACTTCTTCCTTCTGGAATACTTCCCCTAAAGGCAACCAGTTCAAAGTATACCCCCTATTAACTGGAACACTGACATCTTCAAAACATTTCTGGACAGCATAATTCCACTCCTCTTGCAGATCTATTCCCTTAGGAACTAAGCTGCTATGATTAAGCTCCTACCACAGCAAAAATCAAACATTTCATTTTTACATATTTTGATTAACCATATGCTTCATTAAAGCCTTCACTGCCATTTAACAACAGCTACAAATGCCAGAGATATTGTTTCTCTGAATAAAAATAAGACACAATTCACCACCAGTTTCTCTTACAACCACTCTCCCCAATTCCCTAGAGCTTGAGCAAAAAAACCCCTGAGCTTTTACAAAAGGACATATTAATTTAAACCATAACTGGGGTTACTATGGCAATGAGAATCTATCTTCCTCATGCCCTATTGAGGCCCACATTTCAGTAACTTAGAGCGTAAGGTCTTACAACAGATTTGGAGAAATACTTGGACAAAAAGCAAATTTTACCTCCATTCTGAGTTTGCAGGAAGGAGTTTGCATCAAGCTCATCATTACACCTGATTTTCAAAGGGAGAGAAATTCTAAAACCTCACCAGAATTGACTCTTGTAAAATGAACCTTCTGAACCATCACCCAGAAAGAAAAATAAGACATTAACTGTGCAGAATCCTTTTCCCTACCTGTAGGGAGGACAGTAGCAGGTTAGAAGGTCCTCATCAGCTGTGGTACTCTCTCAAGCTTTAATGAGTCTTGTTATGGGTACCCACAACAGACAGAACAAAAACAAACAAACAAACCCATCTGGATTACAAAACAGCCTTCTAGCAACTGAGTACAGCACTCTGCAGTCTTGGGGGGAATTCTGCAATTTTACTATGGCTCCAAATGCAATAACTTCAGAATTCCCCAGGACTAATCTGCTTCTTCAGACCTCTGATTGTTTGCTAAGTAGCTAGGTTCTCCCTCTTTCCTGTTTTCTGGGAGTTTGCTTTAGTTCTCAGTACCTACCCTTTACACCTGTGTGAGATAAAGTAGAGAATTAACTTGCTGTTTACTGGTGATCAAGATAGGGACTCTGCACCTGGTCTTATTTCCCTTAGGAAAAATACACTCACATACTGCTTTAAGAATAGTGATAGAAATGTAGCTGTGTTAGTCTGGTGTAGCTGAAACAAAATACAGGACTATGTAGCACTTTAAAGACTAACAAGATGGTTTATTAGATGCTGAGCTTCACGAAAGCTCATCATCTAATAAACCATCTTGTTAGCCTTTAAAGTGCTACATAGTCCTGTATTTTGATACTGCTTTAAGGACTGAGTCCAACAGCTACAGTTCTTTTCTTGCCAATTCTCACCAGCTTAGAACCCTTGGCAAGATTTATTAGTTGATGAGTTGCTGTCTTTTCTGATGTTGCAAGCTTGGAGCATTCATTCTGAGCAATGTACCTGAGAAGCCTCTATAATAGGCCCTTCCAAACTTTTCCTGCAATAACAATGGTCATTTTGGTAACAACAGCCATCTCACTTGGCCACAGTACTTCTCTCTCAAGTGTGGTTTAAAGTCTTTCCAGTATACAAAGCAAGAAAGTCACATTATTGCACAACCAAAACTACTTATCCTGAAGGTTATTGCTGTGGTACAGCAAGCCATAGTATGAGCTGCCACCATCCTCTTCATCCTTGATGAGTCTTTGAGAACACGATATTGCTAGTTTCTTAGATTTTTTTTTCCAGTTTTACAGTGCGCACGTCAAACATAAGGGGGGCAGGATTTACTATAGATTAAGGTAGTTTTAACCTATATGCCCAAAATGCACTGAATCCTATTTATTTCAGTGACTGTCTCGCTTTCCAGCCAACACTGCTCAAGGTACCATTAAGGAGGGGTGGCCAAACTGTGGCTCATTAGCCATGTGGCTCTTTGACAGTTAAAAGTGTGGCTTGTGCAGCCCCCTATGCCTCCCTGTTCTCAGCCTACCAAACTGTTTGGAGGAGCTTGGGGCTTCTGCCCTCTGGCAGGGTGGTGGGCTAGGGGCTTCTGCCTAGCAGAGAGGAGGGGCTCAGGGCTTGTGCCCCATGGGAGGGACCTATAGGGAGCTCACGACTTTAGACCTACTCTGCTGATGCTGACAGACCACATGGCTCTACAGGACAGAATCCCTGAGCCCACCACCCCACTGGCTAAAGCCCCAAGCCCTGGGAGAGCAGGTGTACCCCAGTTCTCAAACTTCTGAAGATTGTCATATGTAACTTGGAAGAAACTGCTGCATGGTTAGATACAGAGGCACTGGCAGACGGGAGAGTCCTTGGCTTTAGAACTTGCTTGCTACATTGTATTCCTGAACCTACTTTTGGTGACCTTCATGATACACTACAGGACTTCATTACAGGACACAATATTAGAACTTACCCGTCTCACCAGTCTTTCTAGGGGGATTAGGGAGGAGGAGGAGGTAGGTTACAATCAGTCTTGCTTGAGATCTGGAAGGTATTTATCAAGATGTATTGTTTTGGCATCATATGCACTGAACTTTTGAGACGGGTGCAAATGGAAAAAGTAAATAAATAAAATGATCAAGTGTGGGTTTGTAAAGTGAAGTCTGACAAACTAGGGATGGTGTAAAAAAAGAGCAATGCAACTGGAGAAAGAAAACACTCAAAGGATTCACTGTCTTCTGAAAGAAATGTGTGATTCTCCTCAGCTGTGAAATGTTACACCTGTTGTAATAATTACCCACTGTAAAGTTGAAAAGTTCCTTTATGCACATTTCATGTAACAGCCTCACAGTATTACAGATGCTTGGCCCAAGAATCAAGAACTCTGATTTCACATCATCCAATTAATTATTCTCTGGATTTAGGTCACTTTATGTATGTATAGTTCCCTGACAGAAAAATAGGGATATTGCTTTCTTACAGAATTCTTCTGAGAATTTAGTTTTATATAGCACTTTGAAGATGGAAAATTCTGCTAGGGATTAAGTCTTGTTGGAATATTACAGCTAATATGCTGCACCTGGAATAAAGAGGCTGATTTTAAGTAAGTTTCCACTGGTTCAGAACACAGCCCTTCTACCTACAACAAAGTTCTTCTGAAACAAAGGAATTATCAACATCAGAGCAAGAGGTATTCTGCAGAAGACAGAAATTTAAATGCCACCTTTGCATTCCCACCCTTTGATCCTGGGCTACTCCTGGAGTTGGATAGCCCCTAGCATACTGCCCTGAGGGCCTAAGTTCCTGCATTTCCCCTAAATGCAGCACTGCATGCTGTGCCCCTATTCCCACCCATGTCCCTTATACTTGGAGGTCCTTAGAATGCAGCCTTATAAGAGTCTTCTGCCATGCTCATAATCAGCCAGTCAGAAGCAGGGCCCCTTTACACTGCTATTCCTTCAGTAAAGGGGTTGCACCAGGGATCAGCATCTTACCCAAGGTTTCTAGTAGCTTGCATTACCTGCAATATTTAACCCTTTATGATTCATTGTAAGATCTGTAGGTAACAGATCTTTACATTTAGGATCCTTCAAACAAAACTATGTTGTGTTCTTAACTCCATAGCTCTTAAGCCATGTATGCTTAGTATTGAAATGTTTTGGAAGTGAAACTTTGATTCTTCAAAAAGTTTCCTTACATTGGTCAGTTTCTTGAGTGTAAATGACTGCTAGAGTTTTTTCAATATGGTAACATGTCAAGTAGAACACATCTGGAGCATCGATAGAAGAAATGCAGTTTACCATAGTTACTCCTAGGCAATTCTGCGCCCAAAAACAAAAAACAAAAAAAACAACAACATTCTGAACACAGTATTTTAAAATTCTGCAAACTTTTGCATGTTATTTGTCAAAATGACACAACATAAACATACCAGTTTCAATTATTTTGGTAAATTTCACAATACCTGTCAGCAAGTATGTCTACAACAATACAGACTCCCCCCAGGAGTAGATAGTTAAAGGAATCTTTATGCCCACAGGGATCCTCACTGCAGGATCAAGGTATAAGTTCCCCTAAAGTAGGAGAGAGGGGCAGGAAGGCAGAAAGCTGATTAGTCATTTGAGAGAATGCATTACCTTAGTGGGCTCTGTCCCCAGTCTCTTCCCAGGGAAGGGATGGATGCTGCCTACTTCTGAGGGCAAATAAGCCCCAAGACCATCTTAGCTGTGCCTAGATCCTGTCCCTTGCTTCAGCTCCCCCTCCCCCAGGATCCTTGTCCCAAGAACTCACTACCCCCTCACTGTGCTCAGGACACAACACTATATTCTTGCCTCCCCTCTCCCTCCAGGCTCCACTTCCAACCCCCAGCTTTCACCACCATTAAGGACTCTCTGCTTCCCCCAGAACTACCACCATTGGAGTCCCTATACTCGCCTCTCCCACACTGACTGGCCCCTTCCTTGCCTGCCCCACCTTCAAAAAGAAACTGACCACAGGAGCCACATTGGGAGAATCCTGGCTCCTGGAGAATGGATCCTGCCTTCACAATGCTGCAGGAAAGAGCTCCACTTCTAGCATATGCTGGGAGCAGACCCTTTGGTTCCTCCCTAAATGGTGCCTTAGCAAACTCCCTGAAGCTTCCTCACAGCAGCAGAGTAAGGAGCATGCACTGGGGCTGTTTCCCAGTGAGGAGCACAAGACAGAACCTGCAGCCCCCCTCTCCTCCAGATATGGACTTGGTAGTGGTGCTGCATCTGATCACCTAACACAGCAAAAAGGCTGGGCCTGTCCTAGAAATATCCTAGGGCCTTGCCCCTCCATGCCAGGCACACTGCAATAGTGAGTGAAAAGGACAGAGCCTCGCATACACTCCAAGCACCACCCATCCTTCCTCCCGAGGTGGTGATTTACATCTCTCCCAACTGCTCCCAAAGCCCAGACCACCACACTGATTCAGGACTGCTGCCAGGAAGGGGTACATGACCTCTCTTTCAGCTTCCCTGTCACAATCTATTATTCTATGAGAAAACAAAACAATCTGCATGTGACATGAATTCTGCACCTGTGCAGAACTCCCCCAGGAGTATACAGTTTATAATTAGCACAACTATTCTTCATTTGGAAGTCAAAGGAGAGATTTCATGTTTGTGTTTACAAATGCATTTCTTTCTGGATTAAAGGACTGTAAGCAAATATCCATCCTACTCCAAGCAGGATACAAAAGCTTGATATAGTCTAAATGCCTTTTTAGTGTTTGCATTTATTGTTAAACAGCACATTAACATCAGACTAAGAGTATCTTCAGCTTGGCTTTTGTAGCATCCTTCCAATCTGCCCTTTTCTCTTCCTACACCTTTAAGTATGGAGTCGGCTTGGAACTCATAGGACCTACCTGTCTACATGAATAAACTGAAGTTACTTTGCAAGGTTTATACAGGATTCTAACATCTTACATTAGAGTGATTCAGCAGAAGAGGCCCAAGAATTTCCCATAAGAATGACTATACTGGGTCACCTCTGTCACACATTCCCAGCCCCTGACAAACAGAAGCTAGGGATACCATTCCTACCCATCCTGGCTAATAGTTACTGATGGACCTATCTTCCATGAATTTATTTAGTACTTTTTTTGAACCCTGTTAAAGTCCTGGTCATCCTATTACTTGGTGATTCTGATTCAAATGTTTTGAGAAATGCACTACAAAAAACTAATGTGTCCTGAAACTAAGAACTTCTTGATGTTAAAATGTTCTGGTTTAAAAATGGAGGGACGAACAGGTGTTCGAAGATGTGCAAGAGAAAAGTAATTTGTCAGACCATTTATTCACTCTGAAATTGAGCTCAATTGTTAAAGATCATTTTACCACTATTATGTCTTTTCTGTTTGACATGATCCAAATACCACAGAACAATAAATATATGGTCCATGAGAGACTGAGAACGCCTAGTGATAATATTTACAACAATTGCATGTTAACATTCAAAAATTCATTGTTGTAGTAGCTACAAGAGATTTCCCCGCAGTTATCAACCCAAGATAGTTTGACATACCCTTTCCACATTACCTCTTACAAACTGGGAAAAAAAATGGAGCTCCCAGTTCAAACCATTTTTGAGAACTGAGGCAGGGATAGGAAAAATTAGAATGTGGTTTCTGAAATAGTCAGTTCAATCCATCTCAAAATTAACATACACAAAAAGTCTCTTTTGGCATTAGACCCCGGACAAATTTCAAGTGAAAAACAACTGTGGAAGCTTGGAGGCAGTAAGGGAAAGGTCATAAATGACCAATATCTTAACAGTGTACCATCAGCGCAGCCAACAGCCACTGTAGGCTCGGGGGCCAGCTGTGGGGGGAGTCTGGCTCTGTGCCCTGGATGAGGTGGAGCCTCGGGCAGAAGGGGTGCAGTCAAGGGTAATCAGTCTTTAGCACTGCCCAGAGCGTGGCGCTAGACCCTCCTGCCCAGCCCTCATAGTGGCATGGAGCAACGCTCCCATGGCAATTCAAAGGGGTCTGGGCCTCTGGTTGCCACTACTGCCTCAAGAGCAGCAGCGGTGTCCGGGAGCTGCGGGCCTGTTTGAAACACCGGGCCCTCATGCAGTTGCCCCAAGCTTCCCCGGCAGCAGACCTGTGCTCCATAATGTCCCTTTAAGAAACAAGTGGTTTTTGAACATTACACTTTGTCATGACATAACAAATGTACAAAATATGCTTTGCATATGATTGCAAAAACAGCAGCACTCTGGAGGCCGGCACATACTGTAATATAATAATAACGAGTCTACTTCAGCATAGCAGATTTTAATAATACTTTAATAGTGCTGGTAGGAAGCCAAATTACATAACGTCCCAAAATACAGACCAGAAAACCTTTACAGAAAAAATAAAAGCTTACAGAAATAATCATATTTAAAAAAATATGATTACCTATGAGATAAAAACATCTTCTAAACAAAGCCATTAGGCATACTTAATTTAAAAAAAATCAAATTAAAGAAAAGGCACTCAAATCTAGTCCCAACCCTCAAAATAAAATTAAAAAGGATATTATTTTATGCAACATTTTTGAAAATGAAGGCACTGTGCCAGCGTTAAAAAACAAGCTAAAATCACAATTACTACTTTTGGCAGACAACCTCAACATGCTTTGAATCTCTTTAGTTTCTCTTGGAGGACAAAAAATGATTCAGTTACCTTACAGGTTAATTCTGAGAGTGAACTGTGTTGGATTATCTAGTAGTCTTCTAAACTGAATTCAAGAGAATATTCTCAAAAAAATAGACACAGACACCATATATTACTATGTAAGACAGCAATTAAAAATCACTGCAACAGTATATTTTGACACCAAAATATTTTAAACTGTTGTAACAAATTTTAACTAGAATATTATAGTGCTGTTGTAGACTGAATATCAATAGTTGCATGGACATCTTACACTTTATATGGATTAGCTATGTAGATACCTACATTGAATAAGGATAGAGCTATATATGTAAGTGAGATTTTCCAGCATATTATTGTCTACAATAGACTGTCTACAATAATTCGGACTCCATTTAATAGAGCAGGTGACAGACGCAGTAAGAATCAAACCATTTTCTTGTAGTACAAATCCAATATTATGTTTCCTCTATATAGTTCCAGATTTCAAAACAAGCTTAAAAAAATATAGCAACTAAAAGTTTAGATGTAGATTCTATATCACAAGACTGACAGAAAAATTTGAGGCCTTATATTCTTTAGATGACTACTTTAGCTGTAGTGGCTATTAAAAAGTTGTGTGTAACTTCAAGATGAAAGGCATTAGCAGCTTCTCAGAAAGGGATAATCACAATCTTCTAGAGATTTAATGAGACGTAACTCACAGAGGCTTTTGACTTGGTCTGCCGTTAATTGAATCAAAGTCAATGATGATCTTATTGCACTTTGGTTTGAATTTCCTGAAAATAGGATAAAAATAAAGGATAGATATTAGCCAGTGAGTAGTTAAATATTTTGTTTGCTTTGGCTCCAACTAAATTTTTTGAAGAAAAAAATTTCCTTGGATTCACTTAGCGTTTTATCTCTATAGGAGCCAATTATAGTGCACCATACTGAGAGAAACCCGGACAAGAAAGACTAAGACAAAAAGACACATGGGGTTGTTTAGTCTGTATGTTCTTCAGCTATTGGAGTTCATAAATTACCCAGGAGTCAAAGGATTTCTAACAACTTAGCTGTAGGAGGTGGCATCATGTTACCAGTTTTTCTGCAAAATTTGATCTCTTTTCTTTCCTGCCAAGTTTTAACAGGAAACTTTCAAAGTTTACTTCAATACTTTTTTGAGCAAAGGGAATAAATTGCAATATGCATTGTAAAAGAAATAACTACAATGGTTAAGAGGGAATCATTTAAAAAGTATAACTTTGGAATTATAAAATTAATATTTCCACAAAATGCATTTTTTTACACCATTAGAGCATCTGCTACTGCAATTAACAAGGAAGGTATTTGGGGACCAAATATTTAATTTATAATTACAAATAAACAAAGGATTATGCAAATCAAGTGGTTTTAGGGTCTCAGGCTCCAAAATTCAGATCCAGAGATTTAAGTACAACTTGTATCCTTAATAATCAATATGACAGGTGAAAACAGTAAACATAGTAAAGAACATGTTGTTGACCACAGATACTCTAATGGATTATAATGTCCATTTTTTCTAGCCCAGCCATCTGAAAAGCAAGGAATACTACACACTATAGGGAAATGATGGTAAGATTTCATTTGTAATGGAATGATTTATGCCTTAGTTAGCCAAGTAACTTTAGTGGCAGGAAATACACTGATTTTAAAAGTGAATTTCAAATACAGCTGTACTGGTTCGTGGGTGTTTCTTAGCCCAGCAGGTAGCTTTTCATCCTAAAATTTTCTGTCAGAACTGATGTATTTGTAAAATTTAAGAAGGTTTTATATTAATATTGTAAAACTTTTTGGAATTCTAAAGTCTCCCCATGACTGCGTAATTAGTCTCTCCCATAGCATGTTATTGGCATCAAACTAGTTGTCAAACAGACTGACTTGAGATATCTCTGTCACTATGCTTAAAAAACTACACTTAACAGATCATTCAGATTCTCATCACTTCAGGATACATATTCCAGGTTTTATTCTTTTAAGAAAGCAGACTGCAGAAGACTGGACAATGATAAAGACTGATATGCTCCTGGTTAAACTCCAGTTCAGACTGGTTATATCAGATGCAATTCTGCCAAGAAGGGAGGGGGGCAAAGAGGACAAAGGGAGCCGTTGCCCTAGGTCCCAGCGATTCAAAAGGTCCCAGAGCTCCCAGCTGCAGGAACAGTGGTGACCAGAGCCCCAGGCTGAACCCCTTGTGGTACACTCCAGGCAACTCTCATATCTGGCTGAGGGGTAGGGGGCAGACATGATACACTCTGGGCAGCGCTGAGGGCTGACTGCCCGCAGTCCTACCCCTTTCAACCAAGGCCCTGCCCCTTCCAGAGCATGGAATCGCCCCCCCACATTTTGCCCTGAGCCTGGCAAATCTGTTGGTCCCCCTGGACAGAAGGTTATTACCCTTCCAACATGGTAATATGCTCTACATAAAACAAATAGGTGGTTCCAGTCAAGCAAATATGAATACACACACCATAAAACCATCGCCCCAATTGGAAATCTTGATGGCAGTCTTAGAAGAAAGGCCAAGGAGTGAACAAACACTGAAGATGTTAGGTCACTCCTAAGAACCACAAGATTAGATTTAAGGCATATTGGCAGGGGACAATACAGAAGCATCTACTGCTGTTCCCCAGAGACCAAACTTCAGTTTCAAAAGCCATCAAAGGTAAATTGACTGGCACTAAATCTGCTCGGGAGTTTCTGTAAGAGAAATAACTGTACCACACAAGTTACATAAGGAGAAAAAAAAATGTTTTTGCCTAAACGGTTTCTTCCTTACACAGTTGCTGCATTTGCACATTTAAGTGTCAACCACCACCAGTCAATGCTCTATGTCTTACCTGTATATAATTCCCACTAAATCAAACATGCGCCGGGCAGCTGTCATTTCAGGGCTATCATGGTATTTGTCAGACATAAAAATAACTTCTTTTATACCTACAAATGTATCATCAGAAGACATGCTATAATTACAAGCAGAAATAAACAGGATAGGGGAAAATAATTTAGACATATACAAGACTAAAAAGAGCACCTATCCATATACTCTAGGTGCCACGTTACATGAAAAAGTATTATAAATTATACTGCGAGGCTACGTCTACATGAAGAGTTTTCTTGGCAAAAAAATATGCTGAGGGACTCATTTGCATGAGTCAATCTCATTTGCATATTTTCTGCTGATCCGTTTTTGCGCTACGGAGTTTTGCACAAACCCCTTTTTCCACAAGACCCAGCGGTGCACAAAAAGACGTCCATACTGCTTGTTTTTGCGCAAAACCCCCACTGCAAAAATGAATCAGCAGAAAATATGCAAATGAGATCATGACTCACGCAAATGAGTCCCTCATTAGCATATTTTTTGCCAAGAAAACTCGTAGTGTAGACATAGCCTAAGAATGGAGCTGTTCATAAAATAGCCTCTGTGGAAAACTTTTGGTGAAAATAAAAGTTTGAAAATTTCCATGAAACACTGAAATAAGAACTTTCAGCCAAAAGCTGAACAATATCACAATTATTCTCTTCCCTCCCCAGTTTCTCTGTGTGATTCTCCTACCACCAAGTCTTGGAATAGAACATGAGTTTCTCCTGCTCTCAAACCAAATACTAGAGCGCAGACGCCTGTCCACCATGATCTCCTTAAAGGTCTAACACCTTGCCATTCTTTTTAAGACCTCCAGGGCAATGACTGTAGTAATCGACAATCAAAGCAAAGCAGAGCATCATTTATTTAGAATAAAAAGCCCTACAGAAAAGAAATGTATCTTAAAACAATTAGCCAACCTAAAGGCTATGCTTACTTTTTCATTATGCTTACCATTCCCTAGATCCGGAAATGCCAAATTCCTTTAGACTCCTCCCCAGAGCGAGTCTCCGTGTGTGCCAGCCTATATAGGCAGCTTCTGGCAAGTACCACCACTAATGTCCCCGTTATTTTCCATCTATGTGCAGATTTTTTCCATCCAGGTGCAGAATAACTCTGTGTGTGTGTGTGTGTGTGTGTGTGTGTGTGTGTGCGCGCACGCGCGCGCGCGCGCGTACGTACACGTACACACGGAGGTGAACCACAAGTAAAAATAAAAATTTTAAAAAAAAATCTAGCTGGGAGTGTTCTGCTAATCAGGTAGGCTGCATTGGGATCTCTGCCGCATAAGCCACAACTTACAGGGAACACTGACCCCTACCTTCATAGGAATCAGACTTTTCAATCTTTGAAGTTCTTTTATCTGCTGGATCCCAGTGTCTCCAAACAACATTCACAGAATATGGGAGACAAGTTATAGGATTTCTGAAACTAAAATTTGAGTCTTATTGCCTTTCTAGTGTGTATCTAGATGTTTTTATTTGGGAAGCCATTGTATAACTTCCTTATTTGTTTTTGTAATAACCCCACTGTAAATCAGATCAATGCATCAAGGAAGAAGTCTTATCTAATACAGAATAACTTCCCCTCGCTGACCTGGTCATATGCAGGGCTTTTTCTATATGAACCGTCAGTTTGCAGAAAGCCTAGCTGCAAATCTATACCACACAAAGCCTGCCATGCACTAAGTATCTGAGCCTCTCATTCACATTTTGGCTGACACCTTCACTCACTTTCTTATGGCCAACCGGCAGAGTCTGATACCATTCTTTTCTCTGTACAAGGAAAAGAGCAGGACTTTGGCTTAAGCTTATAGCAAATCATACCTAGGTAATACATCAAGAGATACATTTTCTAGAATACCAGACACCAACATTCCCTAACCTTCCTGTGTCTATATAGGCAGGTGGACCAAAGGCAAGGTTGAATGGTTCTATCTTGTGTATCTTCATCCAAATTTTCCATCCCCCCCCGACTTTGATGAGATTTCACTACATGAGATCTGATCATAGTTCAGTAAATCCTGAAATCCCCCCACTATATAACTGTCTCTCAAGAGCTAACCCCTTTATTTATTTATACACGTGCACACACACACACACACTCACAGAGTTGTAGGAACTTAAGCAGGGAGTCTTATGGAATCAAAGTCTATTGCAGTTACACCTAATAATCTGAAAAAGGCAAAACAGGCCAGCACACTTGCTGCAGTGGTGTAGATTTATATCAAGAGTAATGAAAGATATAATTAAAGTAGAATCATAGAAGTCTTATGACATTTATGGGCAAATATCTTTTAAAATCTTAAAATATCTACCATGTATTACATTCAAATTAAAATTTCATGTATATACTCCCAACAGACTTCGTGTCAGGCAGAAGTTTATTTCTTTTCCCTATACTCTATTCTGTGTGTCAGAGCACAGTAAACTGACAGTAATGATATGCAATGCCTGTGCTGTTCTTTGGCAGCTCCTGGTCTAAGAAGTTGTAAACCTAAATTAAAAACACGCTAAGAATCACAGAGGATGCAATTAGCACTGGAAAAACTTGGCACCACTCAAATGCAAAAACACAAGTATCTTATGAAGTTGATAGTGCAATTAATTTAGATCTAAACAACAGCCATTTAAAATCAAATACATCTGTGATAAGGTACTGATGAGCAAGCAGTGCTGCAACTCTGACAAAAATCAAGCTGGCATCATTGCTCCTTACCTGCCTGGATGATGAGTTTCGCACATTCATTACATGGAAACAAGGCAACATACATGCTGCAGCCTTTCACATCAGCTGAGTTTTTGTTCATAATGGCATTCAATTCAGCATGGCACACTGATTTTAAAAAGTAGAAAAGTAGAAGAAAAATATTCATAATACTGTTCATTTAAATGAGTCAATCTAAAATTAACTGAGTGTTAAGATGTAACGGCTTGCATCCTTTCAAAGTCAAATAACCTGACTTGTTCATTAGAGGGAAAAGAAAAAAATTAAATGAGAAATACCAAGATTAATGAAGGTCAATTGTTCTGACCAGACTGCTGATTAGGAATGAAATCATTAAGCACATTAGCATTGCCTTTTGCTAGCACTTGTAGGCAACAAAGCTCTAGGGCTGAAACTACTTGGTCTTCAACCACCCCAAGTATGGTAATCTCTCTCAGCTTCACAACTCTCTAGAGTACCTAATTGCCAATATAAAACAGCTCATGTATTGTTTATATGCACAGATAGGAACATTCTTACAGCTATACAAGTGCCATGTGCACTCTTAAGGGCAGGAGAATCATCAAGTAAAACTGAGCAGTTCTGTCCTCAGGGTGTCAGAACTGCTCAGCTTTGCTGCATGATTCTTTCACCCTGAGAATACACAAGAGACACTCATAACCACAAGAATGTTCTTATCTTTAATGTTAAGTGAGTTTACTGATCATGAAAAAATACCAGACTTCCTGAATGAAAACACAAAGTCCTCTATTTCTCTAAAACACAGATATAGCAAAAGCAGCAGCTTCACTGTTCCATTCCAACAGCATGTCTCAGGTTTTACAAAGAGACCACATCTATACATCTAAGTTTTCATACTGGATGCATTATGAGGGTATTTAATGTCTTACAAACTGGGGTGAAAAAGATATTTCAGTCTTCCTGGACATTTACGGCCCTTGGTAGTGCGGTGATGTGTTCAATATAACATATTGGATAGATCCATGGTGTCCAACATACTAGCCACTTGTGGCTATTTGGCCGGTTGAGTGTAGCCAGATCACTATAGTGGCTACTGCTTCAGAACTCATTGAGAGCAGGAGGAGGGAGGGAACTCTGCAAGAACTGCCAAGTAATATCAGTAATAATGATGGACTTTGTGATTCAAATACCTGATGACTAGGAAAAGGACTGAGTCCAACTTATAACATAGATAGAATTCCAGAAATGTCACCGTGGGCCTTAAGTCTATTATGCGCGTAGAGTCTGCATGAAGTCATGGAAACAGCTATAAGAAGAGTTACAGGATCCTTTTATTTAGAATGTTACCAGATTGAGTCAGCTATGGATTCTGCAGCCTGTTACTGGCCAGTACTTAAGTTACAAATTACACTGGGGAGTGGACAGCTGCAACAATGAGGCATGTATTTATGCCATGACAAGAGTCTCAGGCTTGGTCTACACTACATAGTTAGGTTGACATAAGGCAGCATAAGTCGAGCTAATCAAGTCAGTGTACACACTACAGCCTTGTCCTACTGACGTGCCACCCTAAATTGATATAATAGTCTCCATTAATGCCATAGGGTTTATATGTTGGTGTGATTAGGACAATGCAGCACCTGTGTACATCGGGGTCTCAAGCTCACAGTCCATGGGCCATCGCTGGTGGGACCATTTTTGCAATCTAGACGGAGAGGGGCATGTCAATACTTGTCCACCAAGCTCTACTCCTTCGTGCCACCTGGCCCTCCCTTCCCCTCCCCCCCCATGCACACTGTTCCCCAAATTACCAAGAATTACCAAGGAGGCCTGGTACAAGGCAGCAGTAGTGGTTGGGAGCCTCCACATTCCCCACAGCAGCAGGAGCCACAGGAAGCAGAGTATGTGCACCAAGTGCACTGCACTTCCCTGCTGCACCTGCCACCATGGGTAGTGTGGGGAGGGGGCCAACCGTTGCCGCCACCCCATGCCATGCTCCCCCTACTCCCCAGTAATCCCCAAGATTGGAGATATTTAAGAGCAGCTTAGATTTAATTAAAAAAAAGAGCAAGCTATTAAGGATGATCTAGATGGTGCTTGGTCCTGTCATGAGGCCAGGGGACTGGAATTGATGATCTCTCAAGGTCCCTTCCAATTCTAATATTCTATGATTCTCAGCCCCCTTTAGAAGATAGGGTGTAAGTGGCAGATGCATGCCAGATTGCTTTAATAGGCTTCATTAGCTTGGAAATGCTACTTATATGAAAATCGCAGCCTACAGAATGTCCAGGAGCTTGTTTGGGATCTTGAATGGCCTCAGGTAGGATTTGAAGAGATTCTGCAAGCCTTCTGAGAAGGTCATGGTACTGCTTATTGTTACCCAGCAGCAAGAGAGATGCTCATGACACTGTCATCTGTTTTTACAGATAGAAAGACTAAAGAGTTTTAATTGATTTTGCAAAAACTATCAAAGTATATTAAGTTAGGTGAGGCTCACGCAAGACAGCTTTCATTCAAAGAACAATGTGTTAGAGAAAGTCTTAAGCAACTGAAAGAGAGAAGAGTTAAAGCAATATATTTTGCTTTTGATTTGAATAAATTCAAATGGCACGGATTTAAAGGAAATGCATCACTCAGGTGGTAACAGTTTACCCCATTTATACAGTTAGCCTATCTGTGCCTTAATATACCTATGTGACTAGTTAAATTTCATGTGACACATCAGTGGAAGAGCCAGAAATTTAACCCTGGAGTTCTGACTATCCTATGCTAATAGCTAAGTAGCTCTCCCTAGTTTAACATTTTGATACCAGCAGGCTGGGAACTTCCATCTTATTAACACTATGCATTGGATTATAAATCCCAGTTTCTAGCAGTAAGGGCACATCTTTACAGCAGAGCTAAAGCCGAAATAAGCTACACAACTTGAGCTAGGTCAATTGCATAGCTTAAGTCGAAATAACTTATTTCATCTTTTGGCGCTGTCTACACAGCAGGAAGTCCGAGATAGAGCACTCTTCCTCCAACTTCATTTACTCCTCATACAATGAGGGTTACAGGAGTCAGAGTAAGAAATCCTCCAGCTTGACATTATTTTGACATTACGTTGAAATAACTGCTTGTAGTGTAGACTTTACTTTGTTATTTCAGAATAACTGATGTTATTCTGAAATAGGCTATGTCTACACAGAAATGTTAAGAGAGTAACTTTTCTATTCCTATGAATTCTGCATAGGCATTCAATACGATGTAAAATGTCCAAAATGGAGAACATCAGGACTACCAATTTTACAATATCCTGTGGGTAAATACCTTCCCCTTCCCTTCAACAGCAGGTTCAGAACATATTCTAAGTTCTCATTACATGGTTATTTCTACTGCTAATGAAGTCTTTGGGGAATATTTTCCAAGCCACTTTTTCAGAACCGAAGCCAACATTGGAACCTAATATACATCGTTGACTATTTGTGAATGTTTTAATAAAAAAAGTGGACAGGGGGACTAACTTTCCTATTCTTCAGCAAGAATATATTTCTTACTAATATCTTTTTGCCTACCATTTTTCACATTTCTGTTTCCTTTCACCTTGAACCACATTATCATGCTGAATGTTTAACCCAAAATCTTTCCATACATCCAACAAAAGAAGCCATTCTTCACACTACTCCTGTTGCTTTCTGCATAGCCTCTATCCTGCCATGAAGATGTCTTCAGTGGATTGTGAAGTCAAAACTACTCCTCCCACCTAATAAAAAGAGTTTGATCCAAACAACATTAATAATAAGAACCATATGACCATTAATAGTATTATGTTTACTTGCCTGATCAAGAGGTTTGATAACAGATTGCCATCTGGTGCAAAGTTTAACTTTATATTACCATGCATTAAAAATGACTATTTGAAACAGATACTAAAATGTTCTGAAATATTATGCACCAGATATGGTACTGTATTATATATAAGACACATTATGTTATAACATTTTGTTTTACCATAAAATAGAATTAAAAAGTAAAGAGCCTGCTTTCTTAATAATGTGGTTAATTGGAAAATATATACATATATGAACTATGTGATCCTTTTATGTTCCCTATGTGAACATGGCACAACTTTTCTGCCATGATACACACGTTTTTAGAATACACTGAACTGAATTCCAGCTGGTCAGTAGAATGAGACGGTCCTTAAATTTTCACATAATTATTGCCTTGCATGGTTTTCCCTTGACGTCTTTGAGGGAGATAGGATAGTAGTGGAGATAGATCTCTTATGGATCTTTAGAATCTGAGAGCCTGAGGAGCTCCCAGACCTGTAGAAACATCTCCCAAAGAGTATGGCACTTCCACATTCCTTTCCCCTGTTCCTTCTTGTGCTGCCATTACCAGATCCCCATTCTCTCCTGCAGCTGCAAACACTAGGTCCCCACTGCAGAGAGTGCGGAGTAGAGTGGGGTGGGGCTGACCACTGCTATTGCCCCACGCCAGACCCCCCCAGGTAATCTCCAAGGCTGTGTCCCTCAGGAGATTGGGTACAGACTGGAAGGGATGAGGTTGGGGGCAGAAACCAACAGCTTCTCCTCTTTCCCCAGTATTCCCGTCAGGACTACACAATTGCTCTGGCCTGGGATAGCCCACAGGTCATGAGTTTGAGACCCCTGTGCTATAACAAAAGTTTAGTTAACCTGTTTACTAATTCTGAGTCTGTAAAATAACATGGGAAAAAATAAATAAATATTTAAGATTTTTAACTAACAACCCTTTATCATTACTAGGAAATTGTAAAATCAAAGATGATGCTGTTTGTCCCAGAGACTCTGCAGAAATAGAGAGCTAATAAACACTATTTCTAGAGCTGTGATTTCATGGTGATATACCACCTGCATGCCTGTTAAATCAGCCAAGTTGAGGGTAAATGAATCAATATTTACCATGCTGGGACAGCATTTGGACTCATATTTAAATTATGAGTCTAATTTGCAACACATAGGAAACCTTACCTATAAAGTGTTCCTTACCGTAAGGATACTTTGTGTCTAGCTTATTTTGTGCTGTTCTAGTCCAGGGCAGCAAATCATCACTGCAACCATTAGGCATCCCATTATATCCAATTCCAACAATCTTGTTTTCTGAATTCACAATGCAAGCACCAACCTACAAAAAACAGCAATTTATTACTGTCAAACTATTAAAATAATAATTGCAATTAATTGTGAGATAAAAAAACCATGATTAATCACAGCAACAGCATTGTTAAATAATAACCAAATACCAATTTAAATTATAAATATTTTGGATGTTTTCCTACATCTTCAAATATATTTATTTCAATCACAGCTCTGAATACAATATTTGTGATTACAAATATTTGCATAAAAATAGTATTTTTCAATTCACCTTATACAAGTACTGTAGTACAATCTCTATTGTGAAAGTGCAATTTGCAAATGTAATTTTTTTTTACATAAAAGTCTACTCAAAAACAAAACAATGTAAAACTATAACATGTCCTACAAGTCCACTCAGTCCTATTTCTTGTTCAGCTAATCACTAAGACTAACAAGTTTATTTATATTTATGTAAGATAATGCTGTCTGGTTCTTATTTACATTATCACCTGAAAATGGGGAACGTGTGTTCTCATGATACTGATGTAGGGTATTTACATGCCATATATTAAACATACATATGCCTTTTTATATTTCAATTTGTAGGCTCTGAAGTTTTTACACACTATTTTTACACAGCTGCACTCAAAATAATCTACATCTGTAAGTTGCAATCTTTTTATCATAAAAGTACACTACAGTATTTGTATGAGGTAAATTGAAAAAATTCTATGTCTTGTATTATTTTTACAGTGCAACTATTTACTAGAGATGTTAGCAGGGGATGTTAGTGGCTAACTATTTAACCGGTAAGTGACTGCTTATCTATCAATGGCCCTGGTTAACTGCACTTCCCCCACTATGTGTTCTGCATTTAAAACTTGGACTGGCAGGCTGGATCAATCCCCTCCAACCAGTACGAGTTTTAAATGAAGAAAATGCAGAAGAGCTGCCTGCCACCCTGCACTGCTGCTTCTCTATCAGAGGCAGCAGCAGTCCCAGTCCGTAGGGGGCTCAAGCTTCCTATGGACAAAGGCTGCTCCAGCATCTCACAGAGCAGCCTCTGTCCACTGGGAGCTTGGGTCCCCCATGGACAGGGGTTGCTGACGCAGTGCAGAATCTATCTGCAGTGGGCCCGGGTTTGCCATGGACAGAGGCTGCTCCGAGGGATGAGAGGCAGCAGTGTGGAACAGCAGGAGGAAGCTGGTCTGCACAGGGAACTACTTTTTAAACTGACTTCCGCCTACCACCCCCCACTGTTACTTATGATACAGACTCTCTGCTCCCCCCAGGAACGGGGCTGGGAGTGCACTGGATGCCACCCCTGCCCCCGGGGGGGAGCATTTTTAATAACTGGGTAACTGCTAAGAATTGTTGTGGTTACACGATATCTAAAATAAACTATTTCTAACATCCCTAAACTTTACAATAAAAATATAAAGCGAGCACTGAACACTTAGCATTCTGTGTTGTAATTGAAATCAACATATTTGAAAATGTAGAAAAACATTCACAAATATTTATTATTTAAATTGGTATTCTATTAACAGTGTAATTAAAACTGCAATTAATTATAACTATTTTTAAATCTAGTTAATTTGTTTTTCATTGATCGCTTGCCTCAACTGTGATTTAATATATGCACCAGGAGTATGTAAGCTACTTTACAGATGGGAAGAGACAAACTCCATAAAACTTACAATTGAAGGGCCCAGTCCTGCTGACCTTTAATCATGTAAGATTACAGGCAGAGAGCCTAAGGGACCATTCCTAATCTGTTTTAATTCAGCATAGTTTTAGTGATTTAGGTCTGGTCTACATGTAAATTTGCACCAAAATACTAGACACCAATTTTAATTCACACCTTTTTATTATATCACTAACTGTGTGTACTGGACTTATTTTGGCATTAAAAAAAAACTGCCCTATTTGAATTAATCCTAAATAATTATATGCACAAATTTAAAACAATTCCGTTATTTCTAAATTAAACTAAACAAATTTGATCTAGTCATCTAATATCAAATGTTGGTTGTTAAATTCTCTCAAACTTGTAAATGGATTTACTTCCATTTTTCCCCCTTTCCCTTTCTTATGTTGTACACAACCTACAAGCAGGGCCATTCCTAGGGGTGAGTGGGGCCCGGGACATAAGAACATAAGAACGGTTGTACTGGGTCAGACCAAAGGTCCATCTAGCCC